>CM051013.1:18668868-18736368 GCA_027704905.1 Muraenolepis orangiensis | reverse complement strand
TGAAAATGTATTTCAATCTAATCTCTGTGGTCTTTAAAAGCTCCTGGTGGGCATTCACATCTCATAGCTTGCTGCTGGTCAAACCCATTGCGTTGCTTTGCCACAGATGGCTATTTATTTATTTTAACTGCTAGGCGAACGTTTCCTTACTAAAAAAGGTGATTTACTTACCCTCTAAAAAAACCAGCGTTTACAAATCTGAGGTCTGCATGATCCATTGAAGTCCCACCGACTGCTACACCGTGCAAGGTCCTCTGCAGCCGCATCATTTTGTGACGCCAGCAGCACACCAGTCTCCTCTCCAGCCACGCTCCTCTGTCTCCACCTCGCGTCCACCTGGGGTTACTACATCCAGGAGGACACGCCGCCACAGTAGACCAAGATCACGCTTCAGCCCCACCTGTTCCCTATCATAATCAGCGCCCCTTTGTGTTTTGTTTTGGACTTCAGCCTTTTCCCGCAGCACATTATACAACACCCCCTTGTTGGATTTCCCTTTCGCACACACTTAAGTCACTTTACACATGGTATTATTACTAATTTCCACACACATAGTTGATAGTTCACACCTCATATCAGTATACGTTTTCTACCCGAGACCCGACTCTGTCTGTACTACCTAGGGGTTCCGCCAGCTACGATCCGTGTGTGGCACAACACATCATCCTATAATTTTACATATGTATATACAGTGTGCGAACTATACCACGGTCTCCGGGGGAGCCGGGATTTTTTTTTTTGCGGGGGGGGGGGGGTAAATGCTGATCCGTGCATTAATAGCAACAGCACAGACATAGGCCTATTATAAAGAGAACATCTGGTGAACACGGGGTGGTGCCACAGGTCTACATTTACATGAAACGTCCCGATGGATCATGTTCATGTCAACAGATTTCCCGAGCATGTATGGGCTACGCAAACTTCAATCAACTTGATAATAAATAATCCACGGACCACCAATGTAACGTTTGACTGTTTAATTAAATCAACTTAAAATGACTCATAAACAGGCTACATTGTTTCACATGGGCTATAGCCTATTATGGCTGTAGCCCACACAGAGCCGAACACACGCGATAAGAGCAGCCAGCGGCACCAACCATGAACAATATTAATATTAATAATACAGCTATAGCACAACACAACCCTCTCACTGCCTGGAGAGACGCGACGCCACACACACAACACAACGATGCACAGAGCCCTTCTCTCGTGTCGTTTCACTTATTTTACACCTTTGAAAAAAAATGGAATTTATTTGGTCATCATATCAGTATTTTAGAGAGCTCCCCCCAAATTTCACAAACCATGTTCCCAGGGGAGCTCATGTCACCACTAGGGGAGCTATAGCTCCCCCTGCTCCCCTCCAGTTCGCACGCACACACACACACACACACACACACACACACACACACACACACACACACACACACACACACACACACACACACACACACACACACACACACAGTATAATACTACAGCGTCAGGGGTCTGACTGAGGCTGAGTGGGCCTCATGGCCCCCTCATTACAGACCGAGGAGGAAGCACCTCGCCAGAAGCCTCCGGTCTCTTCAGGCTCTTGTGAGGCAAGCTAGACAGACATCGCCGGTCATTACTGCTGCATAATTACATTTTTAGCTGCATAATTAGGCTGTGCTTTCACTCTCTCCCCCGCCCCCCCTGCTGTTTTTCTTTTCTTGAGTGTTCAATTTTTTTTGTCCTGTTGGACGGTTAAAACCAAGTGGCCAAGTGACATGAACGGTTAGGAGCAAACAATGGAGAGAGAGAGAGAGAGAGAGAGAGAGAGAGAGAGAGAGAGAGAGAGAGAGAGAGAGAGAGAGAGAGAGAGAGAGAGAGAGAGAGAGAGAGAGAGAGAGAGAGAGAGAGAGAGGAGAGAGAGAGAGAGAGAGAGAGAGAGAGAGAGAGAGAGAGAGAGAGAGAGAGAGAGAGAGAGAGAGAGAGAGAGAGAGAGAGAGAGAGAGAGAGAGAGAGAGAGAGAGAGAGAGAGAGAGAGAGAGAGAGAGAGAGAGAGAGAGAGCGCGCTAAATAAGAGGACACCCACATTCATCTCAAGCACTCACACGCACACACAGACATATACACACACAAACACGCACACACACTAATAGCGTTATATATTAACATTATATGACAATACTGTATACAGTATACTGACTACAGACAATATATACAAGTGAATCTCCTGCGATGTTTCAGCATACTTACTTTAGTCTAGTGAGTGTGTGGCTGTGTGTACGTTGATTCAAGATTCAAGAATTGTATTTGAGTACAAAGGAATGCTTACTCCACATTCCCTCCCGCAGTATGAATTTGTACAATTTAACACTATATATACTATACTATGTACTATACCTATACAAGTGTGGAATTCTGCAAAAAACTTTTTAATGCATTTTAAAGTGGCAGTTGTGCAGCAGCATCATGAATACAGGGCAGTTCAGTGCAGAACAGTGAAGTAACTGTAATAAGTCCAGAAGGTCCAGCAAACGTATGATAGTGTAATGTAATATGGATGACAATGTTATGATAGTAGCAGCACTCCTAGCAGTTAAGTAGGCCCACTGCTTGTGGATAAAAAATGTCCTTGAACCTGGTAGTCCTCGTACAGATGCTGCGGAACCGGTGACCGACAGTAGGGGGGAGAAGAGATGGTGCCCAGGGTGGTTGCGGTCCTTTGTGATGGAGATGGCCTTCTTCCGACATCTGGTCCTAAAGATCTCTTCAATGCATGGATATGCACACCTATGATCTTTTCTGCCATCCTTACGACCCTCTGGATGGCTTTCTTGTCCTGGGCAGTGGTGTTGACGTACCACACAGTGACGCCAATTGTCAGGAGTGGGTGCCCTGGTGGCTCCTGAAGTCGACGATGAGCTCCTTAGTCTTGCTGACATTCAGTGCGAGGCTGTTGTCCTCACACCATCGCGTCAGCCGGACTACCTCTTCTCTGTACTCTTCGTCGTCGTTGCTTATCGGGTCGATGAGTGTGGTGTCGTCTGCAAACTTGATAATCCAATGGTTGCTGTATTGTGGCAGTACAGTCATGTGTGTACAGCTGGGGACTGAGGCAGCAGCCTTGGGGTGATCCGGTGTTATGACCAGAGTGAATGAGATGTTGTTCCCAATCTTTTCCGCTTGGTGGAAGATGGTTGGTCACAGATAAGAGCACTCTCTAATCTAAGAGAGAAGATATAAAATGTTAATATTAAGACTGGTATGATTTATATTGGGCTGTGAACATAGGCTTCCCAACGACTGAGAGAAAGGTCATAACTCAAGCAGATGTTTATGGACCTAATTTTCCTCCATTTATTCTTTATGATGGTGTGATAAAGCACTGTAGCCCTCATCCCATATCCACACTAATCCTCTTACCAGATATAAAGTCATAGCTGTGTGCTTACATCCAGACACACGCACGCATGCACACCCACACACACACTGTATATACACACACAGACTCATACACATACACACACATACACACACAAAGAGACACAGTCAGTGTATATATACACACACTCATGCACACACACACAAACACATACACACAGTATTGGCACATACATCATGTACACACAATACGCTTTCAAGGGTTCTTGGATTTCTGTGAAACATGACCTGCTCTTCGGGTTAAATGTCTGCTGGCTGTGTGTCATCGGCAGCATTGCAGCCGATGTTCCGACGGAAGAAAAGGATGTCAACATGATGTCCCCACACTGTTTGTCTCTGTGCCGCATGTCTCCCCTGGCCCTGGAAGAAGAGAGTGGAGCGCTGTGGCCTGGCAGCCTGCCCACCGGGAGCTGCTGGCTGCTGTCAGCCAGCTCCCTTGAAACGGGGGACACACAATGGAAAAGGTGAGGAGAGCGCTGCCAGGTTGTCATGGCACGGCGTCTTGGAACGGAGCGCCCTGGTTCTGTGTGTGTGTATTTATTGTCCCTTTTATCACAGACAGGAGATGGTGTTGCTGAGAGACCCCCCCCCCCGGGGGAACACTGTGGCTGAGGTTGCATTGAGCCCTTGACATGGGAGGCACATTCAGTGTTGTTTTGGGTCCTACGCTCATCCAAAATACAGGAGAGATATCCAGGAAATATAGAAAAAAAGACAGAGAGACAGAGAGACAGAAAGAAAGAAAGAAAGAAAGAAAGAAAGAAAGAAAGAAAGAAAGAAAGAAAGAAAGAAAGAAAGAAAGAAAGAAAGAAAGAAAGAAAGAAGGACTGACAGTCAAAGAAAGAAAGGATAAGAAGATAAGAAGCCTTGTTCTCATTATTCATCCGCAGAAATATCTGAAAGACTGACATTACTTTGGAGACATTCACCAGTTTCCTCTGGCTGTCGTTCCCCTGATCTGAGCAACAAGGCCACGGGGTCCTGTTGGTAATCTGCTCAGCACGATGACATACAGGCGTCGCCTCAATGCCACAGAAGCTCTTAATCCCAACATTTTTCAGGGGGAAAAACAACATCCATAGAAATCTGGGGATATAGTGTTCCCCTTTTGTGGGTTCAGGGGCATATAGCCCCATGTCTCACTACTTCCGTCTTTTTTCTTTTTAGCTCTCTCTCTCTCTCTCTCTCTCTCTCTCTCTCTCTCTCTCTCTCTCTCTCTCTCTCTCTCTCTCTCTCTCTCTCTCTCTCGCGCTCTCTCGCTCTCTCCCCCCCCCCCCCTCTCTCTCTCTCTCTCTCTCTCTCTTGTTATACTTGTATCCCTCCATCTCCCCTCCTCTACATTCTGCAAGCAGCTTTATGTCTTATCAGAGTGGGATCAGGCGGAGAAGGGTCGGCCCAATCTGCCGGATAAGAGAAGTTTTCTGCACGCCCCATCGTCAGGTTTATGTCGTATATTACCAGCAGTTCTCAAAGCCAGCACGCTGTAGTGTGTGGATGGATGGTGTGTGTTTGATTCTCGGTGACAAGTATACTGTTCAATCTCCACATCCTCTACAGCCCTTCCTGTTAACATCCTCCACTGAGCAAGTTGTCTCCTCCCTATACCGGCACCTCGGTGGCCTGCATCTGGTTTCACTGTAAGTCCCTTTGGGTCTAAAAGTTGGAATACTAAATAGTAATATAAATAGAGAGTGTGTCCACTTCAGTTTCTTCAAATTACTATAAAGTGACACTCGAGTTGATCGGGTCATATCACTTGATGAGCATAATAAGTTATACAGCATAATACAGAATTAACTCTTAGTTTATCAAGCATTGTTTTGCATCTCTCTCTCTCTCTCTCTCCCTCTCTCTCTCTCTCTCTCTCTCTCTCTCTCTCTCTCTCTCTCTCTCTCTCTCTCTCTCTCTCTCTCTCTCTTATTTTCTACCTAGTGCATAGTCCATCCATCGTCTACCGCTTATCCTTATGCTTAAGCTACCCTCCTATATAGTCTGTATAGTATTGGTATTATTGATGTTATTATCATTATTGTTATTGTAATAGTACTATTTTTTGTATTATTTAAAAAACATCTCTAAGCGGAGTTCAAGATTACAGAAGTACAGTGGAATGCTTTCTCCCCGTTCCCTCCCGCAGTATGCATTCCCTGCAATGTAACACTATATGCTATACCATGTCAGTAATCATTTAGTATATACATTTAGTATACAGTATACTGTTGATACCGGTGTGCCATTGAAAGCATCCTCACCAACTGTATCACAGTGTGGTACGGCAACTGCACTGTTTCCGACCGGAAAGGGTGGTGAAAACCGCCCAACGCATCGTTGGATTACCCCTCCCTGCAACAAACACTACACTACCACCACAAAAGGTCTCTGAAGAAGGCACGTAAAATTGTCCAAGACCCCTCTCACCCCAACCATGGACTGTTTGCCCTCTTCCCCTCCGGGAGGCGCTATAGACGCCTCTGTTCTAAGTCAAGCAGAAGTAGGAACAGCTTCTTCCCCTCAGCTGTCATCTCTCTGAACTCTGCTCACTACCTGCTGTATATACATTTATATATATATAGTTATATATAGTTATAGGGTGTATCACCGCCTGGTACGGGAACTGCACCGCACTCGAGCGCAGAGCGCTTCAAAGGGTGGTGCGGACGGCCCAGTATATGGGCCGTGTTCCATTTCAGGGTCTGCAGCCTAAAAGGCTGCATTTGAAGGCTGCATACGTCACAGCAGCCGCGACAAGGCTGTCCCATTCCGTCGGCTCCTTCAAATGCAGCCTTCAAATGCAGCCTTAATTTCCCGAAATTGAAGTGTGCATCGATGCAGACTTCTGCAGCCTTCGGTGCCAGAATATCCCAGAATGCATTTCGCACCAACCGAACAGAATTGTGGGCCGTGTTCAATTTCAGGACAGAATTTGAGCCCGGCTAAAAGCAGTTTTAGATCTCGCTGTAGCAGTGTAATTCAGTCACTTTATTAAGTTTTATTATTTTATTACGCGACAATATACCTATGTAGATTATACATATTTGTTCAGTTTATCCAAATAAAGCCTGTTTAGAAATATGCTACGGCGATTTCGGAGATGTCGGGAGCCGCATATGGGAAGCGCTGGCGCGGGCCAGCTGATCTCCCAGGCCGCCAGTGTGTGTGTGTGTGTGTGTGTATATATATGTGTGTGTGTGTGTGTATATATATGTGTGTGTGTGATATATATATTATATATATGTGTGTATATATATATATATATATATGTGTGTATATATATATATATATATGTGTGTATATATATATATATATATGTGTGTATATATATATATATATATGTGTGTATATATATATATATATATATGTAACAATAAAGATTGGTTAATATTGGTGAAGTTATAATTCCTATTTATATATATGTATATGTATATGTATATTTATATATATATATATATACACATACATACATACATATATATATGTATATATATATCTATATATATATATATATGATATATATATATATCTATATATATATATATTAATAGGAATTATAACTTCACCAATATTAACCAATCTTTATTTACCCATGGTTCTGTCTTAGCCGAAATAACATCAAACGTCGACGCCGGCGGTGAAACTCCAGCTCCTTAAGTTCATTAGTTAAAAAGAATACTGAATACAAATCATCCATTTTTAACACGCAATTGATTTTCCTCGTATTATTAAACTCTCAAAAAGACGCTTCTAGTTGGACTATCTCCGCGGCTCTGGTCAGCGCGCGACGACGGTGGGCGTGGCGCTTCGTGACGCAGCTGGTGACGCATTCAGGAAGTACTCCGTAGGCTAGACCGTCCCATTTAACAAGTTTTTGAAGCAGCCTTCGAAGCAGCCTTAAGACTGCAGCCTTCGGATGCAGCCGAAGGATGCAGCCTTAAGGCTGCAGACCCTGAAATGGAACACGGCCATGGTTGGAGGTGAGCTCCCCTCCCTCCTGGATAGCAGCGGTGCGTGGCCAAGGCCAAACGCATCATAAAAGACAATGCCCACCCCAGCCACGAACTGTATTCACTTTTACCGTCAGGCAGGCGATACCGCAGTATCAAGTGCCGTACAAATAGACTCAGAGATAGCTTCCACAGTGAGGCCATCAGGCTGCTGAACATGGGCGTATAGCATATAACAATGTATATTTTATTACATTGATTTATATATTTATATTGCTCTTTTTCTGTGCTGATATATTGCATTTTATAAATTGCATTTTTTTTTAAACATATTTAACTTTGTACAGTTTTGTACTTTTTTACTTATTTGTATTCTATTCTGGGTTGTTGTTTTTATAACTGCTGTCTATCGTCGGGTATTGCACATACGATTTTCACTCACTGCTTATACTTTAAACTATAACGTAAACTGTGAAGTGACAATAAACTTGACTTGACTTGATCGTTTTTATACCTAGTACCTTTAAACCACTCTCAATTATATATTACCATGCACTTTGCTGCAACATTTGCACTCTGGTTAGATGCCAAATTATTTTTCGCTGAACTGTACTGAACATTTTATTCGAGTGTACTATAATATACTATATCAATACTGTACACAATAAAAAAAGTGACTGATGGATGATACATCAATATTTTGCCAGTAAAGCAGCGGCATCATGTATACAGTGCAGTACAGTGAAGAACAGTGTAGTAGCTGTAATGAGTCCAAGCACTCATATCAAATCAGTAGGCGCACTGCCTGTGGATAAAAACGGTCCATGAATCTGGTAGTTCTTGTACAGATGCTGCGGAACCGGTGACTGGACCGCAGGGGGGAGAAGAGATGGTGCCCAGGGTGGTTGCGACCAAAAATATAATTGTTATGATTGTTGTGACCAAAAATATAATCTCAGAAAGAAGTGTGATCCATTTTTACTTGGCTTCATACATAATCCATAATTATCATCTGTCCGATTTAATAAAGCGAATAATAATCAATGAACCACTGAGGTTTGATATTGAACATCTAAATCAATAAGCATAAAATAAAGCGTGAACACCCTATTTCAGGCTGAAGGACACTTATTTTTCTAAAATACAATGGCATACCATATGTTAACATTATTTACATACATACCTACATACATTTTGTTTTTATAACATAATAAAAAAAACATTGATTATACTACCATTTATTGGTATGAATACATATGACAGTTTGTCTGCAGCGATACTGTATACTGCTGCAACTGATCGCTTGTTAGTAAAATGTATTATTTACCACCACCAGATGTCGCTGTGCTCTCACATCTGAGAGAATTATGGAGTACAGCAAGACCTAAAGCTTGTATCCTACCCTACACTATAAACCTTGTTTATAAACCTGGTCTATAATCTAAATCAGTGATTCCCATCTGATAAAAGTGAGCTGGTCACAGAGCATATTACATATTACAATAATAAAGAAACCCATGAATGAGCTAATGTTTCAATGTAAATTCATGTTTCAAAGGCTTTCTATTTCATTGAGCATATCCCCAATTGTTGCAGCTTTTTGTTCAATGCCTTCATTTTAACACAATATTAGTAAACATTGATAAATAGTCATTCTTAATGTTTGCCCATAGCTGGTTCGATTTCTCCCCAATAAGGGGTTAGTAGGCCTATAGGCCAATGGATAGGCCTACATGATGCAGCACATGAATGTTGTACTTGCTGTAGTTGAGATTAGACTGTATCGACTTAATTGTGTTCTTTCTGCTGTGAATCTGATTTAAACCAAAATGGACTTACTCTCTCTCTGTGATTGTTGATTTTATTATTGTATTGTATTATATTTGCAAATATTCTCGCTGCTGTGAGTTAATATGTTGTTATGCATGACTTCTATTACATGTTCTATTGATGAGTATAGAGTTTGATGGGGGGGAGGGGGGGGGGGGGATTGGCTCTCCATCCATCGCACAGAAATAGCATCAGAATGCAATGCGCTGCCTTTTGGTTGCTGAGCCTGTGGGTATTACCATGGAAACAGCAGAGAGTTGGTCAAATTGAGAGCATGCAGCATGCAGGGGAAGTGTGATTATATCTGTGAAGGCTGGTTTCACTGTCACACAGGCCTACAGTAGGACCTAGTTGTATGGTCAGGATATATCCTGATACACAGCAGCAGACACAATCAAGGCATACGTAGCTCTAGGCCTACTGTTAGAATCAGAATCAGAATGCCTTTAACTAAATGTGTATGAATGTGTATGAATATGAATGAATGTGTATGAATATATATATATATATATATATTCATACACATTCATAGTTATTATTATGATGATGATTACTATTATAATTATTATAACTTATTTCGCCCACACACGTTGACTATTCTCTCTATAACGATGACGTAATTATTTTCTAACCGTAAAGAGGGGCGGGGCCTCGACCGTTTTCTAACGGTTGAATTCTCCGCTCGGCCAATCACAGGCCAGCTCGAGACTCTTAAACGTTCCTGACGGATGAATGGCGCAGGGCTTCCGGCCTTACAGTCAGTTTTCTTCCTTTACTTCCTTAGAACCTCCGCTCAGCTAATCACAGGCCAGCTCGAGACTCTCAAACGTTCCTGAAGTAGGCGGGGCTTTTAATGGGCGGGGCTTCTGCCTGCCAGTCAGCTCCATTCCTCCTTTAGCCACGGCTAGTAGCGTTAGCTCCTCCAGCGTGATTAGAGCTGCAATAAGGAGGCTTAAAGAGTGTCAAGTTAATTAATAGTTAATAGTAACGGGAATTTGAACAATATATAAAGAAAGGTAAGAAAGTCAAACTTGGTCCAATGATAATCTTTATAAGCTTCATATGTGTGTTTAAGTTGTGGAGGTAAACTAGTAGGTGTTGGCTGGATTCTGTTGTCGTGTTTCAACTTGTCGAGGATCCGTCGAGTTATCCTAACATGGTTATGATTTGTTTAAAAGTATTCTATTATTATATATTATAAACTATTAACATGTTTCTCCACCCATCTGACCGACTAGTCACAGGAATCATGACAATGTAAACCTTTTTTTAAATCTCTAGCAAACAAGTGGGCGTTGTTTGATACGTGGTCTAATATAACTGTTTTAACCGAGGTATCCTTGTTTTAAGTCATTGGATTTATACATTTTATTACAGCTTTTATTTAGTTTCTAGACTCAATGTTGACTCGGAACCTGTTAGTCCAGTTGTGTGGTGACTGTATATCCCTAGTGTGTTTCTACTAACCTTCACTTTGAAATACGAGGAGCCAAACGCCAAACAAAACGCAGGTTTTAATCATCGTTATTGTTGTTAATTGTGGATTTATTGTGCTCTGAGTTTTTCCCGTCTATTCATCGTCTATCTACGGGGTTTAACAGTCCTCTGTCCCGGGGACATTCCTTTCTCTCTCCCCACCACACCCTTCCTTGTTCGGCTTCTTCTCAGTCCTTCACGCCTCGCAGCTCAGAGTTGTTATTCCACCACCCTGGTCTTGGCATGTAAGGCGAAACCAAAACGCAGTGTGTGTATATAGATATATAGATAGATATATACTGTTTTGAATTGCGTGTTATCTGGACAACTCATTCGTCCAGTCATTACTACATGCCCATAGTGACTAAGGCGATCACATGTGCATGAATCCGGATTGTTCTTTTGCCTCTCCCGTGTCTGGCTGCACTACGGGAGGCCACAGTATGGATGATGTCATTGCAATTGAACAGCTGTGCTGACAAAGCAGTGCACACAGGGTGTGTGTGTGTGTGTGTGTGGACTATCCAACGAACTATCGCGACAGAGACTTTTAATGGGAATTCACTAGCGTCCGGGGATCTATTCCTTTTTTAATTAATTCATCATACCATCTTGACTCTTGGGAATGTCAATTGGGCGAGACACACGTACTCCTACTCCGCTACTATAGTGGTGTGGCTTTGCTTATAGTATCTGTGTACTGAAGCTTCCTGGATGATGTATGTGAAACTGGAGAAGCTGCCTGTGTTTCTCTATCGGGTCACGGTACAAGTTTCCCAGAGGAAATTCCTAGAGTCTGTTTTCCTCCTAAACTTTGAAATGTTTGCTTGGTGTCTAAGTTGATCTTGCGCTGTTGATAAGATGCAGCTAGTCTGATCCAAATTGGTGTGTGTGTGTGTGTGTGTGTGTGTGTGTGTGTGTGTGTGTGTGTGTGTGTGTGTGTGTGTGTGTGTGTGTGTGTGTGTGTGTGTGTGTGTGTGTGTGTGTGTGTGTGTGTGTGTGTGTGTGTGTGTGTGTGTGTGTGTGTGTGTGTGTGTGTGTGTGTGTGTGTGTGTGTGTGTGTGTGTGTGTGTGTGTGTGTGTGTGTTAAAAACAGCGTTTGTGTGGGAATGCGGGACACAGAACATTCGCTCCCTAATGGTGACATCATGCTGCAACACAGGAAGTGAGAGTGAAGGGAGAGAGGGACGGGCAAAATAGAATGGATTAAAGACAGCAGTGAGAAGAAGGAAAGGGGAGGAAAAACCAAATGTGAAGAGAATTTGAGAAAAGTGTGTCTTGAACCTGCCATGTCTGTGTACTAATATACCGTGTGTCTTCCCAGTGGACCCAGTGGAATTGTATTCCCCTCCTTGGTTTCCCGACCAGTTTTCCTTCTTGAAGTCGCTCATTTCTAATGAATCCATCGTTCACCCCTTCATTATTTCTTACTCATGTAATATGAATTTGTCTTAACAGTTCTGCATGTCTCGTCTTGATTTTAATACTGCGTGTGCTTCCCATGCGGCAACTTTATGATTCTCTTGTCGGTGTTCTGAATCTGCCTCTCTCTCTGTCTCCTGTTCTGTCTACCTGTGAACTGCAGCGAAAGCTTTGGCTAAATCTCTTGATATTTCCTCCCGGCTTCTCTTCTGTGAGCTGAGCACTGTGAGGAATTGGCTGCGGGAGTCTCACCGGCTCTGCCCTATTTCAGGTTTCTGGCTTCTCCGTCTTGGATGGCTACCCCCCCCCCCCCTTTAATATATCTACAGTGCTATCTGTCTTATGCGGTTACCAGCTGGAACCCAGGGGTCAAGGAACACCTGGGTTGTTGTATAACCTGGTCGTATCTTTGTTAGAAGTCCTCCAACGGCCAGTGGGGGGGGAGAAACAATATTCCTGGTTGGGTGTGTGATGCCCTTTTCCTTTGCCAGTCTTCTGGGCCGTTCTTAAGTGGACTGTCTATGTTGCACCACCTTGTTCTGGCCTAGGGTGCTGACACCATTAAGGTACTACTGAAAAGACTTGACAACACACAGCCAGGTTAATAAGTAAATAAGGTTGTCTGTCTACAGTACGGTTGCTCTTTGGGAACGACTATGCAAATGTCCTGTTATTACATGCAGTCTGTCCACCCAGCTTGAATGGGACGTGTCACTTGGACAATTGGAATGGAAGAGTTGGAAAGCTGAATAAAAGGGTGTGTGAGACATTCCTTACATCCCATAACACTTGAGTTTCACCGTGGATGCTGTGTTCCCGGGTGACCTTTCAACGACCCCTTGTTAATATCCATAACTGCCGTTACTATTCTGAAATAAACAATGTGGTTTATCTTCCCCTTTTCACAACGGTTATCTTTTGAGTCATGTGATCCTTTGCTTTCATAAGTTTTTTTTAAAGTTTTTTTTATTGGGTCTACTTTTGTTCACATTTGAATGTCATGTCCCCACGAAGGCTGTTTGTATGCCCTCTCACAGCCAGGATGCTTTAAAGAGTTCTCTGAATGCTCTTGACACTTAATCCCTCGTGTCATGGCCCATTTCACTAGGTGGTGGTTTAGCAGACTATTTCATTAGTGTTATGCACATATCTAAAATGGTTTTCAACCTATACCACAATGATGTAGTGAACAGAAAAGATGGTGGTGGTGCTTGGGCGTGTTGAAGCGTGCTGTCCATTAAGATGCTGGGGTGATGACATATTTTAAGACGGCCTTCAGTGATATTCTCCACACCTGCCTTTCCACAATGCTTTTTAAATGCTTTTTGCACAATTAAACAATGTATTTTTCATCCATTAGTCACTTCATTGTTCTTTTAATTGTATACAGTATTGTTATAGTACATAGTATGGTATTAATGTGTGTGTGTGGACCTTTGTCCTTTTACTTAACACCACGTGGGGGGGGTGTATATTATGCAAGATAATATAATGGCTAATTCACCAGACCTACACACACTTAGAAATTGTGTGTGTGAATTAATGGTGTTCATTAAGAAACTGCACATATATAGCAGTACATTGTTTCTATCCCCTGGGGGGGAAAAAACCATTTCATGATGGGTGAAACCTTGCGTATTCATATTGAACATTCTGGCTTGTTGAAAAAAAAAAAAAAAAAGGGAGACCGCTCCTTGATAAACTACCACAAGGTAGAGATAATGGACTTTGATTGTGTACTTATTCTTGCCGGTCAGGTCCCTGGTAGTTTACATACGTGTGTGTGTGTGTGTGTGTGTGTGTGTGTGTGTGTGTGTGTGTGTGTGTGTGTGTGTGTGTGTGTGTGTGTGTGTGTGTGTGTGTGTGTGTGTGTGTGTGTGTGTGTGTGTGTGTGTGTGTGTGTGTGTGTGTGTGTGTGTGTGTGTGTGTGTGTGTGTGTGTGTGTGTGTGTGTGTGTGTGTGTGTGTGTGTGTGTGTGTGTGTGTGTGTGTGTGTGTGGTGAAAATATCACATGTTAATCTGAGTTGCCATGTGTAATAACGTTTATGTGTAAACGTTGTTACACATGGCAGATGATCACATCTTCAAAAGTATTTCATGGTTACCACAACCATATTTATCTACTCAAATACAATTCAATGCAGTCACTGAAAGACAATGAATGACCACGCATAGACTCATGACCACCTAGTCGAATTCGATTCACACCCCTAGAACCCTGGCCTAGGGGGTGTACCTCTCCCAGGAGACGGTATGAGTTCCGTGTGTCTAGCGGTGTATATTTGCCCAGGCTTTCAAGCGAAGCTGTCGGGCAGCAGCACTCCTCTCTATAGAGCCATCGTGTCTGTGTGTGTGTGAGAGATTGTCCCCGTTTGTCCGCTGCTATCGCAGTGAACAGGTGGCTCCTTCCAGAAACAATGCAACAAATCTGGCCTGATTTAGCGGTTGCTTGTGAAGTACATTGACACTAGCTCAAGATTGTGTTTTATTTGAAAAATGGTTTACTAACACGTAGAGAATTCTAGGATACAAATGCACACTTATATTGTGTGCGAGTGTGAACGAGAACTATGTATAGTGTGTGACACCAGACCTATATGTGTAATGAACCGATATGTGGGCCAAGCAAGGTGATATTGAAGGTGCTACGTTTTCGGCCAGCTCGTGTGTGTGTGTGTGTGTGTGTGTGTGTGTGTGTGTGTGTGTGTGTGTGTGTGTGTGTGTGTGTGTGTGTGTGTGTGTGTGGTGTGTGTGTGTGTGTGTGTGTGTGTGTGTGTGTGTGTGTGTGTGTGTGTGTGTGTGTGTGTGTGTGTGTGTGTGTGTGTGTGTAAACAAACACATTAGACCTGCGTGAAGCGATTTTCCTCCAGACTCTGGACTTGGGGCTTGGCTTATTTCTCCCACTACCACTCCTAGCCCAGGGGCAAGGAACCGCATGGCTCTGTTAAGACCTGTTTGTCTTTCTGTCCCTCTTGTCCAACCTCACCCTCTCTCTACTGTAATATATGTCCTCTTCAAAATATATTTGATCTCATCCGGTATGTCTATCACCCACGTAGGCAAGATGCCTTATAGCAACCCTGATTCCAGCCTGTGGTCCTTTGCCACATGTCATTCCCTCTTTCTCTCTCCACACATTTTCCTGTCAATCTCCACTCTCCTGTGCATAAAGGCAAAAATGCCCTAAAAAATGACTGAAGAAATAACCAATGGAAAACGGAAATCACAAAAATTCTCTTGAACTTTTGTCCATGAATTTGTATACTATCCATACATAAATCCATCCATTTTAATACCAAAGCTGAAGAAATGTGATAATTTAATTTAAAACTCAAGACATCGCCCAACCGACTACAAAGATGTACTCACACGTTTTTGTTTTTATTTAATTTCAGATGGCAGCCATCAGGAAGAAGCTGGTGATCGTAGGGGATGGTGCGTGTGGCAAGACCTGCCTGCTCATTGTGTTCAGCAAGGACCAGTTCCCAGAGGTCTACGTCCCCACGGTGTTTGAGAACTACATCGCAGACATTGAGGTGGACTGCAAACAGGTAAATCCATGCCGGGTTCGGGTTTTTTTTCTTCCTTGGGGTGAACCTCCTGAAAAAGAAAAAAGATGTATTTTATTTTTCATTTGCATTTGCAACCGGTACAATGGAATACTTACTCAACATTCCCTCCAGCGGTATGAATTTCCACAACAACGTGACACTTAACTTATACTAACTATGCAATACTATACTGCAATACTGTACTATAAACAACACTATATACTACCTACGATATGCTGTGCTATAAACAAAACAATATACTATAAATATACTATATATAAATATACAATATACAATATAATAATACAATATACTATAAACAATATACTATATCCTTAATTTCCCTCGGGATTAATAAAGTAATCTGAATCTGAATCAACACTATACTATAACATACTATACACAATAAAAAGAACAATAGAGTGACTCATGTATGATAGTATATACATATGGTGAATTGTGCACAAAGTATTTCAAAGTGCCAAGATTCTGTTGTATAAATTGTATTTAGTGCAAATTGTATTTGTTTACGTTTCCCCTTACAATTTAAGGTAATTGCTGCTTCTCCTTCTCACGATTGGCAATATAACGTTAAACTATTAATCCAGGTAATTCTCCTAAACTGAATGTGAATTCATGCAGTCATTCATATGTGGTCCATGTCCATCTTGGACCAGCTGTGGTGACATGCAAGGACCAGAGGCAATAGGAGGAGAGAGGAGTTTGTCTAGCACTAAAGACTACAATAGCCGGCAGGAAGTGTTTTTTTATATATACGTTTCCTTCCCCCTTGTCTTGTCTCCCTTGGGAAAGGAAACACCCATGGACAAAATAATAATCTGCTTACACCCAGACCTTGAACTGGGGATGTTAATCTGTTAACCATGCCAGTTGATTTGTGTGTGTGTGTGTGTGTGTGTGTGTGTGTGTGTGTGTGTGTGTGTGTGTGTGTGTGTGTGTGTGTGTGTGTGTGTGTGTGTGTGTGTGTGTGTGTGTGTGTGTGTGTGTGTGGTGTGTGTGTGTGTGTGTGTGTGTGTGTGTGTGTGTGTGTGTGTGTGTGTGTGTGTGTGTGTGTGTGTGTGTGTGTGTGTGTGTGTGTGTGTGTGTGTGTGTGACGTCGGGGTCACACTGGACGTGGAAGAGAAAATGTGTGGACAACGGATAAATGGCAGGCACGCTCACACTAAATGCTTTTGGTAATAAAAGACCTCGGTAACGGATGATCTAGTGACTCCAGGAGCGACTTATTTCTTATGGTTGAATTACCAAGACCAGTGTAGTTCTTTCAGCCATTTTATCTACATAACCAGAAAGTATGTAGCGCCAACATGAACCTCTACCAATCCAAATATGAAGTGTCATCCCATTTGCACAAACACTTGTTTCACTCACCAGCTATTCTGTTGATATTAAGTCAACGCAGCGTTCGACCGATCTTGTGAACAAACCGGCGTAGGGTGCAAGATGATGGCTTGGCGAGTGCTGGGCTGGGCTGGCAGACGGCAGTGAACATGACCGCTTGATCATTTTGTTAGCTTTTGAAAATAGTTAAAACGCACAATTAAAGAACAAATTAAAGAACACAAGCACAATTTAAAAAAAAACATGTGTTCACACCGCCAACCATAGCGACTGCCACCCCAGCAAGTGGTGCCTAGCGTTTAGCAGAGCACTTATTGAAATTGACACTGACATATTGGCTCACATCAATCATGTATTTTCTGCACTACTCATCCATAGAGCATCTATGTCATTATTTCGTTTTTTGGGATAGTGAGATGTTTTGGATTGTTTTGAATTGCAAATTTTCCCGAAACGTTAACTGTACAGAGATCCAGAACGACCTTACGGTATAATTATGTGGTATAATATGGATATGTAATATGGTATATATAAGTATAAAGCAGTGAGTGAAAATCGTATGTGCAATACCAGTTATAAAAATAAGATAAAATAGAATAAAAACTGAATAGAATAAAATAAGTTAAAAAGAAAGTACAAAACTGTATAAAGTTAAATATATAAAATAAAAATGCAATTTATGAAATGCAATATATCGGCACAGAAAAAGAGCAATATGTGTATATAAATCAATGTAATAAAATATACATTGTTATATGCTATACGCCCTTGTTCAGCAGCCTGATGGCCTGACTGGAAGCTATCTGAGTATTTGTATCGCACTTGATACTGCGGTATCGCCTGCCTGACGGTAAAAGTGAATACAGATCGTGGCTGGGTTGGGCATTGTCTTTTATGATGCGTTTGGCCTTGGCCACGCACCGCTGCTTGTATAAGTAGGACTGTTTAACTAGGTTGTATAACTAGGTCTGTTTAACTAGGACAGTGAATTATAACACCCCCTATTGTCGAAGTGGTGCCAAACCTTTTGTAGACCTATTGACATGGGCTACCAACATGTGACACCAGTCACAGGCTGAGATGTGGGTGTTTTTAAATCAAAAAATGTAATAAATCTGAAAACAATATGTATCCAGAGATACCGATTGAATACCTAAAAACACCATGTGTTTTTATTTCTCTGTGAACCAGTTAATTGCCGGTTGAATAATTGGTGTCGGGCTATTGAAAGCTAAATTAACCAAAACAGACTGGCCTTGAACACATGCAGACCGGAAGCTTTTCCTTTGGAAGAAGCGGATAGATGGAGAAAGAGGGGAAAATAAGCTGCCATTGTTATGTTGTACACCCAGTGACGCTGGTGGGGAAGCACAGGCCTGAGCCAACAACAGGAAATGGCATGTAAATTGCTTCCTTAGTCTCTGCCCCACCCCCCCCCCCCTTCATCGTGAGCAGTCACTTCCTGTTTCTGTGCTGTGCTGCAGAAGCTCAGGTCAGCTTCACAGATTTACTATACTTGTACTATACAACACTATGCTAGTTTATAGAAGCCATTTGCGCATGTTTAACCACATATATGGGAGTTCTTATGAAAACTTTATCTTAATATTATCTTATATTTCAACTATTAGTGATCTGTTGAGAGAATAAAGCCATGGTTTGCTATCTGAAGCACCCAGGATGTTTTAAAGTTAACTGGTGGTTGTAGGGTTGGCTGCACTGAGAACATTTTGCCATGTTTCTCAAATCACGTCATCTTTCTAAACATTGGAAAATCCTCCTTGTGTTGGCAGTTATAGCGAGGCCAACTAGCACAACTAGGCTGATTGTTTTGCCTGCTATTTAGTATTTTTTAAAGTAAAGTTTGCACATTGGAATTGAAAATGGCATGTGATTGACTTTACACAGAGGCCCTCTGTGCTAAGAGTGCCAGTACCACGAAGATCCACAGAAGGCTGGTGGAAACCCAGACCATCCATGGTCTGGGTCTGGTCTACTCGGATGTGGAACAACCCACTTTAGGTTAGACCCACAACCGGGTCAAACTTAAACCGTCAATTTTGCCCACTTGTCCCACCCATTTGTAGCAGGATTAAAACAAACTTATCAGTGACTTAAGAGATCACTAGTCCTGAAGAGGTCATTGAGCTTTAGCGGAGAGGACGTGTTTCTTGGTGACCTTTCAGTGTTATGGGATGTTTGGAATGCTTGGAATGCCTCGCTCACACCTTTTACCTGTTCAGCTTCCCAACAGCTTCCATCCATGTCCACCCCTGTTAAAGCCGACTGCAGTCAATTATATAAAGGGTTGTGTTGCTCAGACTGCTGTCATACCGGAGTCTTCATGAGGAAAACCCGCAGTCTCTTGTGGTTTAGCCATACAGCTCGAGCCACACTATAGGTAGAGCAGAAAAAAGGTTTTACATGAAGCAGGTCAGACGGCTGTCTTGGCGGCTGTAAGGGTGTACATTCATACTAGTAATGGTCTGGGCCAGTCCTCGGCAGAGTGTCTATCTGGGTGCAATGTTGCCTGAAGGAGAAGCAGGTGTATTTCTTCACAAAGCGGTTTGTTATTCTCCCCTCGTTCCCATTCCCCCCTCTCTTTTTATTTTTTATTTTTTCCACCATGAATTGAAAATGTATTTAGTTCCCCTTTTTGTATTTTTTAGGTGGAGCTTGCATTGTGGGATACCGCAGGTCAAGAGGATTATGACAGGCTGAGGCCCCTCTCCTACCCAGACACTGATGTCATCCTTATGTGCTTCTCCATCGACAGTCCCGACAGTTTAGGTAAGGCTTTCATGAAGGAATGCAATATTGACGTATCTATAGAACAGCAGATATGGTGCAGTATCGCTGATTCAATGTGATGATGTAACGGAAGGTACACATTCAACTGACATGCAGAGCAGAAAATACATTATTGTTATTACCCTTTGTGACCTGACTGCAGGCACCAACCAGGGTTTAAGGGTTCAATTGGAACCCCATCTCTTTATGTCACTAGAACCCTATCTCTACACGTCGTTAGAACCCCATATCTACATGTCACTGGAACCCCATCTCTGCGTGTGATTAGAACCCCATCTCTACACGTCATTAGAACCCCATCTCTACACGTCATTAGAACCCCATCTCTACACTTCATTAAGAACCCCATCTTTACAAGTCACTAGAACCCCATCTCGACATGTCATGTCCTTGCCAGACCAAGGTCAACAATCCTTCAGTATCCGTCTCTAACGGTCTTAACGCTCCTTCTAGGACAGAGCTGTACTATTGTCCCCAAGCTGTGGTGTGTATTGGGCATGAGAACAGTGTTTTCCTTATGTGCTTGTAGAAAACATACCAGAGAAATGGACGCCCGAAGTGAAGCACTTCTGCCCCAACGTCCCCATCATCCTGGTTGGCAACAAGAAGGACCTGAGGAACGACGAACACACTCGCAGGGAGCTGGCCAAGATGAAGCAGGTGTGGACCACTTGTCATGAGAGAGCTTTAACGTATAGCTGTGAAGATTAACCATATGTATTAGATTAGCAGGATATTCAGATATATATGTGTGTGTATAATCTTGGCCTAATTTGAGATGTACTCCTTGGATGAACTGTAATGGCTTGCAATGGCATTATCCTTGGGAGCATGTTTCTTTGTCACAGTAGTGTGTCGAAGGTAATCAATTATTACCTCCGCCATCGAAGATTGGAGTTTTCATTCCTGTTTGTTTGTCTGTTAGCAAGATGTCTAATAAATGCTTATGTACAGAATTGGACACAACTTGGTGGTTAGATTACTTATGGGCAAGGGAACAGTTGATTTGATTTTGGCACAGATCTGGATCTTTTTGGTGTGGCAGAGAGGTATGCCTTTTTTGAATGCCCTTTAAATTTGCGTTTGATCAAACCCACAACATGGCTGTAGATGTCCAAATGTCAGCCAACGAGAAGCTGAACGGGTTTCTCTCCTCACCTCCCAGGAGCCTGTGAGGCCAGAGGAGGGCAGGGACATGATGAACCGCATCAGTGCCTTTGGCTACCTGGAGTGCTCGGCCAAGACCAAGGACGGCGTGCGTGAGGTGTTCGAGATGGCCACCAGGGCGGCACTGCAGGTGCGCAAGCGCAAGAAGAGGAACAACTGCCTGCTACTGTGAAAAGGAGATGGGCCCATCTACCTCCCGCCCCCTTTGCCTGAAACGGGGAGGGGGGGAAAAGTGCAACCTTTTGAAAGAAAAAAAACACCTTTTTACCAATGGTTTTGGTGGACTGTATTTGCATAAGGATACACCAATAACATGCCACGGCAAATATGAAAGACTGACTCTTAACAGATCAGCCTTTTACTGCGTTTCCCTTTGCTCTCACATTCTTCTTCTCTTGTTTACTGTCTTTCTTTCTCCCCTTCACAAACACACCAGCCTGTGTACGCCAGGGGCCCGCTCCCTCCTGTATGTATGTGTGTGTGTGTATGTTTTCTATTTATGTGTATAATCTTGACATATATATTTTCAACTGGCCAACCGCTTCCGTGTTCTGATTGTTTACAGATGGGGGGGGGCTAAGCTAAGGGCTTGCATTTTCCAAAAGGACAAATGGCTCATGGACAGCTCGTAAATCATCTACTTGAAAAGCTCTTTTTACATACAACCTAAATGAGAAGCATCCTGATAGAAACACATTCTTCATGCAACCCTGATCCGTCTCGTCTGCTTTGGTCCTTTAATATCCATTTGTAACATGCAGTTCTTAACTAGCAATACTTCATAGTGGTTAGTTGCATTATATTGCTTCTAATATTAGTCTATACATAACGGCAGCATTTCTGTGGAGTGACTTGGTTTGTGCCCTAATAAGAAATAAACAGCAGTAAAACAGCAAGTTACATCAAGTACTGACTGGAAGTACTGGCTGATGATCAGCGGGCACTACATGTCTGACCTAGTTCATAAATACGGTATGCGGTCCTAATGAGTTAATTATCATCCATCTATATTTTCCATCGTGACACATGGGTGGTTTTCTAGGTATTTGGCAACATTTGATAAGCTATCTCACAACATCAGAGGCCAAGAACCCACACCTTGAACATTGCTACTCTAAAGGCCAACTTGGATAAACAGCTGGGTGTCTGCCTTGGTTATTTGATGTATGTGGCATTTTATAGCTTTACGGACAGATTTGTAAATAGACGAACATGAGACATTCTTTTGTAGAATTGTTTTTACTCTTCCTTTAACATAATACAACATTCAAAACTTTAAGTTAAGACAACTTTGTCCATATGTTGCCAATGCTTAACCACTCTCAAAAATCTAGTCCTGAAGCTTTGGGTGTAGGTCTGTATAATGTCCCAGAGCAGAAGCCACAACTCAAGACAAGACGCTGACTTAATGATGGTTCTACCAACCGGACTGGGCTACGTGTTCAGTGTCTGAATCAGGAAAGTATGTTAATAAAGTATTTTTGAAACGCAGCGTAAGTTTGACTTCGGCACTTTTCCGTTCACATTCTCCCCTAAAGAAACGATATGTTGAGCTCAATGGTACGAAATAGAACGGAAGGTGTTGTAGTATATGACTAATTCATAATTATACATAATACTGAAGAACTAGAAGTAACACAGATTTTAACATGTTTCTTTATGACAAGAGCAATTAAATACCAATACCATTTGCAGATATAAATTCCTATTAGATAAACGTTAACACAATATACTATCATTGATTTGCATGTTTTGCCATCGCCATGGATGATGGGCTGGAGGTTCTGTTTTTACCCGATTGTCTGTTGGCAAGATTACTCAAAAGTTATTTGAGAGAATTGGACACAACTTGGTGGGTCGATTACTTTGTGGTGTGGTGGAGGTATGCGTTCCACTGAGGGTCCTCCTAGCTCACCAATGTGAATGGATTTCACTTCCAGTGAGATGAATTTGGGAGTCGTCACAGTGAAATTAAACATCCAGACAAAATCCACCAAATGGATGAGTGGTCCCAGGGCTTTCATCACAGCTCGTGCCTCCATGCTGGGTCCAGCTGCTGCTGAAGGACACTCTCTTCTGTCGCCACTAGGGGGAGGGGTTAGATGACAATGGAGGAGGTGAGAGGTGTGTGTTTTGGGGATAAGGTTATCTGCAGACTGGGCGGCTGAGGCACCAGGCTCTAACAAGGCAAGGCAGTAGTCAATAGTTTTGATGCTATATGTTTTCTCAGACAGTATAACATGGAGTAATAGCGCCACCTGGTGTAAGGGTAAAGTCAGCATTTCTGTCCATGGGGCTATGCTATGCTGGCTATGCTGCTGATACAATTGATTTCCCCATACTAATACTATTTATACGCTTTTATTCAAAGTGACTTAAGAGTGATTTAAGTCCTATCTGTGAGGAGCCGATCTTGCTTTAGGATGCCAACAGGTAGGCTGCAGACACTGGGGATCGAACCCGGTACCTTCTGCCTAGGAGTCGGAAAACCCAGTCTTATCTGCCCTAGCTACAGACGGCTTCGCCTGCTTCTGGTGTTTGTGTGCGTAATACCTGGAGGCTCGATGCTGATGTACAGGGTAGCCAGTTTCTCTACCACATCCTCTTCCTCTGTGTACGAGTAACCTGTGTAGCCACCATTGTCTTTACAGTACTCGATAAAGCTAGAGATGGAGGAGAGAAACATACAGGCATGAATGAGTACCAACAGAACACAGCAGAAACCATGTCAGCAGACAAGTCTTTCCCATTTCATTGTTCCATTCATAACAATTCTAGATTCTAAGAAAGACAGACACCCACCTGTTCCAAACGGGGTCTACACATAGCACTCTGGGGTTTCCCACCATGATCAGCAGGGCTTTGGCACGTGTCACAGCGACGTTAAACCTCTGGCCAAAGCAACAAACAAGCGTCACCAGATTACCTTGTGTGTGTGTGTATAGGGGGTTATTTGCAGCATGACTCTCTACCTGTGTATAACATCATGAGTGTTTCTGAGCTTTATATTAAACTGGGTCCAAAATGAATTTATATTTTAAAACATCTACCGGTTAAGCAATTGTTTTATTATGTAAAACTTCCTTCCACCTGTCAAGTTGGTCAACTCTGATTACCTCCGCCATTGAAGATGGGATAGAGGTTATATTTTCACCAGTTTGTCTGTCTGTATGTGTGTTTGTGTGTAACAAGATAACTTAGCAGGTTTTATACAGAATTGGACAACACTTGGTGGTTAGATTACTTATGGGCCAGGGAATAGTTGATTCGATGTTGGTCCAGATCCAGGGGAATTTCTTTGGTGTGGTGGAGGTACGGAGCCTGACTAAGGACCCTTTAGTTTTTAACTGTTCTGTACGTGTGTTTGTGAGTCTCCATACCTTCTCGTTCTTGACGAAGCCCAGGGTGAACTTGTTGTCGTGGTCCGTGTACTGGGCACTGCTACGCACCGTCGACACCAGTATCACCGTCCTCTCCTGCCCTTGGAACTCCTCCACGGACCCCACCTGACACCACACGATTTTCAAATAAGCCGCTTGAGTGAAAACCCAGGATCATTGTTTTACCATCTGGAAATAACTCTGCCTCCCACCTTCAGGGCCATGGAGAGGTTGGAAATTTTCAGTTCTTTCTCCAATATCTGAAGCGCCTTACGGATCTTCAGCACCTGTTGTTCGTTAGGAAACATTGCGTCAGTATGCCTTTCACAAACTAGCAAATCAAGTGGGGGGGGTGACACTCGAATATTCTACGATTTCTTGTACGAGTCTTCCAAAGACAGACATTAGGTCCATGGGGTATTTTCTTTATAGTGGATTCGTCGCGTCGGTTGTAACAGCGGGACGCTCCATTGGGCCGATGGGGGTTTCAAATTATTGAGACCACAGCATTGCTTAGCTTGTACAAGGAAAAGCCTAGAAGTTATACAATGTTGTTTTGTGGGGGACTGACTCTTCTGTGTGTTCTGTTTTGCTTTGAGTAAATGTCCTTGTTTGTCTGTTTGATAACACTTCTGTGTAATGGCAGTGGCACGATCCAATCATTGTCTTTTGGAAGTAGAGACTCTAGGGCCGTAAGTCATTGATTGGAAGATTAGTCGACGATGGGTCTGGCCTTAACAATCAGATTCAACCATGCTAAATCTTAGTCGAGGATACCCCCTTTAAATCACAAGACCAAAAGTGAGTGCATGCAGTTGCTACCTGTTTCCTGTAGGGGGTGATGATGCCTATGTCTTTGGCTGAGATTCTGGAGCGGCCCTTCCTGCCGTCTTTCTCTAGCAGTTTCCTCACATAGTTCATCAGGTGCTCCACCTCCGCTCTGTTGAAGAATGACGGGCTGGAGGCCTCCTGCTCATCCAGACCCGTCACCCCGTGGAAGATCACCGGGAAGTCCTGCGGAGGCCCAGCAGACGGACACTTGGGAGGTATTTCTGGCTGTCTGGCTGTCTGTCTGTCTTACCTTTAGCCACACCTTAATACACTCATACACATGGTGTTCTTTTTAGTTGCAATTGTTTATAGTCTATTGTATTGACACTCACTGACATCATTTTGTAAACGTGATTACATTCAGTGTGTGTGTGTGTGTGTGTGTGTGTGTGTGTGTGTGTGTGTTCATTACCATCTTAGGAAGGTACTCCCATGCACAGTAGGAGTTTCGGAGCATCGGATCAGCACACACTTTGAGCTCCTGGCCATAGAAAAGGATGTTGGGCATCTTCAGGATGGCAGGATGAGACCTTAAATAAAACCAGGGCATAAGCTTAGCTTATCCATAAATAATAATTAAATAATAATAATATTAATAATAATAGAATACAGATGATAATATAAGCCCATGTTCTTCTAGCACACCTGTAGTTGCACAACAACTTGGTGACAAAACGGGGGTCGTAGAACAGCCGCATGGATTCTTCCTCGTTGCCGTCTTCGTCGTCCACAACCTTGTCTTCCTCTCCCTCGTCCACAATGATCCCCTGGTACACGGGTATGGTCTCCATGAGACGCTCCAGCAGAGACCTACCTGTAGACAGGACAATCCACGTTCAGTGACCGCTAGCTACACAACCACACCGCAGGCCTGCAGGTTGTGTATAAGGAGATAAAAACATGAGGGGCCGGAGAGCCAAATGGTTCGGGTGATTGACTCCCAGATCAAATTTGGTTCTGGGTTTCAGACCAATGTCTGCAGTTTATCTATTGGCATCCTTGAGCCAAAAACTCCTACCGCCTCTATACATTTTATTTTCAGCTCAAAAAATGATGTGTATACATTTCAGTGGTCACAGCAGGATAGTTATGCTGACTGTATACTTAACACACACTGAGTTTTGTCCTTTTAAATGAGACCAATGTGTGAATGTGAATGAATGCGTTTATTTCCACCTTCAACCCATTATGTCTAAGGGAGATCACCAGCCGGAGACACGCTGAAGCTCTTCCTTCTCTTTGATAACTTCCCTCTTTCCCAACCAGACCCCTCCTGTGTCCTTCTAGTCCTTCAACACCCTCCTCTGGGCAGAGAAACACTCCACCCCACCCCTCTATATCCCTTTAAACGGGCTCTTTAAGCCTTGTGTGGTTTGTTGGGTGTGGTGGGACGCATTTTCAATGTGAACTAGAGGGCCCTCCGTAGAGCGCATACCTCCGCCGCATAGCCATAAGTAATATAGCCACCACAAGTTTTGTACAATTCCGTACATAACTTTTTGAAAAAACATATAACTATTCAAGTCAAGTCAAGTCAAGTCAAGTTTACTGTCACTTCATAGTTTACGTATAAAGCAGTGGTGTGAAAATCTTATGTGCAATACCCGACGACAGACAGCAGTTATAAAAATAAGATAAAAAATTGAATAAAGTTAAAAAATAAAAATAAAAATGCAATTTATAAAATGCAATATATCGGCACTGAAAAAGAGCAATATAAATCAATGTAATAAAATATACATTGTTATATGCTATACGCCCTTGTTCAGCAGCCTGATGTCCTCACTGTGGAAGCTATCTCTGAGTCTATTTGTACGGCACTTGATACTGCGGTATCGCCTGCCTGACGGTAAAAGTGAGTACAGTTCGTGGCTGGGGAGGGCAATGTCTTTGACTCAATCCAAACTAGGATTGAGTCAAAGAATTATTAGACTCATGAGTCATTTTCTGTGAAGATTGTGTAAAAGAACACTTTTTAGTTCAGTGCACCCACTCAGACATGTATATAGTTATAGTATATAGTTATAGTAGTATGTGTGTGTGTGTGTGTCTGTTGTTTGACATGCACACACTGCCCTTACCCATGCCAAACCTCTGTACCAGGGGGGATCTGAGGATGGGTCCCAGTTGCTTGGGGTCTCCCGCCAGGACCACCTGACCCGACTCCGGCTGAAGAAGTCCTTTGTTCAACAAACGTATCAAATATCAACGATCAAATAAATTATCTTACCATGAGAACATGGGTGGCCCCGGTACGACGTACCACAACACATGGATTAAGCTAGCAAAACCACATGATATGACCCATTTAACAGCCCAAGTACCTGCGATGGGGATTATGCATTCGGTCTCAACAGCATGTCCCGCCTCGTCCACAAACACATGGCTGAAGTGTCCGAGAGGCAGGCCCCCTGTAACTAACCTAACAGATGAAAGACAAACATCATTCATAACATGAACTTGCATGAACTTGCTTACTTACTTTACCCTAAAACAAAGGTTCAGTGGAAGTGTTACATAACATGTATTTTCCGTAGGAATGTTTTTAGCATTTGAGGGCTTAGGCGATTTAAACTGTCTGCCATAGCAAATGGTGGAACATGAATTATTATTAGTCGTAGTAGTGGTATTGGTAGTAGTATAGTTGTGGTATAGTAGTAGTAATATAGTAGCAAGTAGTAGTAGTAATAGTAGTAGTAGATTGGTAATATTAGTATAAGTTATTTTTAAGTGGTAGTAGTAGTAGTAGTAGTAGTAGTAGTAGTAGTAGTAGTAGTATAGGTAGTAGTAGTATAAGTATTTTGTGTTAACTACCTTCCGGCAGTGCACAGTGTAGTGACTATGATGGAGTACTTCATCAGGTCCTCTCTGGAGGGGTACTCATACACTTCTCCTGTGAGGTTACAGCAGTCCTGTGAACACACACACACACACACCCCGGGGTGTGATCACACTCCTCTAGACATGACCACATCACTCAGCTTAAGTGATTAACTGACTAACGCATGCAGCAAGCAAGTTAACAGTTGATTTCACTCAAATGTGGAAAATGATCTTTTGTTGCGGACCTTCAGCTCAGTGGGAACTCTCCTCCTATCCAGGCTGCTGGCATACAGGCGGAACACCTTATTCCGGTCCACATGGTCCAGGACCTTCTTGCAGACCAGGTCAGCGGCGCTGTTGGACGGGGCGCAGGCCAGGATGTGGCAGGACGCCTGGGTCTTATGGATCTGCTTAATGGCTTCCACCACAGTGACCGTTTTACCTGCGCACAAAACACTGTGTTTTGAGTCGAGTTTGAGTCGAGTTTGAGTCGAGTTTGCTATAATCTACTGTCAAGCCCATTGTCAAACACCAGTGACACATTGAATATCCAGGGTTGGTAATCAGTTTGCTTCTCGACATGTTCTCTGACTGCAAATCATCAAACGGTATGCAATAGACCATGATGATCATGTGGTCAACTATTGTTCACCTCTACGTGGATGTGTTGATTTAACGACATGACAAAGACAACACAATTGTTTTAATCCACTCTTAGGAGAAGGCCGTCTGGTTTGGAGGACCCAGCTACGATATCCACGTACCTGTACCAGGCGGTCCGAACACCAGGTAGGGGGCTGGTTTGGAGGTCCCAGCCACGATGTGCTGTACGGCCTTGTACTGCTCCTGGTTCTTCTCCAGTTGTCTGTCAAACAGCCTAAAGCCATAATAAGGGAAGGATGAACGATGTTGTTCAAAGAGTCACCACAAACAACCTGAGCATTTTGTTAACATGTAAGAAAGCACATTGATTATTTTAGATTTATTCAATTTGCCAACAATAGCGGTGTAGTTACCTAAGCTCATTACCTGTACATTTTTTCAGTTTTTATTAAGATAATGAGAAGTTCGGTATGAACAAAATTATTTGGGGATTCGTTTCGAGGCATTAGGTTAAAAAGTGTAATTCAATTAAGGGTCATTATTTTGATAGGTGTGTGTGTGCTGCCAGGTGTCCGTTTAGTCTCCCCTGTTCCATAGCGGTACTACTTGCAATAGTAGTAGTCGTAGATAAAAGTGGCTGCTAAACTAAAATGCAAGTGTGTAATCCACTCGCACGTTACATTACATAACATTACAGTCATTTAGCAGACAGTTTTATCCAAAGCAACTTACAGTAATGCGTTCAACAAAAGGTAGGTAAGAGAAAAACCAAAAGTCAAAATTTCATTCCTAACAAGTCTCCAAGAACTGAACCAGCGCTCAGGTAAAAGTACAATAATTTCAGTGAAAAGTACAATAAGTTGGACAATATCTAACAAAGTAACAAGCAAACAATCTACAATCTACTTTGTAAGACACTACAGAACGCTAGTAAAAAAGTAATGAGAGGACGCGCTAGGTGGAAGGATCCGGGTAGTGTTTCCTGAAGATCCACTTTTGACGCCCACCTGAGTGAGGGTAGCTCTGCCACCGTCTCAGGACGAGGAGGAGAAGAAGGAGGAGAAGGCCCGGTGGGGAACAGCACCTCTCCCAGGCCATTGTCCACCGCCAGCTCAGCCGCCAGATGCTGCAGCCGCAGAGGCATCCGGCCCACGGTGAACTCAACGCTGAACCTCATGCCGTCCACGAAGCCATCCAGTAGCCTGCACAGTCAGCCACTCAGACTGTTAGAATCTGTTATGATGACGTTAGCGTAGGTAGACCAATATGAGTCTTGTCAGGCAGGCCTAATGAGATCCGGAGATCGTTGATCTTTTTCTCGTTGATGTTTTAGAGTAGACCTTTGGTCTTACTTTGAGCTGAAGCCCAGTTTGACGGATTCCAGCTCCACTGCATGGACATGGCCACAGTACTTCACCCCGCGTTTCCCTTCTGGGCACACCAGGATCTTGTCTCCCCGCAGAACAGACGGACGGTTCTCCGCCACGCCGGGCACCTGATGACGACAGCAGCGAGTGCGAAGACATCAGTAAGCCTCAATAAGAACAAACAATCATTCAGCGAGCGAGATATTGAGACGAGGCAGCGTGTGTGTAAAAAGGTGCGTCTCGAACCTTCAGGACCAGGAGCTTCTTGTCGGCCTTGTCTCGGTACATGGGTGCGTATTCTCCATCACTGTTGGGGATGTTGTAGCGCTTGATGTCCACCAGCATCTGCTGCTCCTCCAGATAGAGCAGCAGCTGGAACCTGTCACAGTAGTTCTCCATGGTCAGCGGGCCTTCCAGCAGGGCCTTCCTGTCACGTGTGCTGCATACACGCACAATCAAGGATGCAGTGAGAACATTTCTGGACTTTTTTTGGTATTTACAATTTTTCAAACACGAATATGAGGAAAGTGTTGAAATCATGAATTTGTTCAAATAGGTTGTGTTACAAATTGCCTTCAATGAAAAATGGGAACATTTTTCTCTAGTCAAAATATATTTATAAATAGTGTTTCTTGTTTAAACCGAAACCGGTTGCTGCCTTGGGTGGAGCCAACTATAAATATCCGCCTTGAGTACTTGACTCATAGGCTGGTTGGCGATACTTTTGGTTTAACTGACGCAATCACAAGACTCGTCATGATGAACAACACATTGCTAACACTTCATCTTGTAGGTAGGTTTCATTGTTATATAGGTATCATAAAACAATACCACTAAGACTATTAACTATAATACTGAAGTATCGCTTGTCGCATTTGTAACATTTAAACATGCAACAAATGGCTTCCTCAAAATCATCTGCCTGGAAACTATTGCTGTTTGTTTGCAGATATGCAGGAAATACAATATAAATACAATAGAAGAAAAATAGAAAAGGTACCCTTGATCCGACTTCAAACCGGGGCACTTCAGCAAATCGATGAGTCGGTTCATAAACTGTGGAACTTTGTAGATCTTCAGGTGAATGACCACTTTTAGATGCATCACGGACTGACTGGTTTGAGAAGTATTTAGGAAAAAATTAATTAGAACTACAAATCAAACAATTTATTGTGAGCAAGCTCTCACCGTCGTGAAACAATATGACATGCATAGTGTTGTTGTTGTTGTTGTTGTTGTACCCTTCAGGCCGCTGTCCATCAATAACAAGGCATTCATCTGAGGCAGGCAGAGCAGAGATGGAGAAGACTTTGTAGGGTGCCACGGGGCCAGTTCTTTGCCCAGAGAGGTGATGCGCTGCACCTGGACGTACCGCACGATATGGAAAGCGACGGAGGAGGGCAGCAGGTTGGGTTTGAACTCGAAGGCCATGGTTGCTGGGTAGAAACTCACCAAGCTTGCTTGGAACATCAGCTGGATCTCGTACTTGTCCCCTGTACATGCAAACATGCTTATCATTGTAGTGTGTGTCCATGTGTCCATGCGGGTGAGAGTCATTCTCATCTTAGACATTAGGAATAAAATGTTGAAACCAAAGAACCAAAGTGAGGATCCACTTTTCTTTGAGCTTTTTGGTCTGATTTAGCAACCTTGTTACTTTTACTATCAGAATGCCTTTTCTGTCATTGCACAAGTTCAACAAAAATGAATAAAAATCCTCACGGTCACTCTTTTCCCACAACAGCAATTGAAAATATGAATTACTTCAAAAAGTAAACAAAATATCAGATTTAAATGGCCAAAATATGGGTCAAAATATAGATGGACATATTGCAGTGGCCCTATGTACATATTACAAAATAAAAATATACATGCAAAGGTGCGGTGGGATGTTAACAAGTAACTAAGTATTGTAGTATTGATGCAATACAGTATTGTTATCACACAGAAGTGTCAGTGGTTTGGCAGTGTTCAATTATCGCCGTGTATGTTATTTTCTACGTTGTATCCTGTGTTTCCAGTGGTCTTACCTGGCTCTAATGTCAGCGGTCGTGCCCGGGTCACTTTCTGCTCGTCGTGCATTTGGAAGCATTTGAGCCAGTTCAACAGGGTGTAGTAGGTGAAGTAGACCGCTGTTGTCCCCGCGTTCTTCACACACAGACGCACCACGTGCTGTCAGGAGGAAACAGAGGAAACGCCTACTATGTCAATACCTGTACCTTACCTTGGAAGGTACAGGAACAGTTGATTCGATTTTGGCGCAGATCCGAATCCGGATCCAGGGAACTTTTTGGTGTGGCGGAGGTAAGCGCTTTACGGAGGGCCCTCTAGTCTCACATGTTTTTGATGTGGAACAACAAACAACATTTGCAGTTTTGGACATCATACCTCGTGCTCGTCTTCTACGCACAAGCAAATCTTCCTATCAGCGACTTCGTGGTCCGAGCTGATGACCACCCCGTTCTTATCAGAGATGAAGTGGGTCCTTTGGGTTCAGAGGAAGACATACAGTACATATGTTTAGGATGAGGAGGATGGGGACACTGTTTGGTGTATACTGCCTGAAAGCAATGCACTATAACTTTGGGCATATCCTGTGAACGGTTACATACATAACATATTGTACTTGTATATGGAGTAAGAATTCTAAATGCATATTTACAAAATGCATACATCTGCAGTATAATGCATAAATCTTAAATGAACAAAACCACAACCACAACAAGTTCTTACGAGTCTTCCTTGAGTTTAACCATGAGAAGACTGGCCAGTTTCCTCCGGGCGTTGGACCCTGGTACCTCTGGCCCGGGCCAAAAGGCCTTGGTCCCTGGTACCGAGCTGGGACTAGAGGGTCCACCCTGGACCAACACCGGCTTCTTCCTCCGAGAGGAATTAACCCACTGATCCCGATACTGATGCTTCTCCTGTTGATAGGAATGGGGAAATACATACTTTATTATATGCGTCATGGTGTGTCATGAGGATTACTTTTCAAGTTTAACACGATTCAAATGTATGTTCGCATCAAAAAATGGGCCTATTTTATGTAGCACGCTGCTTGTGGCTTTTGTCTGATATATATTATTATATTACTATAAGGATATGTTATATGTATGTTGGCCTGGCATCAGGACGTGCTGGTGGACCAGAGGAGAGGACAGTAGGACAGTACATTGTTTTACACCTCGGTTTTTTACTTGGGGAGACGCACAAGCAGTGGCGTCGCTAGGCTGTTTTATTCGGGGCTAAAGCCCCGGATGTTTTGTAATTAGCCCCGAATGTATATATACATTTTCTGTAAAAAAAAAAAAATTGATTTTGATTGCATGCTCTCAAAGCTTCTCTTATGCTGTGGTTTCAATGATATTCAATGAACAACAGTGTTGTTCACGCCACGCCCCCCTCCCCCTGGGCAGCTACATAGCTCAGCTGGTAAAAGTCGGCAGCTCGCAGGGTTCGAATCACGGCTGTGGTGCCATGTATGTCCAAGTGTCCCTGGGCAAGGCACCTAACCCCTAGTTGCTCCAGGGTCGCCGTCTATGGCTGACCCCCTTGCCAAGAGCAAGAAAAAATAATTCCAACAATTGACTGAGCAATAACTAACTTTCTCTAATGATTGTAATACATGAATGTATATGCAATAAAATTAACTAAACACAAACCCCAAAATCTGATCTGATTGTAAGTTAAAAACACTATTTTATGCGTTATTTTAATAAATAAATGGAAAAAAATGTTTTGCTCGGTCGCATGGATTCGGGAGGGAAGTTACAGCTTTTTTGGAAAAACTTCTATTTTTTCAGCGTTTCCTGTTTACATCCCTGCCTCTGGGCTAAGCCCCGGATGTTTTCAAATCCTAAAAACGCCCCTGCGCACAAGTATATAGATATTCTGTTTTTTATAACTGCTGTCTGTCGTCGGGTATTGCACATACGATTTTCACTCACTGCTTATACTTGTGTAAACTGTGAAGTGACAATAAACTTGACTTGATATATGTTTGCCTATAAACTGTAAACGGTATGTTATAAGTACATATCTCACCTCGCTGTAGAAGCGCACCTTGCCACGGTAGACAGTTACTTTGTTGGACACTAATAGAGAATATAGTAACTTGCCGAAGTTTGGACCATTGATGCCTTCATACCTGAAATTGAATTACACATTTTGGAACAATATTTCAAATATTCGGCATCGGTTTATAAAGAATACAAAGCAATAAAAGACAACTTACTCGTATCGGAAGTCCTTGTTATAGATGTCTTTCAGTTGGTTCTTTTGTATCGTTTCTTGTCCGTCTTCTTTAAATACTCATGGAAGTCCAGTCCGAATTGGCAACACTTTGCTAAATTCATGTTAATTGTAATGACTGTCAACACTATTGAGACGTGTTTTACAGAAGCTTGCTGCAGATTATCTGGTCGCTTGGTTTCTATTCCTCCTTTATAAACGCGTGACAGGCGGTGTCACGGTGTCTTTGATCACACAGACCTGGTGTTTCTCAGCCTGGGGAGAAACGAAACTTATGCAGTTAGTGTGGGTGGGTCAATAGTTGCGTTCCGGTTGTACACGGAGCTCGGAATTTCAACTGGAACGGCCCCCTTAGGTCGGTTTTCCACCCTGGAGGTCGGAGCAACATTGCCAAACCTAAGTTCACAGTTCATCACGGGTTCTCCGCATAAACGTTATCGTTAACACCTGTGTGTAGCTCGTATTTCCTATTTGTGTCTGATTAAATCAGTCGTACACACGGTACTGTCCAACTGCTGTGTGTGGACATGTTGCCGCGGTGTTTGTATGCTTAGATACCGCGTAATGCGTTATTATCGACTGGTATTGCTAACCTGGACTAACCTGGCTACTGCGTATTGGCGCAAGCCGATGGGTTTCCTGCGTGGTTTCTGGAACGCATTTGACTCGGTGTGACGTAATTCCGGATACCGGTTACGTGTCAACTGGACCGCACAATATGATCTGAGTTGACTTCATTTTGGAGTATTCAATAATTTGGCTAAATTCACTAGATTAGATTGGATTCTAATGTATTGTCATTGCACTGTACAGTTCAGTACAGCGAAAATAAGCTGGCATCCAACCAGAGTGCAAATGTTGGAGTAAAGTGCATGGTAATATAAAATGTATATATATATATATATTATATATATATATATATATATATATATTATATATATACATGTAAGATGTATACAAGTATTCAACAGGGAGTGAGCAGGGGTATGCAATTATAATATCAACAGGATAAATATATATAAATGTTTATCCAGCAGGTAGTGATCAGGGGTATGCAGTTGACTGTTATATAATACATATATACAGTAGGTACAGTACAAATGTACATGGCTATCATACAGGTATGTAAGCAATACATATGTCAACTATAAGTTGAGGTAGGGAGTTGTGATTACAGAGCAAGGCAGTTGAAGACATTGATGGTGATAGGATATAGTCAACAGACTTCAGAGTTTGTACGGTGGGCAGCAGAGCCGGGGTGTCAAGGTGGAGGTGGGGGAGCGGGGGGGGGGGGGGGCTGTCATCAGGGTTCAGAGTTCAGAGAGATGACAGCTGAGGGGAATAAGCTCCTTCCTGAGCCTGCTCGACTTGGAACAAAGGTTCCCGTAGCGTCTCCAGGAGGGAAGGAGGGCAAACAGTCCATGGTTTGGGTGAGAGGTGTCTTTGACGATGCTTCGTGCCTTCCTCAGACACCGTATGTGTTGGGTAGTCTCTATTGCAGGGAGTAGTAATCCGACGATGCGTTGGGCGGGTTTCACCACCATCTGCCGCGCTTTCCGGTCTAACATATACAGTATAACATATAATACAACATATATAATTATTTTAGCAGGCTGTCCCCTTCTAACGACGGCCTACTCTGTAGGCCTACTCTAAGATCAGGCCTATTCTGTATTCTGAGCAGTGCTGCTCTGTATGGCATCCTGCAGCTCCCCATCAGTGTACAGTTATATATCTTACATACAGATTCTATGTGTCTTATGTATCGTACATGCTGGTTCGATGTGCCTTATATGCTTGTGTGAGGATGCCAGGTGTGTTTGCTCCTGCGAGACACGGCCTTGAAGTAACAACTGAATAACAGGCCAGTGTGGGAAAGTAGCTGCAGGCTTATCTTAGAAGCAGAGACAAAGCTATGCTGCAGGAAAGTGGTATCACACTTTCTTTAGACCTGTTTACCAGGAATACATGTCCTCGACAAAACTTTTGAGGGATCAGGGCTAGGCATTACCAATGAAGAAGAATAAGAAGAATCCCTACAAATACAATAGGTATCATTCATAGGTTCGCTGTGAATACCTAATTAGTTATCTCCTCATAGGCTGATATAATGAAATGGAAATATTCTGCTCAGTTCAGATTAAGTTGAAGACTATTCCAGCAAGTTGCAGCAACAAGTAGATTTGCAGTTTAAGCAGTTGAATATGATTTTGGGTACATCCAGACTTTCAAGGCGGAGGAGCAAGGTTTATTAATGAAAACATATGAACGTTATATAATGTTGACCTATGAACGTTATATAGCGTGCTAAGGCCGGGCCACGTACGTTTTATATTTTAATGGTCTACAAGTTGCATAACAAAAGCCTACAGGTGAAATAAACGGCATATGAATGCGTTCTGTGGATCAAGATATTTAAATTCCCAGCAGTGCTACAATCTCAGTGCCCCCCCCCCCCCCTCTCGGCCAATCCGCTTGGACTTTGACTCCGTTGACTATCAGTTGCATGGTTTTGCATGGTGTTTGGTTCAGAGAAAGGAAAGTGAAACTCTTCAGAGTTTCACTTACTTTTCTCTGGAAGCTTTCTTTAGGGTACGTGTGGTGATAAGGCAGGCCACTGACTATGGCAAATACAATGGTATTGATACAAAGCGTGTTGTTTTTTATTCATTACTTTATTATTGAAATGCAAATACGAACATGCATATACTTTGATGCCATGTAGCCCATTTACATCTACTAACGCTCAATAGTTGCATATGAAATGCGATGGCAGCCGCTTTAGCCACGCGACATCCAGACACCAGACACCTGAAAGACACCAGCTTCTCACGTTAGAGTGTTGCCTCTGGGGAGTCCTCCGGAGGTCGTGAGTTCGAGCCCAGTTCGGGACACACTCAGTGTTACACATGTTCTCCACTCTTCTTTACCTTGGATCCAATCCTTCTAATATAATTGTAAGTCGAAGTCGTGATGAAAAGGGTTTTCTTATAGGACACTTGTGGACAGCAGAAGTATTTGATTTAATAGGGCATGAGCAAGGGAAGAAACAGGCAGCGATTTAACAAGCATCCTCCAAGAGTCGATGGGTGTACACCCCTCTTATAGGGAAACGTTCACACATTAACGACAGTAACGACAAAGGAAAACAAAAGGTGAGGGGAGTGACCATCGTAGAGAGTTAAGGATTGGCCATGGCTGAAGTCAGACATGACGGGAGAGGTCAAGTTCAAGAATACACACACACTGAGAGTCTGAGTTGATTTGCATGCAAAGGTTTATTTAATTACTGATATGGTATAGATGCTTAAATGCTTTATGTAGAGTGTAGTTAATATTTCTATAAAATGGACCTACATAGTGTTGATCTTTCCTGACTAGCTCCCAGACCGTAGTCGAGGAATACAGGGGATATTCATCCAGGTCCGAAGCACAGGCTTCGGGTTCAATAACCCACTTAATGAACAGACAGGCAGGGTTTACTTCCGAGAGGGTTGGATTTATTGATAACTGATGTCCATTGCTACTACTCCCGTCCACTTCCAGACAGACACAGACGCTCGCTCATTCACCTCCCACACACACACGCCACGCCCCCCTCTCTCTTAAAGGGATAGGCAGCCTTGCCCTACATGAACCTACTAGTATAACACATGCATTATTTACCCTGCATTGTTTCAATGTGCATTGGCACTTTGTACATGTAATATATATTATTAAGTACATATCATATTGTATATACATTTAATATAGATACAGATATGCTGCTGTATTATTATTATTATGTTGTTACTCTATTGTGATTGTATTCATATATGTATGTATATAAAAAAAACATTCATATTGTCTTTTTATATACATATATGTATATAAAACATACATATATGATACATATAAATTACATCCCCATTTACTCACACATCTACTCTACTAACATTAGTACATTAAAATGTGTTTGTAGCAGACAATGCTGTCACATGACACAGGGTGATGAGAGAACCAGTTTATAGAGTTTTGTTCTTGATGACAACTAAATCAAGGCTGGGGGCCTTAATTAACCCACAGGTGGACCCACAGGTGTGCAGCCTCACCAGCCCCAGACTCTAATCAGTCTGACTGGGGCCAGGTGAGACTGCTCCAACCAGACTCTTAATCAGTCTGACTGGGGCCAGATGAGGCTGCTTCAGCCAGACTCTTAATCAGTCTGACTGGGGCCAGATGAGGCTGCTTCAGCCAGATTCGAATCAGTCTGACTGGGTTCAGGTGAGGCTGCTTTAACCAGACACCAACCACACAAACTCCACAGTGTTACATTGTGCTATTAAAACAACAACAATCAATTTTCCCAGGGGACATCGCCAAACGGTAGTAGTAGGGGTAGCAGGTAGTATTTTGGACGCTGCTCACATCCCCCGGTGCCGCAGGTGAACATGACCACCCTGGACGGGACGGACGTGCTGGCGGAGAAGGCGGACCGCCGGGAGTTCATCGACCCGCTGAAGAAGATGCTGACACTGGACGCCGACAAGCGGGTCACGCCCATGAAGACCCTCCACCACCCCTTCGTCACCATGAGCCACCTGCTGCACTTCCCCCACAGCTCTCAGTAAGCACGGGAAGCACCTTCATTATTGATTATATTGATACCGTTCTATAGATCGTGACCATTTCAGAATCAGAATGCTTCTGTGTGTGTACTTCAGAATGTGTGTGCGCGTGTGTGTGTGTGTGTGTGTGTATACCTGTGTGGGTTTGTGTCTGTGCCTCTGTGTGTGTGTATATCTGTGCCTCCATGTGTGTGTATGTGTGTATGTGTTTTGATTGTCATCAACAAAATTGGCACATATATATATACATTTTTATATGGAAAATCCACCAATATGTATTAGATTAGAATATATTACATTAGATTAGATTACATTAGATTAGATTACATTAGATTTGATTAGATTCAAATGTATTGCCATTGCACAGCACACCAAAGTACAGTAATAATAAGTTGGCAAATGTTACACTAAAGTGCATAGTAATATACAATGTACCGTGGTTAAATAGGATAAAACAGTCTACTACGTATAAAAACAGGTATAAAATATACTTATAGAGTAGGTATGACATATGTGCAGATATAGGTAGATATATATATATACAGGTAAAGTTAGATTAGATTAGATTCAAATTTATTGTCAAGTACAGTACAGCGACTCTGGCATCTAACCAGAGTGTAAATGTTGCAGTAAAGTGCAAAAAGGATTAGACGTAGACAATTACTTAACTATTTTATGAGATACCAGCATGGGAAGCTCAACCATCTTCTTAAATGACTTCCCAATTCACCCTGAAAGCTGAACTACCCAAATCGGTTGTACATCTAGGAACAGATAAGGTGGTTGACTGCAGGCATCTTGTGTGATAAATAGTGGAGCTCATGGAGATTAGTTTGGATAGTAGTAAATCTTTAAAGATGTCTTTCCTCCAGACGGCTTAGGGAAATTCATAGCATCTGAAGATCTAAACTGACTATAATGTGTGTGTCATTCACTATACTGTGACAAGGGTATCACTGGTCTTGTTGCCGTAGTGTTTCAGGTGTGTGTGTGTGTGTGTGTGTGTGTGTGTGTGTGTGTGTGTGTGTGTGTGTGTGTGTGTTCACAGCAGGGCAGCAGATCGTCATCCCCTCCAGCTGGCAGCAGATGCCATGCATGGCCCTCCACGACCCAGGCCAGGCAGTGGTGCCCGACTCCCCCATGGGGGCAGTGCTGTCCGACCAGCACGCCTGGAGGTAAGCTGGACGGGAGACCGGGGGGGGAAAGCTTCGTGGCACTGGAACAACAACAAATGAATACACTTGTTTCCATAGTTACCTCCATCATCAAACATGGGAGGAGGTTATGTTTTCGCCCCTGTTTGTCTGTTTGTCTGTCTGTTTTGTTTGTTTGTCTGTTAACAAGATAACTCAAAAAGTGATGTACTATGGAATTGGACAAACGTGGTGGTTAGATAACTTATGATTTAAAACAAGATTTTGGTGCAGATCTAGTTAACAACTTTGTCTTTCAAGGCTTTTCTAAGTACTTTTATTGGACAGCCAATTGAGCACTGAAAATGCTATATGATGTCCCAGTAATCATCATAACAGTAATGATTGTTTGTTTGTTAGTTTCCCTTTCCTCAAGGGTCGCCACGGCAGCCAGTATGACACCGTGACCCAGCAGGAGTGCGGTGCGGGCCGTCACGGGTCCAACCAGAACCACAACCCTCCGTAACCACCTCTACACGCCCCAGAACCCAGCAGCAGGGCAAGAGGGCCAAGGCCCGGCACGCAGACTGCAGGGCCCGGTAACGTCACGCTGACCCTCTCCTGGGTCTTTAGCGGGCAATTAGTATTTTTGTCCTAATCTTGCAGCCCTAATCTTCAGTCACATGTTATGTTGACATGGGTGTCCCCCCCCCCTCATGTTATATTGACCTGGGTGTCTCCCCCCCATGTTATATTGATCTGGATGTCTCCCCCCCCCTCATGTTATATTGACCTGGGTGACTCTCCCCCCATGTTATATTGATCTGGGTGTCTCCCCCCCTCATGTTATATTAACCTTGGTGTCTCCCCCCCCTCATGTTATATTGACCTGTGTCCCCCCCATGTTATATTGATCTGGGTGTCTCCCCCCCTCATGTTATATTAACCTTGGTGTCTCCCCCCCCTCATGTTATATTGACCTGGGTGTCTCCCCCTCATGTTATATTGACCTTGGTGTCTCCCCCCCTCACGTTATATTGACCTGGGTGTCTCCCCCCTCATGTTATATTGACCTTGGTGTCTCCCCCCCTCATGTTATATTGACCTGGGTGTCTCCCCCCCTCATGTTATATTGACCTAGGTGTCTCCCCCCCTCATGTTATATTGACCTGGGTGTCTCCCCCCTCATGTTATATTGACCTGGGTGTCTCCCCCCTCATGTTATATTGACCTGGGTGTCTGGGTGTCCTCCTCCTCATGTTATATTGACCTTGGTGTCTCCCCCCCTCATGTTATATTGACCTGGGTGTCTCCCCCCCCCTCATGTTATATTGATCTGGATGTCTCCCCCCCCCCCTCATGTTATATTGATCTGGGTGTCTTCCCCCCTCATGTTATATTGATCTGAATGTCTCCCCCCCCCCCTCATGTTATATTGATCTGGGTGTCTTCCCCCCTCATGTTTTATTGACCCGGGTGTCTCCCCCCCATGTTATATTGACCTGGGTGTCTCCCCCCCATGTTATATTGACCTGGGCGTCTGGGTGTCCCCCTCCTCATGTTATATTGACCTTGGTGTCTCCCCCCCTCATGTTATATTGACCTGGATGTCTCCCCCCCCTCATGTTATATTGATCTGGGTGTTTCCCTCCCCCCTCATGTTATATTGACCGGGGAGATATATTCTGTGTTAATCTTATTAATCCTGTTAGCTGTTTTACTTAACTTCTCTTACCTGCTTTGACTGCCTTCACTTTCTTTCTTTTTATTTATTTTTCTCATGCCTACTATTTCACCCTTTGTGCCTTGTCTGTATTATATTGTTGCTTTTTAACTGGTTGTACAGCATTTTGCGTTTGGGAAAAAAAAGCTGTTGTGTGGCATGACATGCCACACATTGTGGAATACCCTTGTATGTTAATGGTTATACAACGTTGCTGTCACGCTCCATCTCTTAGCCTGGCATGGTTATCTTCCAACCAGAGACCAACTCTCATCCACAAAATCCTCTCTATCAAAGTGCAACAGAACTTGGTAATAAGCACATTTACTCTGGAATTTTTACAATATTATGCAAAGTCCGAAGTCTCAACGTCCTTTTACAAATCCCCCTCATTAGCTTTACAGATCTCATACGATCCAGACATTTGATAGTATGCATTACCAAGGAGACGGAAGGCACTCATTCTCTGTGTAATGAGTTTATTTTAATGACTTTAGCTTAATCAGTTGTAAATCATATATAACATGATGACCCTATCAATAAAATCCCTTATATACCGAATATCTAATCACAATTTTAATATAATGTTGATATTGTGAGGTTAAAGATAGGTCCTATGTTTTACTGCCTAATCATCTACATGCTTCTAGCACTTGTGCACGCGCACACACACACACCACACACACACACACACACACACACACACACACACACACACACACACACACACACACACACACACAATGAATGGCTTTGTTTGTCTTAGAAAACGCTATATAAATGCAATGAAAGAATGAATGGAGTAATTTATTAATTGATAGCCACAGAGTCTTGTTGTTGTCGAAGGCGGTGCACCGGCGCTTGCATATGTCCATGTTCTGGAAGCAGGACTTCACACTGTAGGGGTACAGATGGAAACACACACAGAACTCCATGCATTCATGTCCCTGGTCAACAAACACGGATCTGTTTCCAACACTGTCAATCATCTCTTACCATTATTCTGCTCCTCTCCTTCTCCCTCCCCTCTCACACACACACACACACACACACACACACACACACACACACACACACACACACACACACACACACACACACACACACACACACACACACACACACACACACACACACACACACACACACACACACACACACACACACACACAGTTCCGGGCCCAGCCAGCGGACAAAGGCCAGGCCCCAGGCTGTCATCATGCCCTCTGTGAAGGCCCAGACAGGGGACAGCGCCTCCCTCAGAGCACCAGGTATGCTTGCCCCCCCAAACAGAAGTAGAAGCAAAAGCAGAAACAGAAGTAGAAACAGAAGTAGAAGCAGAAACAGAAGTAGAAGCAGATGTAGCTGCAGAAGCGGAAGCAGAAGCGGCTGTATATCAGAGCCATTTGTTTACTAACATTTCAGAAAAAAAGGAAGCATTTTTATATATTTCTTTCTTTCTACTGCAATGCTAATTGAGCACAAAGAACATATGAACATATACATTCTAATCAATGGTATTGCATGTAACTTAGGAGCCCCAGAATCTGCCCTAACAACTAGACTATCCTTGTGGCTCATCTCATTTGGTAAACATAGATGATATGAAAGTGAATATTGCCATCGTAGAGAGTTGACATGAGGGATGACATGTCGTCGGATGATTGCTTTCACCACAGAGCCGGCTCCGGGCGCCTCCAAGTCCAAGAAGGAATCGCAGCAGGTCAGCCGGTCAGCCGGGGATTCTACCGCCGAGCGCCATCAGCAGACCAGGTGAACCAGGGCCCAGCCTCTCAACCTCAGCCAGCTACACCTCTCTGTGAGGAGCCCACGGGGACCCTGGGATTATAGCTTGCTGTGTCTCCGTGCCGTGGCCGCAAAAAGCCAGACAGAATGAAGCAACCTGACAATTGTGTAATCTGCAGACTTTAATAATCCGTAATCTGAATTACATTGACATGTTTTGTGTTGTTCATTGGTTACACGTTTGATCTAAAAGGACCTTCAAGAGTCTTTTGCTTGTTTTGTGTTTTTGTGATTTTATTGACACTCCACAGGCAACTATACTGATAGCTGTATCAGTCAATGAACCCCACAAGCCATTTTCTGGCTACTTTAGGGCTCCTCCCTGACAACAAAGACACAATGCCATGAGGACACTGGTTTATTGCAGGGTTTGGCTATAATGATGAACAGAGCAGATGGTACATGCGTGGTGACGGCTGGTCTAACCTGTGTATTATCAAGGATGCACAGGTGTGCAGCCTCACCAGCCCCAGACTCTAATCAGTCCGACTGGGGGCAGGTGAGGCTGCTTCAACAAGACTCTAATCAGTCTGACTAGGGCCAGATGAGGTTGCTTCAATCAGACTCTATAATCTGTCTGACTGGGGCCAGGTGAGGCTGCTTCAACCAGCCACACACACACTCAACAATAGGATGTACTGAATAATGACGATCCCTAGTTCAGTGTTATGGACCCACGTTGCCACGGTTGTTTCAGGTCCAACAGCCCCTCATGTCCTCGTCGCTGTACCCGCTGAGGCGCCCGCCCACCTACCCGCCGCCCGTCTCCCAGGCCCACTACCGGCTCCACGACACCCCGCTGTTCAGCGCCGCCCCCGGCCTGTACGCCTACCCTGCGTCCGCCGCCCTGGCCTCCGTCTCCCAGACCGTGGACCAGATGCAGGGAGGCTCATCGCGCCACGCCCGGGCCGGCGAGGCCTACGCCTCCATGGGGCTCTTATTTGGACTTTCATAATTTTTTAAGGAAGTCAATTAAATTGTGATTTAATACAATTTAAAATGGTTACGTTTAACTATTTAATATTAACTTAACTGTATCAAAAAAAATGGCTGTATATTTTTTATTTTTTATTTTTTGGTTTTGTGTTAACATTTTAACGTGTCAGTCAGTTAATTTTTTATATCTGCTTGAAGACCTATATGTTAAAAAAACAACTGTGGAAGTTGAACCGTTAGCACTTGTTATGTAACTGTATGCTGCTGTTCATCGTTAGTGGATTATACTTTTATTCTACAGACATACAAGTGCTTGCAATCTGCAAATACTTGCCTTGCGTGTGTGCGTGTGCGTGTGTGTTCTGAAACAGGTCAGCGGTCAGCCTGATAACTGTGTGACGACCCCCACTCTACCTGCTAGTGGGTGAGTCTGCTGACTCAGAGAGCATGGTGGAGTGGGTGGGTCGTTAGCCCAATTGGTCGCACCTGGGCAGTGAGAGCTGTCTGCACATGGACTATTTAGGTTTCCTTGTCTAATCCCCTCTGTCTGCTTCTCCACTCCCAGGAACAGGTTATCCAGCACCCACTTTTGATCCTTGGATATATAATACTAATACTTACACCACCCGCACCACACAACACAACACTTTCTCACTCATCCGCATTCACCACTGATTCTGATACATCCATATTCATTGTTTGTCGATCGTTCATTTTGGTTAGATATAGGATTGAATAAATTATATTGTTCAATTGTTGTCACGTGTGGACTCCCTATTTGTCACAATTGACCCGTTTGTGACAACTGCGTTGAAATCTTTGGTACACATTGGTGATTTAAAGTTGTATGATCATGGCTGGTAGGTGGAAACATACAGAGAAGATGCACACCTGGTGTTCCAGGGAGGTTGATCTGCTTCCTGGTGGCATTCCTCATTAGGCAGGTATCAGTAAAGACTCTATGATGTTTTGTGTGGTGTGGTGCTTTAGATCTCATTAGTATTGGGTATCTCAAGTTGTACTGTTTTGATCGTTAGCACTGTCATCCTTTAAAGTCTAAAGTCACGTGAATGATCCGATAAATTCATAGATATATATATACCGTATATAAATTGGTGTTTAATAGGTAACTAAATCATATGGAACCGATGGTGAAGCCTGCAGTGTTGTGAATCACTGAATAACATTGTCAAACACACGATGCATCCAAACCAATAAGGCAACAAATGCAATAAAAAAAAACTTGAGGTTTGGCAGATTTCTAGTGTGTTTAATGATGTTCATACAGCTGCTTGTGACACTTAAGTTTTCCGGTTGGCGGTTCTGTCATTTTTTTCTTTACTTCTGAAATGACAGAGTAATCTGATAAAAAGGTCTTGATCTACAAGAGAAGAGGGAGGGGGGGGGGAATTATAACAAAACGTCACACACATTAGATTATATTAGATTAATTTCAAATGTATTGCACATGTAGCAGGATAGACTGTTCAGCCCTATCACCACACGGGGCAACCTTTATAAAGAGGGGTCAGTGTTGCTCTTGCTCCCTCTTGCTCTTTGGCACGAAGGCCACTTCCGGGTTCCGCTGACGTGCTTTCTCTGCTGGCACCGGTGAGTTTGCAGTGGCTGCCGTTTGTTGTACACCTAGCATGACAATTAGCCTAAATACTAAATGCATCGCTGGTTGTAGACTCTTGCAGGGATCCTGCAGCCCATGTCTGCTGCCGCTGTAAATGAAGCTCTCCTGCTGTGTTTGTCTGAACTTGGCCTGATCGGTAGGTAGACCTTCTGCTTGTCTCATTCTTCCTGAATAATCTTAATGTATTATCGTAACATCACCTTAAATTGTCTGCTAGGCTCTGCGCTGGAAGCGTGATGAAGGACTGCTGTTTTTACTCTACGTCTGTGTTGCATCCACGACTGCTCTACTACGAGTGTCTTGCATGCCTGACTGAGTGTTGCCTGGACGGCTTGCCTGCCCTCACGGCTGTGTCTGTCTGCACAGCTGGCTTGCCTGCCCTACTGTGCTTCACCGCTACACTACTGCCTAGCGGGTGTTGCTCTTGGCCTGCATTGCCTCTTGGTGTCATTGTGCCTTTGTGTCACCTTGCCCTTCACTACAGGGCCATATTTTAAACATTGTTATCGCGGACTATTCGATTAATCTCTGTTTCTGATTAGTTATTTCATTGACCCTGTTGAGTTAAGTTTGTTTTGTTTATTTAATTCAAGATTAAGTAGACTGTTAGGTTAATTTCCGTTTCTTTGGTTTAGTTGTTTTCGACCCTGTTGCTCTACATTTGTTTTGTTTATTTCAGTTAATATCAGTGAACTGATCAGTATTTCGTAGTATTATTGACTTTTTTATTGTCTTTATACTTATCTTATGTGTTGGTCTGTGTATTAATTTGTGTTGACTGTTTATCCCAGTAATTGTGTCTCGTTTGCCCCTCTTTAGTTGCTGAGAGCCAAAGATGTGGTGCTGGTGTCCCCGGTGGCGGCTTCCCCCCTTTTTGTGTGTCGTGCTGTGCTCCCCCTGATTTTGGTGTTCCTTCATATGAGTGTGCAGGATCACGGGTGCCTTAATTTACTTTGTTGGGATCCCTCTCACCCCCCGTCACCTCCATCCACTGGTAAGCCTCAGCATCCCTGAATTAAGATTTCCCCTTTTATTTCCAGTGTGTATGTTGTTCTTACTGTGTTTTTAATGATATTTTAATATAGGAAATAAAACATTTGATGAATTGGAACCACGTCTCCTGCCCCTCAGTATTACGAACCTGAGTGCCTTATTGGTACTTTGAATAATTATTTCCTTGGGTGCAATTCCCAATGTGGTGTTGTCGGGCTTTTAGTTAAATAGTATTTCAAACAATCACTCCCACGTGCCGCTACACACAGTACAGTACAGCGAACATAATTTAGCATCTAACCAGAGTGCAAACGTTGCATTAAAGTGCATGGTAATATATCATTTACAGTTTTTCAGTTGCTAAAAGACAGTCTACTAGGTATAACAACAGTATACTATTACTTATAGAGTACATGGGACCACGGTGAGGAGAGAGGTCCAACACGGTCCAGTCTGGAGTACTTTGGGAGTACGCTAAAGGCCCACCTGGTCCAGCTGTTGGGAGCTGCAGGGTCTCCAGAATGTGGGTCAATCCTGTCGAGATGACAGATGACCACATGAGGTTGCGATACTTTGATGACCGGGAAACATGATATTACACGGGTCAGAAGGGTACGTGTCAGTAGCTCAGTCTGTTGGGACTTGGAGGGTCGGGAACCGGAAGGTCACCGGTTCAAGTCCCGGAAACCACTTGGCACTGCCGAGGTGCCCTTGAGCAAGGCACCAGACCCCCACACTGCTCCCCTGGGCACTGTATGTAAAATAGCTGCCCATTGCACTGCTCCTACTACTAGGATGGGTTAAATGCAGAGAAACTCATTTCACTGTGTACATGTATGTGACCAATAAAGAGGATTCAAATCCGGAATTAGATTTAGATTACGTGCGCACACCCATTTCAGATTCAGCTTCTGTGTCATAAGGTACCAGTACAATTTTCAGTGAAATGTTACTGCCAGCTCCAAATATGTGCTCAAAATCACAGGAGGAAATTCCAATATTCTTTTAATACATTATTACACAATTGCGAACAGCATAAATGTAAAGTGTGTAGTGACGTGCAGATAGTCCAGTTGCACACGCAACAGTGGAGCTCTCCAAACAACAACCGAACCGCCAGTCCCCGAAACCGACCCGAAGTACGGAGTGAGGAACTGGTACTTGGAAAAAGGTGCCAGTTCGCAACACCCATTTGATGTTCACGTAATAATATGCACACAATACATTATTGATATTATTCTCCCCCCGTCCTCCCAAAAAAATGCTCTGTAATGGTGAACGGGATACTTGGCTTTAAAAAAATGAAAGAATAGTTGGAGAACTACTGGTCTCTATAGAGACATACGCACTTGGTTGCTGGAGGCGTCGGTCCAGCCGCTCCCCAGCAAACACATACACGTCCTCAGGACATCCCCTGAAGGTCCGCTAAACGTTCATGTGTAGGGTTGGGTTCAAAGAAGGTTTTTTTTTTTTTAGCGTTCCTCCTCTTCTTCTTCATTTCGACCACAAGGCAGACATGTTAGACATGTTGGCATCGACAAATGAAAAAGACGGAACTTTTTATCCATCTGAAAGGTATGAATTATAGAATCGAGGAAAGACAGTGTAGTGGTAGCCTAAGTTTACACGTAGCTCGAATTTGTAGGCTATAGGCAACTTCAGTAACTTTAGCAGTCTGTAGGGTTAAATCACACCACTGCTAAGCAGTGAGTTGACCTGCACACGCTAGTTAGCTTGAAACAAGAAGCTGGAAATGTTTTCAGTGCAACAAAAGTTATTTATATGTTATATTAAATGTTATATTATATTATTTGTGTGTGTGTACAGATGTGTGACAATCTTTCATTTAATTGTCCACCCATCTGTAAGCTATGCGTGCTTGCGAAGGGTACCTGTCCTCGTGCTGTTCCACGGTGAGGGGCATGTTTCAATGTGACAGCTATACACTGTTCCACGGTGAGGGGCATGTTTCAATGTGACCGCTGTACACTGTTCCACGGTGAGGGGCATGTTTCAATGTGACAGCTATACACTGTTCCACGGTGTGGGGCATGTTTCAATGTGACAGCTATACACTGTTCCACGGTGAGGGGCATGTTTCAATGTGACAGCTATACACTGTTCCACGGTGAGGGGCATGTTTCAATGTGACAGCTATACACTGTTCCACGGTGAGGGGCATGTTTCAATGTGACAGCTATACACTGTTCCACGGTGAGGGGCATGTTTCAATGTGACAGCTATACACTGTTCCACGGTGAGGGGCATGTTTCAATGTGACAGCTATACACTGTTCCACGGTGAGGGGCATGTTTCAATGTGACAGCTATACACTGTTCCACGGTGAGGGGCATGTTTCAATGTGACAGCTATACACTTCCACGGTGTGGGGCATGTTTCAATGTGACAGCTATACACTGTTCCACGGTGTGGGGCATGTTTCAATGTGACAGCTGTACACTGTTCCACGTGTGGGGCATGTTTCAATGTGACAGCTGTACACTGTTCCACGGTGAGGGGCATGTTTCAATGTGACAGCTATACACTGTTCCACGCATCCTTTTAATCTTTGGGTAAGCCTTATGGCATGCACCTGTAAGATAGACACTGCAACTCAGGGCTGAAATATAGCATTCAGCATGTACTACTTTCTATGAAACCATTTTATGGTATTATATGTAATTGCCATTATACAACCTAAAATGGTTTCAATAAGCACAGACACTGATGTGTTTACGTAAAAAAAATAATAATAATACTTACTTAGAATTGCTTCATTCCCTTATAGCTGTAGTGCCCCCAGAGTGCATTGGTCCCAATTCTCCTCAGCATCCTCCTCATACCATCGCCCAGGCTCACGCCTGATTGTAGGCTAAGGTACTGAATCTATCGAAATCAAATGATCTGTTATTGTGGTGTTTCATATGTCAAAATACTAGGAAATATGTCACTGCACTCACTATTTGTCAAGGGTCCCTGTGAGGGTGGGGGTTGGATTATTCTGCAATAACTAACCAGGGTTTGATGGATATTTGTTGGTGCTTCCTGTGTTACTACTTGACAGAGCAACTGCACAATGAACACACAATGAAAAATACATGCAAATATATGTCCTTCAATCTTGATATAGCCTACTCACATTGTGGAGCTCTTGGCAACAATAAAGGTCTTGACCTCTTCTTGGGGGGGATGGGCTTCTCTTTCATCTTTATCATCCATAGTCAACAGGAAACAATTCAATCACACTACAGGCATGACAATAGTTACATTTTTCTTGTTTGTCTTCATTGGACATTTTTAGTTACCTTCAGATGTTTCAACTGCAAAACAAGACAACAAATGTACATGACTACGATCTGTCACATTTGGATGCATTCATTTTCAAACAAACAAATTGAGATTAAGTTTATTAATTGATTGTTAGAACATTTGTTTTGGGGGAAATTTATTTACTTAGTAGTCACAGTCAAATATGATTACTTCCATTTAGGTGTGTGTGTAGCCTTACTTCCCCTTTTTGGGGTGCTCAGTCCGCTACAGAACCAAGAGTGATTAAATGTTATCAACATTGAAAACAAAATAATAATTCATTTGACGAAACTTAATTTGAAGTTCTAAAAGCAGTTATTTTCTAAAAGTATTTTTTCCTGCTCTCTCTCCAGGTTTCACCACAGTCACCTAACAACACTACAATAGAGCACCTCAAATAATCATTACCTTCTCGTAGCCATGGACATCATGCTGAAATCTCTCTGGAGTTCTTAATGACAAGGTATTTAGCATATTCTTATGAATACTTACATTGATGTTTTCTCTTTTTTTTTGGTTTTCTGGGCTGGTCATCCTCCTCTGTCGGTAATACATTTCCCAAAGGACAAATGGCTCATGGACAGCTCGTAAATCATCTACTTGAAAAGCTCTTTTTACATACAACCTAAATGAGAAGCATCCTGATAGAAACACATTCTTCATGCGACCCTGATCCGTCTCGTCTGCTTTGGTCCTTTAATATCCATTTGTAACATGCAGTTCTTAACTAGCAATACTTCATAGTGGTTAGTTGCATTATATTGCTTCTAATATTAGTCCATAACTAACATAACTGCAGCATTTCTGTGGAGATGGTCCTCATAAGGCGTCGTGACTTGGTTTGTGCCCTAATAAGAAATAAACAGCAGTAAAACAGCAAGTTACATCAAGTACTGACTGGAAGTACTGGCTGATGATCAGCGGGCACTACATGTCTGACCTAGTTCATAAATACGGTATGCGGTCCTAATGAGTTAATTATCATCTATTCGGTTTTCCATCGTGACACACGGGTGGTTTTCTAGGTATTTGGCAACATTTGATAAGCTATCTCACAACATCAGAGGCCAAGAACCCACACCTTGAACATTGCTACTCTAAAGGCCAACTTGCATAAACAGCTGGGTGTCTGCCTTGGTTATTTGATGTATGTGGCATTTTCTAGCTTTACGGACAGATTTGTAAATAGACGAACATGAGACATTATTTTGTAGAATTGTTTTTACTATTCCTTCAACATAATACAACATTCAAAACTTGCCACAGACGGCATTATGCTCTTCATACACGTCGAAGCGAAAAGTCATTTGTGATCCATCCATGTAAAATGTCAACCTCCAATATGTCAACATGTTGAGGCTGAATCTGTGCCGCCATTTACGGTTAAGACAACTTTGTCCATATGTTGCCAATGCTTAACCACTCTCAAAGATCTAGTCCTGAGGCTTTGGGTGTAGGTCTGTATAATGTCCCAGAGCAGAAGCCACAACTCAAGACAAGACGCTGACTTAACGATGGTTCTACCAACCGGACTGGGCTACGTGTTCAGTGTCTGAATCAGGAAAGTATGTTAATAAAGTTTTTTTGAAACGCAGCGTAAGTTTGACTTCGGCACTTTTCCGTTCACATTCTCCCCTAAAGAAACGATATGTTGAGCTCAATGGTACGAAATAGAACGGAAGGTGTTGTAGTATATGACTAATTCATAAATAACAAATAGTGTGCACAGCCTGTGTCTGTTTTCTGTGAGTACTCTGCTTTTGATCTGCGAGTACTGAAGAACTAGAAGTAACACAGATTTGAACACGTTTATGACGTAAAGAGTAAAAAGAAGCAATTAAATACCAATACCATTTGCAGATATAAATTCCTATTAGATAAACGTTAACACAATATACTATCATTGATTTGCATGTTTTGAGGTTATGTTTTTACCCGATTGTCTGTTGGCAAGATTACTCAAAAGTTATTTGAGAGAATTGGACACAACTTGGTGGGTCGATTACTTTGTGGTGTGGTGGAGGTATGCGCTCCACTGAGGGTCCTCCTAGCTCACCAATGTGAATGGATTTCACTTCCAGTGAGATGAATTTGGGAGTCGTCACAGTGAAATTAAACATCCAGACAAAATCCACCAAATGGATGAGTGGTCCCAGGGCTTTCATCACAGCTCGTGCCTCCATGCTGGGTCCAGCTGCTGCTGAAGGACACTCTCTTCTGTCGCCACTAGGGGGAGGGGTTAGATGACAATGGAGGAGGTGAGAGGTGTGTGTATTGGGGATAAGGTTATCTGCAGACTGGGTGGCTGAGGCACCAGGCTCTAACAAGGCAAGGCAGTAGTCAGTAGTTTTGATGCTATATGTTTTCTCAGACAGTATAACATGGAGTAATAGCGCCACCTGGTGTAAGGGTAAAGTCAGCATTTTTGTCCATGGGGGGTTTGGCTATGCTGCTGATACAATTGATTTTCCCATACTAACACTATTTATACGCTTTTATTCAAAGTGACTTAAGAGTGATTTAAGTCCTATCTGTGAGGAGCCGATCTTGCTCTAGGATGCCAACAGGTAGGCTGCAGACACTGGGGATCGAACCCGGTACCTTCCGCCTAGGAGTTGGAAAACCCAGTCTTATCTGCCCTAGCTACAGACGGCTTCGCCTGCTTCTGGTGTTTGTGTGCGTAATACCTGGAGGTTCGATGCTGATGTACAGGGTAGCCAGTTTCTCTACCGCATCCTCTTCCTCTGTGTACGAGTAACCTGTGTAGCCACCATTGTCTTTACAGTACTCGATAAAGCTAGAGATGGAGGAGAGAAACAGACAGGCATGAATGAGAACCAACAGAACACGGCAGAACCCATGTCAGCAGACAAGTCTTTCCCATTTCATTGTTCCGTTCATAAAAAAAAAAAGTTGTCTTGTTTGTTCATGCAGATATTTTACTCTCCTGTGTTAGTCCAGATGGTGATTCTAAGAAGTGTATGTCCTTAATGTTGTTAACACGCTCTTATCACAGCTACTTAAGCAGGTGACCTAGCAGTACGAAATTGTGTTATTCATCTTGTCAATATGAATACTTGTGAACTGCTGTATTTATATGTTTGCGTACCCCAGTGTTATGCTATTGTCTGCTTCAACTAATGTACACCTTGTAAGTCGCTTTGGATAAAAGCGTCTGCCAAATGCCCTAAATGTAAATGTAAATGTAAGAAAGACAGACACCCACCTGTTCCAAACGGGGTCTACACTTAGCACTCTGGGGTTTCCCACCATGATCAGCAGGGCTTTGGCACGTGTCACAGCGACGTTAAACCTCTGGCCAAAGCAACAAACAAGCGTCACCAGATTACCTTGTGTGTGTATAGGGGGTTCTTTGCAGCACGACTCTCTACCTGTGTATAACATCATGAGTGTTTCTGAGCTTTATATTAAACTGGGTCCAAAATTAATTTATATTTTAAAACATCTACCGGTTAAGCAATTGTTTTATTATGTAAAACTTCCTTCCACCTGTCAAGTTGGTCAACTCTGATTACCTCCGCCATTGAAGATGGGATAGAGGTTATATTTTCACCCCTGTTTGTCTGTCTGTATGTGTGTTTGTGTGTAACAAGATAACTTTTAGGTTTTATACAGAATTGGACAACACTTGGTGGTTAGATTAGTTATGGGCCAGGGAATAGTTGATTCGATGTTGGTGCAGATCCAGATCCAGGGGAATTTCTTTGGTGTGGTGGAGGTACGGAGCCTGACTAAGGACCCTTTAGTTTTTAACTGTTCTGTACGTGTGTTTGTGAGTCTCCATACCTTCTCGTTCTTGACGAAGCCCAGGGTGAACTGCTTGTCGTGGTCCGTGTACTGGGCGCTGCTACGCACCGTCGACACCAGTATCACCGTCCTCTCCTGCCCTTGGAACTCCTCCACGGACCCCACCTGACACCACACGATTTTCAAATAAGCCGCCTGAGTGAAAACCCAGGATCATTGTTTTACCATCTGGAAATAACTCTGCCTCCCACCTTCAGGTCCATGTAGAGGTTGGACATTTTCAGTTCTCTCTCCAATATCTGAAGCGCCTTACGGATCTTCAGCACCTGTTGTTCGTTAGGAAACATTGCATCAGTATGCCTTTCACAAAAACAAATCAAGTGGGGGGGGGTGACACTCGAATATTCTACGATTTGAGTCTTCCAAAGACAGACATTAGGTCCATGGGGTATTTTCTTTATAGTGGATTCGTCGCGTCGGTTGTAACAGCGGGACGCTCCATTTGGCCGATGGGGGTTTCAAATTATTGAGACCACAGCATTGCTTAGCTTGTACAAGGAAAAGCCTAGAAGTTATACAATGTTTTGTGGGGGACTGACTCTTCTGTGTTCTGTTTTGCTTTGAGTAAATGTCCTTGTTTGTCTGTTTGATAACACTTCTGTGTAATGGCAGTGGCACGATCCAATCATTGTCTTTTGGAAGTAGAGACTCTAGGGCCGTAAGTCATTGATTGGAAGATTAGTCGACGATGGGTCTGGCCTTAACAATCAGATTCAAGCATGCTAAATCTTAGTCGAGGATACCCCCTTTAAATCACAAGACCAAAAGTGAGTGCATGCAGTTGCTACCTGTTTCCTGTAGGGGGTGATGATGCCTATGTCTTTGGCTGAGATTCTGGAGCGGCCCTTCCTGCCGTCTTTCTCTAGCAGTTTCCTCACATAGTTCATCAGGTGCTCCACCTCCGCTCTGTTGAAGAACGACGGGCTGGAGGCCTCCCGCTCATCCAGACCCATCACCCCGTGGAAGATCACCGGGAAGTCCTGCGGAGGCCCAGCAGACGGACACTTGGGAGGTGTTTCTGTCTGGCTGTCTGGCTGTCTGTCTGTCTTACCTTTAGCCACACCTTAATACACTCATACACATGGTGTTCTTTTTAGTTGCAATTGTTTATAGTCTATTGTATTGACACTCACTGACATCATTTTGTAAACGTGTGTGTGTGTGTGTGTGTGTGTGTGTGTGTGTGTGTGTGTGTGTGTGTGTGTGTGTGTGTGTGTGTGTGTGTGTGTGTGTGTGTGTGTGTGTGTGTGTGTGTGTGTGTGTGTGTGTGTGTGTGTGTGTGTGTGTTCATTACCATCTTAGGAAGGTACTCCCATGCACAGTAGGAGTTTCGGAGCATCGGATCAGCACACACTTTGAGCTCCTGGCCATAGAAAAGGCTGTTGGGCATCTTCAGGATGGCAGGATGAGACCTTAAATAAAACCAGGACATAAGCTTAGCTTATCCATAAATAATAATAAAATAATAATAATAGAATACAGATGATAATATAAGCCCATGTTCTTCTAGCACACCTGTAGTTGCACAACAACTTGGTAACAAAACGGGGGTCGTAGAACAGCCGCATGGATTCTTCCTCGTCGCCGTCTTCGTCGTCCACAACCTTGTCTTCCTCTCCCTCGTCCACAATGGTCCCCTGGTACACGGGTATGGTCTCCATGAGACGCTCCAGCAGAGACCTACCTGTAGACAGGACAATCCACGTTCAGTGACCGCTAGCTACACAACCACACCGCAGGCCTGCAGGTTGTGTGTAAGGAGATACAAACATGAGGGGCCGGAGAGCCAAATGGTTCAGGTGATTGACTCCCAGATCAAATTTGGTTCTGGGTTTCAGACCAATGTCAGCCTTGAGCCAAAAACTCCTACCGCCTCTATACATTTTATTTTCAGCTCAAAAAATGATGTGTATACATTTCAGTGGTCACAGCAGGATGGTTATGCTGACTGCATACTTAACACACACTGAGTTTTGTCCTTTTAAATTAGACTAATGTGTGAATGTGAATGAATGCGTTTATTTCCACCTTCAACCCATTATGTCTAAGGGAGATCACCAGCCGGAGACACGCTGAAGCTCTTCCTTCTCTTTGATAACTTCCCTCTTTCCCAACCAGACCCCTCCTGTGTCCTTCTAGTCCTTCAACACCCTCCTCTGGGCAGAGAAACACTCCATCCCACCCCTCTATATCCCTTTAAACGGGCTCTTTAAGCCTTGTGTGGTTTGTTGGGTGTGGTGGGACGCATTTTCAACGTGAACTAGAGGGCCCTCCGTAGAGCGCATACCTCCGCCGCATAGCCATAAGTAATATAGCCACCACAAGTTTTGTACAACTCCGTACATAACTTTTGGAAAAAACATATAACTAGGATTGAGTTAAAGAATTATTAGACTCATGAGTCATTTTCTGTGAAGATTGTGTAAAAGAACATTTTTTAGTTCAGTGCACCCACTCAGACATGTATATAGTTATAGTATATAGTTATAGTAGTATGTGTGTGTGTGTGTGTGTTGTTTGACATGCACACACTGCCCTTACCCATGCCAAACCTCTGTACCAGGGGGGATCTGAGGATGGGTCCCAGTTGCTTGGGGTCTCCCGCCAGGACCACCTGACCCGACTCCGGCTGAAGAAGTCCTTTGTTCAACAAACGTATCAAATATCAACGATCAAATAAATTATCTTTTGCACGGTTACCATGAGAACATGGGTGGCCCCGGTACGACGTACCACAACACATGGATTAAGCTAGCAAAACCACATGATATGACCCATTTAACAGCCCAAGTACCTGCGATGGGGATTATGCATTCGGTCTCAACAGCATGTCCCGCCTCGTCCACAAACACATGGCTGAAGTGTCCGAGAGGCAGGCCCCCTGTAACTAACCTAACAGATGAAAGACAAACATCATTCATAACATGAACTTGCTTACTTACTTTACCCTAAAACAAAGGTTCAGTGGAAGTGTTACATAACATGGCGATTTAAACTGTCTGCCATAGCAAATGGTGGTACATGAATTATTATTAGTCGTAGTAGTGGTATTGGTAGTAGTATAGTTGTGGTATAGTAGTAGTAATATAGTAGCAAGTAGTAGTAGTAATAGTAGTAGTAGATTGGTAATATTAGTATAAGTTATTTTTAAGTGGCATTATAGTAGTAGTAGTAGTAGTAGTAGTAGTATAGGTAGTAGTAGTATAAGTATTTTGTGTTAACTACCTTCCGGCAGTGCACAGTGTAGTGACTATGATGGAGTACTTCATCAAGTCCTCTCTGGAGGGGTACTCATACACTTCTCCTATGAGGTTACAACAGTCCTGTGAACACACACACACACACACACACACACACACACACACACACACCCCGGTGTGTGATCACACTCCTCTAGACATGACCACATCACTCAGCTTAAGTGATTAACTGACTAACGCATGCAGCAAGCAAGTTAACAGTTGATTTCACTCAAATGTGGAAAATGATCTTTTGTTGCGGACCTTCAGCTCAGTGGGAATTCTCTTGAAATCCAGGCTGTTGGCATACAGGCGGAACACCTTGTTCCGGTCCACATGGTCCAGGACCCTTTTGCAGACCAGGTCAGCGGCGCTGTTGGACGGGGCGCAGGCCAGGATGTGGCAGGACGCCTGGGTCTTATGGATCTGCTTAATGGCTTCCACCACAGTGACCGTTTTACCTGCGCACAAAACACTGTGTTTTGAGTCCAGTTTGAGTCCAGTTTGCTATAATCTACTGTCAAGCCCGTTGTCAAACACCAGTGACACATTGAATATCCAGGGTTGGTAATCAGTTTGCTTCTCGACATGTTCTCTGACTGCAAATCATCAAACGGTATGCAATAGACCATGATGATCATGTGGTCAACTATTGTTCACCTCTATGTGGATGTGTTGATTTAACGACATGACAAAGACAACACAATTGTTTTAATCCACTCTTAGGAGAAGGCCGTCCTCTTAGATAATTATATTTCTACCAAACACCAGGTAGGAGGCTGGTTTGGAGGACCCAGCTACGATATCCACGTACCTGTACCAGGCGGTCCGAACACCAGGTAGGGGGCTGGTTTGGAGGTCCCAGCCACGATGTGCTGTACGGCCTTGTACTGCTCCTGGTTCTTCTCCAGTTGTCTGTCAAACAGCCTGAAGCCATAATAAGGGAAGGATGAACGATTCAAAAGAGTCGCCACAAACAACCATGAGCATTTTGTTAACATGTAAGAAAGCACATTGATTATTTTATATTTATTCAATTAGCCAACAATAGCGGTGTAGTTGCCTAAGCTCAGGTGATGTAAACACGAAGAAGTAATTTTTTAAGTTTTTATTAAGCTAGAGATAATGAGAAGTTCGGTATGAATTATCATTTAGATATTCAAAATGATTTGGGTATTTGTTTTGAGGCATTAGGCATTAGGTTAAAAAGTGTAATTCAATTAAGGGTCATTATTTTGATAGGTGTGTGTGTGCTGCCAGGTGTCCGTTTAGTCTTCCATAGCGGTACTACTTGCACTGTCCTCGCAAGTCGCTTTGGATAAAAGTGGCTGCTAAACTAAAATGCAAGTGTGTAATCCACTCGCACGTTACATTACATAACATTACAGTCATTTAGGAGACAGTTTTATCCAAAGCAACTTGCAGTAATGCGTTCAACAAAAGGTAGGTAAGAGAAAAACTTGTCACCAAAAGTCGAAAGTACATTTCATTCCTAACAAGTCTCCAAGAACTGAACCAGCGCTCAGGTAAAAGTACAATCATTTCAGTGAAAAGTACAATAAGTTGGACAATATCTAACAAAGTAACAAGCAAACAATCTACAATCTACTTTGTAAGACACTACAGAACGCTAGTAAAAAAGTAATGAGAGGACGCGCTAGGTGGAAGGATCCGGGTAGTGTTTCCTGAAGATCCACTTTTGACGCCCACCTGAGTGAGGGTAGCTCTGCCACCGTCTCAGGAGGAGGAGGAGAAGAAGGAGGAGGAGGCCCGGTGGGGAACAGCACCTCTCCCAGGCCATGGTCCACCGCCAGCTCGGCCGCCAGATGCTGCAGCCGCAGAGGAGTCGGGCACATGTTGAACTCAATGCTGAACCTCATGCCGTCCACGAAGCCATCCAGTAGCCTGCACAGTCAGCCACTCAGACTGTTAGAATCTGTTATGATGACGTTAGCGTAGGTAGACCAATATGAGTCTTGTCAGGCAGGCCTAATGAGATCCGGAGATCGTTGATCTTTTTCTCGTTGATGTTTTAGAGTACACCTTTGGTCTTACTTTGAGCTGAAGCCCAGTTTGACCGATTCCTGCTCCACTGCATGGACGTAGCCACGGTACTTCACCCCGCGTTTCCCTTCTGGGCACACCAGGATCTTGTCTCCCCGCAGAACAGACGGACGGTTCTCCGCCACGCCGGGCACCTGATGACGACAGCAGCGAGTGCGAAGACATCAGTAAGCCTCAATAAGAACAAACAATCATTCAGCGAGCGAGATATTGAGACGCGTGTGTGTAAAAAGGTGCGTCTCGAACCTTCAGGACGAGGAGCCTCTTGTCGGCCTTGTCTCGGTACATGGGTGCGTATTCTCCATCACTGTTGGGGATGTTGTAGCGCTTGATGTCCACCAGCATCTGCTGCTCCTCCAGATAGAGCAGCAGCTGGAACCTGTCACAGTAGTTCTCCATGGTCAGCGGGCCTTCCAGCAGGGCCTTCCTGTCACGTGTGCTGCATAAACGCACAATCAAGGATGCAGTGAGAACATTTCTGGACTTTTTTTGGTATTTACTATTTTTCAAACACGAATATGAGGAAAGTGTTGAAATCATGAATTTGTTCAAATGGGTTGTGTTACAAATTTCCTTCAATGAAAAATGGGAACATGTTTCTCTAGTCAAAATATATTTATAAATAGTGTTTCTTGTTTAGACCGAAACCGGTTGCTGCCTTGGGTGGAGCCAACTATAAATATCCGCCTTGAGTACTTGACTCATAGGCTGGTTGGCGATACTTTTAGTTTAACTGACGCAATCACAAGACTCGTCATGATGAACAACACATTGCTAACACTTCAACTTGTAGGTAGGTTTCATTGTTATATAGGTATCACAAAACAATACCACTAAGACTATTAACTATAATACTGAAGTATTGCATTTCGCATTTGTAACATTTAAACATGCAACAAATGGCATCCTCAAAATCATCTGCTATTGCTGTTTGTTTGCAGATATGCAGGAAATACAATAGAAATACAATAGAAGAAAAATAGAAAAGGTACCCTTGATCCATCTTCAAACCGGGGCACTTCAGCAAATCGATGAGTCGGTTCATAAACTGTGGAACTTTGTAGATCTTCAGGTGAATGACCACTTTTAGATGCATCACGGACTGACTGGTTTTGAGAAGTATTTAGGAAAAAAAAAATTAGAACTACAAATCAAACAATTTATTGTGAGCAAGCTCTCACCGTCGTGAAACAATATGACATGCATAGTGTTGTTGTTGTTGTTGTTGTTGTACCCTTCAGGCCGCTGTCCATCAATAACAAGGCATTCATCTGAGGCAGGCAGAGCAGAGATGGAGAAGACTTTGTAGGGTGCCACAGGGGCCAGTTCTTTGCCCAGAGAGGTGATGCGCTGCACCTGGACGTACCGCACGATATGGAAAGCGACGGAGGAGGGCAGCAGGTCGGGTTTGAACTCGAAGGCCATGGTTGCTGGGTAGAAACTCACCAAGCTTGCATGGAACATCAGCTGGATCTCGTACTTGTCCCCTGTACATGCAAACATGCTTATCATTGTAGTGTGTGTCCATGTGTCCATGCGGGTGAGAGTCATTCTCATCTTAGACATTAGGAATCAAATGTTGAAACTAAAGAACCAAAGTGAGGATCCACTTTTCTTTGAGCTTTTTGGTCTGATTTAGCAACCTTGTTACTTTTACTATCAGAATGCCTTTTCTGTCATTGCACAAGTTCAACAAAAATGAATAAAAATCCTCACGGTCACTCTTCCCACAACAGCAATTGAAAATATGAATTACTTCAAAAAGTAAACAAAATATTAAATGGCCAAAATATGGGTCAAAATATAGATGGACATATTGCAGTGGCCCTATGTACATATTACAAAATAAAAATATACATGCAAAGGTGCGGTGGGATGTTAACAAGTAACTAAGTATTGTAGTATTGATGCAACAGTATTGTTATCACACAGAAGTGTCAGTGGTTTGGCAGTGTTCAATTATCGCCGTGTATGTTATTTTCTACGTTGTATCCTGTGTTTCCAGTGGTCTTACCTGGCTCTAATGTCAGCGGTCGTGCCCGGGTCACTTTCTGCTCGTCGTGCATTTGGAAGCATTTGAGCCAGTTCAACAGGGTGTAGTAGGTGAAGTAGACCGCTGTTGTCCCCGCGTTCTTCACAAACAGACGCACCACGTGCTGTCAGGAGGAAACAGAGGAAACGCCTACTATGTCAATACCTGTACCTTACCTTGGAAGGTACAGGAACAGTTGTTTCAATTTTGGCGCAGATCCGAATCCGGATCCAGGGAACTTTTTGGTGTGGCGGAGGTAAGCGCTTTACGGAGGGCCCTCTAGTCTCACATGTTTTTGATGTGGAACAACAAACAACATTTGCAGTTTTGGACATCATACCTCGCGCTCGTCTTCTACGCACAAGCAAATCTTCCTATCAGCGACTTCGTGGTCCGAGCTGATGACCACCCCGTTCTTATCAGAGATGAAGTGGGTCCTTCGGGTTCAGAGGAAGACATACAGTACATATGTTTAGGATGAGGAGGATGGGGACACTGTTTGGTGTATACTGCCTGAAAGCAATGCACTATAACTTTGGGCATATCCTGTGAACGGTTACATACATAACATATTGTACTTGTATATGGAGTAAGAATTCTAAATGCATATTTACTAAATGCATACATCTGCAGTATAATGCATAAATCTTAAATGAACAAAACCACAACCACAACAAGTTCTTACGAGTCTTCCTTGAGTTTAACCATGAGAAGACTGGCCAGTTTCCTCCGGGCGTTGGACCCTGGTACCTCTGGCCCGGGCCAAAAGGCCTTGGTCCCTGGTACCGAGCTGGGACTAGAGGGTCCATCCTGGACCAACACCGGCTTCTTCCTCCGATAGGAATTAGCCCACTGATCCCGATACTGATGCTTCTCCTGTTGAGACAAAACAAACACATTCTCCAGTTTAAATAGGAATGGGGAAATACATACTTTATTATATGCGTCATGGTGTGTCATGAGGATTACTTTTCAAGTTTAACACGATTCAAATGTATGTTCGCATCAAAAAATGGGCCTATTTTATGTAGCACGCTGCTTGTGGCTTTTGTCTGATATATATTATTATATTACTATAAGGATATGTTATATGTATGTTGGCCTGGCATCAGTCAGGACGTGCTGGTGGACCAGAGGAGAGGACAGTAGGACAGTACATTGTTTTACACCTCGTTTTTTTTACTTGGGGAGACGCACAAGTATATAGATATTCAGTTTTTTACATTAAACTTTACTATAAACTGTAAACGGTATGTATAAGTACATATCTCACCTCGCTGTAGAAGCGCACCTTGCCACGGTAGACAGCTGCTTTGTTGGACACTGATAGAGAATATAGTATCTTGCTGAAGTTTGGACCATTGATGCCTTCATACCTGAAATTGAATTACACATTTTGGAACAATATTTCAAATATTCGGCCTCGGTTTATAAAGAATACAAAGCAATAAAAGACAACTTACTCGTATCGGAACTCCTTGTTATAGATGTCTTTCAGTTGGTTCCTTTTTATCGTTTCTTGTCCAGTCTTCTTTAAATACTCATGGAATTCCAGTCCGAATTGGCAACACTTTGCTAAATTCATGTTAATTGTAATGACTGTCAACACTATTGAGACGTGTTTTACAGAAGCTTGCTGCAGATGATCTGGTCGCTTGGTTTCTATTCTTCCTTTATAAACGCGTGACAGGCGGTGTCACGGTGTCTTTGATCACACAGACCTGGTGTTTCTCAGCCTGGGGAGAAACGAAACTTATGCAGGTAGTGTGGGCGGGTCTATAGTTGCGTTCCGGTTGTACACGGAGCTCGGAATTTCAACTGGAACGGCCCCCTTAGGTCGGTTTTTCCACCCTGGAGGTCGGAGCAACATTGCCAAACCTAAGTTCACAGTTGAACGTGGGTTCTCCGCATATCGTTAACACCTGTGTGTAGCTCGTCTTTCTTATTTGTGTCTGATTAAATCAGTCGTACACACGGTACTGTCCAACTGCTGTGTGTGGACATGTTGCCGCGGTGTTTGTATGCTTAGATACCGCGTAATGCGTTATTATCGACTGGTATTGCTAACATGGACTAACCTGGCTACTGCGTATTGGCGCAAACCGATGGATTCCCTGCGTGGTTTCTGGAACGCATTTGACTCGGTGTGACGTAATTCCGGATACCGGTTACGTGTCAACTGGACCGCACCATATAATCTGAGTTGACTGCATTTTGGAGTATTCAATAATTTGGCTCAATTCACTAGATTCGATTGGATTCTAATGTATTGTCATTGCACTGTACAGTTCAGTACAGCGAAAATAAGCTGGCATCCAACCAGAGTGCAAATGTTGCAGTAAAGTGCATGGTAATATAAAAGGTATATAAATGTATATATTGTGACGCTTTAGCGGTGGTAGCCAGCTTGATACAGAAGACTGAGACAATGTTCTTATTTGATAGCCAAACTGGCCCAGATGTATTCCCTGCCGCAGCTCACAACTAACCCGGGGGTTGAAATGTCCACTCTTAAAAACAATAAACCAGGGTGGCAAGCCCAAAACGATATTCCTCCAACGCAAATAGTCTGTGTCTCTTTCTCCCCACCTACTCCACGCCGTCTCCACACACCCCCTTTGTCCTGGAGGGAGACCCATGGTCGGCCAGGCCACAGCGTTACACTGCCCCCCCTTCTAAATCTCCTCGTCCCCGAGGAGCTCAAGCTCAAAGTCCTGATAACGCTGTGGAACATTACGCTTCCTCACAGGCCGGCCTGGCACCCCTGCCGACTCTTCCTGATGTCCCCGGGGAGGAACAACCGCCCCAAAGGGTGTAACTTGCACCCCATCAGGCTGAACCGAGGAACGCCGTGAGCTGATCGAAGAACGTTGTGGGGGGTCCACCCCCCTGCGTGCAGGCAGCCGGCTTGGCGATGGGGTCTGGGGAACCTGACCATAAAATGGCTGAGCCGTACCCAGGTATGGGGCTAACCGATCCCGGTGCAGCACCACGACCCGCCCCCGTGGCGCCAACTTTAACCTGTACACGACCTCACCAACCCGCTCCATGACCCGGCAAGGTCCCACCCAGTTACTCTGCAGTTTTGGTGACCTCCCTTTGGATCTTTTTGGTAAAAAACCCACACTAGGTCTCCAGCCTGAAAGTGTGTTCCCTTCGTGTGCTGGTCATAGGCTCTCTTCTGCCGGGTCCCTGCCGCCTCAGATTGTTTCCTGGCAAACTCATGTGCCACCTCCAGCCTTTCCGCTAACTGGGCAGCGTACTCCAGGCCAGCCGGTGCTTGAGGGGCATCCGGAGGCTGTCCGTACACAAGAGCAGGCGGCGTTCTAAGTTCCCTACCGAACATCAGCAGGGCAGGTGTACACCCCGTTGTCTCCTGTGTAGCTGACCAGCAGGCCATCAGTACCAGTGGCAGCTGTAGATCCCAGTCCTTCTGGTCCTTGGCCACCACCAGGGCAAGCTGAGCTCCCAGGGTGCGATTAAACCTCTCCACCAGCCCATCACTCTGGGGGTGGAGAGGTGTGGTGCGCGTCTTGTGTATAGACAGCTGTCTACACATTTCAGCGAAGAGGTGGGCTTCAAAGTTCCTCCCTTGATCGGAGTGCAACTCAGTTGGGACCCCGAACCGGCTGAACATCCCTTTAATCAGCACCTCACATACGGTGCGAGCCTCCTGGTCAGGCACAGCATAGGCCTCGGGCCACTTGGTGAAATAATCCATGGCAACCACCACATAGCGATTACCACGTGGTGTGCGAGGAAGGGGACCCAGCACGTTGACAGCGACTCGGTCCATGGGTGCCCCTACCCTATACTGCTGAAGAGGCACTCTACTCTGGCCTGCTGGACCCTTGCGGGCCACGCAGGGGTCACATCTCCGACAGAAGGTCTCCACATCTCGCCTACATGTGCCCCAGTAGAATGCCTGGCGAACCCTCTTTAGTGTTTTGTTAACCCCAAAGTGGCCGACCCCATGCAGCCCATGATTGAACTCCAGCACCTCCCCCTGCCGACTTTTCGGCACCACCACTTGCCACCTCTCTCTACTCGTGGATGGTTCCTTCCACCGTCTCCAGAGAATTCCATCTCGAAGGGCCAAGCTCTCCCACTGGGACCACAACCCCCTGATCGAAGGATTGGCAGAAGCCACTTCGGGCCATTCGGGCCGTTGGCCTCCCTCTAACCATCCCAACACTGTGCTCAGATCTGGGTCCTCTCTCTGTTCCTTGGCCCAATCAGCTGGGTCATCCAAACGAAGTGCCATACATCTTGCCCCCTGCTCCTTCACAGCCTCTGAGTCTCTCATCTCAGTGCGGCTGCAGTGAGCACAGTCTGGCCCACAAGGACGCCTGGAGAGTCCATCCGCATTAGTGTGACTGTCCCCCTTCCTGTGAACGATGGTGAAATTGTACTCCTGGAGTTGCTCAATCAGCAACCACTTAAGAGACGCATGGTCTGTCCGGATGAGGAATTTGAGACCACAGAGGTAGTGTTTGAAGTGGTTCACTGCCTCCACGACCGCAAGCAGCTCCCTCCGAGTCACGCAATAATTGCGTTCGGGTTTAGAGAATGTCCTGCTATAGTAAGCAATCACCCGTTCACCGTCCGGGGTCACCTGGGCCAGGACTGCCCTCAGGCCATCATTGCTTGCATCCGTGTCGAGAACAAACTCTCCATCTGGGTCGGGAGTTGTCAGGATTGGTGACTGACAGGGCGGCCTTGAGTGTCTCAAATGCCTGCTGTTGGTCTGGGCCCCACTCAAAGCGAACATTTTTGTTCGTCAGGCGGTTCAGAGGTGCGGCCACTGTGGAGAACCCTGCGACAAAACGGCGATAATATGAGGCAAGCCCCAGGAAGGACCGCAGCTCAGACAGGTTCTTGGGGATCGGCCAGTCTCGGACTGCGGTGAGTTTCCCATCTTCAGTGGCAACCCCTTCGCCACTAACTCGATGGCCCAGGAAGGTGAGCTCCTTCCGCATCAGGTTGCACTTCTCCGGGTGCAGCTTGAGCCCAGCTTGCTGTATTTTGGAGATGACCAGGCGAAGTGATGCCAAAGCAGTGTCGAAGTCCGATCCATGGACAAGGACATCATCCAGGTAGACCTGTAAGTTCTTTGCTGGGACTCCGACCAACACTTTCTCCATGAGCCTTTCAAACGTGGCCGGAGCATTACATAGACCAAAAGGCATGGTGGTGAACTGCCATAGCCCAGAGCCCGTTGTAAAGGCTGTTTTCGGTCGTGCCTCAGCAGAAAGTGGCACCTGCCAATAGCCACTCCTTAGGTCAAGGGACGAGAACCAGGCGGAGCCCTTAATCCCGTCCAGGGACTCGTCGATTCGAGGCAAAGGGTATGAATCCTTGACTGTGACCTCATTAAGTCTGCGAAGGTCCACACAAAAGCGCCAAGAGCCGCCCTTCTTCGGAACCATCACCACTGGCGACATCCATGGGCTGTCTGAAGGTTCTATGACTCCCGCTGCTCGCATCTCCTCCAGACATTGTTCTGCTGCTGCTTGCCTCTGTACGGGTAGACGGCGAGGACGTTGCCGGATGGGGTGAGCTGTGCCAGTGTCAATCTCATGCTCGACCATAGGAGTGCGGCCAACATCAGTGGGAGAGGTTGCAAAGGCTTCCCGGTGCTCAAACAGCACTTCCCATAGTCGTTGCTGCTGTTCCACCGACAGTCCTTCGGTATTCTGCTCCAGTATGGCCCTAACAGTTACCGAGAGTCTGGGGGTACACACCGTGGCTGTATTAGTCGTCGGGGGTCTTGGCAGACAGGGTTGTTGAGCTGGGCAGTTCCTTGTTGGTGCCGGTTGCTCCACCGACACTGAGGCCACTGGTGGGGGAGGCAGGGCAGAATTAGGGGCTGTTCTCCTCACGACATCACTGTAGGAGAGTCCTGGGTGTAGTGGAGAGGCACCGGTTGTCTCTCTATGAAGAGGTTGAGAGGAAGCTA
>CM051013.1:18628886-18667868 GCA_027704905.1 Muraenolepis orangiensis | reverse complement strand
CAGTGGGACAGAACCGAGAGTGCAGTTCAACTGGCCGCGGCTCTGGATGGAGAGGCTAGGAGGGTACTGCTTGACCTCTCGGATGTGGAGATGAGCAACCCCCAATCCATAGCTCGGGCTATAGAGAGACAGTTTGGGGAACCAACATCACAAGCAGCTGCTAGGCGACAGTTCAACGAGCGAGTGCGCCGGAGGGGAGAGAAGCTAGGGGTCTATGCAGCAGAGCTACGACATCTGGCCCGTAGAGCGTTTCCTGAGTTCAACGAGGAGCAGCGGTTTATCCTCGCTAAAGAGGCCTTCGTCAGTGGGCTGACCCCACACACCCTGCGACTGCAGGTCCGCCTCAGTAACCCGCTCTCCTGGGAGGAGGCCCTGGAGAGAGCACAGGAGGTTGAACAGATTTTTGAGGAAGGCTTGGAACCAAAGCCCCAACAGGCCTTACCTGGCAACCCCAAGCCACCAGCTCCCCTCCGACAGACCCCTAGACTCCCAGTGACACAGGGGAGCCGCATCTCACCAGACCCACAGTCCCAGACCTGTTGGAGTTGTGGCCAGAGAGGTCACATACAGTATCATTGCCCTCTCTCCCTAGACCAGCATCAACCGTCGCTGGGAAACGAGGCAGGGACAGAATAGAGGGGAATACTTCTGTCCCAGTCACTGAACCTGTTCCCCCCTCCCCTGCTCGGAATAATTGTTTAAAAGGACCAGACCCTGGGACACAACCACAGCTACCTCCTGGTTGTCGTCTTCTGGTGGAGGTAGAGGGGAACTTAGTCCATGCTCTCGTGGATACGGGATCCTCAGCGACACTCATAAGGCCAGACCTGTTGAAGGTAAGGCAGCAACTGTCCCAAACCAACCTCCCCCTCATCACCGTGACCGGCGACCGAGCAGCCATGCTGGGCTGCTGCCCCGTCACTATCCACGTGGGTGATCAGACGTTTAAGCAATCTGTGTGGGTGGCCGAGATCATTGAACCATGTCTGCTTGGCTTGGACTTTCTTAGGGCCACTGGGTGCGTGTTAGATCTCACACAGAACACAGTGTCTTTAATGGGTGGGTCTCCGCACAGGTTAGGTAGTTATGGACAAACCCCGGAGTCTTTAGCTTCCTCTCAACCTCTTCATAGAGAGACAACCGGTGCCTCTCCACTACACCCAGGACTCTCCTACAGTGATGTCGTGAGGAGAACAGCCCCTAATTCTGCCCTGCCTCCCCCACCAGTGGCCTCAGTGTCGGTGGAGCAACCGGCACCAACAAGGAACTGCCCAGCTCAACAACCCTGTCTGCCAAGACCCCCGACGACTAATACAGCCACGGTGTGTACCCCCAGACTCTCGGTAACTGTTAGGGCCATACTGGAGCAGAATACCGAAGGACTGTCGGTGGAACAGCAGCAACGACTATGGGAAGTGCTGTTTGAGCACCGGGAAGCCTTTGCAACCTCTCCCACTGATGTTGGCCGCACTCCTATGGTCGAGCATGAGATTGACACTGGCACAGCTCACCCCATCCGGCAACGTCCTCGCCGTCTACCCGTACAGAGGCAAGCAGCAGCAGAACAATGTCTGGAGGAGATGCGAGCAGCGGGAGTCATAGAACCTTCAGACAGCCCATGGATGTCGCCAGTGGTGATGGTTCCGAAGAAGGGCGGCTCTTGGCGCTTTTGTGTGGACCTTCGCAGACTTAATGAGGTCACAGTCAAGGATTCATACCCTTTGCCTCGAATCGACGAGTCCCTGGACGGGATTAAGGGCTCCGCCTGGTTCTCGTCCCTTGACCTAAGGAGTGGCTATTGGCAGGTGCCACTTTCTGCTGAGGCACGACCGAAAACAGCCTTTACAACGGGCTCTGGGCTATGGCAGTTCACCACCATGCCTTTTGGTCTATGTAATGCTCCGGCCACGTTTGAAAGGCTCATGGAGAAAGTGTTGGTCGGAGTCCCAGCAAAGAACTTACAGGTCTACCTGGATGATGTCCTTGTCCATGGATCGGACTTCGACACTGCTTTGGCATCACTTCGCCTGGTCATCTCCAAAATACAGCAAGCTGGGCTCAAGCTGCACCCGGAGAAGTGCAACCTGATGCGGAAGGAGCTCACCTTCCTGGGCCATCGAGTTAGTGGCGAAGGGGTTGCCACTGAAGATGGGAAACTCACCGCAGTCCGAGACTGGCCGATCCCCAAGAACCTGTCTGAGCTGCGGTCCTTCCTGGGGCTTGCCTCATATTATCGCCGTTTTGTCGCAGGGTTCTCCACAGTGGCCGCACCTCTGAACCGCCTGACGAACAAAAATGTTCGCTTTGAGTGGGGCCCAGACCAACAGCAGGCATTTGAGACACTCAAGGCCGCCCTATGTCAGTCACCAATCCTGACAACTCCCGACCCAGATGGAGAGTTTGTTCTCGACACGGATGCAAGCAATGATGGCCTGAGGGCAGTCCTGGCCCAGGTGACCCCGGACGGTGAACGGGTGATTGCTTACTATAGCAGGACATTCTCTAAACCCGAACGCAATTATTGCGTGACTCGGAGGGAGCTGCTTGCGGTCGTGGAGGCAGTGAACCACTTCAAACACTACCTCTGTGGTCTCAAATTCCTCATCCGGACAGACCATGCGTCTCTTAAGTGGTTGCTGATTGAGCAACTCCAGGAGTACAATTTCACCATCGTTCACAGGAAGGGGGACAGTCACACTAATGCGGATGGACTCTCCAGGCGTCCTTGTGGGCCAGACTGTGCTCACTGCAGCCGCACTGAGATGAGAGACTCAGAGGCTGTGAAGGAGCAGGGGGCAAGATGTATGGCACTGCGTTTGGATGACCCAGCTGATTGGGCCAAGGAACAGAGAGAGGACCCAGATCTGAGCACAGTGTTGGGATGGTTAGAGGGAGGCCAACGGCCCGAATGGCCCGAAGTGGCTTCTGCCAATCCTTCGATCAGGGGGTTGTGGTCCCAGTGGGAGAGCTTGGCCCTTCGAGATGGAATTCTCTGGAGACGGTGGAAGGAACCAGCCACGAGTAGAGAGAGGTGGCAAGTGGTGGTGCCGAAAAGTCGGCAGGGGGAGGTGCTGGAGTTCAATCATGGGCTGCATGGGGTCGGCCACTTTGGGGTTAACAAAACACTAAAGAGGGTTCGCCAGGCATTCTACTGGGGCACATGTAGGCGAGATGTGGAGACCTTCTGTCGGAGATGTGACCCCTGCGTGGCCCGCAAGGGTCCAGCAGGCCAGAGTAGAGTGCCTCTTCAGCAGTATAGGGTAGGGGCACCCATGGACCGAGTCGCTGTCGACGTGCTGGGTCCCCTTCCTCGCACACCACGTGGTAATCGCTATGTGGTGGTTGCCATGGATTATTTCACCAAGTGGCCCGAGGCCTATGCTGTGCCTGACCAGGAGGCTCGCACCGTATGTGAGGTGCTGATTAAAGGGATGTTCAGCCGGTTCGGGGTCCCAACTGAGTTGCACTCCGATCAAGGGAGGAACTTTGAAGCCCACCTCTTCGCTGAAATGTGTAGACAGCTGTCTATACACAAGACGCGCACCACACCTCTCCACCCCCAGAGTGATGGGCTGGTGGAGAGGTTTAATCGCACCCTGGGAGCTCAGCTTGCCCTGGTGGTGGCCAAGGACCAGAAGGACTGGGATCTACAGCTGCCACTGGTACTGATGGCCTGCTGGTCAGCTACACAGGAGACAACGGGGTGTACACCTGCCCTGCTGATGTTCGGTAGGGAACTTAGAACGCCGCCTGCTCTTGTGTACGGACAGCCTCCGGATGCCCCTCAAGCACCGGCTGGCCTGGAGTACGCTGCCCAGTTAGCGGAAAGGCTGGAGGTGGCACATGAGTTTGCCAGGAAACAATCTGAGGCGGCAGGGACCCGGCAGAAGAGAGCCTATGACCAGCACACGAAGGGAACACACTTTCAGGCTGGAGACCTAGTGTGGGTTTTTTACCAAAAAGATCCAAAGGGAGGTCACCAAAACTGCAGAGTAACTGGGTGGGACCTTGCCGGGTCATGGAGCGGGTTGGTGAGGTCGTGTACAGGTTAAAGTTGGCGCCACGGGGGCGGGTCGTGGTGCTGCACCGGGATCGGTTAGCCCCATACCTGGGTACGGCTCAGCCATTTTATGGTCAGGTTCCCCAGACCCCATCGCCAAGCCGGCTGCCTGCACGCAGGGGGGTGGACCCCCCACAACGTTCTTCGATCAGCTCACGGCGTTCCTCGGTTCAGCCTGATGGGGTGCAAGTTACACCCTTTGGGGCGGTTGTTCCTCCCCGGGGACATCAGGAAGAGTCGGCAGGGGTGCCAGGCCGGCCTGTGAGGAAGCGTAATGTTCCACAGCGTTATCAGGACTTTGAGCTTGAGCTCCTCGGGGACGAGGAGATTTAGAAGGGGGGGCAGTGTAACGCTGTGGCCTGGCCGACCATGGGTCTCCCTCCAGGACAAAGGGGGTGTGTGGAGACGGCGTGGAGTAGGTGGGGAGAAAGAGACACAGACTATTTGCGTTGGAGGAATATCGTTTTGGGCTTGCCACCCTGGTTTATTGTTTTTAAGAGTGGACATTTCAACCCCCGGGTTAGTTGTGAGCTGCGGCAGGGAATACATCTGGGCCAGTTTGGCTATCAAATAAGAACATTGTCTCAGTCTTCTGTATCAAGCTGGCTACCACCGCTAAAGCGTCACAATATATACATTTATATACCTTTTATATTACCATGCACTTTACTGCAACATTTGCACTCTGGTTGGATGCCAGCTTATTTTCGCTGTACTGAACTGTACAGTGCAATGACAATACATTAGAATCCAATCGAATCTAGTGAATTGAGCCAAATTATTGAATACTCCAAAATGCAGTCAACTCAGATTATATGGTGCGGTCCAGTTGACACGTAACCGGTATCCGGAATTACGTCACACCGAGTCAAATGCGTTCCAGAAACCACGCAGGGAATCCATCGGTTTGCGCCAATACGCAGTAGCCAGGTTAGTCCATGTTAGCAATACCAGTCGATAATAACGCATTACGCGGTATCTAAGCATACAAACACCGCGGCAACATGTCCACACACAGCAGTTGGACAGTACCGTGTGTACGACTGATTTAATCAGACACAAATAAGAAAGACGAGCTACACACAGGTGTTAACGATATGCGGAGAACCCACGTTCAACTGTGAACTTAGGTTTGGCAATGTTGCTCCGACCTCCAGGGTGGAAAAACCGACCTAAGGGGGCCGTTCCAGTTGAAATTCCGAGCTCCGTGTACAACCGGAACGCAACTATAGACCCGCCCACACTACCTGCATAAGTTTCGTTTCTCCCCAGGCTGAGAAACACCAGGTCTGTGTGATCAAAGACACCGTGACACCGCCTGTCACGCGTTTATAAAGGAAGAATAGAAACCAAGCGACCAGATCATCTGCAGCAAGCTTCTGTAAAACACGTTGACAGTCATTACAATTAACATGAATTTAGCAAAGTGTTGCCAATTCGGACTGGAATTCCATGAGTATTTAAAGAAGACTGGACAAGAAACGATAAAAAGGAACCAACTGAAAGACATCTATAACAAGGAGTTCCGATACGAGTAAGTTGTCTTTTATTGCTTTGTATTCTTTATAAACCGAGGCCGAATATTTGAAATATTGTTCCAAAATGTGTAATTCAATTTCAGGTATGAAGGCATCAATGGTCCAAACTTCAGCAAGATACTATATTCTCTATCAGTGTCCAACAAAGCAGCTGTCTACCGTGGCAAGGTGCGCTTCTACAGCGAGGTGAGATATGTACTTATACATACAGTTTACAGTTTATAGTAAAGTTTAATGTAAAAAACTGAATATCTATATACTTGTGCGTCTCCCCAAGTAAAAAAACGAGGTGTAAACAATGTACTGTCCTACTGTCCTCTCCTCTGGTCCACCAGCACGTCCTGACTGATGCCAGGCCAACATACATATAACATATCCTTATAGTAATATAATAATATATATCAGACAAAAGCCACAAGCAGCGTGCTACATAAAATAGGCCCATTTTTTGATGCGAACATACATTTGAATCGTGTTAAACTTGAAAAGTAATCCTCATGACACACCATGACGCATATAATAAAGTATGTATTTCCCCATTCCTATTTAAACTGGAGAATGTGTTTGTTTTGTCTCAACAGGAGAAGCATCAGCATCGGGATCAGTGGGCTAATTCCTATCGGAGGAAGAAGCCGGTGTTGGTCCAGGATGGACCCTCTAGTCCCAGCTCGGTACCAGGGACCAAGGCCTTTTGGCCCGGGCCAGAGGTACCAGGGTCCAACGCCCGGAGGAAACTGGCCAGTCTTCTCATGGTTAAACTCAAGGAAGACTCGTAAGAACTTGTTGTGGTTGTGGTTTTGTTCATTTAAGATTTATGCATTATACTGCAGATGTATGCATTTAGTAAATATGCATTTAGAATTCTTACTCCATATACAAGTACAATATGTTATGTATGTAACCGTTCACAGGATATGCCCAAAGTTATAGTGCATTGCTTTCAGGCAGTATACACCAAACAGTGTCCCCATCCTCCTCATCCTAAACATATGTACTGTATGTCTTCCTCTGAACCCGAAGGACCCACTTCATCTCTGATAAGAACGGGGTGGTCATCAGCTCGGACCACGAAGTCGCTGATAGGAAGATTTGCTTGTGCGTAGAAGACGAGCGCGAGGTATGATGTCCAAAACTGCAAATGTTGTTTGTTGTTCCACATCAAAAACATGTGAGACTAGAGGGCCCTCCGTAAAGCGCTTACCTCCGCCACACCAAAAGTTCCCTGGATCCGGATTCGGATCTGCGCCAAATTGAAACAACTGTTCCTGTACCTTCCAAGGTAAGGTACAGGTATTGACATAGTAGGCGTTTCCTCTGTTTCCTCCTGACAGCACGTGGTGCGTCTGTTTGTGAAGAACGCGGGGACAACAGCGGTCTACTTCACCTACTACACCCTGTTGAACTGGCTCAAATGCTTCCAAATGCACGACGAGCAGAAAGTGACCCGGGCACGACCGCTGACATTAGAGCCAGGTAAGACCACTGGAAACACAGGATACAACGTAGAAAATAACATACACGGCGATAATTGAACACTGCCAAACCACTGACACTTCTGTGTGATAACAATACTGTTGCATCAATACTACAATACTTAGTTACTTGTTAACATCCCACCGCACCTTTGCATGTATATTTTTATTTTGTAATATGTACATAGGGCCACTGCAATATGTCCATCTATATTTTGACCCATATTTTGGCCATTTAATATTTTGTTTACTTTTTGAAGTAATTCATATTTTCAATTGCTGTTGTGGGAAAGAGTGACCGTGAGGATTTTTATTCATTTTTGTTGAACTTGTGCAATGACAGAAAAGGCATTCTGATAGTAAAAGTAACAAGGTTGCTAAATCAGACCAAAAAGCTCAAAGAAAAGTGGATCCTCACTTTGGTTCTTTAGTTTCAACATTTGATTCCTAATGTCTAAGATGAGAATGACTCTCACCCGCATGGACACATGGACACACACTACAATGATAAGCATGTTTGCATGTACAGGGGACAAGTACGAGATCCAGCTGATGTTCCATGCAAGCTTGGTGAGTTTCTACCCAGCAACCATGGCCTTCGAGTTCAAACCCGACCTGCTGCCCTCCTCCGTCGCTTTCCATATCGTGCGGTACGTCCAGGTGCAGCGCATCACCTCTCTGGGCAAAGAACTGGCCCCTGTGGCACCCTACAAAGTCTTCTCCATCTCTGCTCTGCCTGCCTCAGATGAATGCCTTGTTATTGATGGACAGCGGCCTGAAGGGTACAACAACAACAACAACAACACTATGCATGTCATATTGTTTCACGACGGTGAGAGCTTGCTCACAATAAATTGTTTGATTTGTAGTTCTAATTTTTTTTTTCCTAAATACTTCTCAAAACCAGTCAGTCCGTGATGCATCTAAAAGTGGTCATTCACCTGAAGATCTACAAAGTTCCACAGTTTATGAACCGACTCATCGATTTGCTGAAGTGCCCCGGTTTGAAGATGGATCAAGGGTACCTTTTCTATTTTTCTTCTATTGTATTTCTATTGTATTTCCTGCATATCTGCAAACAAACAGCAATAGCAGATGATTTTGAGGATGCCATTTGTTGCATGTTTAAATGTTACAAATGCGAAATGCAATACTTCAGTATTATAGTTAATAGTCTTAGTGGTATTGTTTTGTGATACCTATATAACAATGAAACCTACCTACAAGTTGAAGTGTTAGCAATGTGTTGTTCATCATGACGAGTCTTGTGATTGCGTCAGTTAAACTAAAAGTATCGCCAACCAGCCTATGAGTCAAGTACTCAAGGCGGATATTTATAGTTGGCTCCACCCAAGGCAGCAACCGGTTTCGGTCTAAACAAGAAACACTATTTATAAATATATTTTGACTAGAGAAACATGTTCCCATTTTTCATTGAAGGAAATTTGTAACACAACCCATTTGAACAAATTCATGATTTCAACACTTTCCTCATATTCGTGTTTGAAAAATAGTAAATACCAAAAAAAGTCCAGAAATGTTCTCACTGCATCCTTGATTGTGCGTGTATGCAGCACACGTGACAGGAAGGCCCTGCTGGAAGGCCCGCTGACCATGGAGAACTACTGTGACAGGTTCCAGCTGCTGCTCTATCTGGAGGAGCAGCAGATGCTGGTGGACATCAAGCGCTACAACATCCCCAACAGTGATGGAGAATACGCACCCATGTACCGAGACAAGGCCGACAAGAGGCTCCTCGTCCTGAAGGTTCGAGACGCACCTTTTTACACACACGCGTCTCAATATCTCGCTCGCTGAATGATTGTTTGTTCTTATTGAGGCTTACTGATGTCTTCGCACTCGCTGCTGTCGTCATCAGGTGCCCGGCGTGGCGGAGAACCGTCCGTCTGTTCTGCGGGGAGACAAGATCCTGGTGTGCCCAGAAGGGAAACGCGGGGTGAAGTACCGTGGCTACGTCCATGCAGTGGAGCAGGAATCGGTCAAACTGGGCTTCAGCTCAAAGTAAGACCAAAGGTGTACTCTAAAACATCAACGAGAAAAAGATCAACGATCTCCGGATCTCATTAGGCCTGCCTGACAAGACTCATATTGGTCTACCTACGCTAACGTCATCATAACAGATTCTAACAGTCTGAGTGGCTGACTGTGCAGGCTACTGGATGGCTTCGTGGACGGCATGAGGTTCAGCGTTGAGTTCAACATGTGCCCGACTCCTCTGCGGCTGCAGCATCTGGCGGCCGAGCTGGCGGTGGACCATGGCCTGGGAGAGGTGCTGTTCCCCACCGGGCCTCCTCCTCCTTCTTCTCCTCCTCCTCCTGAGACGGTGGCAGAGCTACCCTCACTCAGGTGGGCGTCAAAAGTGGATCTTCAGGAAACACTACCCGGATCCTTCCACCTAGCGCGTCCTCTCATTACTTTTTTACTAGCGTTCTGTAGTGTCTTACAAAGTAGATTGTAGATTGTTTGCTTGTTACTTTGTTAGATATTGTCCAACTTATTGTACTTTTCACTGAAATGATTGTACTTTTACCTGAGCGCTGGTTCAGTTCTTGGAGACTTGTTAGGAATGAAATGTACTTTCGACTTTTGGTGACAAGTTTTTCTCTTACCTACCTTTTGTTGAACGCATTACTGCAAGTTGCTTTGGATAAAACTGTCTCCTAAATGACTGTAATGTTATGTAATGTAACGTGCGAGTGGATTACACACTTGCATTTTAGTTTAGCAGCCACTTTTATCCAAAGCGACTTGCGAGGACAGTGCAAGTAGTACCGCTATGGAAGACTAAACGGACACCTGGCAGCACACACACACCTATCAAAATAATGACCCTTAATTGAATTACACTTTTTAACCTAATGCCTAATGCCTCAAAACAAATACCCAAATCATTTTGAATATCTAAATGATAATTCATACCGAACTTCTCATTATCTCTAGCTTAATAAAAACTTAAAAAATTACTTCTTCGTGTTTACATCACCTGAGCTTAGGCAACTACACCGCTATTGTTGGCTAATTGAATAAATATAAAATAATCAATGTGCTTTCTTACATGTTAACAAAATGCTCATGGTTGTTTGTGGCGACTCTTTTGAATCGTTCATCCTTCCCTTATTATGGCTTCAGGCTGTTTGACAGACAACTGGAGAAGAACCAGGAGCAGTACAAGGCCGTACAGCACATCGTGGCTGGGACCTCCAAACCAGCCCCCTACCTGGTGTTCGGACCGCCTGGTACAGGTACGTGGATATCGTAGCTGGGTCCTCCAAACCAGCCTCCTACCTGGTGTTTGGTAGAAATATAATTATCTAAGAGGACGGCCTTCTCCTAAGAGTGGATTAAAACAATTGTGTTGTCTTTGTCATGTCGTTAAATCAACACATCCACATAGAGGTGAACAATAGTTGACCACATGATCATCATGGTCTATTGCATACCGTTTGATGATTTGCAGTCAGAGAACATGTCGAGAAGCAAACTGATTACCAACCCTGGATATTCAATGTGTCACTGGTGTTTGACAACGGGCTTGACAGTAGATTATAGCAAACTGGACTCAAACTGGACTCAAAACACAGTGTTTTGTGCGCAGGTAAAACGGTCACTGTGGTGGAAGCCATTAAGCAGATCCATAAGACCCAGGCGTCCTGCCACATCCTGGCCTGCGCCCCGTCCAACAGCGCCGCTGACCTGGTCTGCAAAAGGTCCTGGACCATGTGGACCGGAACAAGGTGTTCCGCCTGTATGCCAACAGCCTGGATTTCAAGAGAATTCCCACTGAGCTGAAGGTCCGCAACAAAAGATCATTTTCCACATTTGAGTGAAATCAACTGTTAACTTGCTTGCTGCATGCGTTAGTCAGTTAATCACTTAAGCTGAGTGATGTGGTCATGTCTAGAGGAGTGTGATCACACACCGGGGTGTGTGTGTGTGTGTGTGTGTGTGTGTGTGTGTGTGTGTGTTCACAGGACTGTTGTAACCTCATAGGAGAAGTGTATGAGTACCCCTCCAGAGAGGACTTGATGAAGTACTCCATCATAGTCACTACACTGTGCACTGCCGGAAGGTAGTTAACACAAAATACTTATACTACTACTACCTATACTACTACTACTACTACTACTACTACTATAATGCCACTTAAAAATAACTTATACTAATATTACCAATCTACTACTACTATTACTACTACTACTTGCTACTATATTACTACTACTATACCACAACTATACTACTACCAATACCACTACTACGACTAATAATAATTCATGTACCACCATTTGCTATGGCAGACAGTTTAAATCGCCATGTTATGTAACACTTCCACTGAACCTTTGTTTTAGGGTAAAGTAAGTAAGCAAGTTCATGTTATGAATGATGTTTGTCTTTCATCTGTTAGGTTAGTTACAGGGGGCCTGCCTCTCGGACACTTCAGCCATGTGTTTGTGGACGAGGCGGGACATGCTGTTGAGACCGAATGCATAATCCCCATCGCAGGTACTTGGGCTGTTAAATGGGTCATATCATGTGGTTTTGCTAGCTTAATCCATGTGTTGTGGTACGTCGTACCGGGGCCACCCATGTTCTCATGGTAACCGTGCAAAAGATAATTTATTTGATCGTTGATATTTGATACGTTTGTTGAACAAAGGACTTCTTCAGCCGGAGTCGGGTCAGGTGGTCCTGGCGGGAGACCCCAAGCAACTGGGACCCATCCTCAGATCCCCCCTGGTACAGAGGTTTGGCATGGGTAAGGGCAGTGTGTGCATGTCAAACAACACACACACACACACACATACTACTATAACTATATACTATAACTATATACATGTCTGAGTGGGTGCACTGAACTAAAAAATGTTCTTTTACACAATCTTCACAGAAAATGACTCATGAGTCTAATAATTCTTTAACTCAATCCTAGTTATATGTTTTTTCCAAAAGTTATGTACGGAGTTGTACAAAACTTGTGGTGGCTATATTACTTATGGCTGTGCGGCGGAGGTATGCGCTCTACGGAGGGCCCTCTAGTTCACGTTGAAAATGCGTCCCACCACACCCAACAAACCACACAAGGCTTAAAGAGCCCGTTTAAAAGGATATAGAGGGGTGGGGTGGAGTGTTTCTCTGCCCAGAGGAGGGTGTTGAAGGACTAGAAGGACACAGGAGGGGTCTGGTTGGGAAAGAGGGAAGTTATCAAAGAGAAGGAAGAGCTTCAGCGTGTCTCCGGCTGGTGATCTCCCTTAGACATAATGGGTTGAAGGTGGAAATAAACGCATTCATTCACATTCACACATTGGTCTAATTTAAAAGGACAAAACTCAGTGTGTGTTAAGTATACAGTCAGCATAACCATCCTGCTGTGACCACTGAAATGTATACACATCATTTTTTGAGCTGAAAATAAAATGTATAGAGGCGGTAGGAGTTTTTGGCTCAAGGCTGCCAATAGATAAACTGCAGACATTGGTCTGAAACCCAGAACCAAATTTGATCTGGGAGTCAATCACCTGAACCATTTGGCTCTCCGGCCCCTCATGTTTTTATCTCCTTACACACAACCTGCAGGCCTGCGGTGTGGTTGTGTAGCTAGCGGTCACTGAACGTGGATTGTCCTGTCTACAGGTAGGTCTCTGCTGGAGCGTCTCATGGAGACCATACCCGTGTACCAGGGGATCATTGTGGACGAGGGAGAGGAAGACAAGGTTGTGGACGACGAAGACGGCGACGAGGAAGAATCCATGCGGCTGTTCTACGACCCCCGTTTTGTCACCAAGTTGTTGTGCAACTACAGGTGTGCTAGAAGAACATGGGCTTATATTATCATCTGTATTCTATTATTATTATTATTATTATTATTATTATTTTATTATTATTTATGGATAAGCTAAGCTTATGTCCTGGTTTTATTTAAGGTCTCATCCTGCCATCCTGAAGATGCCCAACAGCCTTTTCTATGGCCAGGAGCTCAAAGTGTGTGCTGATCCGATGCTCCGAAACTCCTACTGTGCATGGGAGTACCTTCCTAAGATGGTAATGAACACACACACACACACACACACACACACACACACACACACACACACACACACACACACACACACACACACACACACACACTGAATGTAATCACGTTTACAAAATGATGTCAGTGAGTGTCAATACAATAGACTATAAACAATTGCAACTAAAAAGAACACCATGTGTATGAGTGTATTAAGGTGTGGCTAAAGGTAAGACAGACAGACAGCCAGACAGACAGAAACACCTCCCAAGTGTCCGTCTGCTGGGCCTCCGCAGGACTTCCCGGTGATCTTCCACGGGGTGACGGGTCTGGATGAGCAGGAGGCCTCCAGCCCGTCGTTCTTCAACAGAGCGGAGGTGGAGCACCTGATGAACTATGTGAGGAAACTGCTAGAGAAAGACGGCAGGAAGGGCCGCTCCAGAATCTCAGCCAAAGACATAGGCATCATCACCCCCTACAGGAAACAGGTAGCAACTGCATGCACTCACTTTTGGTCTTGTGATTTAAAGGGGGTATCCTCGACTAAGATTTAGCATGCTTGAATCTGATTGTTAAGGCCAGACCCATCGTCGACTAATCTTCCAATCAATGACTTACGGCCCTAGAGTCTCTACTTCCAAAAGACAATGATTGGATCGTGCCACTGCCATTACACAGAAGTGTTATCAAACAGACAAACAAGGACATTTACTCAAAGCAAAACAGAACACACAGAAGAGTCAGTCCCCCACAAAACAACATTGTATAACTTCTAGGCTTTTCCTTGTACAAGCTAAGCAATGCTGTGGTCTCAATAATTTGAAACCTCCATCGGCCCAATGGAGCGTCCCGCTGTTACAACCGACGCGACGAATCCACTATAAAGAAAATACCCCATGGACCTAATGTCTGTCTTTGGAAGACTCAAATCGTAGAATATTCGAGTGTCACCCCCCCCCCCCCACTTGATTTGTTTTTGTGAAAGGCATCCTGATGCAATGTTTCCTAACGAACAACAGGTGCTGAAGATCCGTAAGGCGCTTAAGATATTGGAGAGAGAACTGAAAATGTCCAACCTCTACATGGACCTGAAGGTGGGAGGCAGAGTTATTTCCAGATGGTAAAACAATGATCCTGGGTTTTCACTCAAGCGGCTTATTTGAAAATCGTGTGGTGTCAGGTGGGGTCCGTGGAGGAGTTCCAAGGGCAGGAGAGGACGGTGATACTGGTGTCGACGGTGCGTAGCAGCGCCCAGTACACGGACCACGACAAGCAGTTCACCCTGGGCTTCGTCAAGAACGAGAAGGTATGGAGACTCACAAACACACGTACAGAACAGTTAAAAACTAAAGGGTCCTTAGTCAGGCTCCGTACCTCCACCACACCAAAGAAATTCCCCTGGATCCGGATATGCACCAACATCGTATCAACTATTCCCTGGCCCATAAGTAATCTAACCACCAAGTGTTGTCCAATTCTGTATAAAACTTGCTAAGTTATCTTGTTACACACAAACACACATACAGACAGACAAACGGGTGAAAATATAACCTCTATCCCATCTTCAATGGCGGAGGTAATCAGAGTTGACCAACTTGACAGGTGGAAGGAAGTTTTACATAATAAAACAATTGCTTAACCGGTAGATGTTTTAAAATATAAATTAATTTTGGACCCAGTTTAATATAAAGCTCAGAAACACTCATGATGTTATACACAGGTAGAGAGTCGTGCTGCAAAGAACCCCCTATACACACACACACACAAGGTAATCTGGTGACGCTTGTTTGTTGCTTTGGCCAGAGGTTTAACGTCGCTGTGACACGTGCCAAAGCCCTGCTGATCATGGTGGGAAACCCCAGAGTGCTAAGTGTAGACCCCGTTTGGAACAGGTGGGTGTCTGTCTTTCTTAGAATCACCATCTGGACTAACACAGGAGAGTAAAATATCTGCATGAACAAACAAGACAACTTTCTTTTTTTTTATGAACGGAACAATGAAATGGGAAAGACTTGTCTGCTGACATGGGTTCTGCTGTGTTCTGTTGGTTCTCATTCATGCCTGTCTGTTTCTCTCCTCCATCTCTAGCTTTATCGAGTACTGTAAAGACAATGGTGGCTACACAGGTTACTCGTACACAGAGGAAGCGGATGCGGTAGAGAAACTGGCTACCCTGTATCGAGCATCGAGCCTCCAGGTATTACGCACGCAAACACCAGAAGCAGGCGAAGCCATCTGTAGCTAGGGCAGATAAGACTGGGTTTTCCGACTCCTAGGCGGAAGGTACCGGGTTCGATCCCCAGTGTCTGCAGCCTACCTGTTGGCATCCTAGAGCAAGATCGACTCCTCACAGATAGGACTTTAATCACTCTTAAGTCACTTTGAATAAAAGCGTATAAATAGTGTTAGTATGGGAAAATCAATTGTATCAGCAGCATAGCCAAACCCCCCATGGACAGAAATGCTGACTTTACCCTTACACCAGGTGGCGCTATTACTCCATGTTATACTGTCTGAGAAAACATATAGCATCAAAACTACTGACTACTGCCTTGCCTTGTTAGAGCCTGGTGCCTGCAGTCTGCAGATAACCGTATCCCCAATACACACACCTCTCACCTCCTCCATTGTCATCTAACCCCTCCCCCTAGTGGCGACAGAAGAGAGTGTCCTTCAGCAGCAGCTGGACCCAGCATGGAGGCACGAGCTGTGATGAAAGCCCTGGGACCACTCATCCATTTGGTGGATTTTGTCTGGATGTTTAATTTCACTGTGACGACTCCCAAATTCATCTCACTGGAAGTGAAATCCATTCACATTGGTGAGCTAGGAGGACCCTCAGTGGAGCGCATACCTCCACCACACCACAAAGTAATCGACCCACCAAGTTGTGTCCAATTCTCTCAAATAACTTTTGAGTAATCTTGCCAACAGACAATCGGGTAAAAACATAACCTCAAAACATGCAAATCAATGATAGTATATTGTGTTAACGTTTATCTAATAGGAATTTATATCTGCAAATGGTATTGGTATTTAATTGCTTCTTTTTACTCTTGTCATAAACGTGTTCAAATCTGTGTTACTTCTAGTTCTTCAGTACTCGCAGATCAAAAGCAGAGTACTCACAGAAAACAGACACAGGCTGTGCACACTATTTGTTATTTATGAATTAGTCATATGCTACAACACCTTCCGTTCTATTTCGTACCATTGAGCTCAACATATCGTTTCTTTAGGGGAGAATGTGAAGGGAAAAGTGCCGAAGTCAAACTTACGCTGCGTTTCAAAAAAACTTTATTAACATACTTTCCTGATTCAGACACTGAACACGTAGCCCAGTCCGGTTGGTAGAACCATCATTAAGTCAGCGTCTTGTCTTGAGTTGTGGCTTCTGCTCTGGGACATTATACAGACCTACACCCAAAGCTTCAGGACTAGATCTTTGAGAGTGGTTAAGCATTGGCAACATATGGACAAAGTTGTCTTAACCGTAAATGGCGGCACAGATTCAGCCTCAACATGTTGACATATTGGAGGTTGACATTTTACATGGATGGATCACAAATTACTTTTCGCTTCGACGTGTATGAAGAGCATAATGCCGTCTGTGGCAAGTTTTGAATGTTGTATTATGTTGAAGGAATAGTAAAAACAATTCTACAAAATAATGTCTCATGTTCGTCTATTTACAAATCTGTCCGTAAAGCTATAAAATGCCACATACATCAAATAACCAAGGCAGACACCCAGCTGTTTATCCAAGTTGGCCTTTAGAGTAGCAATGTTCAAGGTGTGGGTTCTTGGCCTCTGATGTTGTGAGATAGCTTATCAAATGTTGCCAAATACCTAGAAAACCACCCATGTGTCACGATGGAAAATATAGATAGATGATAATTAACTCATTAGGACCGCATACCGTATTTATGAACTAGGTCAGACATGTAGTGCCCGCTGATCATCAGCCAGTCAGTACTTGATGTACTTGCTGTTTACTGCTTTATTCTATTGGGCACAACCAGTCACGACGCTTATGAGGACCATCTCCACAGAAATGCTGCCGTTATGTATAGACTAATATTAGAAGCAATATAATGCAACTAACCACTATGAAGTATTGCTAGTTAAGAACTGCATGTTACAAATGGATATTAAAGGACCAAAGCAGACGAGACGGATCAGGGTTGCATGAAGAATGTGTTTCTATCAGGATGCTTCTCATTTAGGTTGAATGTAAAAAGAGCTTTTCAAGTAGATGATTTACGAGCTGTCCATGAGCCATTTGTCCTTTTGGAAAATGCAAGCCCAAGCTCAAGAGCTGATTATTTCAGACTTAATAAATATCAGTGAAGTGACAGGAATCATTGATCTTGAATTGGTATTGGGGTGAGACAAGAAGTGTATTTCTAAGGAGGTCTAGACTAGACCAAGATGTGTATTTATTTTTCTCTTGCAAGATTATTTTTCTCTGAAATTTTAGGGAGGATGGTCCTCCATTTGCTCAAGGGACGAGCCTCTTTTGAAGTAATATACAGTAGTAGTAAATACAATACTGCATTGCATTTCCATTTAACCTAGTTACATGGTCACACGGCACCTTTTGTATGGGAATACATTTATAATTTGCATGAATGTATATAGGGCCAGCGCAATATACAATTGATCATATCTTATGGCGACCCCTTACTGTAGTACATTCCCTTTGGCCAGTACAGAAACCCAGATAAGAGCTGATAATCCTATCCTATAATAACAATACATCACCATCAATGTCTTGACTGCCTTGCACTGTAATCACAACTACCTACCTCTACCTATAGTTTACATATTTATTGATAACATACCTGTAAAAGTGTACATTTTTACTGTACCTTCCGTATATATTTTAATCTTCAACTGTTGATATAACTGCATATCCCTGCTCACTACCTGCTGTATACACATTTATATATATTTATCCTGTTTTTCATAATTGTATACCCCTGATCACTACCTGTTAAATACTTATACTTACTTGCCTGTGTGTGTGTGTGTGTGTATATATATATATATATATATATATATATATATATATATGATTATGCTTATATCTCACTACCATAATATTTAACCGTTTTATACCAAGTAGACTGTCTTTACAACAAGGCTGATGCTTACAAAACCGTCTTTAATCTAATCTATATTACCATGCATTTAACTGCAACATTTGCACTCTGGTTAGATGCTAAATTATTTTCGCAGTACTGTACTTGTGCTGTGCAATGACAATACATTTGAATCGAATCTAATAATCGCTGATTAGAAGAGCCGATAATCACAGATTAGCAGAGCCCATAATCGCTGATTAGCTATTAGCAGTTAGCTTGTTTCCTATCACTTCAGAGTCTCCGTGGAGCTCGCGCTTCACTGCTCAGTCGCTAGTTCTGACGTCACTGCGCGCGCACGCGGTGTATGCGACATCTTTACTTTAGCATTTCTCAGTTTTGTTTTGGATCAATCATAAGATGACTAAAACATAACAGCACATTTGACTAACTAGGCATTAAGAGTCGAATTGACAAATGTATTTGAAGTATAGAATAAATGCTTGGAGATACAACGCGGTCACCTTGGGGGTGGTCTAAAAAGTGGTTAATGGAGCACTTGTTGGAGAGAGAGAGAGAGTATGAGGCAGGATAATATGGGTGGAATAAGGGATCGATATTATAAAGAATCGGTGATTCTGTTCATGTTCATGACACATCCACATGGCTGTGGATGTGTTGCCATTGGAGGCGTCAGAAATCACTTTAGAACTTCAAAAAACAACAAGGTTCCACATCCAGACCCCAGCGACCTGAGGATGGCAACAACACAACAAGATAATTCAAATGATATCATTCACATGAAGTTCTTCATTTCTACTCGACGCTTCAAAGCAGACGGTCAGAAATAAAATAACATTCTTACACTACACTTAACACGCAATATAACTCAACGAAAACGATGGACAGGGTAAGCTCATTTGGATGATATACTTATTATTTATTTAATATTTATTATTTATTATTTATTCAAGTGTGAAACCGTTGCAAACCAAACTTTTTAACTAGGGATGCTCCGATCGATGGGCCACCGATCATTATCGATCGGTGCTGTCAAAAATGGCCGATCGGCCGATCAGATAACGCTAAACACATGAGACTTGTTGGGTGCATGGAAAACAAAAATGCGTGAATGTGTGAAGCAGATATGCTTAACTACCGGTAAACACAGATCGATCATATTGGGCTCCTAGATCGATTATTTAATTTTGGGTGGGTATGATTGCTCAAAATTGGTGTGCTTTATCTCGTAGGGCCGCTTCACATTAACGCTTTTAATAATCACCACTGTGACAACAGTGGTGATTGTGTGTGTGTGTGTGTGTGTGTGTGTGTGTGTGTGTCTGCACGCTGATTTGGGCCCTGGTGTTAAAGGCTAGAAAAGATTGTTATTGGTTGATTTGATATAAATTATATTAAAAAAATCAATAATAGTTACACTTTTACACTTTTAACGCTAATCAACAGGGAACCTGGACTTGCAGACTCCACCCGGTCGGCATCAGATTTATCCTGACGTTTGTCCCGGCCAAAAGGCACACCTGGATCTCTTCCCTGGTGAAGGACCCGGGGGACCCTTCTTCCTCCGGCAGGGTGGTGCTGACCAGGGTCACCGTCCCGGAGCGCCCGGCGCCGCCCAGGGGGGCCGTCCTCATCCCGGGCCCCGCGGTGAGCGGCCCCGTGCCCAAGTGGCTGCAGAGGGTGCAGTCCGTCCTCGCCAGGGGGAAGCCGCAGGATGTGAAGCGGCCCTTCGAGGCCACCGGGAGGGTCCCTCCTCACCACCGAGGCCCCAAGAGGCCGGCCGGGGCCACCGGGCCCGCCCCCCAGCCCATGAAGAAACGCCTCTGCGTTTAGCGCCACCTGACGTAAGTGCAAACATCGGTCGGCAGACCCATGTGACCCATGTTTCTCAAGCCTCATGTGTTCATAAACTAAACAGACTTTAAAGAAGCACAGACAGAGAAGGCTGTCTGTCTTCACTCGTATGGGGTTGATGGAGAAAGAGCTGTCTGTCAAACAGGATACTATTGATTAATTACCTTTCATAGAGAATCAGTGATGTTGTCATGGACATGACGTGTATTTATCCATTTGAACAAAAGTGTGTGTGTGTGTGTGTGTGTGTGTGTGTGTGTGTGTGTGTGTGTGTGTGTGTGTGTGTGTGTGTGTGTGTGTGTGTGTGTGTGTGTGTGTGTGTGTGTGTGTGTGTGTGTGTGTGTGTGTGTGTGTGTTGAGAAGACAGAGAAAGCCTTCGTAATCCAGTAGCTAGTGTGTAAAGACAGTGTTAGAATAGTATATATTCAGTATTTACAGTACGTTCCTCAGTGTGGTCAATGATCAATGATCCTTCCTTTCTAGGACATGTAACTGCACCATGGAGGTCATCCTGTTGAAGTGATGGAGGACATCCACCTGCTCATTTCCCATTTCCTCCGCAGAACGTGGTCGTCCAGGAGGCTGCTCATGGTCACCTAGCAACACAAGATAAGGGCTGTTAACACCCATACACCACCTGCCCCCTGGGTTTAGACACTCAGCTGTGTGACTCTCCCTCGCTCTCTCTCTCTTGCTCTCTCTCTCTCTCTCTCTCTCTCTCTCGCTCTCTCTCTCTCTCTCTCTCTCTCTCTCTCTCTCGCTCTCTCTCTCTCTCTCTCTCTCGCTCTCTTCTTGCTCTCTCTCTCTCTCTCTTGCTCTCGCTCTCTTTTGCTCCCTCTCTCTCTTGCTCTATCTTTCTCTTGCTCTCTCTCTCTCTCTCTCTCTCTCTCTCTCTCTCTCTCTCTCTCTCTCTCTCTCTCTCTCTCTCTCTCTCTCTCTCTCTCTCTCTCTCTCTTTCTTGCTCTCTCTCTCTCTTGCCCTCACTCTCTCTCTCTTGCTCCCTCTTTCTCTTGCTCTCTCTATCTCTCTCTTGTTCTTTCTCTCTCGCTCTTGCTCTCTCTCTCTCTCTCTCTCTCTCTCTCTCTCTCTCTCTCTCTCTCTCTCTCTCTCTCTCTCTCTCTCTCTTGCTCTCTTGCTCTCTATATTTCTCTCATTATCTATGTCTCTCTTGTTATCCATCTAACTATCTATCTATCTACTATATCTTTCTAGCTATCTATATATTTACTATATCTATCTATCTAAATATGTACCTATCTATCTATTATTATCTACTATATCAATTTATCGATCTATCCATCTATATACTATATATGTCTATCTATCTTTCCATCTATCACCCGATAGAAAGATAGATAGATATAGTATATAGATGGATATAGATAAATTGATTTAGTAAATAGATAGATAGCTAGATATATATAGTTAATAGATAGAGATAGATAAATATAGCTATCTATCTATCTAACTATCGATATATATTTACTATATCTATCTATTTTTGTCTAACTATATCTATCTTTATCTATCTATCTTTCTATCGGGTGATAGATGGAAAGATAGATAGATATAGTAAATAGATTGATAGATATAGTAATATAGTTAATAGATAGATCTATCTATCAATTAACTATATCTAGATAGATAGCTAGATAGAAATATATATATATCTAGCTATTTATCTAGATATAGTTAATAGATAGATAGATATAGATACATGGAAAGATCTATCTATCCATCTATTTACTATGTAACTTTCTTTCTATTTATTTACTATATCTAGATAAATAGATATAGTAAATAGATAGATAGATATAAATAGTTTATAGATAATAGATAGATAGTAAATAGATAGCTATATCTATCTATCCATCTTTTTACTATGTCTATCTTTCTATCTATCTATCATTCACCCAATAGATATAGCCATCTATCTATCTATTTACTGTATCTATCTATCTTTCTATATATCTCTGTCTTTCTATCTTTCCTTCAATAGATAGATATCTACAGTATATCTATCTATCTATTTACTATATCTATCTATATATATATTTATATAGATAGATATAGTATATAGCCTCTCTGGGAACCATCACCTTAACGCGGTGGAGAGGTTTGTGTGTCCCTGTGAACCTGAGAGCTGTGTTGTCTGGAGCCTAGTGCTCCTGGTAGGGTCTCCCATGGCAGATTGGTCTCAGGGGAGGGACCAGACTAAGAATGGTTCAAAGACTTCAATGGACTATCTATCTATCAGCCGATAGATTAACTGCATGTTAACTGCATGTACATGAGAAATCATTTTGGGGAAATGTCACACGCTGCAGGAAAAGCACCAGAAAGTTAAAGATAAGTAAAAGGGATGTAGCAGATTGGGAAATGCATGAAACATGAACTACAGAGGCTGAATGAAGAGTAGGAAAGGGTAGGCAGGGACCTAATGACTGTTTTTCTGAGTCTACTACCTAGGCTTAGGTGGACCTGGACTGCCCTCCCCGGCGGCCCCACCAGCGGCCCCACCAGCGGCCCCACCTGCGGCCCTCACCAGCGACCCCACCAGAGGCCCCAACAGCGGCCCCCACCAGCGGCCCTCACCAGCGGCCCCACCTGCGGCCCCACCAGAGGCCCTCACCAACGGCCCCAACCAGCGGCCCTACCAGCGGCCCTCACCAGCGACCCTCACCAGCGACCCTCACCAGCGGCCCCACCAGCGGCCCTCACCAGAGGTCCCACCAGCGGCCCCCCATCAGAGGTCCCACCAGAGGCTCTCACCAACGGCCCCAACCAGCGGCCCTACCAGCGGCCCTCACCAGCGACCCTCACCAGCGGCCCCACCAGCGGCCCTCACCAGAGGTCCCACCAGAGGCCCTCACCAACGGCCCCAACCAGCGGCCCTACCAGCGGCCCTCACCAGCGACCCTCACCAGCGGCCTCACCAGCGGCCCCACCAGCGACCCTCACCAGCGGCCCCACCAGCGGCCCTCACCAGCGGCCTCACCAGCGGCCCCACCAGAGGCCCCACCAGCGGTCCCACCAGAGGCCCCACCAGAGGCCCCACCAGCGGTCCCACCAACGGCCCCACCAGAGGCCCCGGGTGCTTGGTCAGCGCGTGCTTGCAGACATTGAGGAGGAAATCCCATAAGGTGCTTGTCTAACTGGGACAGGGTGAACCGAGCGGTCCCTGCTTGTCAGTTGTCAAGTGAAGATTCCCTTCCCCGTCCTTTCCTCCCCTTCCAGTGATCTCTAGCTTCTCCTCGGTGTCTGACCAGAGGCTGACTGCCCTCCTGTCACCTGCCACTTTGAAATGCTTTTTAAATGCACAATTCAACATATGTACATATCATCCATCAGTCTTTTTAGTGTTATTTTTATTGTGTTGAGTATTGATCTAGTACATAGTATAGTATATATTGTTTAATTGTAGGTAATTCATACTGCGGGAGGGAATGGGGAGTAAGAATTATATTGCACTTGTTGCATATGGCAAATAAAAACATCTTGAATCTTGAATCTTGTTTCATTGAGGGTTTACACACACACCTTGAGCACATTTGTTTGTATTCTTTTCGCTTTGTTTTTGGTTTTAGCATCCCTAGATTTGGCAGCCCAACAGAAAAACTGAGTTTAGACAACGGGAGCCATTGTGTCAATAACATAATAAATGCTATCACCACAAACTTCGTTACTTAGTCCTTTTGCTCAAGGGACGAGCCTCCTTTGGTGTAAAGTTATATAGTAGTAACTACAATACTGCATTGCATTTCTATTTAACTCCATGACCTAGTTACATGGTCACACGGCACCTTTTGTATGGGAATACATATATAATTTGCATTAATGTATATAGGGCCAGCGCAATATACAATTTATCATATCTTATGGCGACCCCTTACTGTAACACATTCCCTTTGGCCAGTACAGAAGCCCAGATAAGAGCTGATAATCCTATCCTATAATAACAATACATCACCATCAATGTCTTGACTGCCTTGCACTGTAAGTCTGCGAACAGCGGAATCTAAATGTCTTTGTCAGTCTTGTTAATGTCAGCAAACACAAACGCATGTGTTATGCTTTTGATCAAAGTTTTGAATACAAGGAATTCCACACGACGTGCATACGCAAAGAAACACTAAAAGGCCCCCTACCCAAATCCCTGCTAATACAACCCACTCCCTCCAAGATGAAAACGTTTCCCATAGCCAGTCGTCGCCTGGTTTGACATCCCTGCGCGGAGTGCAGTTAGGTTACGCATTGCTTGAATCTTTTTTGCCTTCTCCATCGTTATCTCGAATGAATGTACAACATCATGAACCCAAATACCACACAAACTCCTCCTGAGGACGCAGTCAATTGGTCCAAGACCATTCGGTTTACGACTAGACGCAGACTAGTGAGCTCCTCTTTGATTGCGCCTATAGAGGCTAACGTACTATTTACGAACGATTGAAGTCGATAATTTGTCGTCTCTGCCATAAGGAGAAGTCTACCCACGCCTAATTGCGGAAACAGTGAGAAGCCGACCTTTTGCGCAACTGTCCATATTTTATAGTCCCTGGGGACGTCTGTCCCCCACGTGCCATCGGATTCTTTAAAATATACTGTTTCCTGTTTTCGCTGAAATGATGTATGTCTTTTCGATGAGGAAAAGGGACGGTCAGGGCCAGACCAATCATAAGGAAGGCTGTGAAATACCTTTGACCCACACAACCACCAGGCCTCAGGCCTTCCACTGCTCTAGTCCCTCGTGGACCCAGTATTATTAACGCGCACTTTATAGATGTTGGTGCTTGACCGTATCGGGCCACCATGCTCGTATTGAACCCGCTCGACGCAGCCAATGTCGTTTGGTTGTGCCCTTAAACATGCAAAAGGAAAAGATTTCCATACATTTATCCACGTGTAAATCTCCCAGCGGTTAGGATCCATTTGCTACGATGCACATATCAAAAGTCATCTCTGGATCTATCGTCACCGATACAAAGGGAAAAGGTTGTGTCTACTGTGGGGCCACATGGGTCTCGTAGGATGTGCAATTATACAAGATACAAGATACAAGATTTTTATTGGCCATTTGTAACAAGTACATAGGAATGCTTACTCTCCATTCCCTCCGGCAGTATAAATCTCAAAAACACCATCAAAATAAAAATAATATGTACAATCAAATAAACAAATAAAGAGCAGCAAAGTGACTTAAATGATATTTACATGTTTTTGTTTTTTTTACAAAAATGCTATCTCGGTCATTTAACGATGTCGTCGGGTTGAACTTCGCGAAATCTGTCCCGGAGCTGTCCCCATCATTATTAGACACATTAGCCACATTGTGAGTCATATTTCTAGCCATGATGATGCATGGGACGATGATGAAATTAGGGAACAAACATAACAATTGGATTTAGCCGTCGATCGTGCAGTGTAATTAGCATACCTCCACAACATGTTGGGGTATGGGTGTTTCGGATTTGGATGATGGATCCATGATGCATATACGCTATGAGGGTTAGTGTGGCTAGTGCTCTTGTAATGTACGGTTCAGATAAGTCGTCTGTCACATTGTGGTTGGTATACCAATCCCAACCTAAAAGAGGACCCACAATAACAACAGTTGTATCTTGTATCTTGTACCTCCTGGTTCCTCCTTTGGCTCGGTCGGTGTGTCCTCAGGCAGGACAGTGATTTGTCTGCAGTTGTGGGAGTGGACCTACGGTCCCGGCCGGGAACTCTCACCGCTGAATGAGTCGTGAGGAGAACCTGGACTGGCTCAGACCACCTCGTGTGGTCTGTCTGGCGTCTGTGGTTTCGTCCCACCTGTGGTTTTCGTCTCCTGGTTCGAACGTGTGGAACGTGTGTTGGCTGTGCTAACGCCTCCTTCAACTGGTCATGTACCTGTTGAAGTGTTTTAGAAAGGGAAGAACAGTAAGCCAACAGCCATCAGGTCATCACTTTGTCCCATTGTTGAGGTAGTCACGGTAAGTGGGCCGATACCTGTGTTCGGGGGTGGCCGAACCTGGTTTAAGGGCGTATCCGTGTTCGCATGTGCATCAGCACCACGGGTAAGGCTTTAGGCCAGCTAACCCTGTTTCGAGGCACATTTTGGTCAGCTTTTTCTTTATTGTGCCGTTCTCTCTCTCTCAACTGCGCCTGCACTCAATGCCATAGAATCGTCCTAGCTCTGTAATTGCTCTGTTAGCTAATTCTGATCCGTTGTCGCTGGAAATTTTACGCGGGATCCCCCATGGCGGAATAATCTCGGTTACCAATGCCTTCGCAACTGCCTCGGCATCTGCTTTGCTGGACGGAAAAGCCTCGACCCATTTAGAAAACATGTCGCGGATGACCAAACAGTACTTTTTCCCTTCCGCCGGAGTTAGTTATATCATCATCAGATGATCAAAAGGAGCTTCTGGTTGAGGTTGTCTGGCCTGTTTGGTCTGCGCCCCTCAACCCACATTACATTGAGCACACACAACGCATTGTAAACAAAAATCTTTTGAGTAAATTGAGAATCCTTTTGTGAACCAATGTTGTTGTAGGGCACTCTCCATCCCTCCTTTTGACACGTGGTCTCACCCATGTGTCAATTTAGCATAGTAAGGAAATAACCATGCTGGGAGGCAAGGTCTCCCATCCGGGGCCTTCCACACTCCCTCCTTTTTAACGCATCCCACCCGCGCCCACATTGCTGTCTCGTGCGGTTTAGCCTGTCGCTGAATCTCCTGCAAGGAGAGCTTGCTACATGGTGACATCTGTTTGTAATGAGGCCGCAGTCGTGGCAGGGTAATGTTTCCCTGCAGTGAGCTTCGTGGCGGCATCAGCTAACGCAATACCTCTGGACACACTGTCCTTCTTACCTGTGTGTGCGTCACATTTGATAACCGCAATCTGGTGAGGCAGGAAGATGGCATATTATAGTTATGATATTAGGTGGTGCATTATGTGCTTGCCTGACGATGTTAGGACACCTCGCTGTTTCCAGAGTGTGCCAAAGTCGTGCACCACTCCAAACACATACCAGCTGTCCGTGTGGATGTTAACACTTCTGCCTTCTGCATGCTTGCATACCTGTGTGAGCGCAACCAACTCCGCTGCCTGTGCAGAGTTTTTGCCCCTGTGGCCCTGTCTCAGGAGGCAGAGCCATCTACGAACAGTTCTTCTTCTGCGTTTGGGATGGGATGTTCTTTAAGGTCAATCATAGGGGAACAAACAGCAGACACAATAGCACAGCAATCATGCGGTTCTCCATCTCCTTCAATCGGAAGCAGGTACTGGTAAGGACATTGCATCGTTTCACAGTGATGTTTGGGGTATCCAACAGGGTGTTGTTCTTCATCTGGCTGCTGATAGTCTGGATATCTTCTGTTATAATAACAAGACTGCAACTGCATGTGGGACTAACAAGGTCAGTGGTGAGTAGCCTTCAAAATCTCTCAAAGCCACAACAGCTTCTCTGCTGTAATATGTGTTTGGTGCAGTGTAGTTTTTGTGGATGCATGTGTTGGTCCCCTTCATATCACTCTGTCCCAAGCCATATCTACTAGCTGCTGATTTACTGCTCCTACAGCCGTAGGGATCAAACCATAGAAGTAAACATACTCTGGGACGTCAGGGTTACATTTAACCATTGCATCTGTTATGGGTTCTGCTTTTGATTCTATTCGCAACCCTAAACGACACATAAGGTCTCTTCCCAACAGATTTAACGGCACACATGTTGAATAAAGAAATGAATGTTTGATCGAGGTGCCATCTGTGTCAACACGCTTCAGTGGGGCTGTGAATTGTTATTTGTCACCGCTTGGTTAATTTGACATTGGGAAAAAGCTTTTACCGTATAACCGAGTGTGTAGCACCTGAACCCACAATAAACTCTGTCTCTACCCTTTCTATCGTCAATGTTATCACGGGGAGAGAACACCATGGTGTTAGATCCAAATATGCAAATGTCGCTGGGGGGTTATATTTGTCTTCCAAATGTGCGATGCTTGTGAAATGTGTGAGTGTGTGTCTGGTGCGGTACTTTCCTTGTGCTTTCTCCTGCTCTCGTCCGGGCCTGGATCCACCGCTACCTCCGGATCCACCACCTCTCCTCCTTCGCTGGATAGTCAGTCACTGGTCCGTGGTGGCCCTGGGGTTTCTGCTACCCCTGTCGTTGGCCCCCCCGTGGAGATTGTTCTTTCTGTGCTCTAGCCCAGTGTCCGACTTTACCACAGTTGAAAACCGATCTGGTTTCTATGAAGTTGGCTCGCTCCTGTCCTCCCTTCCGGGCGTCGAGATTGAGTGATCGTGGGCAGGTGCCTCCCCTGCTCCTTCTGTCTCTGCCTCTCCCGCGACCTTGGACAGGCCCCCGGTACATGGTGAGAGTGGCATTGTGCAGGTAGGGGGTCAGGGCCCGCACCTCCCCCGCACTCTTTCGCCTACGGTAGGCCTCACCTCCCGCACAAGGGGTAGGAGTCTGTTGAAGAATGCTCGGCCACATCCCTCCCATGGCTTGTGGAGGCCCTCCATAACACTTCTCATGTCTCTTTGGGACCAGGACCGGAACACCAGCATTGGTTCTTCTTGGCCCGCAAGCTCCACCAAGGGGCAGCGAATCTCCTCTCTGTCGCTGTCGCCATCAGAGGTCTTGTCCCTTGTGTCCTACCAGGTTGTTGGTTTTCTACCTGGCTTTTTCTCCTTGGTCGGGGCTGGTTGCTTGCTGCGGCCCAACCCTCAGCTGTAGATGTGTAGCTTTAGGGCATGGGAGGTCATCGAGGTTGGGATAGAGCGGAGCTGTTAGACAGTTGTTGTGCTTTCCGTCCCGCGGTGCTGAAACAGGTGCCCCAGCTCGCGGAGGGTGGTGGGGTGGTGCGTGGTCCAGATCTGCATCTATTTTAGCAAAATTAGACACAAACAGTTCCCCCCTCCCCCTTCATAGCTAACTGCACTACACTAGGTAGCCTGGCTACCTCATCTTTACACAGAGAAAGCATTTCCCAATCTCCTTGATATCTATCCTTTTTTCTTTTAGCCTTCTCAGTGGCTTTTGTTTTTATTTAGTCTGTTTTATTTGTGCTTTTACACATTGTGCCATGCTTAGGCTTCTGTTAGGCCAACCCAGACTCTCCTAATCTGGATGGAGCGCACTGCCTCTGGACCATATGTTTTTTCCATGATGATGCAATTAGTGTGGGAAAAAGCATGGGTTATAATTTCACATTGTCCAATGATCACAATTATTTTGTATCCTCTTCTAACTAAAAAATAAAAAAATAAATAAAATATACGCCTAGACCGTTCCTCTTTTAGTTGGATGACGCTTGTCTTATTTTATTCTAATGATGTGAATCAGTTTCACTGTTGACTATTACCTGTTACCTATTTATAATAATATAATAATATAATGATAATACTAATACGGCTCCTCCGTATTAACCTTGCACGATCCCTTCGTGCTGCACGTTTCTGTCTGTACGTAAAAATGGCCATGTTTTAAATCCTTTGTAATATTACCCTTGACATACGTTTTCCACCCTGCATTGTGAATGTTTACATGGTGTGTTCAATAAAAACATGAAAACATAAATGTTTGCGTGGTATTAGTTTAAGCAGACTGTGTTTGTCTATTGTTGTGACTTAGATGAAGGTCAAAACACATTTTATGACCAATTTATGCAGAAATCCAGGTAATTCCAAAGGGTTCACTTTTCCTTGCAACTGTAATTTCCCTTTTCCAACGTGTGAGCAATGTGTGTGTAGGAATCCTACAAAACACAAGCGTCTCCTGCGGGAACTAAAGACGAAGACTTTGACAAAGCAACATGAGGTAGGGCCTATAGTACACGTCTATGTGGATGCTATTTACTTCACTAGCGTACAACACAAAAACGACACACTGTATGTGTGTCGGTTAAACTTGCCAAACTGCGCCAAAAGGCTCCTGGAGACATGGCTACCATGACGGAGCGCTTCCAGACCTGGGCCCCTTCGTGGAGGTCAAATTAAAAGCTATAACATTTTATTTACATATTTATTGTTACCTATATATGTATATACTTTTATATATATTTATCTTTGGATACAACTGCATACCCCTTCTCACTACCTGTTACATATTTATGATTCTGCACATATCTCCTCATACCTACCCTATAAGTAATGTTATACCTGTTTTTAGTAGTAGTTTTTTAGTAGACACTGACAATACATTTGAATCTAATCTAATCTATGCCAAAACGCCAAAAACATGTTTTTTTAGAATACTTTGGTCCTTGAAAAACGTTCCAGAGGACATCCTGTGTTGGTCCCCTATAACATTATAAAGGGGTCCATATGGGACTTTTCTAGGTCTAGTTTATTTATATTTACATTATATTTATTTGTATATGTATAGTTCATAGCCAAAACATGCCTGATCAAAGAACCTCAACAAGAAAACTGGAAATAAACCAAGATAATCAGAGATGACAGCCATTTGCCATTTAGGATTGCTTCTTTATAACACACTGATACAATACTGATTAACCATTGTACCTGCTGATTTGCATACTGTAAGTTTTGACCCCAAATACAATTTTGAGGCAATAACATGAAAATGGCTACTTTTAACAGTTACATGTTTTATTGTTAATCACATCTACAAAACACATCAAAAAACAATTAAATGAAACCGGACATGAATGAAAAAAATACAGTCAGCGGCCAGTTTATTTAATGCATCTATGTGTGTGTGTGAGAAAATCAGGTGCTGCTCTGTCATCCCTCCTTCTGTCAGGCCTGGTGGTCTCTCTGCCTTGAGGGGTTTCCCCCTATACAAAAACCCCACATAATTACATAATAGTATATTAAATAGTAGTTTGCTGCTATATTATATAAATATAAATATATATATATATATAAATTAAAATATTAAATATTAAAATATCATCTATAGCACATTTTAGAACCATTTTTTGAGACAGAAAATGTTGTACATGGATGCCAAGTGACAGATCAGAGGCTTCTAGTTTGGACTCCTCCCAACAGATACATCCTTGCCATCTAAAGTCATGATTTGACATTAGAATACATGACATTATGCATCACATTGTGCTAAATGGTTTCACCTACATAATTTGTTAGCCTATATGTCAATATGGAGTACTAGAACGAAAGGTAAGCTATAGCCTACCATACTGTATGAAATAAGATTGCTAGTCTCAAGGCTTACATAGTTGTGTGTAGGCAATACATCTAGCTGTAAGACTATTTTTTGGTTTATCCATTTGTTCCATTCTTTTCCTTGTACTTCTGAATCACTCCCACCATATTCATATTTAGATAGCCTCAAAGTCTAAATAACAGCCCACTGCAGGACGTGCAGTGGGCTGTTATTTTGAGGTGGGCGAGGCAGCAGGTGGAGCAACAGGCAGGATTGCACTGTCCACAAAGTCTCACTGAAGTATCCAAGACTGAACCGAACATGGCAAATAACGCTGTTTTTATCAAACTGCATTCCTCCTCCGCGGGATTACGGTCGACGCCGTTCGCTATTTCCACGTTGTCTCGTCGCGGGGGAACTAATAAAGGCCACCCGGACTGTGGCCTTTATTGTGAAGCAATATTATTGTTAATATGAAGCGTTCAAGGCTTACCTTCCCAAGACCTTGGAGCTATCACGTCGGGGTCACCAGTGTAGTGCCGAGAGACAGGAGTCGGAGGCGGTGTAGTCAAAGTCCAAACAGGACGTTTGGACTTTTATTAAACAAACCAACTGACTTTCTTGTGGAAAAGTAACCAAACAACGGAAGTCAAGTGCACTAAAGTCCCCGGCAACACAATACCCCACCCATAGTTCCTTGGGTGAATAATGTCAATTATGTGTGAATTATGTCAATTCATTATTTTAACAATGCAGCACATTCACGTTCCGAGTGTGTTTTTGTTGTGTAGTGATACAGGCCACTTACTATGTAAATAAGAGCCCAAGTGCTGTACCAAGCACCAATCTCCATCCTTCCCACTTCAAGCTGGAGTATGGCGCCGTACGAGATGGCTGCCGCGTTGCGAGCTCCCGCACGACGACACAGTTTCTCATCAAGTTTGCTGACGACACAACAGTGATGGGCCTGATCGCCGGCGACGACGACGAGACAGCCTACAGGGAAAAGGTTGGATCACTGGAGCAGTGGTGCCAGGAGAACAGCCTCGCCCTCAACGTCAAGAAGACCAAGGAGCTGATCTTGGACAGGAAGCAGAGAGGAGAGCACGGCCCTATCTCCATCGACGGTGTTGCAGTAGAGAGGGTCAGCGGCTTCAAGTTCCTCGGCGTGCACATCTCCGAGGACCTCACATGGTCCACGCACACCACACACACGTGGTGAAAAAGGGCCCAACAACGCCTGTATTTCCTCAGGTGTCTGAGGAAATTCAGCATGGGCCCCCGCATCCTGAGAACATTCTATACAATGTGTGCAACTGGTGTGCGCACGTAATCTAAATCTAATTCCGGAGGATTTGAATCCAATTTATTGGTCACATACATGTACACAGTGAAAAGAGTTTCTCTGCATTTAACCCATCCTAGTAGTAGGAGCAGTGCAATGGGCAGCTATTTTACATACAGTGCCCAGGGGAGCAGTGTATGGGGGTCTGGTGCCTTGCTCAAGGACACCTCGGCAGTGCCAAGTGGTTTCCGGGACTTGAACCGGTGACCTTCCGGTTCCCGACCCTCCAAGTCCCAACAGACTGAGCTACTGACACGTACCCTTCTGACCCGTGTAATATCATGTTTCCCGGTCATCAAAGTATCGCAACCTTATGTGGTCATCTGTCATCTCGACAGGAGTCCCGATTGACCCACATTCTGGAGACCCTGCAGCTCCCAACAGCTGGACCAGGTGGGCCTTTAGCGTACTCCCAAAGTACTCCAGACTGGACCGTGTTGGACCTCTCTCCTCACCGTGGTCCCATGTACTCTATAAGTAATAGTATACTGTTGTTATACCTAGTAGACTGTCTTTTAGCAACTGAAAAACTGTAAATGATATATTACCATGCACTTTAATGCAACGTGTGCACTCTGGTTAGATGCTAAATTATGTTCGCTGTACTGTACCGTGTGTAGCGGCACGTGGGAGTGATTGTTTGAAATACTATTTAACTAAAAGCCCGACAACACCACATTGGGAATTGCACCCAAGGAAATAATTATTCAAAGTACCAATAACATGGAGTATGGCGCCGAGTATGGCGCCGTACGAGATGGCTGCCGTGTCGCGAGCTCCCGCACGACGACGCAGTTTTTTGTTATTTATTCTTTTTATTGCAACTTTTTTAGTTCAGGATGTTAGCAGCAAGTTCACTTATAACTTCTGCACACTTTGGGAGATCAGATCGACAGTCGCTCGCCGCCTACCGGAGTTTTTTCACTCTTTCGACTCGGACGTCCCGCCCGAAGTCACAGCTGGATTATCTCCGTCCATTTTGGGCACGATTACGCGCAAGCGTCGCCGGAGGAAGCGAGGGAAGCGAGCCGGCGTGCTAGTCAGGCTGAGATGTCGATCCGATCGCCCCCCACTACCCACCATTCTACTGGCTAATGTACAGTCTCTGGACAATAAGTTAAGCGAACTACAGGCTCGTATTCAATTCCACCGGGAAACTAGGGACAATTGCATTATCTGCCTTACGGAGACATGGATGTCGGAGGGGGTTACCGACGCAGCTATCGAGCCGACGGGATTTTCCGTACACCGGGCGGACAGAACAAAGGCTCTCTCCGGTAAAGATCGCGGAGGGGGGGTATGTCTCATGATAAACAGATCTTGGTGCAACCAAAGTCATGTACATCCCCTCAAGTCTTTCTGTTCCCCGGACCTGGAGTACCTGATGCTTATGTGCCGTCCATACTGGCTACCTCGGGAGTTTACAGCGGTAACCGTGACCGCTGTTTACATTCCCCCACAAGCCAACACGGACACAGCGCTGAAGGAACTGTACGGGGCTATCAGCGAACAGGAGTCGGCCCACCCCGAGGCTGCTCTCATCGTAGCGGGGGACTTCAACAAGGCGAACCTGAAGAAGGTTCTCCCGAAGTTCTACCAACACATAAAGAGCAACACACGGGGCGAGCGGATCCTCGACCACTGCTACACTCCCTTCCGTGATGGCTACAAGGCCCTCCTCCGCCCACCGTTCGGCAAATCAGATCACCGCTCTATCCAGCTACTCCCCGCCTATAGGCAGAGACTGAAGCAGCAACCGATCGCTGTGAGGGAGGTCCAATGCTGGTCGGACCAATCAGATTCTACGCTGCAGGATTGTTTTGATCACGCTGACTGGCACATGTTCCGCGTTGCCTCGGACAATAACATCAACGAGTACGCGTCGTCGGTCACCGGGTTCATCAAGAAGTGCATAGATGACGTTGTTCCGACCAAGTCGGTTCGGATATATCCCAACCAGAAACCGTGGATTAACGGCGATGTTCGCGCTGCCCTACATGCGCGTAACGCCGCCTTTGGTTCCGGGAATACGGAGGAATATACGAGAGCCCGTTACGACCTCCGTAAGACCATCGTCACTGCCAAGCGGGAGTATAAGGACAGAGTGGAAGATAAATTCAAGAAACACGATGCGAGGGGTATGTGGCAGGGGCTGCAGAATATAACGAACTTCAGAGGGAGAACCAGTTGTGTAGAGAACTCCTCTACCTCCCTCCCAGGAGAGCTAAATACATTTTTTGCTCGGTTCGACGTAAACGGCAGCCCGCCGAAGCCAGCACCGACTGGGGAGACCAGCCAGCTGCGCATCTCGGAGGCGGATGTGCGCCGCACCTTTAAGCGGCTGAACATCCGTAAGGCGGCAGGCCCCGACGACATCCCGGGCCGCGTCCTCAGAGCATGCGCAGACCAGTTGGCAGGAGTCTTTGCAGACATCTTCAACCTCTCCCTGTCCCAGGCTGTTGTCCCCGCGGTCTTCAAGATATCCACCATCGTGCCTGTCCCTAAACAAACCAAGGTAACATGCCTGAATGACTACAGACCTGTGGCCCTCACCTCGATCGTTAGCAAATGCTTCGAGAGGTTGGTCAAGGACTTTATTTGCTCCGTGTTACCTACCACGCTGGACCCATGGCAATTTGCATATCGTCAAAATAGATCCACGGACGACGCAATTGCCATGGCCCTCCACACTGCCCTTTCCCACTTGGAGGGGAAGAACTGTTATGTGCGAATGCTGTTTGTGGACTACAGCTCAGCATTCAACACAATAGTTCCTGCCAAGCTCGACACCAAGCTGAGAGGTCTAGGCGTACCCCCATCCATGTGCAGCTGGATACTGAACCTCCTGTCGGACCGCCGCCAGGTGGTGAGGATGGGCAGCACCACATCAGAGCCACTGACCCTCAACACGGGAGCCCCCCAGGGATGCGTGCTGAGCCCTCTCCTCTACTCCCTCTACACCCACGACTGCATGGCTATGCACAGCTCCAACGTCATCGTCAAGTTTGCTGACGACACGACAGTGATGGGCCTGATCGCCGGCGACGACGAGACAGCCTACAGGGAGGAGGTCGGATCGCTGGAGCAGTGGTGCCAGGAGAACAGCCTCGCCCTCAACGTCAAGAAGACCAAGGAGCTGATCGTGGACTTCAGGAGGCAGAGGGGAGAGCACAGCCCTATCTCCATCGACGGCGTTGCAGTAGAGAGGGTCAGCAGCTTCAAGTTCCTCGGCGTGCACATCTCCGAGGACCTCACATGGTCCACGCACACCACACACGTGGTGAAAAAGGCCCAACAACGCCTGTATTTTCTCAGGCGTCTGAAGAAATTCAGCATGGGCCCCCGCATCCTGAGAACATTCTACAACGGCACCATCGAGAGTGTTCTGACAGGGTGTATCACCGCCTGGTACGGGAACTGCACGGCACTCGAGCGCAGAGCGCTTCAAAGGGTGGTGCGGACGGCCCAGTATATCGTTGGAGGTGAGCTCCCCTCCCTCCTGGACATTTACAACCAGCGGTGCGTGGCCAAGGCCAAAAGAATTATAAAAGACATTGCCCACCCCAGCCACGAACTTTACTCACTATTACCGTCAGGCAGGCGATACCGCAGTATCAAGTGTCGTACAAATAGGCTTAGAGATAGCTTCCACAGTCAGGCCATCAGGCTGCTGAACAAGGGCGTATAACATATAACAATGTATATTTTATTACATTGATTTATATATATATATTGCTCTTTTCTGTGCTGATTTTTGCATTTTATAAATTGCATTTTTTATTTTTATTTTATATTCCTTATTCTATTTTTTATTCTATTTTTTATTCTATTTTTATCTATTTTTATTTTATCTTATTCTATAACTGCTGTCTGTCGTCGGGTATTGCACACAAGAATTTCACATCACTGCTTTATACTAAACTGTAAACTGTGAAGTGACAATAAACTTGACTTGACTTGACTTGACTAAGGCACTCAGGTTCGTAATACTGAGGGGCAGGAGACGTGGTTCCAATTCATCAAATGTTTTATTTCCTATATTAAAATATCATTAAAAACACAGTAAGAACAACATACACACTGGAAATAAAAGGGGAAATCTTAATTCAGGGATGCTGAGGCTTACCAGTGGATGGAGGTGACGGGGGGTGAGAGGGATCCCAACAAAGTAAATTAAGGCACCCGTGATCCTGCACACTCATATGAAGGAACACCAAAATCAGGGGGAGCACAGCACGACACACAAAAAGGGGGGAAGCCGCCACCGGGGACACCAGCACCACATCTTTGGCTCTCAGCAACTAAAGAGGGGCAAACGAGACACAATTACTGGGATAAACAGTCAACACAAATTAATACACAGACCAACACATAAGATAAGTATAAAGACAATAAAAAAGTCAATAATACTACGAAATACTGATCAGTTCACTGATATTAACTGAAATAAACAAAACAAATGTAGAGCAACAGGGTCGAAAACAACTAAACCAAAGAAACGGAAATTAACCTAACAGTCTACTTAATCTTGAATTAAATAAACAAAACAAACTTAACTCAACAGGGTCAATGAAATAACTAATCAGAAACAGAGATTAATCGAATAGTCCGCGATAACAATGTTTAAAATATGGCCCTGTAGTGAAGGGCAAGGTGACACAAAGGCACAATGACACCAAGAGGCAATGCAGGCCAAGAGCAACACCCGCTAGGCAGTAGTGTAGCGGTGAAGCACAGTAGGGCAGGCAAGCCAGCTGTGCAGACAGACACAGCCGTGAGGGCAGGCCAGCCGTCCAGGCAACACTCAGTCAGGCAGGCAAGACAATCGTAGTAGAGCAGTCGTGGATGCAACACAGACGTAGAGTAAAAACAGCAGTCCTTCTTTATCACGCTTCCAGCGCAGAGCCTAGCAGACAATTTAAGGTGATGTTACGATAATACATTAAGATTATTCAGGAAGAATGAGACAAGCAGAAGGTCTACCTACCGATCAGGCCAAGTTCAGACAAACACAGCAGGAGAGCTTCATTTACAGCGGCAGCAGACATGGGCTGCAGGATCCCTGCAAGGGTCTACAACCAGCGATGCATTTAGTATTTAGGCTAATTGTCATGCTAGGTGTACAACAAACGGCAGCCACTGCAAACTCACCGGTGCCAGCAGAGAAAGCACGTCAGCGGAACCCGGAAGTGGCCTTCGTGCCAAAGAGCAAGAGGGAGCAAGAGCGACACTGACCCCTCTTTATAAAGGTTGCCCCGTGTGGTGATAGGGCTGAACAGTCTATCCTGCTACATGTGCAATACATTTGAAATTAATCTAATATAATCTAATGTGTGTGACGTTTTGTTATAATTCCCCCCCCCCTCCCTCTTCTCTTGTAGATCAAGACCTTTTTATCAGATTACTCTGTCATTTCAGAAGTAAAGAAAAAAATGACAGAACCGCCAACCGGAAAACTTAAAAGTGTCACAAGCAGCTGTATGAACATCATTAAACACACTAGAAATCTGCCAAACCTCAAGTTTTTTTTTTATTGCATTTGTTGCCTTATTGGTTTGGATGCATCGTGTGTTTGACAATGTTATTCAGTGATTCACAACACTGCAGGCTTCACCATCGGTTCCATATGATTTAGTTACCTATTAAACACCAATTTATATACGGTATATATATATCTATGAATTTATCGGATCATTCACGTGACTTTAGACTTTAAAGGATGACAGTGCTAACGATCAAAACAGTACAACTTGAGATACCCAATACTAATGAGATCTAAAGCACCACACCACACAAAACATCATAGAGTCTTTACTGATACCTGCCTAATGAGGAATGCCACCAGGAAGCAGATCAACCTCCCTGGAACACCAGGTGTGCATCTTCTCTGTATGTTTCCACCTACCAGCCATGATCATACAACTTTAAATCACCAATGTGTACCAAAGATTTCAACGCAGTTGTCACAAACGGGTCAATTGTGACAAATAGGGAGTCCACACGTGACAACAATTGAACAATATAATTTATTCAATCCTATATCTAACCAAAATGAACGATCGACAAACAATGAATATGGATGTATCAGAATCAGTGGTGAATGCGGATGAGTGAGAAAGTGTTGTGTGGTGCGGGTGGTGTAAGTATTAGTATTATATATCCAAGGATCAAAAGTGGGTGCTGGATAACCTGTTCCTGGGAGTGGAGAAGCAGACAGAGGGGATTAGACAAGGAAACCTAAATAGTCCATGTGCAGACAGCTCTCACTGCCCAGGTGCGACCAATTGGGCTAACGACCCACCCACTCCACCATGCTCTCTGAGTCAGCAGACTCACCCACTAGCAGGTAGAGTGGGGGTCGTCACACAGTTATCAGGCTGACCGCTGACCTGTTTCAGAACACACACGCACGCACACACGCAAGGCAAGTATTTGCAGATTGCAAGCACTTGTATGTC
>CM051013.1:18604050-18627886 GCA_027704905.1 Muraenolepis orangiensis | reverse complement strand
CTCTTTCTTGCTCTCTCTCTCTCTTGCCCTCACTCTCTCTCTCTTGCTCCCTCTTTCTCTTGCTCTCTCTATCTCTCTCTTGTTCTTTCTCTCTCGCTCTTGCTCTTGCTCTTCTCTCTCTCTCTCTCTCTCTCTCTCTCTCTCTCTCTCTCTCTCTCTCTCTCTCTCTCTCTCTCTCTCTCTCTCTCTTGCTCTCTTGCTCTCTATATTTCTCTCATTATCTATGTCTCTCTTGTTATCCATCTAACTATCTATCTATCTACTATATCTTTCTAGCTATCTATATATTTACTATATCTATCTATCTAAATATGTACCTATCTATCTATTATTATCTACTATATCAATTTATCGATCTATCCATCTATATACTATATATGTCTATCTATCTTTCCATCTATCACCCGATAGAAAGATAGATAGATATAGTATATAGATGGATATAGATAAATTGATTTAGTAAATAGATAGATAGCTAGATATATATAGTTAATAGATAGAGATAGATAAATATAGCTATCTATCTATCTAACTATCGATATATATTTACTATATCTATCTATTTTTGTCTAACTATATCTATCTTTATCTATCTATCTTTCTATCGGGTGATAGATGGAAAGATAGATAGATATAGTAAATAGATTGATAGATATAGTAATATAGTTAATAGATAGATCTATCTATCAATTAACTATATCTAGATAGATAGCTAGATAGAAATATATATATATCTAGCTATTTATCTAGATATAGTTAATAGATAGATAGATATAGATACATGGAAAGATCTATCTATCCATCTATTTACTATGTAACTTTCTTTCTATTTATTTACTATATCTAGATAAATAGATATAGTAAATAGATAGATAGATATAAATAGTTTATAGATAATAGATAGATAGTAAATAGATAGCTATATCTATCTATCCATCTTTTTACTATGTCTATCTTTCTATCTATCTATCATTCACCCAATAGATATAGCCATCTATCTATCTATTTACTGTATCTATCTATCTTTCTATATATCTCTGTCTTTCTATCTTTCCTTCAATAGATAGATATCTACAGTATATCTATCTATCTATTTACTATATCTATCTATATATATATTTATATAGATAGATATAGTATATAGCCTCTCTGGGAACCATCACCTTAACGCGGTGGAGAGGTTTGTGTGTCCCTGTGAACCTGAGAGCTGTGTTGTCTGGAGCCTAGTGCTCCTGGTAGGGTCTCCCATGGCAGATTGGTCTCAGGGGAGGGACCAGACTAAGAATGGTTCAAAGACTTCAATGGACTATCTATCTATCAGCCGATAGATTAACTGCATGTTAACTGCATGTACATGAGAAATCATTTTGGGGAAATGTCACACGCTGCAGGAAAAGCACCAGAAAGTTAAAGATAAGTAAAAGGGATGTAGCAGATTGGGAAATGCATGAAACATGAACTACAGAGGCTGAATGAAGAGTAGGAAAGGGTAGGCAGGGACCTAATGACTGTTTTTCTGAGTCTACTACCTAGGCTTAGGTGGACCTGGACTGCCCTCCCCGGCGGCCCCACCAGCGGCCCCACCAGCGGCCCCACCTGCGGCCCTCACCAGCGACCCCACCAGAGGCCCCAACAGCGGCCCCCACCAGCGGCCCTCACCAGCGGCCCCACCTGCGGCCCCACCAGAGGCCCTCACCAACGGCCCCAACCAGCGGCCCTCACCAGCGACCCTCACCAGCGACCCTCACCAGCGGCCCCACCAGCGGCCCTCACCAGAGGTCCCACCAGCGGCCCCCCATCAGAGGTCCCACCAGAGGCTCTCACCAACGGCCCCAACCAGCGGCCCTACCAGCGGCCCTCACCAGCGACCCTCACCAGCGGCCCCACCAGCGGCCCTCACCAGAGGTCCCACCAGAGGCCCTCACCAACGGCCCCAACCAGCGGCCCTACCAGCGGCCCTCACCAGCGACCCTCACCAGCGGCCCCACCAGCGGCCCCACCAGCGACCCTCACCAGCGGCCTCACCAGCGGCCCCACCAGCGGCCCTCACCAGCGGCCCACCAGCGGCCCCACCAGAGGCCCCACCAGCGGTCCCACCAACGGCCCCACCAGAGGCCCCGGGTGCTTGGTCAGCGCGTGCTTGCAGACATTGAGGAGGAAATCCCATAAGGTGCTTGTCTAACTGGGACAGGGTGAACCGAGCGGTCCCTGCTTGTCAGTTGTCAAGTGAAGATTCCCTTCCCCGTCCTTTCCTCCCCTTCCAGTGATCTCTAGCTTCTCCTCGGTGTCTGACCAGAGGCTGACTGCCCTCCTGTCACCTGCCACTTTGAAATGCTTTTTAAATGCACAATTCAACATATGTACATATCATCCATCAGTCTTTTTAGTGTTATTTTTATTGTGTTGAGTATTGATCTAGTACATAGTATAGTATATATTGTTTAATTGTAGGTAATTCATACTGCGGGAGGGAATGGGGAGTAAGAATTATATTGCACTTGTTGCATATGGCAAATAAAAACATCTTGAATCTTGAATCTTGTTTCATTGAGGGTTTACACACACACCTTGAGCACATTTGTTTGTATTCTTTTCGCTTTGTTTTTGGTTTTAGCATCCCTAGATTTGGCAGCCCAACAGAAAAACTGAGTTTAGACAACGGGAGCCATTGTGTCAATAACATAATAAATGCTATCACCACAAACTTCGTTACTTAGTCCTTTTGCTCAAGGGACGAGCCTCCTTTGGTGTAAAGTTATATAGTAGTAACTACAATACTGCATTGCATTTCTATTTAACTCCATGACCTAGTTACATGGTCACACGGCACCTTTTGTATGGGAATACATATATAATTTGCATTAATGTATATAGGGCCAGCGCAATATACAATTTATCATATCTTATGGCGACCCCTTACTGTAACACATTCCCTTTGGCCAGTACAGAAGCCCAGATAAGAGCTGATAATCCTATCCTATAATAACAATACATCACCATCAATGTCTTGACTGCCTTGCACTGTAAGTCTGCGAACAGCGGAATCTAAATGTCTTTGTCAGTCTTGTTAATGTCAGCAAACACAAACGCATGTGTTATGCTTTTGATCAAAGTTTTGAATACAAGGAATTCCACACGACGTGCATACGCAAAGAAACACTAAAAGGCCCCCTACCCAAATCCCTGCTAATACAACCCACTCCCTCCAAGATGAAAACGTTTCCCATAGCCAGTCGTCGCCTGGTTTGACATCCCTGCGCGGAGTGCAGTTAGGTTACGCATTGCTTGAATCTTTTTTGCCTTCTCCATCGTTATCTCGAATGAATGTACAACATCATGAACCCAAATACCACACAAACTCCTCCTGAGGACGCAGTCAATTGGTCCAAGACCATTCGGTTTACGACTAGACGCAGACTAGTGAGCTCCTCTTTGATTGCGCCTATAGAGGCTAACGTACTATTTACGAACGATTGAAGTCGATAATTTGTCGTCTCTGCCATAAGGAGAAGTCTACCCACGCCTAATTGCGGAAACAGTGAGAAGCCGACCTTTTGCGCAACTGTCCATATTTTATAGTCCCTGGGGACGTCTGTCCCCCACGTGCCATCGGATTCTTTAAAATATACTGTTTCCTGTTTTCGCTGAAATGATGTATGTCTTTTCGATGAGGAAAAGGGACGGTCAGGGCCAGACCAATCATAAGGAAGGCTGTGAAATACCTTTGACCCACACAACCACCAGGCCTCAGGCCTTCCACTGCTCTAGTCCCTCGTGGACCCAGTATTATTAACGCGCACTTTATAGATGTTGGTGCTTGACCGTATCGGGCCACCATGCTCGTATTGAACCCGCTCGACGCAGCCAATGTCGTTTGGTTGTGCCCTTAAACATGCAAAAGGAAAAGATTTCCATACATTTATCCACGTGTAAATCTCCCAGCGGTTAGGATCCATTTGCTACGATGCACATATCAAAAGTCATCTCTGGATCTATCGTCACCGATACAAAGGGAAAAGGTTGTGTCTACTGTGGGGCCACATGGGTCTCGTAGGATGTGCAATTATACAAGATACAAGATACAAGATTTTTATTGGCCATTTGTAACAAGTACATAGGAATGCTTACTCTCCATTCCCTCCGGCAGTATAAATCTCAAAAACACATCAAAATAAAAATAATATGTACAATCAAATAAACAAATAAAGAGCAGCAAAGTGACTTAAATGATATTTACATGTTTTTGTTTTTTTTACAAAAATGCTATCTCGGTCATTTAACGATGTCGTCGGGTTGAACTTCGCGAAATCTGTCCCGGAGCTGTCCCCATCATTATTAGACACATTAGCCACATTGTGAGTCATATTTCTAGCCATGATGGGATGCATGGGACGATGATGAAATTAGGGAACAAACATAACAATTGGATTTAGCCGTCGATCGTGCAGTGTAATTAGCATACCTCCACAACATGTTGGGGTATGGGTGTTTCGGATTTGGATGATGGATCCATGATGCATATACGCTATGAGGGTTAGTGTGGCTAGTGCTCTTGTAATGTACGGTTCAGATAAGTCGTCTGTCACATTGTGGTTGGTATACCAATCCCAACCTAAAAGAGGACCCACAATAACAACAGTTGTATCTTGTATCTTGTACCTCCTGGTTCCTCCTTTGGCTCGGTCGGTGTGTCCTCAGGCAGGACAGTGATTTGTCTGCAGTTGTGGGAGTGGACCTACGGTCCCGGCCGGGAACTCTCACCGCTGAATGAGTCGTGAGGAGAACCTGGACTGGCTCAGACCACCTCGTGTGGTCTGTCTGGCGTCTGTGGTTTCGTCCCACCTGTGGTTTTCGTCTCCTGGTTCGAACGTGTGGAACGTGTGTTGGCTGTGCTAACGCCTCCTTCAACTGGTCATGTACCTGTTGAAGTGTTTTAGAAAGGGAAGAACAGTAAGCCAACAGCCATCAGGTCATCACTTTGTCCCATTGTTGAGGTAGTCACGGTAAGTGGGCCGATACCTGTGTTCGGGGGTGGCCGAACCTGGTTTAAGGGCGTATCCGTGTTCGCATGTGCATCAGCACCACGGGTAAGGCTTTAGGCCAGCTAACCCTGTTTCGAGGCACATTTTGGTCAGCTTTTTCTTTATTGTGCCGTTCTCTCTCTCTCAACTGCGCCTGCACTCAATGCCATAGAATCGTCCTAGCTCTGTAATTGCTCTGTTAGCTAATTCTGATCCGTTGTCGCTGGAAATTTTACGCGGGATCCCCCATGGCGGAATAATCTCGGTTACCAATGCCTTCGCAACTGCCTCGGCATCTGCTTTGCTGGACGGAAAAGCCTCGACCCATTTAGAAAACATGTCGCGGATGACCAAACAGTACTTTTTCCCTTCCGCCGGAGTTAGTTATATCATCATCAGATGATCAAAAGGAGCTTCTGGTTGAGGTTGTCTGGCCTGTTTGGTCTGCGCCCCTCAACCCACATTACATTGAGCACACACAACGCATTGTAAACAAAAATCTTTTGAGTAAATTGAGAATCCTTTTGTGAACCAATGTTGTTGTAGGGCACTCTCCATCCCTCCTTTTGACACGTGGTCTCACCCATGTGTCAATTTAGCATAGTAAGGAAATAACCATGCTGGGAGGCAAGGTCTCCCATCCGGGGCCTTCCACACTCCCTCCTTTTTAACGCATCCCACATTGCTGTCTCGTGCGGTTTAGCCTGTCGCTGAATCTCCTGCAAGGAGAGCTTGCTACATGGTGACATCTGTTTGTAATGAGGCCGCAGTCGTGGCAGGGTAATGTTTCCCTGCAGTGAGCTTCGTGGCGGCATCAGCTAACGCAATACCTCTGGACACACTGTCCTTCTTACCTGTGTGTGCGTCACATTTGATAACCGCAATCTGGTGAGGCAGGAAGATGGCATATTATAGTTATGATATTAGGTGGTGCATTATGTGCTTGCCTGACGATGTTAGGACACCTCGCTGTTTCCAGAGTGTGCCAAAGTCGTGCACCACTCCAAACACATACCAGCTGTCCGTGTGGATGTTAACACTTCTGCCTTCTGCATGCTTGCATACCTGTGTGAGCGCAACCAACTCCGCTGCCTGTGCAGAGTTTTTGCCCCTGTGGCCCTGTCTCAGGAGGCAGAGCCATCTACGAACAGTTCTTCTTCTGCGTTTGGGATGGGATGTTCTTTAAGGTCAATCATAGGGGAACAAACAGCAGACACAATAGCACAGCAATCATGCGGTTCTCCATCTCCTTCAATCGGAAGCAAGGTAGCTGGGTTAAGGACATTGCATCGTTTCACAGTGATGTTTGGGGTATCCAACAGGGTGTTGTTCTTCATCTGGCTGCTGATAGTCTGGATATCTTCTGTTATAATAACAAGACTGCAACTGCATGTGGGACTAACAAGGTCAGTGGTGAGTAGCCTTCAAAATCTCTCAAAGCCACAACAGCTTCTCTGCTGTAATATGTGTTTGGTGTAGTGTAGTTTTTGTGGATGCATGTGTTGGTCCCCTTCATATCACTCTGTCCCAAGCCATATCTACTAGCTGCTGATTTACTGCTCCTACAGCCGTAGGGATCAAACCATAGAAGTAAACATACTCTGGGACGTCAGGGTTACATTTAACCATTGCATCTGTTATGGGTTCTGCTTTTGATTCTATTCGCAACCCTAAACGACACATAAGGTCTCTTCCCAACAGATTTAACGGCACACATGTTGAATAAAGAAATGAATGTTTGATCGAGGTGCCATCTGTGTCAACACGCTTCAGTGGGGCTGTGAATTGTTATTTGTCACCGCTTGGTTAATTTGACATTGGGAAAAAGCTTTTACCGTATAACCGAGTGTGTAGCACCTGAACCCACAATAAACTCTGTCTCTACCCTTTCTATCGTCAATGTTATCACGGGGAGAGAACACCATGGTGTTAGATCCAAATATGCAAATGTCGCTGGGGGGTTATATTTGTCTTCCAAATGTGCGATGCTTGTGAAATGTGTGAGTGTGTGTCTGGTGCGGTACTTTCCTTGTGCTTTCTCCTGCTCTCGTCCGGGCCTGGATCCACCGCTACCTCCGGATCCACCACCTCTCCTCCTTCGCTGGATAGTCAGTCACTGGTCCGTGGTGGCCCTGGGGTTTCTGCTACCCCTGTCGTTGGCCCCCCCGTGGAGATTGTTCTTTCTGTGCTCTAGCCCAGTGTCCGACTTTACCACAGTTGAAAACCGATCTGGTTTCTATGAAGTTGGCTCGCTCCTGTCCTCCCTTCCGGGCGTCGAGATTGAGTGATCGTGGGCAGGTGCCTCCCCTGCTCCTTCTGTCTCTGCCCCTCCCGCGACCTTGGACAGGCCCCCGGTACATGGTGAGAGTGGCATTGTGCAGGTAGGGGGTCAGGGCCCGCACCTCCCCGCACTCTTTCGCCTACGGTAGGCCTCACCTCCCGCACAAGGGGTAGGAGTCTGTTGAAGAATGCTCGGCCACATCCCTCCCATGGCTTGTGGAGGCCCTCCATAACACTTCTCATGTCTCTTTGGGACCAGGACCGGAACACCAGCATTGGTTCTTCTTGGCCCGCAAGCTCCACCAAGGGGCAGCGAATCTCCTCTCTGTTGCTGTCGCCATCAGAGGTCTTGTCCCTTGTGTCCTACCAGGTTGTTGGTTTTCTACCTGGCTTTTTCTCCTTGGTCGGGGCTGGTTGCTTGCTGCGGCCCAACCCTCAGCTGTAGATGTGTAGCTTTAGGGCATGGGAGGTCATCGAGGTTGGGATAGAGCTGTTAGACAGTTGTTGTGCTTTCCGTCCCGCGGTGCTGAAACAGGTGCCCCAGCTCGCGGAGGGTGGTGGGGTGGTGCGTGGTCCAGATCTGCATCTATTTTAGCAAAATTAGACACAAACAGTTCCCCCCTCCCCCTTCATAGCTAACTGCACTACACTAGGTAGCCTGGCTACCTCATCTTTACACAGAGAAAGCATTTCCCAATCTCCTTGATATCTATCCTTTTTTCTTTTAGCCTTCTCAGTGGCTTTTGTTTTTATTTAGTCTGTTTTATTTGTGCAATTGTGCCATGCTTAGGCTTCTGTTAGGCCAACCCAGACTCTCCTAATCTGGATGGAGCGCACTGCCTCTGGACCATATGTTTTTTCCATGATGATGCAATTAGTGTGGGAAAAAGCATGGGTTATAATTTCACATTGTCCAATGATCACAATTATTTTGTATCCTCTAACTAAAAAATAAATAAATAAATAAATAAAATATACGCCTAGACCGTTCCTCTTTTAGTTGGATGACGCTTGTCTTATTTTATTCTAATGATGTGAATCAGTTTCACTGTTGACTATTACCTGTTACCTATTTATAATAATATAATAATATAATGATAATACCAATACGGCTCCTCCGTATTAACCTTGCACGATCCCTTCGTGCTGCACGTTTCTGTCTGTACGTAAAACTGGCCACGTTTTAAATCCTTTGTAATAAAAAGGCCCCTGGAGACATGGCTATGACGGAGCGCTTCCAGACCTTGGCCCATTTTATTTACATATTTATTGTTACCTATATATGTATATACTTTTATATATATTTATCTTTGGATACAACTGCATACCCCTTCTCACTACCTGTTACATATTTATGATTCTGCACATATCTCCTCATACCTACCCTATAAGTAATGTTATACTTGTTTTTAGTAGTAGTTTTTTAGTAGACACTGACAATACATTTGAATCTAATCTAATCTATGCCAAAACGCCAAAAACATGTTTTTTTAGAATACTTTGGTCCTTGAAAAACGTTCCAGAGGACATCCTGTGTTGGTCCCCTATAACATTATAAAGGGGTCCATATGGGACTTTTCTAGGTCTAGTTTATTTATATTTACATTATATTTATTTGTATATGTATAGTTCATAGCCAAAACATGCCTGATCAAAGAACCTCAACAAGAAAACTGGAAATAAACCAAGATAATCAGAGATGACAGCCATTTTCAGACCATTTAAGGATTTGACTTCTTTATAACACACTGATACAATACTGATTAACCATTGTACCTGCTGATTTGCATACTGTAAGTTTTGACCCCAAATACAATTTTGAGGCAATAACATGAAAATGGCTACTTTTAACAGTTACATGTTTTATTGTTAATCACATCTACAAAACACATCAAAAAACAATTAAATGAAACCGGACATGAATGAAAAAAATACAGTCAGCGGCCAGTTTATTTAATGCATCTATGTGTGTGTGTGAGAAAATCAGGTGCTGCTCTGTCATCCCTCCTTCTGTCAGGCCTGGTGGTCTCTCTGCCTTGAGGAGTTTCCCCCTATACAAAAACCCCCACATAATTACATAATAGTATATTAAATAGTAGTTTGCTGCTATATTATATAAATATATAAATATAAATAAATAAATATATACATATATAAATAAAAATTGTATCAGTGTATTTATTTTAGCTTTGGCGAGAAAGCAAAACCACATCATTATTACTAGTAGTCGTAATGATAATAAGTTATACGTTTCCCCACACGTCCCTTTACAGTCCCTCGGGACGTTCTTTGAACCCGACCCTACACATGAACGTTTAGCGAACGTTCAGAGCGGACCTTCAGGGGACGTCCTGAGGACGTGTATGTGTTTGCTGGGGAGCGGCTGGACCGACGCCTCCAGCAACCAAGTGCGTATGTCTCTATAGAGACCAGTAGTTCTCCAACTATTCTTTAATTTTTTTTAAAGCCAAGTATCCCGTTCACCATTATGTGACGCCCCCTACAGTAGAGCTGACTACGCCACCCCTTGAGCTAGTGGATGTGATATGATGTCAGAGCAAGGGGAACTCTGCCTTAATGAGTTTACGGACACCAGGAGTTTAGAAAAGTAATAAATCAGGTTCTTTATTTCATATCGTTGAAGGAGGTTATGCAAGTTGGTCAGTACATACATACAAGGTGGGGGGGATAGCTAATCTGCCACCAGTCAACAGTCAAGTCACAAATATACATGGATAGGCTATGGGAGCTACGGTCTCAATACCACACGTGGATGGGTGTACAAACACTGCAAACTTTAAGTACCGGTGCAACACTCAGATAATTGGCCTTAAGACCACACAGCAATCAAACACTAGTCAGTGAGTCAAACTTCACTCTATGGAGACCGGCTTCCTGAAGCCTACCTGGTGCTTCGACTTGTGACCTGACCAATACAGGGGCAGACTATGGGGAGACAAACAAAAAAAAAAAACAAACAAACAAAGAAAAAGACCCTCTAACCTGGGACTCGCCACACGTTTACTAGGATACACAAACAGTCCCCAGGCTAGAGGGAAAATGAAAATAAGACACTGGGAGTAGCATTCACACACGCATCAAACACTCAAAAGAACAGCAGCTAGCAATGAGAAGCTGCATCAATCTAAAAACAAACAAGACAAAGCCACAATAAAAAAGGTTAAAGTCCATAATGCACATTGCACATATTCATTTGCATGATTCCATAAAAGTACATAATATATATTGCACAAAACCCTTTACCTGATCAAATAAATAATCATATGTGACTCTAACATGGCCACGAGATATTCAACCAGACAAGTGTCGCATAATTGGGAACTGTTACATAGCAGCGATGTTTCCCATACACTCGCTTGAGTTACAACATTCAAGACCGAAAAGACACATGTTAATTTCCAAACAAAACCATCAGCGTGGTTCCACATACCTGTGGTTGCATCTATTTCGTTCATACTGTTGACAGGAACGACGGTTACCGGCCACGTCTGCGTTGGCTCTCTACAACACTAGCCAAACAAACACACATTTAATCAGTTGGCACAACCAGAACGAGATACTAAAAGGAACCGCATATTTAGACGTACCTCGAAACAAGCCGCAGCACCCACACCATTGCGTCGCACAAGCACCCAGCTAGCGCATGGACAAGTTACCTGGCTAAGGACCCCAGGTGTCCATACATATGCCCGTCGTAATCATTTCCCCGCCTCTCCGCCAATACTAATGACGTAACCCAGGTGTGAGTTACAGGAGAGAAAACCGGCAGGCAGACAAAATATCCTACATAAAATAATTACACAGGCTACAATTACAAAGCATTTTTTTGGGAGGACGGGGGGAGAATAATATCAATAATGTATTGTGTGCATATTATTAAGTGAACGCGGACATCAAATGGGTGTTGCGAACTGGTACCCTTTTCCAAGTACCAGTTCCTCACTCCGTACTTCGGGTCGGTTTCGGGGACTGCCAGTCCCAACCAGATCTGGTTCGGTTGTTGTTTGGAGAGCTCCACTGTTGCGTGTGCAACTGGACTATCTGCACGTCACTACACACTTTACACTTGACATTTATGCTGTTCGCAATTGTGTAATTATGTATTAAAAAATATTGGAATTTTTGTAAATGTTGTAACTTGGGTGTACTTTTTGCAACCTGTATATTCCTGTGATTTTGAGCACATCTCTGGAGCTGGCAGTAACATTTCGCTGAAAATTGTACTGGGTACCTTATGACACAGAAGCTGAATCAGAATCTGAAATGGGTGTGCGCACGTAATCTAAACCTAATTCCGGAGGATTTTAATCCTCTTTATTGGTCACATACATGTACACACAGTGAAATGAGTTTCTCTGCATTTAACCCATCCTAGTAGTAGGAGCAGTGCAATGGGCAGCTATTTTACATACAGTGCCCAGGGGAGCAGTGTGTGGGTCTGGTGCCTTGCTCAAGGACACCTCGGCAGTGCCAAGTGGTTTCCGGGACTTGAACCGGTGACCTTCCGGTTCCCGACCCTCCAAACTGAGCTACTGACACGTACCCTTCTGACCCGTGTAATATCATGTTTCCCGGTCATCAAAGTATCGCAACCTCATGTGGTCATCTGTCATCTCGACAGGAGTCCCGACTGACCCACATTCTGGAGACCCTGCAGCTCCCAACAGCTGGACCAGGTGGGCCTTTAGCGTACTCCCAAAGTACTCCAGACTGGACCGTGTTGGACCTCTCTCCTCACCGTGGTCCCATGTACTCTATAAGTAATAGTATACTGTTGTTATACCTAGTAGACTGTCTTTTAGCAACTGAAAAACTGTAAATGATATATTACCATGCACTTTAATGCAACGTGTGCACTCTGGTTAGATGCTAAATTATGTTCGCTGTACTGTACTGTGCAATACATTTGAAATTAATGAAATTGTTATCATTCCCCCCCCCCCCTCTTCTCTTGTAGATCAAGACCTTTTTATCAGATTACTCTGTCATTTCAGAAGTAAAGAAAGAAATGACAGAACCGCCAACCGGAAAACTTAAAAGTGTCACAAGCAGCTGTATGAACATCATTAAACACACTAGAAATCTGCCAAACCTCAAAACAGAGGTTTTTTTTATTGCGTTTGTTGCCTTATTGGTTTGGATGCATCGTGTGTTTGACAATGTTATTCAGTGATTCACAACACTGCAGGCTTCACCATCGGTTCCATATGATTTAGTTACCTATTAAACACCAATTTATATACGGCATATATATATATATATATGAATTTATCGGATCATTCACAACGTGACTTTAGACTTTAAAGGATGACAGTGCTAACGATCAAAACAGTACAACTTGAGATACCCAATACGGTTGTACGCGCGCGCGTGTGTGTGTGTGTGTGTGTACGAATGACATCTAATGAGATCTAAAGCACCACACCACACAACACATCATAGCATACAGTTACATAACAAGTGCTAACGGTTCAACTTCCACAGTTGGTTATATAGGTCTTCAAGCAGATATAAAAAAATTAACTGGCTGACACGTTAAAATATTAACAAAAAATATACAGCCATTTTTTTGATACAGTTAAGTTAATATTAAATAGTTAAACGTAACCATTTTAAATCGTATTAAATCACAATTTAATTGACTTCCTTAAAAAATTATAAAAGTCCAAATAAGAGCCCCATGCCTCGCCGGCCCGGGCGTGGCGCGACGAGCCTCCCTGCATCTGGTCCACGGTCTGGGAGACGGAGGCCAGGGCGGCGGACGCAGGGTAGGCGTACAGGCCGGGGGCGGCGCTGAACAGCGCCGCCCCCGGTAGTGGGCCTGGGAGACGGGCGGCGGGTAGGTGGGCGGGCGCCTCAGCGGACATGAGGGGCTGTTGGACCTGAAACAACCGTGGCAACGTGGGTCCATAACACTGAACTAGGGATCGTCATTATTCAGTACATCCTATTGTTGAGTGTGTGTGTAGTTGGTGGCTGGTTGAAGCAGCCTCACCTGGCCCCAGTCAGACAGATTATAGAGTCTGATTGAAGCAACCTCATCTGGCCCTAGTCAGACTGATTAGAGTCTTGTTGAAGCAGCCTCACCTGCCCCCAGTCGGACTGATTAGAGTCTGGGGCTGGTGAGGCTGTGCATCCTTGATAATACACAGGTTAGACCAGCCGTCACCACGCATGTACCATCTGCTCTGTTCATCATTATAGCCAAACCCTGCAATAAACCAGTGTCCTCATGGCATTGTGTCTTTGTTGTCAGGGAGGAGCCCTAAAGTAGCCAGAAAATGGCTTGTGGGGTTCATTGACTGATACAGCTATCAGTATAGTTGCCTGTGGAGTGTCAATAAAATCACAAAAACACAAAACAAGCAAAAGACTCTTGAAGGTCCTTTTAGATCAAACGTGTAACCAATGAACAACACAAAACATGTCAATGTAATTCAGATTACGGATTATTGCTTCATTCTGTCTGCCTTTTTGCGGCCACGGCACGGAGACACAGCAAGCTATAATCCCAGGGTCCCCGTGGGCTCCTCACAGAGAGGTGTAGCTGGCTGAGGTTGAGAGGCTGGGCCCTGGTCCACCTGGTCTGCTGATGGCGCTCGGCGGTAGAATCCCCGGCTGACCGGCTGACCTGCTGCGATTCCTTCTTGGACTTGGAGGCGCCCGGAGCCGGCTCTGTGGTGAAAGCAATCATCCGACGACGATGTCATCCCTCATGTCAACTCTCTACGATGGCAATATTCACTTTCATATCATCTATGTTTACCAAATGAGATGAGCCACAAGGATAGTCTAGTTGTTAGGGCAGCTTCTGGGGCTCCTACGTTACATGCAATACCATTGATTAGAATGTATATGTTCATATGTTCTTTGTGCTCAATTAGCATTGCAGTAGAAATAAATATATAAAAATGGTTCATTTTTTTCTGAAATGTTAGTAAACAAATGGCTCTGTGATATACAGCCGCTTCTGCTTCTGCAGCTACATCTGCTTCTACTTCTGTTTCTGCTTCTACTTCTGTTTCTACTTCTACTTCTGCTTCTGTTTCTGTTTCTACTTCTGTTTCTACTTCTACTTCTGCTTCTATTTCTCCTTCTCCTTCTGCTTCTGTTTCTGCTTCTGTTCCTGTTTCTCCTTTTGCTTCTACTTCTGTTTGGGGGGGCAAGCATACCTGGTGCTCTGAGGGAGGCGCTGTCCCCCATCTGGGCCTTCACAGAGGGCATGATGACGGCCTTGGGGCTCAGGGGGCTGCCGTCACACAGCTGATCACGTTTGTCCACTGGCTGGGCCCGGAGCTGTGTGTGTGTGTGTGTGTGTGTGTGTGTGTGTGTGTGTGTGTGTGTGTGTGTGTGTGTGTGTGTGTGTGTGTGTGTGTGTGTGTGTGTGTGTGTGTGTGTGTGTGTGTGTGTGTGTGTGTGTGTGTGTGTGTGTGTGTGTGTGTGTGTGTGTGTGTGAGATTGAGAGTGTGAGTGCGAGAGGGGAGGGAGAAGGAGAGGAGCAGAAGAATGGTAAGAGATGATTGACTGTGTTGGAAACAGATCCGTGTTTGTTGACCAGGGACATGAATGCATGGAGTTCTGTGTGTGTTTCCATCTGTACCCTACAGTGTGAAGTCCTGCTTCCAGAACATGGACATATGCAAGCGCCGGTGCACCGCCTTCGACAACAACAAGAATCTGTGGCTATCAATTAATAAATTACTCCATTCATCCTTTCATTGCATTTATATAGCGTTTTCTAAGACAAACAAAGCCCTTCACATAGTGTGTGTGTGTGTGTGTGTGCGCACACACAAGTACTAGAAGCATGTAGATGATTAGGCAGTAAAACATAAGACCTATCTTTAACCTCACAATATCAACATTATATTAAAATTGTGATTAGATATTCGGTATATAAGGGATTTTATTGATAGGGTCATCATGTTATATATGATTTGATTAGAGAGGCAGCATTACAACTGATTAAGCTAAAGTCATTAAAATAAACTCATTACACAGAGAATGAGTGCCTTCCGTCTCCTTGGTAATGCATACTATCAAATGTCTGGATCGTATGAGATCTGTAAAGCTAATGAGGGGGATTTGTAAAAGGACGTTGAGACTTCGGACTTTGCATAATATTGTAAAAATTCCAGAGTAAATGTGCTTATTAACAAGTTCTGTTGCACTTTGATAGAGAGGATTTTGTGGATGAGAGTTGGTCTCTGGTTGGAAGATAACCATGCCAGGCTAAGAGATGGAGCGTGACAGCAACGTTGTATAACCATTAACATACAAGGGTATTCCACAATGTGTGGCATGTCATGCCACACAACAGCATTTTTTCCCAAACGCAAATGCTGTACAACCAGTTAAAAAGCAACAATATAATACAGACAAGGCACAAAGGGTGAAATAGTAGGCATGAGAAAAATAAATAAAAATAAAGAAAGTGAAGGCAGTCAAAGCAGGTAAGAGAAGTTAAGTAAAACAGCTAACAGGATTAATAAGATTAACACAGAATATATCTCCCCGGTCAATATAACATGAGGGGGGAGGGAAACACCCAGATCAATATAACATGAGGGGGGGGAGACATCCAGGTCAATATAACATGAGGGGGGGAGACACCAAGGTCAATATAACATGAGGAGGGGGACACCCAGACGCCCAGGTCAATATAACATGGGGGGGAGACACCCAGGTCAATATAACATGGGGGGGAGACACCCGGGTCAATAAAACATGAGTGGGGGAGACACCCAGGTCAATATAACATGAGGGGGGAAGACACCCAGATCAATATAACATGAGGGGGGGGGGGGGGGAGACATCCAGATCAATATAACATGAGGGGGGGGGAGACACCCAGGTCAATATAATATGAGGGGGGGAGACACCAAGGTCAATATAACATGAGGAGGGGGACACCCAGACACCCAGGTCAATATAACATGAGGGGGGGAGACACCCAGGTCAATATAACATGAGGGGGGAGACACCCAGGTCAATATAACATGAGGGGGGAGACACCCAGGTCAATATAACATGAGGGGGGGAGACACCCAGGTCAATATAACATGAGGGGGGGAGACACCCAGGTCAATATAACATGAGGGGGGGAGACACCCAGGTCAATATAACATGAGGGGGGGAGACACCCAGGTCAATATAACATGAGGGGGGAGACACCAAGGTCAATATACCATGAGGGGGAGACACCCAGGTCAATATAACATGAGGGGGGGAGACACCAAGGTCAATATAACATGAGGGGGGAGACACCCAGGTCAATATAACGTGAGGGGGGGAGACACCCAGGTCAATATAACATGAGAGGGGGGAGACACCAAGGTTAATATAACATGAGGGGGGGAGACACCCAGGTCAATATAACATGAGGGGGGAGACACCCAGGTCAATATAACGTGAGGGGGGGAGACACCCAGGTCAATATAACATGAGAGGGGGGAGACACCAAGGTTAATATAACATGAGGGGGGGAGACACCAAGGTTAATATAACATGAGGGGGGAGACACCCAGGTCAATATAACGTGAGGGGGGGAGACACCCAGGTCAATATAACATGAGAGGGGGGAGACACCAAGGTTAATATAACATGAGGGGGGGAGACATCCAGATCAATATAACATGGGGGGAGAGTCACCCAGGTCAATATAACATGGGGGGGAGACACCCAGGTCAATATAACATGAGGGGGGGGGACACCCATGTCAACATAACATGTGACTGAAGATTAGGGCTGCAAGATTAGGACAAATATACTAATTGCCCGCTAAAGACCCAGGAGAGGGTCAGCGTGACGTTACCGGGCCCTGCAGTCTGTGTGCCGGGCCTTGGCCCTCTTGCCCTTCTGCTGGGTTCTGGGGCGTGTAGAGGTGGTTACGGAGGGGTTGTGGTTCTGGTTGGACCCGTGACGGCCCGCACCGCACTCCTGCTGGGTCATGGTGTCATACTGGCTGCCGTGGCGACCCCTGAGGAAAGGGAAACTAACAAACAAACAATCATTACTGTTATGATGATTACTGGGACATCATATAGCATTTTCAGTGCTCAATTGGCTGTCCAATAAAAGTACTTAGAAAAGCCTTGAAAGACAAAGTTGTTAACTAGATCTGCACCAAAATCTTGTTTTAAATCATAAGTTATCTAACCACCACGTTTGTCCAATTCCATAGTACATCACTTTTTGAGTTATCTTGTTAACAGACAAACAAACAAAACAGACAGACAAACAGACAAACAGGGGCGAAAACATAACCTCCTCCCATGTTTGATGATGGAGGTAACTATGGAAACAAGGGTTAGTTTGGGTAGTTCAGCTTTCAGGGTGAATTGGGAAGTCATTTAAGAAGATGGTTGAGCTTCCCATGCTGGTATCTCATAAAAGAGTTAAGTAATTGTCTACGTCTAATCCTTTTTTTTATGCCTATATTTTGCATGTCTTTTGTCAATCAATCAAGCCCCCTTCCCTCTGGCTGCCAGCAGGGGGCGCTGCAGGAGGTGGGGAAGCAGGCCAGTGAGTAGAGGAGTCATGATCAATAAAGGACCTTCTTGGGGTCTACTTAAACCCCCAAGACTTGCTTATTGTGAAGGTCAGGAGTCATGCTCTCTCTCTCTCTCTCTCTTTCTGTCTCTCTATCTACATCTCTCTCTCATCAGTCCCATTGTGTTATAGATACTACACTATGGAGACAGAGAAGAGTGGAGGCACTGCCTTTGGTCTTTTATCTAGCTATGATTAACGGTGTGATTTAGCCAGTTAAACATTATGAGAAAGAGAACACAAGATGTTGTGATAGACTATACACAATATGTATTATAGCCTAATCTATATAATAATGGACACAGGTACACTTTAAGTTCTTAGCTTAGCACGGGAGCCTTCTGTTTATTCACCGTCTCTGTCTCAGTACGGGGTTTCCTACTCCTTCCGGTCCAGTGCTTGTCACAATAAAACATCCTGCTTCTAGCAGTGGTAATATAAACAGTACCAAACATTACATCTCCCTTTAACAAGAAAATAAGATGTGCCTATGCAGAGCATCAAATGACATGCAGAAAAATAAGGCACTTAAACCAAATAACAATCTTATGCCACAATATTCTAATCACAGTATACTGTAAAATCCTTGGCAGTGCAAATAACTTCAGTGCACAAATATAGCTTCAGTATACTGAAAAGTGCTTCTTCTGGAACAACAATAATGGCAGCGAACAAGTAGTTCCAACAGATCAACAAATCCTGAACTACTCCTGTGAATGTTAGCAGTAACTTCATAAGGGAATCACACTGTAATGACAGTATTAAGCTGGTGAACATCTCATGACAGGTAAGTATATGAATACAGTACAGTATCACAAATCTGTTTATTTTCTTTTCTTATAAACACATTAAATCACAGTATGTTGTACATTTGTCTTTTTTTTTTTTTAAGGGCAGCAATCCGCCTACACCCTTTACAATCAATCATAAGTCGAGGACTTGCCTCGGCTTAATGACACGTCCATATCTTGTGCGTTGACAAGGGTCAGTGTGAACAGGTTCACTGACAGATACAGGGTGGGGTGGGTCCTCTCGTGCAGTGACCGGGTCGTCCTCACTGATCTCTGGTTGCTGTGTGATGGGTGCATGGTTGTCTAGTAGATGCCGTCGGTTGCGCCTGTATGACTGTACATCACCGGTCTGGATGTGGTAGCTCCGTGGGGTCTCAGCTGGTCGGATGACTGTCGCTGGTTTCCACGTGCCATCTCCCTGCTGGAAACGGATGGGCGCTCCGGCGTGCAGCGTTGACAGAGGTCTAGAAGATCTGTTGTAGTGCTGTTTCTGGCGCTGCTGGCAGTTCTCTCTCCTTGCACGTACGTGGCCCGTTATCGGAAAACAACTTTACGTGCAATTCCTTGTCTTGCAAACACTGCCTTCATCTTGTGAATAACAGCGGCTGTGGTGATGTTGTGCAGGCGTTCTATTTCAAAGTACCTGCTGAGGTAGTCACATATGACGATGTAGTTCTCAGAGTTCCACGTGAATAGATCTGTTGCTACAGTCTCCCACGGGGTCTCTGGGATGTCATGTGAGAGCATGGGTTCTTTGGTGTTGGCACTACGGTGTGTTTGGCATATGTCACACTTTTGGACTGTTTCCTCTATCTGTTGACTCATGCCTGGCCAAAACATTACGTCCCTTGCCCTGTGTTTACTCTTCTCTACTCCAAAATGTCCTGTGTGTATGCATTTTAGCATGTAGGGTCTGAGCTTGTGTGGAATAATTATCTCCTCACCCTTCAGAAGGATCCCATCAGCCTCTGTGATCTCGTCACGGTGGTTCCAGTACTCGCTGATGAGTGGGTGACACTGTTTTCTTGTCTCCGGCCAGCCTGACCGAATGACTTGCTTCAGAGTGCAGAGCTGCTCATCCTGAGCTGTAGCTGTTTTAATGTCATCCAGCCTGTCTGCACTCACTGGAGCTGTGCTGATGACCGTGTGCACTTGTGTCTCCATGGCCTCTGATAGAGACTTGTCCTCTTCATCCAGGGATTTTCTCGACAGTGTGTCGGCCACCGGGATCTCTTTGCCTGGTCTGTGGATGAGAGTTATGGTGTACTTTTGCAGTGCGAGCATCATGCGCTGTAGGCGCGGTGGAGCAAAGGCTAGGGGTTTGCGGAGAATAGTCTAGCGGTTTGTGGTCTGATTCCACAGTTATGTTTCGCCCATAGAGGTAGTCGTGGAACCTCTTACATCCATACAGGACTGCATATATCCTATATATATATCCCCCTGCATGATGGTGGCACCCAGGCCATTTTTTGATGCATCAACTTGCAGTGTCACTTCTTTTTCAGGATCAAAGTAAGCTAACACTGGCCCTGGCTCTGCTGTGATGATCTCTTTCATCTGCTGAAACGCACTCTCATGTGTCGTGTCCCATTTGAATTCAGTTTCCTGCCTTAACAGGCGTCTGAGTGGTGCACACACCTCGGCCAGATTTAGTGCGAATCTTGCCAGGTAATTGACCATGCCTAACACGGTTTCAAGCTCTGCCTCACTTGTTGGTGGTGGCATGTCTCTGATGGCTTTCACCTTAAGCGGGTCTGGTTTCAAACCGTTGGCTGTGAGTTTGTGACCGAAGTAGCTCACCTCAGGAACACAGATGCGACACTTCTCTGGGTTCAGTCGTATCCCTCGCTTTCTAGTTCGGTCGAGCATGGCTCGGAGGTTGCTGTCGTGCTCCTCCCTTGTTTTCCCGAACACGACAATGTCGTCCACAATGCCAGCCACTCCTTTTAGGCCTTTGTATGTCTCATCCACCCTCCTTTGGAATTCGTCCTGGGCAGACACGATGCCAAAGGGCAACCTGAGGAAACGATATCTTCCAAATGTGGTGTTAAATGTAGTGAGCAGTGAGGATTCCTCACTTAGCTTGATTGCCCAATACCCTGATCTTGCATCCAGGATGCTGAAGTACTTTGCCCCAGCTAACGGATGTCACATCCTCCAGTGTGGGTAGGGGGTAGTATGGCCTCATTATTGCCTTGTTTAGGGGTCTTGGGTCGAGGCATACTCTGAGTTTGTGTGTCTTTGGCTTTTCACACACTACTAGGGCATTAACCCACTGGGTAGGCTCAGTCACCTTGCATATTATGCTGTCCCTTTCCATGTTGTCTAACTCTGTCTTTAGACGATCTCTAAGGGCGAATGGTACCCTCCGTGGTGGGCAGACAACTGGTGCTACACTGGGATCTATTGCTACTGCACTCGCCTGGGAATGTGCCGATGCCTTTGAAAACATCCGAGTACTCACTTTGTATGTGGTCTGACTGGTTGCTGCTCTCTTTATCACTGTTGACTGCATACACCACTTTGATGAGTCCCAGGGCGTTGCATGCTTTGTAGCCTAGGATAGGTGGGCCTTTGCAGTTCACTATGTAGAACTTTTCTGTGGTTGACTTGGCTTTGTATGTGCCTGCTATTTGCAGTAGCCATTTACTTCCAGGGCGTGTCCACCATAGCCAGTTAACTTACGGTCAGCATCCATTAATTGTATGCTGGGCATTAGCGCATTAAAAGCTTTGGCAGGTATTACACTTGCTTGTGGCCCAGTATCTAGCTTGAAAGTCAATTTTCTGTTCTGTGGCCCCAATCCTATGTCTGCGTATGCACTTTCTTCATCTTCCCTCTCTGTAGTAACAGTGTCCACAAACAGCTCAGAGTTATCATCTTCATAATCTTCTCCAACTGTGTGGATCTCTCTGTGCACTGTTCTACCTGGGGTGTAGGACTTAGTTTTACACACTTTTGCATAGTGATTGAATTTTCGGCACTTCAGACATTGTTTACCTTTTGCTGGGCACACTGTTGATTTGTTGTGGTGTCCTCCACACTTGCTACAGGCATTGTCATAAATCTTTGGGCTTTCATAGTGCTTGCTAGCACCTCTCATGAAGCGTGGCTTTCCAGGTTTGCATGCACTTCATGGCTGTCGTTAGCCATAGCCTTTAGCTGCACTTGTGATAGCTCATGGGAGCGGGCTGTCAATCGCTTTTTCCAGCGTGAGCTCCGGCCCCTGGCTGAGTAACTTTTTGCGCACTCTGGGTGAGTTGGTAGCGAAAACAATACGGCGTAGTTACAGTCTTTGACTAATAGCTTGAGCTCTGTCACAAAGTGCTCGAATGACACCACTTCCCTGTGCCTTCTCATGGAATTTGTACCTTGCAAATATGGGGTTTGCTTTCGGAGTGAGGTATTCTGAGAATTTCACGTAGAATGTCTCAAGCAAGGATAGCTTCATCCTCCGTTAGCGTCCACGTGTTGCTGATGTCCCGTCCTTTGTCCCCGATCCACAGCAAAAGGAAACTGCATTTCTCCTCTTCTGCTCTCTTTTTGAGCGGGCCTGAGAACATGAGTTCAGCATGCTGCTTGAATCTCTGCCACGCATCTGGTAAATTAGATGAATCCCAGTCCATCTTCGGGGTAGGGACACCGAACGCATCCATTTTCGATTTTCCCTCGTCTTTATTTTATTTTACTTTTTTCCACGCGGGTCCGTAGTCTAACTACTTTTTTACTCTGACACCATGTTGTGATAGACTATACACAATATGTATTATAGCCTAATCTATATAATAATGGACACAGGTACACTTCAAGTTCTTAGCTTAGCACGGGAGCCTTCTGTTTATTCACCGTCTCTGTCTCAGTACGGGGTTTCCTACTCCTTCCGGTCCAGTGCTTGTCACAATAAAACATCCTGCTTCTAGCAGTGGTAATAGAAACAGTACCAAACATTACACAAGACAGCCGTGGGGTTTGTAGTTCTTTGTAGTTCTATTTCCCCCCCTCACAAGGCAGTGTGAGGTGAGAGCCTACCTGGGCCAGCATGCTGGGCTGTATGTGGAGGGGCTGTGGGGGCTGGTTCTGGGGGACCAGCGGATCAGAGTTGTCAACCCTCACCGGGTAGCCGGAGGGCTTGTTGGATGGCTGGAGACCTGGGAGAGACACGTCTTTACAGTTCACTACCACTGGCTCAGTTTGGGTTTTTCACCAATTACGGTCTTACAGATCCCCACCTCCAGCAACGTGATTTGGTCGAAAGAAATATAAAGCGAAAGACAGACTTTCAGACTTTGAATCTAAATTTAAATATAAACAAATGTCAGACTTGTGAGACTTATAATTAAGAATTCTCCTATTACCTTCATTTTTTAAAGCAAGTATAAAATAACTATATTCTATATAAACATTCTGCTTTTAAACTAGACGATGAGGGTCTGCTGGAAGGGCTCGGCCTGCCCACAGAGCTGGGTGGCTCTGCTCTGCTGGTAGTTGAGCAGCGGCATGTTGCTGCTCAGGGACAGAGACTGGCCGCCCACGGAGACCATCTGGAGAGGACGAGATCATTGTTAACATGAGGGTTTTTTTAAACGCTTGTTTAAAAGGTAAGGTTTGAGAGGTGTGAAGGGAGAGTGCGGAGAACAGCAGAATATAGCCAGATTTGGATAAGAAACAACCCACGAAAGAAACACCCTCTGCCTCTCTGCTCCGGTCCCTCCCTCCCTACATTTCTCCACCAATGAGACGATGACACTGTGAGTGAGTGAATGTGATTGACAGGCTATGATGGATTGCCCAAACCCAACCAGGGCAAACTGATTGCCCTGAGAAATGACCCAGGAGCCGTCTTAAATTGTAATAGTCTCATAGAGAGGCAGGCCTGCAGTCAACCAGAACAGACAGCCCCACTTGATTGACGACTACGCCATTTCTAACACATTTCACTCAAATGATACACTCTTAAATCTTGATGTACAGCACCTTTGAAGAATGATTGGAGAGTACAATTTGATTGGAGAGTATTATACATACATACCTACCTGTATACATAATACAGGTAAGTATACTTACCTATGTCTGCACATATCTCAAACCTATTCTATAAGTTATTTTATACCTGTTTTTTATAACTGTTTTTACATCCTATTTTACCACTGTACATTATATATTACCATGCAC
>CM051013.1:18579981-18603050 GCA_027704905.1 Muraenolepis orangiensis | reverse complement strand
GCAGTGCCAAGTGGTTTCCGGGACTTGAACCGGTGACCTTCCGGTTCCCGACCCTCCAAACTGAGCTACTGACACGTACCCTTCTGACCCGTGTAATATCATGTTTCCCGGTCATCAAAGTATCGCAACCTCATGTGGTCATCTGTCATCTCGACAGGAGTCCCGACTGACCCACATTCTGGAGACCCTGCAGCTCCCAACAGCTGGACCAGGTGGGCCTTTAGCGTACTCCCAAAGTACTCCAGACTGGACCGTGTTGGACCTCTCTCCTCACCGTGGTCCCATGTACTCTATAAGTAATAGTATACTGTTGTTATACCTAGTAGACTGTCTTTTAGCAACTGAAAAACTGTAAATGATATATTACCATGCACTTTAATGCAACGTGTGCACTCTGGTTAGATGCTAAATTATGTTCGCTGTACTGTACTGTGCAATACATTTGAAATTAATGAAATTGTTATCATTCCCCCCCCCCCCTCTTCTCTTGTAGATCAAGACCTTTTTATCAGATTACTCTGTCATTTCAGAAGTAAAGAAAGAAATGACAGAACCGCCAACCGGAAAACTTAAAAGTGTCACAAGCAGCTGTATGAACATCATTAAACACACTAGAAATCTGCCAAACCTCAAAACAGAGGTTTTTTTATTGCGTTTGTTGCCTTATTGGTTTGGATGCATCGTGTGTTTGACAATGTTATTCAGTGATTCACAACACTGCAGGCTTCACCATCGGTTCCATATGATTTAGTTACCTATTAAACACCAATTTATATACGGCATATATATATATATCTATGAATTTATCGGATCATTCACAACGTGACTTTAGACTTTAAAGGATGACAGTGCTAACGATCAAAACAGTACAACTTGAGATACCCAATACGGTTGTACGCGCGCGCGTGTGTGTGTGTGTGTGTGTACGAATGACATCTAATGAGATCTAAAGCACCACACCACACAACACATCATAGCATACAGTTACATAACAAGTGCTAACGGTTCAACTTCCACAGTTGGTTATATAGGTCTTCAAGCAGATATAAAAAAATTAACTGGCTGACACGTTAAAATATTAACAAAAAATATACAGCCATTTTTTTGATACAGTTAAGTTAATATTAAATAGTTAAACGTAACCATTTTAAATCGTATTAAATCACAATTTAATTGACTTCCTTAAAAAATTATAAAAGTCCAAATAAGAGCCCCATGCCTCGCCGGCCCGGGCGTGGCGCGACGAGCCTCCCTGCATCTGGTCCACGGTCTGGGAGACGGAGGCCAGGGCGGCGGACGCAGGGTAGGCGTACAGGCCGGGGGCAGCGCTGAACAGCGCCGCCCCCGGTAGTGGGCCTGGGAGACGGGCGGCGGGTAGGTGGGCGGGCGCCTCAGCGGACATGAGGGGCTGTTGGACCTGAAACAACCGTGGCAACGTGGGTCCATAACACTGAACTAGGGATCGTCATTATTCAGTACATCCTATTGTTGAGTGTGTGTGTAGTTGGTGGCTGGTTGAAGCAGCCTCACCTGCCCCCAGTCGGACTGATTAGAGTCTGGGGCTGGTGAGGCTGTGCATCCTTGATAATACACAGGTTAGACCAGCCGTCACCACGCATGTACCATCTGCTCTGTTCATCATTATAGCCAAACCCTGCAATAAACCAGTGTCCTCATGGCATTGTGTCTTTGTTGTCAGGGAGGAGCCCTAAAGTAGCCAGAAAATGGCTTGTGGGGTTCATTGACTGATACAGCTATCAGTATAGTTGCCTGTGGAGTGTCAATAAAATCACAAAAACACAAAACAAGCAAAAGACTCTTGAAGGTCCTTTTAGATCAAACGTGTAACCAATGAACAACACAAAACATGTCAATGTAATTCAGATTACGGATTATTAAAGTCTGCAGATTACACAATTGTCAGGTTGCTTCATTCTGTCTGCCTTTTTGCGGCCACGGCACGGAGACACAGCAAGCTATAATCCCAGGGTCCCCGTGGGCTCCTCACAGAGAGGTGTAGCTGGCTGAGGTTGAGAGGCTGGGCCCTGGTCCACCTGGTCTGCTGATGGCGCTCGGCGGTAGAATCCCCGGCTGACCGGCTGACCTGCTGCGATTCCTTCTTGGACTTGGAGGCGCCCGGAGCCGGCTCTGTGGTGAAAGCAATCATCCGACGACATGTCATCCCTCATGTCAACTCTCTACGATGGCAATATTCACTTTCATATCATCTATGTTTACCAAATGAGATGAGCCACAAGGATAGTCTAGTTGTTAGGGCAGATTCTGGGGCTCCTACGTTACATGCAATACCATTGATTAGAATGTAGATGTTCATATGTTCTTTGTGCTCAATTAGCATTGCAGTAGAAAGAAAGAAATATATAAAAATGCTTCGTTTCTTTCTGAAATGTTAGTAAACAAATGGCTCTGATATACAGCCGCTTCTGCTTCCGCTTCTGCAGCTACATCTGCTTCTACTTCTGTTTCTGCTTCTGTTTCTACTTCTGTTTCTGCTTTTGCTTCTACTTCTGTTTGGGGGGGCAAGCATACCTGGTGCTCTGAGGGAGGCGCTGTCCCCTGTCTGGGCCTTCACAGAGGGCATGATGACAGCCTGGGGCCTGGCCTTTGTCCGCTGGCTGGGCCCGGAACTGTGTGTGTGTGTGTGTGTGTGTGTGTGTGTGTGTGTGTGTGTGTGTGTGTGTGTGTGTGTGTGTGTGTGTGTGTGTGTGTGTGTGTGTGTGTGTGTGTGTGTGTGAGAGGGGAGGGAGAAGGAGAGGAGCAGAATAATGGTAAGAGATGATTGACTGTGTTGGAAACAGATCCGTGTTTGTTGACCAGGGACATGAATGCATGGAGTTCTGTGTGTGTTTCCATCTGTACCCCTACAGTGTGAAGTCCTGCTTCCAGAACATGGACATATGCAAGCGCCGGTGCACCGCCTTCGACAACAACAAGAATCTGTGGCTATCAATTAATAAATGACTCCATTCATTCTTTCATTGCATTTATATAGCGTTTTCTAAGACAAACTGTCACGAATGAGAGGGAGTGTGGGTTGGACCCCGAACGCAGACAACGACAGAGTGGAGCGTGATACGAACGGCTTTATTTGCGCACAGGCACACACAAAGTACCAGGGTACACAGGGAGGACTACGTAACAATGGAATAGGCAGGCGACCGGGGTGCGAACTATCTCTCCGATAGTCCGCAGCCGGGCGATCAGAACGGGTAAACGTGCAGTATACGTAACGACCTCACGCTGGGGTAAAGGATAGACAAAGTATATATACCCCAGGTGAGGTGATTAGCAATTGAACAAGGGTGAATATTGAGTCCAGGTGTGTGTGTGTGTATGTGTGTGGCCAGCGCACGTGGCTAGGCCACGCCCCCTGCCAACCAACGTGATTGTTGACAGGGGTGTGTGCGCCACCAGCGCACGTGGCTAGGCCACGCCCCCTGCCAACCACCGTAACCGTGACACAAACAAAGCCATTCACATAGTGTGTGTGTGTGTGTGTGTGTGTGTGTGTGTGTGTGTGTGTGTGTGTGTGTGTGTGTGTGTGTGTGTGTGTGTGTGTGTGTGTGCGCGTGCACAAGTGCTAGAAGCATGTAGATGATTAGGCAGTAAAACATAAGACCTATCTTTAACCTCACAATATCAACATTATATTAAAATTGTGATTAGATATTCGGTATATAAGGGATTTTATTGATAGGGTCATCATGTTATATATGATTTGATTAGAGAGGCAGCATTACAACTGATTAAGCTAAAGTCATTAAAATAAACTCATTACACAGAGAATGAGTGCCTTCCGTCTCCTTGGTAATGCATACTATCAAATGTCTGGATCGTATGAGATCTGTAAAGCTAATGAGGGGGATTTGTAAAAGGACGTTGAGACTTCGGACTTTGCATAATATTGTAAAAATTCCAGAGTAAATGTGCTTATTACCAAGTTCTGTTGCACTTTGATAGAGAGGATTTTGTGGATGAGAGTTGGTCTCTGGTTGGAAGATAACCATGCCAGGCTAAGAGATGGAGCGTGACAGCAACGTTGTATAACCATTAACATACAAGGGTATTCCACAATGTGTGGCATGTCATGCCACACAACAGCTTTTTTTTCCCAAACGCAAAATTCTGTACAACCAGTTAAAAAGCAACAATATAATACAGACAAGGCACAAAGGGTGAAATAGTAGGCATGAGAAAAATAAATAAAAAGAAAGAAAGTGAAGGCAGTCAAAGCAGGTAAGAGAAGTTAAGTAAAACAGCTAACAGGATTAATAAGATTAACACAGAATATATCTCCCCGGTCAATATAACATGAGGGGGGAGGGAAACACCCAGATCAATATAACATGAGGGGGGGAGACATCCAGGTCAATATAACATGAGGGGGGAGGGAAACACCCAGATCAATATAACATGAGGGGGGGAGACATCCAGGTCAATATAACATGAGGGGGGGAGACACCAAGGTCAATATAACATGAGGAGGGGGACACCCAGACGCCCAGGTCAATATAACATGGGGGGGAGACACCCAGGTCAATATAACATGGGGGGGAGACACCCGGGTCAATAAAACATGAGGGGGGAAGACACCCAGATCAATATAACATGAGGGGGGGGGGAGACATTCAGATCAATATAACATGAGGGGGGAAGACACCCAGATCAATATAACATGAGGGGGGGGGGGAGACATCCAGATCAATATAACATGAGGGGGGGGGGAGACACCCAGGTCAATATAACATGAGGGGGGGAGACACCAAGGTCAATATAACATGAGGAGGAGGACACCCAGACACCCAGGTCAATATAACATGAGGGGGGAGACACCCAGGTCAATATAACATGAGGGGGGAGACACCCAGGTCAATATAACATGAGGGGGGGAGACACCCAGGTCAATATAACATGAGGGGGGGAGACACCCAGGTCAATATAACATGAAGGGGGGAGACACCAAGGTCAATATACCATGAGGGGGAGACACCCAGGTCAATATAACATGAGGGGGGGAGACACCAAGGTCAATATAACATGAGGGGGGAGACACCCAGGTCAATATAACGTGAGGGGGGGAGACACCAAGGTCAATATAACATGAGGGGGAGACACCCAGGTCAATATAACATGAGGGGGGGAGACACCAAGGTTAATATAACATGAGGGGGGGAGACACCCAGATCAATATAACATGGGGGGGACACAGGTCAATATAACATGAGGGGGGGGAGACACCAAGGTTAATATAACATGAGGGGGGGAGACACCCAGATCAATATAACATGGGGGGAGAGTCACCCAGGTCAATATAACATGAGGGGGGGAGACATCCAGATCAATATAACATGGGGGGGAGACACCCAGGTCAATATAACATGAGGGGGGGGGGGACACCCATGTCAACATAACATGTGACTGAAGATTAGGGCTGCAAGATTAGGACAAAAATACTAATTGCCCGCTAAAGACCCAGGAGAGGGTCAGCGTGACGTTACCGGGCCCTGCAGTCTGCGTGCCGGGCCTTGGCCCTCTTACCCTGCTGCTGGGTCCTGGGGCGTGTAGAGGTGGTTACGGAGGGGTTGTGGTTCTGGTTGGACCCGTGACGGCCCGCACCGCACTCCTGCTGGGTCACGGTGTCATACTGGCTGCCGTGGCGACCCCTGAGGAAAGGGAAACTAACAAACAAACAATCATTACTGTTATAATGATTACTGGGACATCATATAGCATTTTCAGTGCTCAATTGGCTGTCCAATAAAAGTACTTAGAAAAGCCTTGAAAGACAAAGTTGTTAACTAGATCTGCACCAAAATCTTGTTTTAAATCATAAGTTATCTAACCACCACGTTTGTCCAATTCCATAGTACATCACTTTTTGAGTTATCTTGTTAACAGACAAACAAACAAAACAGACAGACAAACAGACAAACAGGGGCGAAAACATAACCTCCTCCCATGTTTGATGATGGAGGTAACTATGGAAACAAGTGTATTCATTTGTTGTTGTTCCAGTGCCACGAAGCTTTCCCCCCCCCGGTCTCCCGTCCAGCTTACCTCCAGGCGTGCTGGTCGGACAGCACTGCCCCCATGGGGGAGTCGGGCACCACTGCCTGGCCTGGGTCGTGGAGGGCCATGCATGGCATCTGCTGCCAGCTGGAGGGGATGACGATCTGCTGCCCTGCTGTGAACACACACACACACACACACACACACACACACACACACACACACACACACACACACACACACACACACACACACACACACACACACACACACACACACACACACACACACACACACACACACACACACACACACGCACACACACACACACACCTGAAACACTACGGCAACAAGACCAGTGATACCCTTGTCACAGTATAGTGAATGACACACACATTATAGTCAGTTTAGATCTTCAGATGCTATGAATTTCCCTAAGCCGTCTGGAGGAAAGACGTCTTTAAAGATTTACTACTATCCAAACTAATCTCCATGAGCTCCACTATTTATCACACAAGATGCCTGCAGTCAACCACCTTATCTGTTCCTAGATGTACAACCGATTTGGGTAGTTCAGCTTTCAGGGTGAATTGGGAAGTCATTTAAGAAGATGGTTGAGCTTCCCATGCTGGTATCTCATAAAAGAGTTAAGTAATTGTCTACGTCTAATCCTTTTTGCACTTTACTGCAACATTTACACTCTGGTTAGATGCCAACTTCCTTTCGCTGTACTGTACTTGACAATAAATTTGAATCTAATCTAATCTAACTTTACCTGTATATATATATATCTACCTATATCTGCACATATGTCATACCTACTCTATAAGTATATTTTATACCTGTTTTTATACGTAGTAGACTGTTTTATCCTATTTAACCACGGTACATTGTATATTACTATGCACTTTAGTGTAACATTTGCCAACTTATTATTACTGTACTTTGGTGTGCTGTGCAATGGCAATACATTTGAATCTAATCGAATCTAATGTAATCTAATCTAATGTAATCTAATCTAATGTAATATATTCTAATCTAATACATATTGGTGGACATATTTTCCATATAAAAATGTATATATATATATGGATATATGAAATTGTGCCAATTTTGTTGATGACAATCAAAACACATACACACATACACACACATGGAGGCACAGATATACACACACACAGAGGCACAGACACAAACCCACACAGGTATACACACACACACACACACACACACACGCGCACACACATTCTGAAGTACACACACAGAAGCATTCTGATTCTGAAATGGTCACGATCTATAGAACGGTATCAATATAATGAATAATGAAGGTGCTTCCCGTGCTTACTGAGAGCTGTGGGGGAAGTGCAGCAGGTGGCTCATGGTGACGAAGGGGTGGTGGAGGGTCTTCATGGGCGTGACCCGCTTGTCGGCATCCAGTGTCAGCATCTTCTTCAGCGGGTCGATGAACTCCCGGCGGTCCGCCTTCTCCGCCAGCACGTCCGTCCCGTCCAGGGTGGTCATGTTCACCTGCGGCACCGGGGGATGTGAGCAGCGTCCAAAATACTACCTGCTACCCCTACTACTACCGTTTGGCGATGTCCCCTGGGAAAATTGATTGTTGTTGTTTTAATAGCACAATGTAACACTGTGGAGTTTGTGTGGTTGGTGTCTGGTTAAAGCAGCCTCACCTGAACCCAGTCAGACTGATTCAAATCTGGCTGAAGCAGCCTCATCTGGCCCCAGTCAGACTGATTAAGAGTCTGGTTGGAGCAGTCTCACCTGGCCCCAGTCAGACTGATTAGAGTCTGGGGCTGGTGAGGCTGCACACCTGTGGGTCCACCTGTGGGTTAATTAAGGCCCCCAGCCTTGATTTAGTTGTCATCAAGAACAAAACTCTAGAAACTGGTTCTCTCATCACCCTGTGTCATGTGACAGCATTGTCTGCTACAAACACATTTTAATGTACTAATGTTAGTAGAGTAGATGTGTGAGTAAATGGGGATGTAATTTATATGTATCATATATGTATGTTTTATATACATATATGTATATAAAAAGACAATATGAATGTTTTTTTTATATACATACATATATGAATACAATCACAATAGAGTAACAACATAATAATAATAATACAGCAGTATATCTGTATCTATATTAAATGTATATACAATATGATATGTACTTAATAATATATATTACATGTACAAAGTGCCAATGCACATTGAAACAATGCAGGGTAAATAATGCATGTGTTATACTAGTAGGTTCATGTAGGGCAAGGCTGCCTATCCCTTTAAGAGAGAGGGGGGCGTGGCGTGTGTGTGTGGGAGGTGAATGAGCGAGCGTCTGTGTCTGTCTGGAAGTGGACGGGAGTAGTAGCAATGGACATCAGTTATCAATAAATCCAACCCTCTCGGAAGTAAACCCTGCCTGTCTGTTCATTAAGTGGGTTATTGAACCCGAAGCCTGTGCTTCGGACCTGGATGAATATCCCCTGTATTCCTCGACTACGGTCTGGGAGCTAGTCAGGAAAGATCAACACATATGTAGGGTCCATTTTATAGAAATATTAACTACACTCTACATAAAGCATTTAAGCATCTATACCATATCAGTAATTAAATAAACCTTTGCATGCAAATCAACTCAGACTCTCAGTGTGTGTGTATTCTTGAACTTGACCTCTCCCGTCATGTCTGACTTCAGCCATGGCCAATCCTTAACTCTCTACGATGGTCACTCCCCTCACCTTTTGTTTTCCTTTGTCGTTACTGTCGTTAATGTGAACGTTTCCCTATAAGAGGGGTGTACACCCATCGACTCTTGGAGGATGCTTGTTAAATCGCTGCCTGTTTCTTCCCTTGCTCATGCCCTATTAAATCAAATACTTCTGCTGTCCACAAGTGTCCTATAAGAAAACCCTTTTCATCACATATCTTACGACTTACAATTATATTAGAAGGATTGGATCCAAGGTAAAGAAGCGTGGAGAACATGTGTAACACTGAGTGTGTCCCGAACTGGGCTCGAACTCACGACCTCCGGAGGACTCCCCAGAGGCAACACTCTAACGTGAGAAGCTGGTGTCTTTCAGGTGTCTGGTGTCTGGATGTCGCGTGGCTAAAGCGGCTGCCATCGCATTTCATATGCAACTATTGAGCGTTAGTAGATGTAAATGGGCTACATGGCATCAAAGTATATGCATGTTCGTATTTGCATTTCAATAATAAAGTAATGAATAAAAAACAACACGCTTTGTATCAATACCATTGTATTTGCCATAGGCAGTGGCCTGCCTTATCACCACACGTACCCTAAAGAAAGCTTCTCTGAACCAAACACCATGCAAAACCATGCAACTGATAGTCAACGGAGTCAAAGTCCAAGCGGATTGGCGAGAGGGGGGGGTGGAGGCACTGAGATTGTAGCACTGCTGGGAATTTAAATATCTTGATCCACAGAACGCATTGATATGCCGTTTATTACACCTGAAGGCTTTTGTTGTGCAACTTGTAGACCATTAAAATATAAAACGTACGTGGCCTGGCCTTAGCACGCTATATAACGTTCATAGGTCACCATTATATAACGTTCATATGTTTTCATTAATAAACCTTGGTTGGACGGGACATTGTGTCCCGTCTTGCTCCCCCGCCTTAAAAGTCTGGATGTACCCAAAATCATATTCAACTGCTTAAACGGCAAATCTACTTGTTGCTGCAACTTGCTGGAATAGTCTTCAACTTAATCTGAACTGAGCAGAATATTTCCATTTCATTATATCAGCCTATTAGAGGAGATAACTAATTAGATATTCACAGCGAACCTATGGGTGATACCTATTGTATTTGTAGGGATTCTTCTTATTCTTCTTCATTGGTAATGCCTAGCCCTGATCCCTCAACAGTTTTCAAATTTGTCGAGGACGTGTATTCTTGGTAAACAGGTCTAAAGAAAGTGTGATACCACTTTCCTGCAGCATAGCTTTGTCTCTGCTTCTAAGATAAGACCAGCACCTCAAACGACTACAGACCGGTGGCGCTGACGTCCCACGTGGCAAAATCCTTTGAGAGGCTGGTCCTGACGCTTCTTCGGCCCCTGGTCAGATCATCGCTGGACCCTCTTCAGTTTGCCTACCAGCCGAAACTGGGAGTGGAGGACGCCATCATCTTCCTGCTTCATCGTGCCTACGCCCACTTGGACAGACCCGGGAGCACTGTGAGAATCATGTTTTTCGACTTCTCCAGTGTGTTCAACACCATCCGGCCTGCCCTGCTGGGAAGTAAGCTGATGGCGATGAAGGTGGACTCTTCCCTGGTGTCCTGGATTACTGACTATTTGACGGGTCGTCCACAGTTTGTGTGACACTGTGGTCAGCAGCACTGGTGCTCCACAGGGAACTGTTCTTTCCCCATTCCTGTTCACCCTTTACACCTCAGACTTCCAGTACAACTCTGTGTCCTGCCATCTGCAGAAGTTCTCGGACGACTCTGCAGTTGTTGGTTGTGTCAGCGAGGGAAACGATGAGGAGTACAGGGGCGTCGTGGACTCCTTCGTTGAGTGGTGTGAGCTGAACCATATGCAGCTCAACACTGACAAGACGAAGGAGATGGTGGTGGACTTCCGCAGGAGGAAATCCACACCCACACCCATTTCCATCAAGGGTGTGTCCGCTGAAGTTGTTCAGGAATATAAATACCTGGGAGTTCATCTGGACAACAAACTGGTCTGGGCCAAGAACTCTGAGGCTGTTTACAAGAAGGGCCAGAGCTGTCTCTACTTCTTGTGGAGGCTCCGGTCCTTCAACGTGCTGAACAAGATTTACATTTACATTTACATTTACATTTAGGGCATTTGGCAGACGCTTTTATCCAAAGCGACTTACAAGGAGTACATTAGTTGAAGCAGACAATAGCATAACACTGGGGTACGCAAACATATAAATACAGCAGTTCACAAGTATTCATATTGACAAGATGAATAACACAATTTCGTACTGCTAGGTCACCTGCTTAAGTAGCTGTGATAAGAGCGTGTTAACAACATTAAGGACATACACTTGCTAACATATACAACATGCTAAGAGCTATTAATGTCAGGACTTAAGCAAGTTTAGGGGTTTCACAAAGGAGAGTCCAGGTGGACTCTGAACAGGTGGGTCTTGAGTCTCTTGCGGAAGCTGGCGAGGGACTCTGCCGTCCTGACATGAGACGGGAGTTCATTCCACCACTGTGGGGCCAGAGCCGTGAAGAGCTGGGTTTTGGACGAGCGATGTTTGGTTGACCTTAGTGAAGGTCGAACAAGTCGCCTGGCAGAAGTTGAGCGGAGCGCTCTGGCTGGGATGTAGAGTTTGACCAACGCCTGGAGGTAGGCCGGGGCAGTTCCATTGACTGCCCTAAAGGTCAGCACCAGAATCTTGAATTTGATGCGAGCATTTACCGGAAGCCAGTGGAGATCGCGGAAGAGAGGGGTCACGTGGGAGAATTTCGGTAGGTTGAATACCAGGCGTGCTGCTGCGTTCTGGATGCGTTGGAGGGGCTTGGTTGCAGAGGCGGGGAGTCCCGCCAGGAGAGAGTTGCAGTAGTCGAGGCGGGTGATGACGAGCGCTTGGACCAGGATCTGCGCCGCTTCACGTGTGAGGAAGGGCCGGATCCTGCGGATGTTGTAGAGGGCAATTCTGCAAGATCGGGCCACCGCGGTGACGTTGGCATTGCAGGACAGCTGGTCATCTACCACCACACCAAGGTCTCTTGTTGTGGTTGAGGGGGAGACTTGGGTGTTCTCGATGGTGACCAGTAGGTCCATCTGAGGGCAGTCTTTCCCCGGTATGAAGAGGAGCTCAGTCTTGTCAAGGTTGAGCTTCAGGTGGTTGGCGGCTGTCCATCTGCTGATGTCGGCCAGGCATTTCGAGATGCGTGTTGCTATTTGGGTTTCTGAGGGGGGAAAGGAGAGAAACAGTTGAGTGTCATCTGCATAGCAGTGATAGGAGAAGCCATGAGATGCGATTACAGAGCCTAGCGATTTAGTGAAAAGAGAAAACAGAAGGGGTCCCAATACTGAGCCTTGAGGAACTCCGGTGTCCAGGGTGCAGGGTTTGGACAGGGAACCGTTCCATGTGACCTGATAAGTGCGATCTGCAAGGTAGGAGGTGAACCAGGATAACGCAGTTCCAGCGATTCCAAGCTCGGCGAGAGTGGAGAGGAGGATCTGGTGGTTCACTGTGTCGAACGCCGCAGACAGGTCGAGAAGGATCAGTACCGATGAGAGGGACGAGCTTCTGGCATCACGAAGAGACTCTGTCACTGCGAGCAGTGCCGTCTCCGTGGAGTGCGCAGCCTTGAAGCCTGACTGGTGAGGGTCGAGGAGGTTGTTCTGGGAGAGATAGGAAGAAAGTTGTGAGGAGACAGCCCGTTCAAGGGTTTTGGACAGGAATGATAGGAGAGATACCGGTCTGTAGTTTTGGACATCAGTGGTGTCTAGGGATGGTTTCTTGAGGAGCGGCTTGATTCTGGCAGTCTTGAAGGCTGCCGGAAACAGGCCTGCCTCAAGGGAGATGTTGATTTGGGATGTAAGGAAGGGAAGGATATCGCCCGAGATGTCCTGGAGAAGAGAGGAAGGGATTGGGTCGAGGGGGCAGGTGGTAGGGTGGTTAGATGTCACCAGTTTGTTAACTTCAACCGGGGAGGGGGGGTTGAAACAGGTAAGGTTAGTGGGGGTGGGAGAGGAGGGGGGAAGGAAAGCGGTGGGGGTGAAGGAGGAGGTAATGTGCTGAATGTGTTCTACCAGTCGGTGGTAGCCAGTGCCATCTTCTCCGGTGTCGTGTGCTGGGGAAGCAGGTTGAGATCAGCAGACGCCAACAAGATCAGCAGGATTGTCAGGAAGGCTGGCGCTGTCCTGGGGGTCCAGCTGGACTCCTTGTTGGTGGTGTCTGAGAGAAGGATGCTGCGCAAGCTGCGTAGTATCCTTGACAACAACTCTCACCCTCTCCATCAGGTGCTGACCTCATATAGAAGCACATTTAGCAACAGACTCATTCCACCCAGGTGCACCACAGAACGCCATAGGAAGTCCTTTCTTCCTGTGGCCATTAGACTCTTTAACTCATCTACCTCGGGTCGTGAGAGGGACAGTGGAGACTCAGTGACCTGAGGCCAACGTACTTATTATTATTTTTTGGTCAACGCACTGTAAATCATCTCATTGTAACTTTGCACTGTAAATTCTACTTCAAATTCTAATTCACTTTTCACTTTACACATTTACACTTTACACACTTTTCACTTTTCAGTTGAGTTATTTATTAATATATTATTCTGCCAATTTGCACTATACGTATTGTTGTGTATTGTATATACCTACGTATTACTGTAATAATACTGTAAATTTATCTTCATTTATCAATACATTTAGATTTCATTTAGAATTATTTTAACTATATTTTTGTTTATACTAGTTTTATTTAGTTAGTTGTTGTTTTGTTTTTTAGCTTAGGTATTAGTATTTTTGTGTGTGCATTTATTCCCCCTGTGTCAACTGTTGCACCTTAATTTCCCTCGGGATTAATAAAGTAATCTGAATCTGAATCTGAATCTGAATAAGCCTGCAGCTGCTTTCCCACACTGGCCTGTTATTCAGTTGTTACTTCAAGGCTGTGTCTCGCAGGAGCAAACACACGTGGCATCCTCACACAAGCATATAAGGCACATCGAACCAGCATGTACGATACATAAGACACATAGAATCTGTATGTAAGATATATAACTGTACACTGATGGGGAGCTGCAGGATGCCATACAGAGCAGCACTGCTCAGAATACAGAATAGGCCTGATCTTAGAGTAGGCCTACAGAGTAGGCCGTCGTTAGAAGGGGACAGCCTGCTAAAATAATTATATATGTTGTATTATATGTTATACTGTATATGTTAGACCGGAAAGCGCGGCAGATGGTGGTGAAACCCGCCCAACGCATCGTCGGATTACTACTCCCTGCAATAGAGACTACCCAACACATACGGTGTCTGAGGAAGGCACGAAGCATCGTCAAAGACACCTCTCACCCAAACCATGGACTGTTTGCCCTCCTTCCCTCCTGGAGACGCTACGGGAACCTTTGTTCCAAGTCGAGCAGGCTCAGGAAGGAGCTTATTCCCCTCAGCTGTCATCTCTCTGAACTCTGAACCCTGATGACAGCCACCTCCCCCCCCGCTCCCCCACCTCCACCTTGACACCCCGGCTCTGCTGCCCACGGAGGTCGGAGCAACATTGCCAAACCTAAATTCACAGTTCAACGTGGGTTCTCCGCATATCGTTAACACCTGTGTGTAGCTCGTCTTTCTTATTTGTGTCTGATTCAATCAGTCATACACACGGTACTGTCCTTCTGCTGTGTGTGGACATGTTGCCGCGGTGTTTGTATGCTTAGATACCGCGTAATGCGTTATTATCGACTGGTATTGCTAACCTGGACTAACCTGGCTACTGAAAACACCAGGTCTGTGTGATCAAAGACACCGTGACACCGCCTATCACGCGTTTATAAAGGAAGAATAGAAACCAAGCGACCAGATCATCTGCAGCAAGCTTCTGTAAAACACGTTGACAGTCATTACAATTAACATGAATTTAGCAAAGTGTTGCCAATTCGGACTGGACTTCCATGAGTATTTAAAGAAGACTGGACAAGAAACGATAAAAAGGAACCAACTGAAAGACATCTATAACAAGGAGTTCCGATACGAGTAAGTTGTCTTTTATTGCTTTGTATTCTTTATAAACCGAGGCCGAATATTTGAAATATTGTTCCAAAATGTGTAATTCAATTTCAGGTATGAAGGCATCAATGGTCCAAACTTCAGCAAGATACTATATTCTCTATCAGTGTCCAACAAAGCAGCTGTCTACCGTGGCAAGGTGCGCTTCTACAGCGAGGTGAGATATGTACTTATACGTACAGTTTACAGTTTATAGTAAAGTTTAATGTAAAAAAGAGAATATCTATATACTTGTGCGTCTCCCCAAGTAAAAAACCGGTGGTCCTACTGTCCTCTCCTCTGGTCCACCAGCACGTCCTGATGCCAGGCCAACATACATATAACATGTCCTTATAGTAATATAATAATATATATCAGACAAAAGCCACAAGCAGCGTGCTACATAAAATAGGCCCATTTTTTGATGCAAACATACATTTGAATCGTGTTAAACTTGAAATGTAATCCTCATGACACACCATGATGCATATAATAAAGTATGTATTTCCCCATTCCTATTTAATCTGGAGAATGTGTTTGTTTTGTCTCAACAGGAGAAGCATCAGCATCGGGATCAGTGGGCTAATTCCTCTCGGAGGAAGAAGCCGGTGTTGGTCCAGGGTGGACCCTCTAGTCCCAGCTCGGTACCAGGGACCAAGGCCTTTTGGCCCGGGCCAGAGGTACCAGGGTCCAACGCCCGGAGGAAACTGGCCAGTCTTCTCATGGTTAAACTCAAGGAAGACTCGTAAGAACTTGTTGTGGTTGTGGTTTTGTTCATTTAAGATTTATGCATTATACTGCAGATGTATGCATTTAGTAAATATGCATTTAGAATTCTTACTCCATATACAAGTACAATATGTTATGTATGTAACCGTTCACAGGATATGCCCAAAGTTATAGTGCATTGCTTTCAGGCAGTATACACCAAACAGTGTCCCCATCCTCCTCATCCTAAACATATGTACTGTATGTCTTCCTCTGAACCCGAAGGACCCACTTCATCTCTGATAAGAACGGGGTGGTCATCAGCTCGGACCACGAAGTCGCTGATAGGAAGATTTGCTTGTGCGTAGAAGACGAGCACGAGGTATGATGTCCAAAACTGCAAATGTTGTTTGTTGTTCCACATCAAAAACATGTGAGACTAGAGGGCCCTCCGTAAAGCGCTTACCTCCGCCACACCAAAAAGTTCCCTGGATCCGGATTCGGATCTGCGCCAAAATCGAAACAACTGTTCCTGTACCTTCCAAAGTAAGGTACAGGTATTGACATAGTAGGCGTTTCCTCTGTTTCCTCCTGACAGCACGTGGTGCGTCTGTTTGTGAAGAACGTGGGGACAACAGCGGTCTACTTCACCTACTACACCCTGTTGAACTGGCTCAAATGCTTCCAAATGCACGACGAGCAGAAAGTGACCCGGGCACGACCGCTGACATTAGAGCCAGGTAAGACCACTGGAAACACAGGATACAACGTAGAAAATAACATACACGGCGATAATTGAACACTGCCAAACCACTGACACTGTGTGATAACAATACTGTATTGCATCAATAATACTTAGTTACTTGTTAACATCCCACCGCACCTTTGCATGTATATTTTTATTTTGTAATATGTACATAGGGCCACTGCAATATGTCCATCTATATTTTGACCCATATTTTGGCCATTTAATATTTTGTTTACTTTTTGAAGTAATTCATATTTTCAATTGCTGTTGTGGGAAAAGAGTGACCGTGAGGATTTGTATTCATTTTTGTTGAACTTGTGCAATGACAGAAAAGGCATTCTGATAGTAAAAGTAACAAGGTTGCTAAATCAGACCAAAAAGCTCAAAGAAAAGTGGATCCTCACTTTGGTTCTTTAGTTTCAACATTTGATTCCTAATGTCTAAGATGAGAATGACTCTCACCCGCATGGACACATGGACACACACTACAATGATAAGCATGTTTGCATGTACAGGGGACAAGTACGAGATCCAGCTGATGTTCCATGCAAGCTTGGTGAGTTTCTACCCAGCAACCATGGCCTTCGAGTTCAAACCCGACCTGCTGCCCTCCTCCGTCGCTTTCCATATCGTGCGGTACGTCCAGGTGCAGCGCATCACCTCTCTGGGCAAAGAACTAGCCCCTGTGGCACCCTACAAAGTCTTCTCCATCTCTGCTCTGCCTGCCTCAGATGAATGCCTTGTTATTGATGGACAGCGGCCTGAAGGGTACAACAACAACAACAACAACACTATGCATGTCATATTGTTTCACGACGGTGAGAGCTTGCTCACAATAAATTGTTTGATTTGTAGTTCAAATTATTTGTTTCCTAAATACTTCTCAAAACCAGTCAGTCCGTGATGCATCTAAAAATGGCCACTGACCTGAAGATCTACAAAGTTCCACAGTTTATGAACCAACTCATCGATTTGCTGAAGTGCCCCGGTTTGAAGATGGATCAAGGGTACCTTTTCTATTTTTCTTCTATTGTATTTCTATTGTATTTCCTGCATATCTGCAAACAAACAGCAATAGCAGATGATTTTGAGGATGCCATTTGTTGCATGTTTAAATGTTACAAATGCGAAATGCGATACTTCAGTATTATAGTTAATAGTCTTAGTGGTATTGTTTTGTGATACCTATATAACAATGAAACCTACCAACAAGTTGAAGTGTTAGCAATATGAGTCAAGTACTCAAGGCGGATATTTATAGTTGGCTCCACCCAAGGCAGCAACCGGTTTCGGTCTAAACAAGAAACACTATTTATAAATATAATTTGACTAGAGAAACATGTTCCCATTTTTACTGTAACACTTTCCTCATATTCGTGTTTGAAAAATAGTAAATACCAAAAAAAGTCCAGAAATGTTCTCACTGCATCCTTGATTGTGCGTGTATGCAGCACACGTGACAGGAAGGCCCTGCTGGAAGGCCCGCTGACCATGGAGAACTACTGTGACAGGTTCCAGCTGCTGCTCTATCTGGAGGAGCAGCAGATGCTGGTGGACATCAAGCGCTACAACATCCCCAACAGTGATGGAGAATACGCACCCATGTACCGAGACAAGGCCGACAAGAGGCTCCTGGTCCTGAAGGTTCGAGACGCACCTTTTTACACACACGCTGCCTCGTCTCAATATCTCGCTCGCTGAATGATTGTTTGTTCTTATTGAGGCTTACTGATGTCTTCGCACTCGCTGCTGTCGTCATCAGGTGCCCGGCGTGGCGGAGAACCGTCCGTCTGTTCTGCGGGGAGACAAGACCCTGGTGTGCCCAGAAGGGAAACGCGGGGTGAAGTACCGTGGCTACGTCCATGCAGTGGAGCAGGAATCGGTCAAACTGGGCTTCAGCTCAAAGTAAGACCAAAGGTGTACTCTAAAACAGTGGTTCTTAAACTTTTTGTCTGACGACCCCACAAAAAAAACTGGAGAGGTTTGGTGACCCCACTTTCCCAAAAGTGTGTAAGTGTGACGTCACGTTTCCGTAGCAACCGATTTTTTGTTCCAATCCAAACAAATTAACAACGTATGGACGATTATTTTATGGAAAAGGAACGATTTTGTGTGAATTAATTTACGAGTTTGCGTCTCCAATGATTTGAGTGATACAGAAGAGATTATTTTTATATAAACTTTATCTTTCATGCTAGCGCAAACTTTTCCTTTTAATACTCCAGAAGAATACATAAACGCCTCGACATGTTTCGATTGGTAGTGATTTTCACCTCGTAACATTGATTAATTTACATTTTGAAAGAAACAGCAATGCCATCTGCAGTTTGGTTGTTTGGAGGCGGGCTGTAAATCGCGTTGCCAGGACAACGTTATGCATTGCAAACCCATGGTAACGACTGTCAATCAAGCAAAAACAAATAGGCAATGTGTAAGAAAAGGCCTGGGCGGCAACAATTTATTAACGCAAACAAGAACTGGAACAAACAAAGCAATGAAACAAATGTCCAAATCAAACGGGAGTCAAGAGTCAACAGAGAGTGTGTATGATTGGAACGATCTCACTTCCTCTTATAACGGACGCCATGTCAATGAGAAGGATGGGCCTGCTTCCGCGAGCATAGCAGGTCAATTCGAGGATCGATGCTGCTCACAGCAACACGAAGATTCTCCTCCATGCTGTTGAGACGACATCTGTATTTGTTCTTTATGTAGGCCAGGGACGAAAATGTCTTTTCGCACAGATAGGTTGATCCAAACGGCGTGAGGATGTCCATGGCAGCCTTGGACAACCCGGGGTATTCCTGCACAACTGACAGCCAGAATTCATCTAGAGTTTTTGAGGCAAACGACGCCTGCAATGTGCGGTCGCTGGACAGCTCAATCAGCGCATCCTCGAGCTCAGATGGCAGGTTGTTTGAGGAGCAGTTGGTGAATGGTTGTCGTACCCAGTCAAAAGGCTCTACATTCTCCGTGAGGAAGTACTGATTGAATTTGTCGAGGAGACTACGAAGATGACAGGTTATTGACTCTTTCAATGAATTGGCATTCATGTCACTCTCCAAAAAGTCGTGCAGCTCCGAGAACATTTCAAAGTCCCCACTCTCTGCACGGGCTGCCCAACGCTGCAATTTTTTTGTGAAAGCATTCACTTTGTCTGAGAGGGTCAGGATGTTTGTGCTGGGGCCTTGTAGTGACAGGTTGAGACTATTTAATTTGTCAAATATGCACGCCAGGTATGCAAGACATGATAACCATCTCGAGTCAGTAAGATGGTCTGCAAGAGGGGAATGCACGTCTGAGAGGAAGGTGCGCACCTCGCTTCGCAACTCGAACAGGCGTGTAAGAACTTTGCCCCGTGAAAGCCACCTTACCTCTGAATGAAAAAGAAGGGATTCATGTGCAGACCCCATTTCCTGGCAGAGAAGGGCGAAGAGTCGTGAATTTAAAGGGCGCGATTTGATCGAATTCACTATTTGGATTGCTGTTTGAAGAACATTGTTAAGCTCGGGTTCAAGTGTCTTGGATGCCAGGGCCTCCCTATGGATAATGCAGTGTGTGAACTTGACATGTGGTGCAACGCTAAGGACCTTGGCTTTCAGCCCTTTGTGTTTTCCCATCATAGCCCCGGCACCGTCAGTGCATATGCTTATGCATTTATCCCAATCCAGGCCTGTCTCCTCCATCCAACCATTAAGACAGTTAAAAATGTCTCCACCAGTACATCTTCCTTCCATCGGAGAGCAGCACAGCATGTCCTCATGCAGTTTCCCGTCATGACTGTAGCGAATGAAAACCATTAAATGGGCTACATTAGTCAAGTCAGTAGACTCGTCTAACTGCAAAGAAAACCGGCTGTTTTTCACTCTCTCGATGAGCTGGCATTTCATATCATTAGCGATGTCGTTAATGCGTTTGGACATGGTATCATTGGAGAGGGGAATCTGTTTAAGCACACTTGCGATCTTTTCACCATGCATTGCTGTGGTCATCGCAATTGCTGCAGGAAGGATGAGGCTTTCAGCAATTGTGTGTGGCTTTTGTGCTTTGGCTACAAGGTGGGCCACTTTGTATGACGCTGCCAAGGCTTTGGTGGGCACAGTAGCTTGGCTATGCACAACGGTCTTTTGCCCATGCAGCGCAGCTTCTTTTCTTAAAAAAAATGTCATGGGTTTCTGAGCATCATCTGGATGTCGGCTTTCGAGATGTCGTCTCATTTTTGTGGGCTTTAAACTTTCATGTGCCAGAACATCGCCGCAAATAACACACTGTGGGTGGTCGAGCTCATGTTTTACCTGGCACGTGAATCCATATTGAAGAAATTCTTTCAGGTATCGGCGACGCCTCGTTGGTGGGTCTTTTTTATTCTCACCACCGGCCAAACTTGTCCCATCTGAGGATCGCGGAGGAGTAGGTGCACAACTGGAGGTAGATGGCACTTCTGAGCTCATATCATTGTTTTTTAGCAGCCACCTGTCCATTTTTGATGAAAGTTATAACTAGGCTAGTGGCTAAAAAAGTGGCTAGTATCACAAACGTGGCTAGTACCGTGGCGAGTTAACTATGACGTATTGTAAAAAAACCGGGAAGAAATTGAGTTGAACAGTGGGCGCAGATTGTTACATTGTTTCTATCATAGGACCAATCAACGATTCGAAACGCCATTTAAAGCTGGGCAACTTTTTTTCTCTCTCTCTCTCTCCCTCTTAACAGCGTGTAGGAATGAGAAAAAGGCAGATTTTCATTGTATTGACATTTTATTTTTCGTTGTTTCACCAGGTGTTATAACAGCTAATTTCCGACTGAAGTAACAAATAATTTTGCGACCCCACGGAAGTTTTTGCCGACCCCGTTTGGGGTCGCGACCCCTAGTTTAAGAATCACTGCCTTAGAGGACAAAAAAGTGGCTATCTCGTTTAGGGCTCTGCATCAGAGCTCTATTCACGGTTCACAGTAGGGGCTCAGTATTACTCACGGTTCACAGTAGGGGCTGTTGCGACGTTTCGACCTAGTTTGGTCTTCATCAGGCTTAATTGTTCTCTCGTTCCATATTCTTTCTCACTGCTGGTGGGCTAGTAACAGGGCCAGGGTTAGGCTTAGATCCGGGACAGGGCTGGGTCCGGGTTAGGGTTCTTTGTCACTGCTGGTGGGCTAGTAACAGGGCCAGGGCTAGGCTTAGATCCGGGACAGGGCTGGGTCCGGGTTAGGGTTCTTTCTCACTGCTGGTGGGCTAGTGACAGGGCCAATGCTTAGATCCGGGACAGGGCTGGGTCCGGGTTAGGGTTCTTTCTCACGGCTGGTGGGCTAGTGACAGGGCCAGGGCTAGGCTTAGATCCGGGACAGGGCTGGGTCCGGGTTAGGGCCTCTCACAATCTGATGTCCTCTTCAGCGAATCTGGACCATAGTGCTTCTTTCGTGAGTGTAAGCATTTCTTCTTATCGGGTTGAGCACTTTGTTGTTTTTGCTTTTATGCTCTCGACATCTTCTCTCACCTGGGGATCGTCGTTTTCCTCCGCCTCTATTTGGAGAGCATCGACGTATTCAGCCCCTGTGTCGCTGACCCTACCAAAGCCCACAACAAGGCCATATAACTCCTCAATGAGATTCCTCTCCTCGAGCAGGTGAATCGTAAGAGCCAGCTTGTTGGTCCTCTTACTGAAGGCAGTCTGCGCGACCGAGCGCTTTCCCTTTAGGGATTCCAGCACAACGGAATCCATCCCCCTTTCTTAGAGCTGCCCAAGGTTTCTCCGACACTGGCAGGGTTGGCAGTTGGACCTTTCCCTCCCTCCGTGGCGCTCCTCTTCCGGGCAACACTATTCGGGGCAGATTCGGCTGGACGCTTGGGCCCGTGGTTTATAACGGTCAAGTTTGTTCTTGTTTTCCCCACTTGAAGGGCTCAGGCAACGTGATCAAGGAAGGATATAACTCTGTGACTTTTCTTTGACCTTTGTTTGTCGTTTATTTGGTTTGACAAATGGTTGTCACAACAGCAGGTTATAAACCTGAAATGGTATGAAAGGAAATGTTTCAAAATCAACATAATACATAGGCTATAATAATATCAGTTCATTCAAATAAACAATTACCAAATGCATTTCCATTAAGAACATTCATTCAGCATTTACCAATAATCAACATTATTCTTTAAACTTAACCATGTGATGAATGTCATGCATCAAAATGTTCAAACAATATATTCAAACTGTTGTAATGTCAAACATTGCAGGCCTACAGCCCACGTATACACTACAGACCGCAGGAACACCATTTCCCAGGGTGCACCGGGGCCACATGTTACAAACATTCCATGCTGAGCAGAGCTAACATGCTAGCTAACATGCTAGGGAGCTAACAGCTAACATAAGCAAAGCACAAATAAGCAAGCAAAGCACATAAAGCAAGCAGGGAAGGCGAATGTAAACATACCATTGGGCTATCACGTTCCTGGTCTGAATGCAGCCAACTCCCTGAGCAAAATGCACTACCTGAATGAGCTGGGGTTTCAATGCAAGTCCTCTGGGGCTGCCCACATAGATGCCAGACGGTAAACCAGTCAAGCCCTGACGTGCTGCCCGCGTAGATGCCTGATATAAATTATTATTTCTTTACTCCTAAAGTTCATTTAATTTCAATTTACTTTTGAAAATAGTTGCAAGGAGTACATTTTATCATTTAGGGGGCATTTAAATCATACCATTTGTTTTGATATGTAATTTTGAGTCAATAAAATACATTTGGCTCTCTTTGCTCCTAAAGAGTTTAACAGATATATATAGAGATACATAGATACAGTGTGTATATATATCTATAGATATATATATATAGATAT
>CM051013.1:18567481-18572481 GCA_027704905.1 Muraenolepis orangiensis | reverse complement strand
ACATATCTATCTATAGATCTATATGGGTCATACATGGACAAGAGCGTAGTACATTATTTGCTGCAAACAAACAAACAAACAGTTAAAGTGAATTCCCCCCGCATCTCTCCAGCATCTTTAGAACCAAAAACATATATTCCTTCATGCCTTCTTCCAAGCCTTCTCCTCTCTCAGGGGTCCGCATCCGGTCCACATCCGGTCCAAATCCCACCCATATCGGTCCAAATCCCGCCCACATCCGGTCCAAATCCCACCCACATCCGGTCAATATTCCGCCCACATCCGGTCCAAATCCCGCCCACATCCAGTAAACATCCCGCCCACATCCGGTCCAAATCCCGCCCACATCCGGTCCAAATCCCACCCACATCCGGTAAATATCCCGCCCACATCCGGTACACATCCTGCCCATATCCGGTCCAAATCCCACCCACATCCGGTCCAAATCCCGCCCACATCCGGTCCAAATCCCGCCTGTGTAATTATATAATTGTGTGTTTGTGAAAGTGTGTGTGTGTGTGTGTGTGTGTGTGTGTGTGTGTGTGTGTTCTATATGTGTGTTCTATGTGTGTGTGTGTTCTATGTGTGTGTGTGTGTTCTATGTGTGTGTGTGTGTGTGTGTTCTATGTGTGTGTGTGTGTGTTTCTATGTGTGTGTATATATTTTTATACATACACATTTATTTCTGAGTTTGTGTTTGTGTGCATGTGTTTGTTTGTGTTTCTATATGTGTGTGCGTGTGTGTGTGTGTATTTCTATGTGTGTGTGAGTGTGTATTTCTATGTGTGTGTGTGTATTTTTTTATGTGAGTGTGTGAGTGTGTATTTCTATGTGTGTGTGTGTGTGAGTGTGTATTTCTATGTGTGTGTGTGTGTGTATTTCTGTGTGTGTTGCTACAAGCGACACAGAGACACTGAGGAACCTTCTCCCCATAACCCAAACGCAGGGAGGAGGTCCTCCTGGGTGAATGTGGACTGGAAGGTGTGGATGAGTGTCAGTGTGTCTGAGGACCCTCCTCCATCTGGGGACACTCTGTAGAAGGAGAGAGAGCCAGCAGGTCGGTCCACATACACTCCTACTCTGTTAGAGGGGGGGAGATCTATGGCTGTTTGACTACCGTTGTACCAGACAGAGTAACGACCATCATGACAAACAAGACACCAGGACTTGTTGTTCTCTCCAAGCCCGCTTTCTTTACCCCATCCTCTCCTAGTGATTCCTCTGTATGTCACTCCTATAGCAACAACACCTCCTCCTTTCCTCTCCACCTCCACCTCCCAGTAACAGCGGTCAGTCAGACCCTCTCTACACAACACCTGAGCACAGGAGTCAAATCTCTCCAGGTGATCAGGATACTTCCTCTTCTCTCTAACCCCCGTCACCTTCCTGTTGTCCTCAGACAGAGAGAGGTATCTGCAGGCTGTGTTTGGGTGCAGTGTGAGTTCACACTCATCTGATGGGAGAGAAGGAAAGACATGATGAGTCTACACAGAAATACTACATATAAAATACACATACAAGTATCATGAATAGATGTATTATTATATATTAATATATCTAGATTATATGTTAATATATTATTATTATCTTTTTTTTCCATCCAACGCCCCCCCCCCCCCCCCCCCGCAGTGGGTGCCTTGCGGCCCCTCCCCTACGCCGCTGGGTGTGAGTTAGTGATGTGTCGGTCGCGAACGAGCCGGCTCTTTGTAGTGAACGGGAGCCGGCTCTTTGTAGTGAACGGGAGCCGGCTCTTTTTAGTCTCCGCGTACTGCAGTGACTGCATGTCATGCTGTGCATCACGTGGTGCATCACAGACATGACATGATAGACATGATACAGACTGTTATTTGTTACTAGGCATATGCACTGCAGCGGGGGCTGCAGTGTAATACGCATATGGGTACTCGGAAAAGCATATTATGTTGCGCAAATTATTTTAAAATCATATTTTACACATATTTCTGGGTGCATTCCATATTTTAAACACACACATATTGACAATTGATATATATATATATTTTATTATTTTAATTTTTTTATATTTTGTTTGTGCGTGTGCGTGTATATTTTGTTTGTGCGCCCCCTATGGGCCAGCCGCCACTGCTGATAGCTGAACAGAGGGAGGGGTGACACTTCACACGGGGAAGTGTCCGTTTGCGCCGCGCTAATAAGATGAGTGAAAGTAGGAAAAGAAGCAGCATTTGGCTGCATTTTAACAATTGTGCAAACACAAAGGCAGAATGCAGCATTGTCAACATGAAGCTCTCATATAGAGCAGCTCCACAAACCACCTCCACAGCCACTTGAGAACTGAGCATCCAACAGTTCAGTTGGAAGTCAAAAGGCAGACTGCCTGCTTCTGCCAGTGGTCTACTCCACCTGTTGCTGCTGCAGCTACAGGATCTACCCCCCATGCGTCAGGTACCCAAACACCAACAGCTACACAGACCTCAATAAGACAATGGATATCAAAGGCAATGAATGACCCCAGCTAGACACAACGTAGTGGATGAAGAATTGGCCAAAATGATTGCAAGTGATGTATGTATGTAATGTATGTTCTGAAACAGGGCAGATAATAACGAGAGAAGAAACCGGATCAACCCTCTAAGCTGAGGCACTTGGTCTTCCTCAAGGCCAATCTGCCCTGAAAAGAAGAAGAACAGGTTACCGTTTGATAGTTGACCGTGGGAAGTTCATTAGAGACTGTTTGATATTGCTGTTTTGCACATTACAATACATTTATTTTTATTATGTTTTTTTATGATAGAGACTGTTATTTGCTGCAGTTTTGAGCATTGCAATATATTTATTTTCATTATGTTATTTATTTATGATCATTTATATTTTTTAAGATTTGATGTCAGCTGTTGCTGTCTTTTGTTCTATATTTTATACTGAAATAGAGCCCTGCTGTTTTGTTAGGGCTTTTTGTTTAAATAAAAATGTCAAATATACAAAAATACAGTAGCTGTCCTTATTTTAAATGTCAAAAGTTGTTCTAGGTGTTGCTATCTGCTGTGTGTAGCCTGGTTCTACAAGCAGGTCAGGTCATTCATTGGGTGCTATCAGAGGTACAAGGGTCTGGAAATGCAATGAAAACAATTGGCCACAGCTAATCATTTATATTAAAAATGTTTACTTTTGAATACTTCAGTACAAAGGATGTATTGAATAATTTAAGTGATATATGTGTACACATATAAATAATTAGTCAAAATAGGGCTCAATTTGATTGAATTATAAAAGGTATATGTGGTCAAATAGAAGAGCCGTTTGGGAGCCGAAAGAGCCGGCTCTTCTTGGTGAGCCGAGCCAAATGAGCCGGCTCACTCAAAAGAGCCGGAATTCCCATCACTAGTGTGAGTGGTGTCAGTATGAGAGCATGACAGCGCGTCTAATTGTGATGCGGCCCAAGAGCCAATCACTAAAATGCCTGCGATGCAGTGAACCAATCACCTTCGAGGGGGGAAAACCCTATCAAGCACTCTCTGAGTTGACCATCTGAGTTCAAACCTAAAATGGCAGGGAAAAAATGCACAGCTAAGCGAAAATATGAAGACGACCATAGGACGTTTTTAGTAGAGTGGATTTGCAATTGCAAGCCATTTTATGCCAGACGTCATTAGCCCATTTCAAGGCTTCACATCTTCAGTGCCATTTCACCTCACTCCATGCTCACTCCATCCACCAGGAATTCACTAAAGGTGTTGAACTTCACAAGCAGAAGTTAAACACCTTGAAAAGTCAGGCAGAAAAGCAGACACAGTTTTTCCAAAAAATAAGGAAGCACTCGGAGACCGTAACGCTTGCATCATATCAAGTTGCTTGGAACATAGCAGGAGCTAAAAAGCCCTACAATGAAGGGGAGTTTGTTAAAACATGCCTCAGTGACGTGGTTGAAATCTTGTTTCCAGAAAACCAAAAACTGAAACAAGGTGGAGGATTGTTCAAGGCAAGGAATGTCAGAAGTCCCACCCATTTCATTTAAAGAAGCAACATGCGTAGGAAGATAAAAGACTTGTTCACATTTAGTTTACTGAGAGTTTGTTTGAGAGTGCACACAATGTTCATTGTTGATAATAACTGGCCTCTGAATACTAGTAGGAGAGGTTTAATTCAATTTCTGTCAATATTATGGTGTGTGACATTTACAATACATCTGTCAGAGCAGAGCTATGTGTGTCTGTCTGTGTGAGGGTGTGTGTGTCTTTGGGAGGGAGGAGCTTGAGTGTGTGTGTAAAGTTCTAGATGTTCATTTAGTCAGTGTGAGAGAGAGAGGGGAGGAAGAGAGTGAGGGAGCACAGAGAAAGGCTGAAAACAGAAGAGAGAAGGAGAGGGGGGGGCATCTGTGACTGTGTGTATGATGTGGCTCTTTTTACAGTAACATAGTAACATTTTTGGCTCTTAACCTCTGACTGGTTGGCCACCCCTGATGTATGTTATCAATGTATTGATATATTGATAACATACATGATGTCCACCATCGTTGATTCCCAGTAGGACGTCACCTCCTGCTGTGTGGACTTTCCATCTGAAAAGTTAGTGTGTTGTTGTGATGACTCAAATTAAATAAACACTTACACTTCTTTAGAGTCGACCTCAGGTCAGGCAGCTTCTCCATCTCCATGCACTTCTTTACAGATGGTTTCAGGTCAGGCAGCTTCTTCATCTTCATGCACTTCTTTACAGCTGGTTTCAGGTCAGGCAGCTTCTCCATGCACTTCTTTACAGCTGGTTTCAGGACAGGCAGCTTCTCCATCTCCATGTCCAGCGTCTCCATCAGCTGATCCAGGGATCTCCTCAAGGTCCCTGCGTATGACGGAGGAGGGACCTCCACCCTGGTCCAGTCCCTGGTGTGTGGAGGATTCTTCAGGGATCTGAAGCTCTGGAGGAAGTGGAGGTGGTCTTCAGTGTGTGAGAGCTGCTTCACCTCTGAGCTCCTATTGGTCAGATCTTTAACTTCCCGCTCCAGCTCTTTGATGAGGTCTTCAGCTTGT
>CM051013.1:18524981-18559981 GCA_027704905.1 Muraenolepis orangiensis | reverse complement strand
CTAGATATACATCTAGATATCTATATATCTATATATCTATATATAGATATGTATATATACATATATATATCTGCACCTATCTGCATATATACCAGCAGGGGGACCTGGGTCTAGCAGGGGGACCTGGAGGGTCCAGCAGGGGGACCTGGGGGGTCCAGCAGGGGGACCTGGGTCTAGAAGGGGGACCTGGGGGGTCCAGCAGGGGGACCTGGGGGGTCCAGCAGGGGGACCTGGAGGGTCCAGCAGGGGGACTTGGGTCTAGCAGGGGGACCTGGAGGGTCGAGCAGGGGGACCTGGGGGGTACAGCAGGGGGACCTGGGTCTAGCAAGTGGACCTGTGTCCAGCAGGGGGACCTGAGTCTAGCAGGGGGACCTGGAGGGTCCAGCAGGGGGATCCGGGGGGTCCAGCAGGGGGACCCGGGTCCAGTAGGGGGACTTGGGTCTAGCAGGGGGACCTGGAGGGTCAGGCAGGGGGACCTGGGGGGTCCAGCAGCGGGGACATTGGTCCAGCAGGGGGACCCGGGTCCAGTAGGGGGACCCGGGTCCAGCAGGGGGATCCGGGGGGGTCCAGCAGGGGGACCCGGGTCCAGAAGGGGGCCTGGGGGGTCCCGCAGGGGGACCTAGGTCCAGCAGGGGGACCTGCGTCCAGCAGGCGGACCCGGGGGTCCAGCAGGGGGACCTGGGACCAGCAGTGGGGACATGGGTCCAGCAGGGGGACTTGGGTCTAGCAGGGGGACCTGGAGGGTCAGGCAGGGGGACCTGGGTGGTCCAGCAGCGGGGACATTGGTCCAGCAGGGGGACCCGGGTCCAGTAGGGGGACCCGGGTCCAGCAGGGGGATCCGGGGGGGTCCAGCAGGGGGACCCGGGTCCAGTAGGGGGACCTGGGGGGTCCAGCAGGGGGACCTGGGTCCAGCAGGGGGACCTTGGTACAGCAGGGGGACCTGGGTCTAGCAGGGGGTCCTGGAGGGTCAAGCAGGGGGACCCGGGTCCAGAAGGGGGCCTGGGGGGTCCCGCAGGGGGACCTAGGTCCAGCAGGGGGACCTGCGTCCAGCAGGCGGACCCGGGGGTCCAGCAGGGGGACCTGGGACCAGCAGGGGGACCTGGGTCCAGTAGTGGGACCCGGGTCCAGTAGGGGGACCTGGGGGGTCCTGCAGGGGGACCTGGGTCCAGCAGGGGGACCTGGGTACAGCAGGGGGACCTGGGTCTAGCAGGGGGACCTGGGTCCAATAGGGGGACCTGGAGGGTCAAGCAGGGGGACCCGGATCCAGCAGGGGGACCCGGGTCTAGAAGGGGGACCCGGGTCCAGCAGGGGGACCTGGGTGCAGCAGGGGGATCCGGGGAGTAAAGCAAGGGGACCCGGATCCAGCAGGGGGACCCGGGTACAGCAGGGGGACCCGGGTCCAGCAGGGGGACCTGGGGGGTCCAGCAGGGGGACCTTGGGGGTCCAGCAGGGGGACCTGGGTCTAGCAGGGGGACCTGGGTCCAGCAGGGGGACCTGAGTCCAGCAGGGGGACCCGGGTGTCCAGCAGGGGGACCCGTGTGTCCAGCAGGGGGACCTGGGACCAGCAGGGGTACCTGGGTCCAGCAGGGGGACCTGGGTCCAGTAGGGGGACCCGTGTCCAGCAGGGGGACCCGGGTCCATTAGTTGGACCCGTGTCCAGCAGGGGGACCTGGAGGGTCCAGCAGGGGGACCTGGGACCAGCAGGGGGACCTGGGTCCAGCAGGGGGACCTGGGCCAAGCAGGTGGACCTGGGTCCAGTAGGAGGACCAGGGTCCAGTAGGGGGACCAGCAGGGAACCTGGGTCCTGCAGGGGGACCTAGGTCTAGCAGGGGGACCTGGGTCTAGCAGGTGGACCCGGGTCCAGCAGGGGAACCCGGGTCCAGCAGGGGGACCCGGGTCTAGCAGGGGGACACGGGTGCAGCAGGGGGACCCGGGTCTAGCAGGGGGACCTGGGTCCAGCAGGGGGACCCGGGGTCCAGCAGGGCGATCTGGGTCCAGCAGGTGGACCTGGGTCCAGTAGGAGGACCTGGGTCCAGTAGGAGGACCTGGGTCCAGTAGGGGGACCAGCTGGGGTACCTAGGTCCAGCAGGGGGACCTGGGTCTAGCAGGGGCCCTGTGTCCATCAGGGGGACATTGAGGGTCCAGCAGTGAGACGCGGGTCCAGCAGGTGGACCTGGGTCCAGTAAGAGGACCTGGGTCCAGTAATGGGACCATCAGGGGTACCTGGGTCCAGCAGGGGAACCTGGGTCCAGCAAGGGGACTCGGGTCCAGTTGGGGGACCAGCAGGGGGACTTGGGTCCAGCAGGGGGACCCGGTCCAGCAGGGGGACCCGGATCTAGCAGGGGGACCCGGATCTAGCAGGGGGACCCGGGTCAAGCAGGGGGACCCGGTTCCAGTAGTGGGACCCAGGACCAGTAGTGGGACCCGGGTGCAGCAGGGGGACCTGGGTCTAGCAGGGGGACCTGGGTCCAGCAGGGGGACCCGGGTCCAGTATATTTATATATTTATATATATATTCACTATATCTGTCTCTTATAACACAACCATACATAACAATATGTTAAATATACTGTAGTCACTATATCTGTCTCTTATAACACAACCATATGTAACAATATGTTAATAGTGTAGTTTTATGGTGATATTAAAACTGGATAATTTTACGGAACCTTCACCCTCAAAAATGTGTATTTTACTCCATAATTCTGAATTACACCCAAAACTTAATCTCAAAGACAGTCCTAATGGATTAGCTAATCCAGATAGCGCTAGACTGAGATGGGAACAAGACTTCCAGATCCAGACAGATAATGAAGAATGAAGAAGAAAGCATTCATGTTCTTCTAACCTTAGACACACATGTGGTCAGTTTAAGATGGAGCATAGGATCTGTGATGGCTTCAACATCAATATAGTAGCCAGAGGGAATGGGACGCTCACCCACATCTTTAAACAAACACAGTCCTATGTACAACACTAATGGATTGATTCTCCTTTATACATTCAAACATCATGGTCACAACAGAGACCGTAACACAATCATTCATATTTCATTCAAACATCATGATCACAACTCAATAACATTCAATCCTATTCGTTTGGCTCCAACAGTGTGTGTGTGACACGATACTCTGCTGCCCTCTGGTGGAGAGACACCGCAGGTGCAGCCCAACACACATTTTTCCACAGACAGCTCTGAGCTTATAACAACGCACCCGGTTATTTCCGCTCGGAGAAGAGCACGCACACACACACACACATACACAAGCACGCACCCACACACCCACACACGCACCCTCTCCTCCCACTCCCGTTCTAAGTCTCGCGTGACTCTCTCACTCCCGTTCCCACGCAACCCAGTGAGCTCCCCAGGACACTGGGCCTTTAATACTTCTAGATATACATCTAGATATATATCTATATATCTAAATATCTATATATCTATATATAGATATGTATATATACATATCTATATATAGATATGTATATATACATATATATATCTGCACCTATCTGCATATATACCAGCAGGGGGACCTGGGTCCAGCAGGGGGACCTGGAGGGTCCAGCAGGGGGACCTTGGGGGTCCAGCAGTGGGACTTGGGTCTAGCAGGGGGACCTGGAGGGTCCAGCAAGGGGACCTGGGGGGTACAGCAGGGGGACCTGGGTCTAGCAAGTGGACCTGGGTCCAGCAGGGGGACCTGGGTCCAATAGGGGGACCTGGAGGGTCAAGCAGGGGGACCCGGGTCCATCAGGGGGACCCGGGTCTAGTAGGGGGACCCGGGTCCAGCAGGGGGACCTGGGTCCAGCAGGGGGATCCGGGGAGTCAAGCAAGGGGACCCGGATCCAGCAGGGGGACCTGGGTACAGCAGGGGGACCCGGGTCCAGCAGGGGGACCTGGGGGGTCCAGCAGGGGGACCTGGATCTAGCAGGGGGACCTGGGTCCAGCAGGGGGACCCGGGTGTCCAGCAGGGGGACCTAGTCCAGCTGGGGGACCTGGGTCCATTAGTTGGACCCGTGTCCAGCAGGGGGACCTGGGCCCAGCAGGTGGACCTGGGTCCAGTAGGAGGACCAGGGTCCAGTAGGGGGACCAGCAGGGAACCTGGGTCCAGCAGGGGGACCTAGGTCTAGCAGGGGGACCTGGGTCTAGCAGGGGGACCCGGGTCCAGCAGGGGGATCCGGGTCCAGCAGGGGGACCTGCGTCCAGCAGGGGGACCCGGGTCCAGTAGGGGGACCTGGGGGGTCCAGCAGGGGGACCTGGGTCCAGCAGGGGGACCTTAGTACAGCAGGGGGACCTGCGTCCAGCAGGGGGACCCGGGTCCAGTAGGGGGACCTGGGGGGTCCAGCAGGGGGACCTGGGTCTAGCAGGGGTCCTGGAGGGTCAAGCAGGGGGACCCGGGTCCAGTTGGGGGACCAGCAGGGGGACTTGGGTCCAGCAGGGGGACCCGGGTCCAGCAGGGGAACCTGGGTCCAGCAGGGGGACCTGGGTCCAGCAGGGGGACCCGGGGTCCAGCAGGGGGACCTGGGTCCAGCAGGTGGACCTGGGTCCAGTAGGAGGACCTGGGTCCAGTAGGGGGACCAGCTGGGGTACCTAGGTCCAGGGGGACCTGGGTAGCAGGGGACCTGGTCTAGCAGGGGCCCTGTGTCCAGCAGTGAGACCCGGGTCCAGCAGGTGGACCTGGGTCCAGTAGGAGGATCTGGGTCCAGTAAGGGGACCATCAGGGGTACCTGGGTCCAGCAGGGGGACCTGGGTCCAGCAGGGGGACCTGGGTCCAGCAGGGGAACCTGGGTCCAGCAGGCGGACCCGGGTCCAGTTGGGGGACCAGCAGGGGGACTTGGGTCCAGCAGGGGGACCCGGTCCAGCAGGGGGACCCGGATCTAGCAGGGGGACCCGGGTCTAGCAGGGGCCCTGTGTCCAGCAGTGAGACCCGGGTCCAGCAGGTGGACCTGGGTCCAGTAGGAGGACCTGGGTCCAGTAAGGGGACCATCAGGGGTACCTGGGTCCAGCAGGGGGACCTGGGTCCAGCAGGGGGACCTGGGTCCAGCAGGGGAACCTGGGTCCAGCAGGGGGACCCGGGTCCAGTTGGGGGACCAGCAGGGGGACTTGGGTCCAGCAGGGGGACCCGGTCCAGCAGGGGGACCTGGGTCCAGCAGGGGGACCCGGGTCAAGCAGGGGGACCCGGTTCCAGTAGTGGGATCCAGGACCAGTAGTGGGACCCGGGTGCAGCAGGGGGACCTGGGTCTAGCAGGGGGACCTGGGTCCATTAGGGGGACCCGGGTCCAGTATATTTATATATTTATATATATATTCACTATATCTGTCTCTTATAACACAACCATACATAACAATATGTTAAATATACTGTAGTCGCTATATCTGTCTCTTATAACACAACCATATGTAACAATATGTTAATACTGTAGTTATATGGTGATATTAAAACTGAATAATTTTACAGAACCTTCACCCTCAAAAATGTGTATTTTACTCCATAATTCTGAATTACACCCAAAACATAATCTCAAAGACAGTCCTAATGGATTAGCTAATCCAGATAGCGCTAGACTGAGATGGGAACAAGACTTCCAGATCCAGACAGATAATGAAGAATGAAGAAGAAAGCATTCATGTTCTTCTAACCTTAGACACACATGTGGTCAGTTTAAGATGTGCATGGATCTGTGATGGCTTCAACAACAATATAGTAGCCAGAGGGAATGGGCCTTATGGGGGTGTTATATATATATCTATATATATATAGATATAGATATATGTATATATACAGATATATATATCTGTATATATATATATCTATATATATAGATATTTAAATGTATCTATATATAGATATAGATATATATCTATATAGATAGATAGATAGATAGATAGATAGATAGATAGATAGATAGATAGATAGATAGATAGATAGATAGATAGATAGATAGATGGGGGTGTTATATATATATAGATAGATAGATATATATACATGTATATCAACATATAAATATAGATATCTATAGATAGATAGATAGATAGATGTATATATAGATATAGATATATATATATGTATATACATCTATAGATACAGATATCTATAGATATAGATATCTATAGATATCTATATCTATATATATATAGCGCCGCCCGCTTCCTCAGCCGGCGCATGTCACCGGTGAACAAGCTCCACGACCGCGGGTCTGGGGACCAGGGGAGAGAAGGGAAGCCATTAAGGGGAAACAGAGCATTCCGTTGTAGTGACGCCCAGAGACCGCTAGATGGCGCCTTGGAACCCAAACGGCTGCAAGAACCTGACGACAACAAAACAACCTCAAGATCATCTGACCTTTAATGTTCATATCCTTGTAACGGACATGAATCAATTAATTCATAATACTACTTCAAAAAAGTAGCCCGTATGTCCACATTTCATCACAGTCAGGCTTAGAGACAGCTTCCACAGTCAGGCCATCAGGCTGCCACAGTTGGACACTTAAATATCACCTTTAGAGCAGCTGTTCTCAACCTGTGGTACCGGACCACCGGTGGTTCTTGCGCCCCCTGCTGGTGGAACTCGGAGGGATCCCTGGAATCTCAATGTTTTTAAAAAATGTAATAAAACCAACTTTAAAATCAATTGTAAAACATGTTGTACAGTAATACTATTAACATACTGCTACACACACAGACAAACGGACACACACACACACACTCACAGATACACACACACACACACACACACACACACGCATAACAAACACATAAACACGCATGCACACACACATACATACATAACAAACACACGTACACACACACACACACACACACACACATACATAACAAATACACACACACACACACACACACACACACACACACACACACACACACACACACACACACACACACACACACACACACACACACACACGTATGGAGACCAGGCCTTTAATGAGAGATGAATGTATGATCAGATCAAGGCCAGAGCCGTTAGCGTATGGAGACCAGGCCTTTAATGAGAGGTGAATGTAGGATCAGATCAAGGCCAGAGCCATTAGCGTATGGAGACCAGGCCTTTAATGAGAGATGAATGTATGATCAGATCAAGGCCAGAGCCGTTAGCGTGTGGAGACCAGGCCTTTAATGAGAGATGAATGTATGATCAGATCAAGGCCAGAGCCGTTAGCGTATGGAGACCAGGCCTTTAATGAGAGGTGAATGTATGATCAGATCAAGGCCAGAGCCGTTAGCGTATGGAGACCAGGCCTTTAATGAGAGATGAATGTATGATCAGATCAAGGCCAGAGCCGTTAGCGTATGGAGACCAGGCCTTTAATGAGAGATGAATGTAGGATCAGAGACGCCCCGTTTGCCGGCTCTTTGATTTATGGATTATCTTCAATGACACCAAGTAGCGTTTGTAATAGTCATCAAGGAGGCGGCTTGTTGAGATGATGAATCCCCTCTTAGATCATCAGCTCAATGGTCAGTGGTGGTTGGAGTATTGGAAAGTCTTTAGTGATTTCCTACTTGGGAAGATATCAGGCAATACCACTTGGGGTCACCTGATTTGCATACGGTGTGGCGGGGGGTTGCTGTAGATATTTGATGACATGTTTGTTTTTACTTTTTTAGCATAGAGTGCTCTTTTATAGCAAAAGCCATGATGTAGCAACTCATCTTGGATCCAGCATTCAATGCAGAATTTGGACAATGCTACAGCCCAACTTGTGGGGTGAGACTGCACAGCTCACGGGCCGGACACCAAGAAGTGTGAGGGCCGGTGTTTCCTGTCTTATTACTAAGTACATTCATTTAAAGATGAACTCATTTGCGAGCGCTGGAGGTGAAGATTGAGGTTTCAGAAGACGATTTAACCGTGGCCTTTTCCTACTAACTACACAGGACGTTTGAGCTTGTCTTCCCACAAGTGGCTATGGGAAAAGGTCGTTGTTTCACCAATTCTGGCCCAGAGTTTGTGTCGACTGTTGACGGCCAAGGAACATTTTCACAATGGCAACATGATGCTATCGTTTTGGTTATCGGTCCTCTTCTGGGTTTGAGATGAATGGTCAGCCATATCACTTTTGTCGTTCCACCGGGCAGGTTGTTGTTGTCCAGTACAGACCCATTCCATGTCAAAGAAATGGACGTTGGGAACCACTGCGTTGGGGACCACTTTTGAAGTAGATCAAATGTGTCTCCCAGGTGGCTGTTCCAGCGTCATGCTAACATCTCTACATATGCCATACATTACATCTGCATATGCAATTTCAACTGGAATTCACTGTTTTGTTTATATCTCACAAAGAGTTGACACAGTCGTCCACTATAATAAGGAACAACAGCGATAATAACAGTCATCAAGATATGGTATTTGTGCCGCTTCATTCTCACATGACCTTTGTACTAATGTGCGGCAATCATGTTTTGGCAATTTCCTTTCCCTAAAGTGGTTGTAAAGCTCACAGCCGCTTAACAAATGTGCTTCCACCTGTGGGTGAGCCTGGGACCGCTCTCTGTTTGCTGTGAGGAAGGACTGTTATTCCACCTGTGGGTGAGCCTGGGACCGCTCTCTGTTTGCTGTGAGGAAGGACTGTTATTCCACCTGTGGGTGAGCCTGGGACCGCTCTCTGTTTGCTGTGAGGAAGGACTGTTATTCCACCTGTGGGTGAGCCTGGGACCGCTCTCTGTTTGCTGTGAGGAAGGACTGTTATTCCACCTGTGGGTGAGCCTGGGACCGCTCTCTGTTTGCTGTGAGGAAGGACTGTTATTCCACCTGTGGGTGAGCCTGGGACCGCTCTCTGTTTGCTGTGAGGAAGGACTGTTATTCCACCTGTGGGTGAGCCTGGGACCGCTCTCTGTTTGCTGTGAGGAAGGACTGTTATTCCACCTGTGGGTGAGCCTGGGACCGCTCTCTGTTTGCTGTGAGGAAGGACTGTTATTCCACCTGTGGGTGAGCCTGGGACCGCTCTCTGTTTGCTGTGAGGAAGGACTGTTATTCCACCTGTGGGTGAGCCTGGGACCGCTCTCTGTTTGCTGTGAGGAAGGACTGTTATTCCACCTGTGGGTGAGCCTGGGACCGCTCTCTGTTTGCTGTGAGGAAGGACTGTTATTCCACCTGTGGGTGAGCCTGGGACCGCTCTCTGTTTGCTGTGAGGAAGGACTGTTATTCCACCTGTGGGTGAGCCTGGGACCGCTCTCTGTTTGCTGTGAGGAAGGACTGTTATTCCACACTGGCCATATGGCCTTTCTGGTGACATTTGTACCAGATCGCCGGGGTGGATCTTCTTTGCCCTTTCCCCCATCTTTATGTTTTCCCTTCAGCTGACAAAAGGAATTCATTACAGTCGTAATTACAATTCACCGTTCTAATGAAATCCAAACACGTCACGGCGCCATCTAAATGGCTCCATCCAAATCTGGAGGATTAAATCCTCTTTATTGGTCATACGCATGCACACACACTGTGTGTGCATGTACACACACAGTGAAATGAGTTTCTCTGCATTTAACCCATCCTAGTATGAGGAGCAGTGGGCAGCTATTTGATATACAGCTGCCCGGGGGGGAAGTGCAGGGGGGTCCGGTACCTTGCTCAAGGGAACCTGGGCAGTGTCCGGGTGTTTCAGGTTCGAGGACTTGAACCCGGCGACCCTCCGATCCCCGAGCCTAGTCCCGACAGATTAAACTATCCCGCCGCCAGACCGGAGCTGTGCTGCCGCCGTAAACGTCGGAGCACGCAAAACGCCACGATAAACGGCCCCAACTGCCAATTTAGCCACGAGTGGGAGCAGAAGGAAGAGGCTTTAGCAGACGTTTGAGTGACAGCAGCTTTCCGAAACAACAAGCAAATGAGCATGCCTGAAACAAACAGCTCCCATCCTGCCCAGAGGCAGAGATCAATACCCACTCTAGACCCACTGGGCTGTGGCGGAGGAGGGGTTGGGCGGGTGGGGGGGAAGTCAAACCTGAACTGCACATTTAAACACCACAGACTAACGGGGCCTATCGTCTCACAGAATTGTACCGTTGGGGTGAGCCGTGTCGGGAAACAAAGGACAAATTAAACCGGTAAATTCTCACACCGTCGCTATGGCGATGTACGGGCTGTATCGACCCAGCTTGTTAGCATTGGCGCCACGAACGCACACGTAAAACAGAGACGCAGCAGAAACATAACGTGCCACCCATGTTGAGTGACAATCTGCTTTTTTTTGCTGATGGTGAAGACGAGACTGAATTTGTGAATGCTGTCAGTCAAACAAAAGGTCTTGAGACCAATCAATGTTTGATTAAACCCCCTTGATTCTGATTGTTTGTACGGCGTCAACGCGGATTGCAAACTGCCAGGCGGTTGCCGGGGAAACGTTGTCTCGCCCGTTTATTTGCATACCGCTGTTTTTATTTCAAGTCAAGTTGCGTGTTGTGTCAAAGTGAGTTCATTCCAGTTAGGCCCGTTAGCCTGAAGCCAAAAAACACTCACACTTCGATGACTAGTCTGCAAAGATAGCAAAACTAATTCTGTCAGTCAGCCCCCAAAGCATTCTGCCCCGATACTGGTGGTGCTGGTAACTTTCTACAGTGACTCATACAGCTGACAGCTGTATGAGGATTGAGAAATATCTTTATACAGAGTGTCAATATAGATGTGAGATGCTTGGATATGATTATATAGCTATAGAACCACTGTATGTGTGTGTGTGTGTATGGGTGTGTTTACAAAAAAATATATGCAGTAGCAATTAATGCAAATAACGGCTCGCTAATTTAATCGGTAAAATAGACGTCTAATTCCAAAAATTGCTATAATCAGAGTGAATGATACATACAAACGCATAGTGCATAATTAATTACACAACAAATGATGCCTAAAGGTCAACAAACACTTTCAGAATGAAGACGATGTCCATACTGTCGTTAAGTCAGACAAACCGGAGCTCTGAAATGACCAACTGACTTTCCCACCTGTAATTCCGAGTCGGGCAACCGGTCAATTCATTTGGGAGCTCATTTGTTGTCAGGTTGTCAGTGGAATCGTACGGCCGGCAGGTAATCGTGTCACATCCGCTGTCCCAACTGGGTCCAAACGTCCCAGTTTGATCTATCATTATTTCAGTCATGAAGCCGTGTTTGAACCAACCTCCGTCATGGGTTTGTTTTATATATATCATATTTTAATATCCCCTTTAACAGTGTATAGAAAAAATATAGAAAATATAGAAAAAAAGCCTTTTAATGGGATTTAGGATCTTAAATCACCTGAATTCCCCTGCTTGTGTTGACAATTTAAGATAAGAGCAACAAGAAAACATTGACATTCTAACGAACCACTCGTTAGCTAAGGTTAGAAAGAAATAACCAGAAGAACAACTGTAGCAGACGACGCTGCCGCTAGCCAGGAACATGGCTGCTTGAGGGCTCCTCCTGAAGACAAGAACACAGGCTGATGAGGACTCACTTGATTACACATTGGAATTCATTAGCAGTTTGAATGATGGTGAACAGAGCAGATGGAACATGCTAGAGATCCTCTCCTCCAGTGTGTGTGTGGTGGGGGCTGTTTTAACCTGTGGGCCTTGATTAACAACCACCCACAGGTGTGCAGCCTCACCAGCCAATCAGTCCAACTCAGGCCAGGTGAGGCTGCTTCAACCAGCCACCAACCACACACACACACACACACACACACACATACACACACACACACACACACACACACACACACACACACACACACACACACACACACACACACACACTCCACAACTACAAGTTATTTAAAAGCAATGAATCAATCCTAAAAAGCCAAGCGTGGTCCTGCTCCGATGCTGCTGAGATACGAGTCAACGCTCACCATGAAACCGTCCTTCACCTCACAATCACAATGAACTCCAAGATAATAATGAATAACACGGTTATGTTCAAACAAGCCAGAAACAGCCTGTTAGTTTCATCAATCTCACGTGGTCCGGCTGGGAGAACTGCTCTACCGTCCCCATGTGTGTCAGTTGACTTTTCTAATGAGCGTGGGAGGAGGCGGACGGCCCACAGACGTCACCTCCGCCTCAACAGTTGCGGTGTGTGGCAGAAGTGTGTGCGGAACTGTCAGGGTTTCTGCACGCGTATCTAATGAGCTAACCGGTTTACTCTTGAGACGCCCATGTGGGACAGATGAAGATCCCTTTCCCTCCAACTCCAACAATCTTCTTGTGCCGAGTGACGTGAAAAGTGTACATTTTCAGCCCACTAAAGTCCATCCATTTGTAGTCCATTAGCTGTCAGTAGCAGCCAGCGCGGGCCTGTTCTCGGCCCGCTCCATTCATATGAGTCCCATAGCGGCGCTGATGCATCCCAACATGGTGGTCATGGTGTCTTCTCCTTGTAGCTGAAGAATAGCTTCCTTGTGTCCTGGTGGCTCTGCCTCTCCATGGCGCTGAGCCCCCAGGCCACGCAGGCCGTCTCTGGTCCATCTCTCCTGCCTGGGGGCACTGGGTTTGTTCGCCTGCTGGATTCAATGTTACTTCCCTTTTGTGGTTGGTTTCAGATTCAAAAATGTGTTGTTGTGTTCCCTGATAATGTTGCTCTTGTTGCATTTCTGTGTATGTGCTCTGTCTTTCTGTGTGTCCGTCTGCCTCTTTTCTCTCTCTCTCTCTCTCTCTCTCTCTCTCTCTCTCTCCCTCTCTCTCTCTCTCTCTCTCTCTCTCTCTCTCTCTCTCTCTCTCTCTCTCTCTCTCTCTCCTCTCTCTCTCTCTCTCTCTCTCTCTCTCTCCTCTCTCTCTCTCTCTCTCTCTCTCTCTCTCTCTCTCTCTCTCTCTCTCTCTCTCTCTCTCTCTCTCTCTCCCTCTCTCTCTCTCTCTCTCTCTCTCTCTCTCTCTCTCTCTCTCTCTCTCTCTCTCTCTCTCTCTCTCTCTCTCTCTCTCTTTAAATCCCCAGTTCTCCCTGTGCCGTTATCACCTGCACTATCAACCACCGGTTCTGTCCTTCCCATATTTCTTGCTCTCCATCCTTCTTTTTGCTGTGGTGGTTGCCGGTGGTTCTTCCCGCGTGTCGCTGCATCATGAGTTAAACCGTTTAGCTAAAGGCTATTGTTCCACAGGTGACTTTTGGGGGGAAAAAAAGATCTTGATGTAGCTTGGCTCTTGAGTGTGTGCTTTTGTGTGTGTGTGTGTGCGTGCGTGCGTGCGTGTGTGCGTTTGTGTGTGTGTGTGTGCTTGTGGGTGTGTGTGTGTGTATGTGAGGGGATATGCCCCCAGCTCAGCGGGGATCCAATGGGCAGCAGGAGAGTGACCAAAGTGTTAAAGGGTAGGTGTGGGAGGATGAGGACTGGTGCTACAGACCCCCTCTCCCCCCCACTAAGGTCAGTGGTGTGATGCTGCTGTTCAGCTGCTATACATGCAGCCCATACAAAGCTGTGCTTCATGGAAACCCCATTGGAGCTCAACTCCAATCAACCCAATTATGAACATCATATTGTGTTCCATTTGCAGTTCTTGATGGAAATAGTTTGTGATTTATACTGATTTTCATAGTTGAGCTGGCACGTCATGTCAATTTAATGTGCGTCATTTCGCTGGCACAATTATAGTTTAATATGGTGTGCTGAACTGGATGGCAGCTCAATGTAGAGTCACATGACTGTTATCTATTAGCACGCCAACCCCACTGCTGTGTTTAAACTAAATACTTATGGTTAGTGACACACTACTAACGGCTCTCCATGTCTTCGGCTGACCCTCTCACTGCTGGCTTTTGTACCAAACATGTTGGAACACTAGTATGTAAACGCCACTCAGCCCTTAATGCATTTTTGTACTATTTTATACTTTTATTGAATTTGGCAGGATGTATTTTAAAAAAATCTCAAAAACCCATTAGCATTGTGTGAGGCCTGGACGAATAGGACGCCCGGCAGGCCAAGCTCAGTGTCTAATATAGACATAGAGTGTGGATGTGATGGGGATACTGACTCACTCTCCAGCGACACACACACACACACACACACACACACACACACAAGAACGGAAGCACACACACACACACACACACACACACACACACACACACACACACAGAAGCACACACAAACACACACACACACACACACACACGCACACACACACACACACACACACACACACACACACTGAAGCTCAGCCGCTGAGTGATGTCACAGCAGTCTCTGCAACAGCGCTTGGTTTTCCGTTTTTTTTTCTTTTGGCCCGGGACATGCTCACTGCACATGCTCACTGCACATGCTCACTGCACATGCACACTGCACATGCACACTGCACATGCACACTGCACATGCACACTGCACATGCACACTGCACATGCACACTGCACATGCACACTGCACATGCACACTGCACATGCACACTGCACATGCACACTGCACATGCACACTGCACATGCTCACTGCACACTGGACATGCACACTGGACATGCTCACTGCACATGCACACTGCACATGCACACTGCACATGCACACTGCACATGCACACTGCACATGCACACTGGACATGCACACTGCACATGCACACTGGACATGCACACTGCACATGCACACGGCACATGCACACTGGACATGCACACTGCACATGCACACTGCACATGCACACTGCACATGCACATGCACACTGCACACTGCACATGCACACTGGACATGCACACTGGACATGCACACTGCACATGCACACTGGACATGCACACTGCACACTGCACATGCACACTGGAGATGCACACTGCACATGTACACTGCACATGCACACTGCACATGCACACTGGACATGCACACTGGACATGCACACTGGACATGCACACTGCACATGCACACTGGACATGCACACTGCACATGCACACGGCACATGCACACTGGACATGCACACTGCACATGCACACTGCACATGCACACTGCACATGCTCACTGCACACTGGACATGCACACTGGACATGCTCACTGCACATGCACACTGCACATGCACACTGCACATGCACACTGCACATGCACACTGCACATGCACACTGCACATGCACACTGGACATGCACACTGCACATGCACACGGCACATGCACACTGGACATGCACACTGCACATGCACACTGCACATGCACACTGCACATGCACATGCACACTGCACACTGCACATGCACACTGGACATGCACACTGCACATGCACACTGGACATGCACACTGCACACTGCACATGCACACTGGAGATGCACACTGCACATGTACACTGCACATGCACACTGCACATGCACACTGGACATGCACACTGGACATGCACACTGGACATGCACACTGCACATGCACACTGCACATGCACACTGCACATGCACACTGCACATATACACTGCACGTGCACACTGCACATGCACACTGCACATGCACACTGCACATGCACATGCACACTGCACACTGCACATGCACACTGCACACTGCACATGCACACTGCACATGCACACTGCACATGCACACTGCACACTGCACACTGCACATGCACACTGTTGCATAATGATTTTACTCATAGGCTCTGCAGGTTTACAGGTACGATATGCAACACATTTGAGTTATAAATGTAGTCTTAAAGCCATTCCCACATGAAGACGCTCACTTGAAGGGAACAGGGATCTGGGTTCATGGCTCAGACTCTGTGGAAGGCGGGGAGCAGAGAGCTGAAGCTGGAGAATGAGCGGGAGGGTGTGAGACTGAGCGGGAGGGTGTGAGACAGAGAGAGGATTAGTGAGTCGGATAAAGAGGGTGTGAGACAGGGAGAGAGGGTGTGAGGCAGAGAGAGGGTGTGGGACAGACAGAGAAAGGGTGTGAGACAGAGAGAGATTATATAAGACAGAGAGAGTGGGTGTGAGACAGAGAGAGATTATATAAGACAGAGAGAGTGGGTGTGAGACAGAGAGAGATTATATAAGACAGAGAGAGTGGGTGTGAGACAGAGAGAGAGGGTGTGAGACAGAGAGAGAGAGAGGGTGTGAGAGAGAGAGAGAGGGCGTGAGACAGAGAGAGAGAGGGTGTGAGACAGAGAGAGAGGGTGTGAGACAGAGAGAGAGAGGGTGTGAGAGAGAGAGAGAGAGAGAGAGAGAGAGAGAGAGAGAGGGTGTGAGACAGAGAGAGGGTGTGGGACAGAGAGAAAGAGGGTGTGAGACAGAGAGAGAGAGGGTGTGAGACAGAGAGAGAGGGTGTGAGACAGAGAGAAAGAGGGTGTGAGACAGAGAGAGAGAGAGAGGGTGTGAGACAGAGAGAGAGGGTGTTGGAGAGAGAAAGAGGGTGTGAGACAGAGAGAGAAGGGGTGTGAGACAGAGAGAGGGTGTGAGACAGAGAGAGAGGGTGTGAGACAGAGAGAGAGAGAGGGTGTGAGAGAGAGAGAGAGAGAGAGAGAGAGAGAGAGAGAGGAGAGAGAGAGAGAGAGAGAGAGAGAGAGAGAGAGAGAGAGAGAGAGAGAGAGAGAGAGAGAGAGAGAGGGTGTGAGACAGAGAGAGGGTGTGGGACAGAGCGGGGGGTGTGAGAATGAGCGGGAGGGTGTGAGACTGAGCGGGAGGGTGTGAGACAGAGAGAGGATTAGTGAGTCGGATAAAGAGGGTGTTAGACAGGGAGAGAGGGTGTGAGGCAGAGAGAGGGTGTGGGACAGACAGAGAAAGGGTGTGAGACAGAGAGAGATTATATAAGACAGAGAGAGTAGGTGTGAGACAGAGAGAGATTATATAAGACAGAGAGAGTGGGTGTGAGACAGAGAGAGATTATATAAGACAGAGAGAGTGGGTGTGAGACAGAGAGAGAGGGTGTGAGACAGAGAGAGAGAGAGGGTGTGAGAGAGAGAGAGAGGGCGTGAGACAGAGAGAGAGAGGGTGTGAGACAGAGAGAGAGGGTGTGAGACAGAGAGAGAGAGAGAGGGTGTGAGAGAGAGAGGGTGGGACAGAGAGAGGGTGTGAGACAGAGAGAGAGGGTGTGAGACAGAGAGAGAGGGTGTGAGACAGAGGAGAGGTGTGAGACAGAGAGAGAGAGAGGGTGTGAGACAGAGAGAGAGGGTGTGGGAGAGAGAAAGAGGGTGTGAGACAGAGAGAGAAGGGGTGAGAGACAGAGAGAGAGAGAGAGAGAGAGAGGGTGTGAGACAGAGAGAGGGTGTGAGACAGAGAGAGAGGGTGTGAGACAGAGAGAGAGAGAGGGTGTGAGAGAGAGAGAGAGAGAGAGAGAGAGAGAGAGGAGAGAGAGAGAGAGAGAGGAGAGAGAGAGAGAGAGGAGAGAGAGAGAGAGAGAGAGAGAGAGAGAGAGAGAGAGGGTGTGAGACAGAGAGAGGGTGTGGGACAGAGAGAAAGAGGGTGTGAGACAGAGAGAGAGAGGGTGTGAGACAGAGAGAGAAAGGGTGTGAGACAGAGAGAGAGGGTGTGGGAGAGAGAAAGAGGGTGTGAGACAGAGAGTGAAGGGGTGAGAGACAGAGAGAGAGAGAGGGTGTGAGACAGAGAGAGGGTGTAAGACAGAGAAAGATGGTGTGATACAGAGAGATGTGTGGGACAGACAGAGATAGAGGGTGTGAGACAGAGAGAGAGAGATTGTGTGAGACAAATAGAGAGGGTGTGAGACAGAGAGAGAGGGTGTGAGACAGAGACAGAGATGATGTGAGACAAATAGAGAGGGTGTGAGACAGAGAGAGTGGGTGTGAGACAGAGAGAGAGGGTGTGAGACAGAGACAGAGATGATGTGAGACAAATAGAGAGGGTGTGAGACATAGAGAGAGTGTGAGACAGAGAGAGAGGGTGTGAGACAGAGAGAGAGGGTGTGAGACAGAGACAGAGATGATGTGAGACAACTAGAGAGTGTGTGAGACAGAGAGAGTGGGTGTGAGACAGAGAGAGCGTGTGAGACAGAGAGAGAGGGTGTGAGACAGAGAGAGGTTGTGAGACAGAGAGAGAGGGTGTGATACAGAGAGAGAGAGCGGGTGTGATACAGAGAGATGTGTGGGACAGACAGAGATAGAGGGTGTGAGACAGAGAGAGAGAGATTGTGTGAGACAAATAGAGAGGGTGTGAGACAGAGAGAGAGGGTGTGAGACAGAGACAGAGATGATGTGAGACAAATAGAGAGGGTGTGAGACAGAGAGAGTGGGTGTGAGACAGAGAGAGAGGGTGTGAGACAGAGACAGAGATGATGTGAGACAAATAGAGAGGGTGTGAGACATAGAGAGAGTGTGAGACAGAGAGAGAGGGTGTGAGACAGAGAGAGAGGGTGTGAGACAGAGACAGAGATGATGTGAGACAACTAGAGAGTGTGTGAGACAGAGAGAGAGGGTGTGAGACAGAGAGAGAGCGTGAGACAGAGAGAGAGGGTGTGAGACAGAGAGAGAGTGTGAGACAGAGAGAGAGGGTGTGAGACAGAGACAGAGACGATGTGAGACAAATAGAGAGGGTGTGAGACATAGAGAGAGTGTGAGACAGAGAGAGAGGGTGTGAGACAGAGATAGAGAGGGTGTGAGACACAGAGAGAGGGTGTGAGACAGAGAGAGGGTGTGAGACAGAGAGAGGGTGTGAGACACAGAGAAAGGGTGTGAGACAGAGAGAGATTATATAAGACAGAGAGAGAGGGTGTGAGACAAAGAGAGAGAGGGTTTGAGACAGAGAGAGGGGGTGCTAGACAGAGAGAGAGGGTGTGAGACAGAGGGAGAGGGTGTGAGACAGAGAGAGGGGGTGTGAGACAGAGAGAGAGAGGGTGTGAGACAGAGAGAGGGTGTGAGACAGAGAAAGAGGGTGTGATACAGAGAGATGTGTGGGTGTGATACAGAGCGATGTGTGGGACAGACAGAGAGAGAGGGTGTGAGACAGAGGGAGAGGGAGGGTGTGAGACAGAAAGAGGGTCTAAGACAGAGAGTGATGGTGTGAGACAGAGAGAGAGGGTGTGAGACAGAGAGAGAGGGAGGGTGTGAGACAGAAAGAGGGTCTAAGACAGAGAGCGATGGTGTGAGACAGAGAGAGAGGGAGGGTGTGAGACAGAAAGAGGGTCTAAGACAGAGAGCGATGGTGTGAGACAGAGAGAGAGGGAGGGTGTGAGACAGAGAGGGTGTGAGACAGAGAGAGAGAGAGACAGAGAGGGTGTGAGACAGAGAGAGAGACAGAGAAGCGAGACAGAGACAGAGACAGAGACAGAGAGACAGAGGTAGTTAAGATACAACCTGACCTGCTCTTATTAAGTGTAATCTATATCTAGTTTGACCTTAAGGTAGTTAAGATACAACCTGACCTGCTCTTCTTAAGTGTAATCTATATCAAGCTTGACCTTAAGGTAGTTAAGATACAACCTGACCTGCTCTTATTAAATTTAATCTATATCTAGTTTGACCTTAAGGTAGTTAAGATACAACCTGACCTGTTCTTATTAAGTGTAATCTATATCTAGTTTGACCTTAAGGTAGTTAAGATACAACCTGACCTGCTCTTATTAAGTGTAATCTATATCTAGTTTGACCTTAAGGTAGTTAAGATACAACCTGACCTGCTCTTATTAAGTTTAATCTATATCTAGTTTGACCTTAAGGTAGTTAAGATACAACCTGACCTGTTCTTATTAAGTGTAATCTATATCTAGTTTGACCTTAAGGTAGTTATAATACAACCGGACCTGTTCTTATTAAGTGTAATCTATATCTAGATTGACCTTAAGGTAGTTAAGATACAAAATGACCTGCTCTTATTAAGTGTAATCTATATCTAGTTTGACCTTAAGGTAGTTAAGATACAACCTGACCTGCTCTTATTAAGTGTAATCTATATCTAGTTTGACCTTAAGGTAGTTAAGATACAACCTGACCTGCTCTTATTAAGTGTAATCTATATCTAGTTTGACCTTAAGGTAGTTAAGATACAACCTGACCTGCTCTTCTTAAGTGTAATCTATATCAAGCTTGACCTTAAGGTAGTTAAGATACAACCTGACCTGCTCTTATTAAATTTAATCTATATCTAGTTTGACCTTAAGGTAGTTAAGATACAACCTGACCTGTTCTTATTAAGTGTAATCTATATCTAGTTTGACCTTAAGGTAGTTAAGATACAACCTGACCTGCTCTTATTAAGTGTAATCTATATCTAGTTTGACCTTAAGGTAGTTAAGATACAACCTGACCTGCTCTTATTAAGTTTAATCTATATCTAGTTTGACCTTAAGGTAGTTAAGATACAACCTGACCTGTTCTTATTAAGTGTAATCTATATCTAGTTTGATCTTAAGGTAGTTAAGATACAACCTGACCTGCTCTTATTAAGTGTAAACTATATCTAGTTTGACCTTAAGGTAGTTAAGATACAACCTGACCTGCTCTTATTAAGTGTAATCTATATCTAGTTTGACCTTAAGGTAGTTAAGATACAACCTGACCTGCTCTTATTAAGTGTAATCTATATCTAGCTTGACCTTAAGGTAGTTAAGATACAACCTGACCTGCTCTTATTAAGTGTAATCTATATCTAGTTTGACCTTAAGGTAGTTAAGATACAACCTGACCTGCTCTTATTAAGTGTAATCTATATCTAGTTTGACCTTAAGGTAGTTAAGATACAACCTGACCTGCTCTTATTAAGTGTAATCTATATCTAGTTTGACCTTAAGGTAGTTAAGATACAACCTGACCTGCTCTTATTAAGTGTAATCTATATCTAGTTTGACCTTAAGGTAGTTAAGATACAACCTGACCTGCTCTTATTAAGTGTAATCTATATCTAGTTTGACCTTAAGGTAGTTAAGATACAACCTGACCTGCTCTTATTAAGTGTAATCTATATCTAGTTTGACCCTAATGAAGAATGAAGAAGAAAGCATTCATGTTCTTCTAACCTTAGACACACATGTGGTCAGTTTAAGATGGAGCATAGGATCTGTGATGGCTTCAACAACAATATAGTAGCCAGAGGGAATGGGACGCTCACCCACATCTTTAAACAAACACAGTCCTATGTACAACACTAATGGATTGATTCTCCTTTATACATTCAAACATCATGGTCACAACAGAGACCGGAACACATCATTCATATTTCATTCAAACATCATGATCACAACTCAATAACATTCAATCCTATTCATTTGGCTCCAACAGTGTGTGTGTGACACGATACTCTGCTGCCCTCTGGTGGAGAGACACCGCAGGTGCAGCCCAACACACATTTTTCCACAGACAGCTCTGAGTTCATAACAACGCACCCGGTTATTTCCGCTCGGAGAAGAGCACGTTTACACACACATTCACACACGCACACACACACACACACACACGCGAACCCCCCCCCCCCCACCAACACACACACACACACACACACACACACACACACACACACACACACACACACACACACACACACACACACACACACCCTCTCCTCCCACTCCCGTTCTAACTCTCGCGTGACTCTCTCCCTCCCGTTCCCACGCAACCCGCTCCGCCTCCCCCTAGCGCTCTCAGCCAATGAGCCTCCATAGTGGACACTTCCCCCCAAACACATGCAGGTAAACAAACACACCCAGACAACAGCCAATGAACTCCCCAAGCCCCTTAGTCCTGGAGGGAGACCCATGGTGGGCCAGGACCCAGCCTTACAGGGAGGTCCCCAAGCCCCTTAGTCCTGGAGGGAGACCCATTGTGGGCCAGGACCCAGCCTTACAGGGAGGTCCCCAAGCCCCTTAGTCCTGGAGGGAGACCCATGGTGGGCCAGGACCCAGCCTTACAGGGAGGTCCCCAAGCCCCTTAGTCCTGGAGGGAGACCCATGGTGGGCCAGGACCCAGCCTTACAGGGAGGTCCCCAAGCCCCTTAGTCCTGGAGGGAGACCCATGGTGGGCCAGGACCCAGCCTTACAGGGAGGTCCCCAAGCCCCTTAGTCCAGGAGGGAGAACCATGGTGGGACAGGACCCAGCCTTACAGGGAGGTCCCCAAGCCCCTTAGTCCTGGAGGGAGACCCATGGTGGGCCAGGACCCAGCCTTACAGGGAGGTCCCCAAGCCCCTTAGTCCTGGAGGGAGACCCATGGTGGGACAGGACCCAGCAGGGGGACCCGGATCCAGCAGGGCGACCTGGGTCTAGCAGGGGGACCTGGGTCCAGCAGGGGGACCCGGGTCTAGCAGGGGGACCTGGGTCCAGCAGGGGGACCTGGGTCTAGCAGGGGGACCTGGGTCCAGCAGGGGGACCCGGGTGCAGCAGGGGGACCCGGGTGCAGCAGGGGGACCTGGGGGGTCCAGCAGGGGGATCTGGGTCTAGCAAGGGGACCTGGGTCCAGCAGGGGGACCTGGGTCCAGCAGGGGGACCCGGGGTCCAGCAGGGAGACCTGGGTCCAGCAGGGGGACCTGGGTCCAGCAGGGGGACCAGGGTCCAGCAGGGGGACCTTGGTCTAGCAGGGGGACCTGGGTCCAGCAGGGGGACCTGGGTCCAGCAGGGGGACCTGGGTCCCAGCAGGGGGACCCGGGTCCAGCAGGGGGACCCGGGTCCAGTAGTGGGACCGGGTCCAGCAGGGGGACCTGGGACCAGCAGGGGGATCTGGGTCCAGCAGGGGGACCTGGGTCCAGCAGGGGACCTGGGTCCAGCAGGGGGACCAGGGTCCAGTAGGGGGACCTGGGACCATTAGGGGGACCTGGGTCCAGCAGGGGGACCTGGGTCCAGTAGGAGGACCAGGGTCCAGTAGGGGGACCAGCAGGTGGACATGGGTCCAGCAGGGGGACCTGGATCCAGCAGGGGGACCTGGGTCTAGCAGGGGGACCTGGGTCCAGCAGGGGGACCTGGGGTCTAGCAGGGGGACCCGGATCCAGCAGGGCGACCTGGGTCTAGCAGGGGGACCTGGGTCTAGCAGGGGGACCTGGGTCCAGCAGGGGGACCTGGGTCTAGCAGGGGGACCTGGGTCCAGCAGGGGGACCCGGGTGCAGCAGGGGGACCCGGGTCCAGCAGGGGGACCTGGGGGGTCCAGCAGGGGGACCTGGGTCTAGCAGGGGGACCTGGGTCCAGCAGGGGGACCTGGGTCCAGCAGGGGGACCCGGGGGTCCAGCAGGGAGACCTGGGTCCAGCAGGGGGACCTGGGTCCAGCAGTGGGACAAGGGTCCAGCAGGGGGACCTGGGACCAGCAGGGGGATCTGGGTCCAGCAGGGGGACCTGGGTCCAGTAGGAGGACCAGGGTCCAGTAGGGGGACCAGCAGGTGGACATGGGTCCAGCAGGGGGACCTGGATCCAGCAGGGGGACCTGGGTCTAGCAGGGGGACCTGGGTCCAGCAGGGGGACCAGGGTCCAGCAGGGGGACCTTGGTCTAGCAGTGGGACCTGGGTCCAGCAGGGGGACCTGGGTCCAGCAGGGGGACCTGGGTCCAGCATGGGGACCTGGGTCCAGCAGGGGGACCCGGGTCAAGCAGGGGGACCCGGGTCCAGCAGGGGGACCCGGGTCCAGCAGGGGGACCTGGGACCAGCAGGGGGACCTGGGTCCAGCAGGGGGACCTGGGTCCAGTAGGAGGACCAGGGTCCAGTAGGGGGACCAGCAGGTGGACATGGGTCCAGCAGGGGGACCTGGATCCAGCAGGGGGACCTGGGTCTAGCAGGGGGACCTGGGTCCAGCAGGGGGACCTGGAGGGTCAAGCAGGGGGACCCGGATCCAGCAGGGGGACCCGGGTCTAGTAGGGGGACCCGGGTCCAGCAGGGGGACCCGGGTCCAGCAGGGGGATCCGGGGGGTCCAGCAGGGGGACCCGGATCCAGCAGGGCGACCTGGGTCTAGCAGGGGGACCTGGGTCCAGCAGGGGGACCTGGGTCCAGTAGGGGGACCCGGGTCTAGCAGGGGGACCCGGGTCCAGCAGTCAAGTAGGGGACCTGGGGGGTCCAGCAGGGGGACCTGGGTCCAGTAGGAGGACCAGGGTCCAGTAGGGGGACCAGCAGGTGGACATGGGTCCAGCAGGGGGACCTGGGTCCAGCAGGGGGACCTGGGTCTAGCAGGGGGACCTGGGTCCAGCAGGGGGACCTGGGGTCAAGCAGGGGGACCCGGATCCAGCAGGGGGACCTGGGTCCAGCAGGGGGACCTGGGTCCAGCAGGGGGACCCGGGTCCAGCAGGGGACCTGGGTCCAGCAGGGGGACCTGGGTCCAGCAGGGGGACCTGGGTCCAGCAGGGGGACCTGGGTCCAGCAGGGGGACCGGGTCAGCAGGGGGACCCGGGTCCAGCAGGGGGACCTGGGGTCCAGCAGGGGGACCTGGGTCTAGCAGGGGGACCTGGGTCCAGCAGGGGGACCTGGGTCCAGCAGGGGGACCCGGGTCCAGCAGGGGGACCTGGGTCCAGCAGGGGGACCTGGGTCCAGCAGGGGGACCAGGGTCCAGCAGGGGGACCTGGGCCAGCAGGGGACTGGGTCCAGCAGGGGGACCTGGGTCCAGTAGGAGGACCAGGGTCCAGTAGGGGGACCCGGGACTGGTCCAGCAGGGGGACTGGTCCAGCAGGGGACCTGGGTCCAGCAGGGGGACCTGGGTCCAGCAGGGGGACCAGGGTCCAGCAGGGGGACCTGGTCTAGCAGTGACCGGGTCAGGGGGACCTGGGTCCAGCAGGGGGACCTGGGTCCAGCAGGGGGACCTGGGTCCAGCAGGGGGACCTGGGTCCAGCAGGGGACCCGGGTCCAGTAGTGGGACCCGGGTCCAGCAGGGGGACCTGGGACCAGCAGGGGGACCTGGGTCCAGCAGGGGGACCTGGGTCCAGTAGGAGGACCAGGGTCCAGTAGGGGGACCAGCAGGTGGACATGGGTCCAGCAGGGGGACCTGGATCCAGCAGGGGGACCTGGGTCTAGCAGGGGGACCTGGGTCCAGCAGGGGGACCTGGAGGGTCAAGCAGGGGGACCCGGATCCAGCAGGGGGACCCGGGTCTAGTAGGGGGACCCGGGTCCAGCAGGGGGACCCGGGTCCAGCAGGGGGATCCGGGGGGTCCAGCAGGGGGACCCGGATCCAGCAGGGCGACCTGGGTCTAGCAGGGGGACCTGGGTCCAGCAGGGGGACCCGGGTCCAGTAGGGGGACCGGGTCTAGCAGGGGGACCCGGGTCCAGCAGTCAGTAGGGGACCTGGGGGTCCAGCAGGGGGACCTGGGTCCAGCAGGGGGACCCGGGGTCCAGCAGGGGGACCTGGGTCCAGCAGGGGGACCTGGGTCCAGCAGGGGGACCAGGGTCCAGCAGGGGGACCTGGGTCCAGCAGGGGGACCTGGGTCCAGCAGGGGGACCTGGGTCCAGTAGGAGGACCAGGGTCCAGTAGGGGGACCAGCAGGTGGACCTGGGTCCAGCAGGGGGACCTGGGTCCAGCAGGGGGACCTGGGTCTAGCAGGGGGACCTGGGTCCAGCAGGGGGACCAGGGTCCAGCAGGGGGACCTGGGTCTAGCAGGGGGACCTGGGTCCAGCAGGGGGACCTGGGTCCAGCAGGGGGACCTGGGTCCAGCAGGGGGACCCGGGTCCAGCAGGGGGACCGGGTCCAGCAGGGGGACCCGGGTCCAGTAGTGGGACCCGGGTCCAGCAGGGGGACCTGGGACCAGCAGGGGGACCTGGGTCCAGCAGGGGGACCTGGGTCCAGTAGGAGGACCAGGGTCCAGTAGGGGGACCAGCAGGTGGACATGGGTCCAGCAGGGGGACCTGGATCCAGCAGGGGGACCTGGGTCTAGCAGGGGGACCTGGGTCCAGCAGGGGGACCTGGGGTCAAGCAGGGGGACCCGGATCCAGCAGGGGGACCCGGGTCTAGCAGGGGGACCCGGGTCCAGCAGGGGGACCCGGGTCCAGCAGGGGGATCCGGGGGTCCAGCAGGGGGACCCGGATCCAGCAGGGCGACCTGGGTCTAGCAGGGGGACCTGGGTCCAGCAGGGGGACCCGGGTCCAGTAGGGGGACCCGGGTCTAGCAGGGGGACCCGGGTCCAGCAGTCAGTAGGGGGACCTGGGGGGTCCAGCAGGGGGACCCGGGTCTAGCAGGGGGACCTGGGTCCAGCAGGGGGACCTGGGTCCAGCAGGGGGACCTGGGTCCAGCAGGGGGACCTGGGTCCAGCAGGGGGACCCGGGTCCAGCAGGGGACCCGGGTCCAGCAGGGGACCCGGGTCCAGCAGGGGGACCGGGGTCCAGCAGGGGGACCCGGATCCAGCAGGGCGACCTGGGTCTAGCAGGGGGACCTGGGTCCAGCAGGGGGACCCGGGTCCAGTAGGGGGACCCGGGTCTAGCAGGGGGACCCGGGTCCAGCAGTCAGTAGGGGACCTGGGGGTCCAGCAGGGGGACCTGGGTCCAGTAGGGGACCAGGGTCCAGTAGGGGGACCAGCAGGGGACATGGGTCCAGCAGGGGGACCTGGGTCCAGCAGGGGGACCTGGGTCCAGCAGGGGGACCCGGGTCCAGCAGGGGAACCGGGTCCAGTAGTGGGACCCGGGTCCAGCAGGGGGACCTGGGACCAGCAGGGGGACCTGGGTCCAGCAGGGGGACCTGGGTCCAGTAGGAGGACCAGGGTCCAGTAGGGGGACCAGCAGGTGGACATGGGTCCAGCAGGGGGACCTGGATCCAGCAGGGGGACCTGGGTCTAGCAGGGGGACCTGGGTCCAGCAGGGGGACCTGGAGGGTCAAGCAGGGGGACCCGGATCCAGCAGGGGGACCCGGGTCTAGTAGGGGGACCCGGGTCCAGCAGGGGGACCCGGGTCCAGCAGGGGGATCCGGGGGTCCAGCAGGGGGACCCGGATCCAGCAGGGCGACCTGGGTCTAGCAGGGGGACCTGGGTCCAGCAGGGGGACCCGGGTCCAGTAGGGGGACCGGGTCTAGCAGGGGGACCCGGGTCCAGCAGTCAAGTAGGGGGACCTGGGGGGTCCAGCAGGGGGACCCGGGTCTAGCAGGGGGACCTGGGTCCAGCAGGGGGACCTGGGTCAGCAGGTGGACCTGGGTCCAGCAGGGGGACCCGGGTCAGCAGGGGGACCCGGGTCCAGCAGGGGGACCTGGGTCCAGCAGGGGGACCTGGGTCCAGCAGGGGGACCGGGGTCCAGCAGGGGACCTGGGTCCAGCAGGGGGACCTGGGTCCAGCAGGGGACCAGGGTCCAGCAGGGACTGGTCCAGCAGGGGGACCGGGTCCAGCAGGGGACCTGGGGGTCCAGCAGGGGACCTGGGTCTAGCAGGGGGACCCGGGTCCAGCAGTGGGACCCAGGGGTCCAGCAGGGGGACCTGTCCAGCAGGGGACCCGGTCCAGCAGGGGGACCTGGGTACAGCAGGGCGACCCGGGTCTAGCAGGGGGACCTGGGTCCAGCAGGGGGACCGGGTCCAGCAGGGGGACCGGGTCTAGCAGGGGGACCTGGGTCCAGCAGGGGGACCCGGGTCCAGCAGGGGGACCTGGGTCCAGCAGGGGACCTGGGGGTCCAGCAGGGGGACCCGGTCCAGCAGGGGGACCCGGGTCTAGCAGGGGGACCCGGGTCCAGCAGGGGGACCGGGGGTCCAGCAGGGGGACCCGGGTCCAGCAGGGCGACCTGGGTCTAGCAGGGGGACCTGGGTCCAGCAGGGGGACCCGGGTCCAGTAGGGGACCTGGGTCTAGCAGGGGGACCCGGGTCCAGTCAGGGGGACCTGGGGGTCCAGCAGGGGGACCTGGGTCTAGCAGGGGACCTGGGTCCAGCAGGGGGACCCGGGTGCAGCAGGGGGACCCGGGTCCAGCAGGGGGACCTGGGGGTCCAGCAGGGGGACCTGGGTCTAGCAGGGGGACCTGGGTCCAGCAGGGGGACCTGGGTCCAGCAGGGGGACCCGGGGTCCAGCAGGGAGACCTGGGTCCAGCAGGGGGACCTGGGACCAGCAGGGTGACAGGGTCCAGCAGGGTGATCTGGGTCCAGCAGGGGGACATGGGTCCAGCAGGATGACCTGGGGGGTCCAGCAGGGGGACCTGGGTCCAGCAGGGGGACCTGGGTCTAGCAGGGGGACCCGGGGGTCCAGCAGTGGGACCCAGGGGTCCAGCAGGGGGACCCTGATCCAGCAGGGGGACCTGGGTCTAGCAGGGGGACCCGGGGGTCCAGCAGTGGGACCCAGGGGTCCAGCAGGGGGACCTGGGTCCAGCAGGGGGACCTGGGTCTAGCAGGGGGACCCGGGGGTCCAGCAGGGGGACCTGGGTCCAGCAGGGGGACCCGGGGGTCCAGCAGTGGGACCCAGGGGTCCAGCAGGGGGACCTGGGTCCAGCAGGGGGACCTGGGTCTAGCAGGGGGACCCGGGGGTCCAGCAGTGGGACCCAGGGGTCCAGCAGGGGGACCCTGATCCAGCAGGGGGACCCGGATCCAGCAGGGGGACCCGGGTACAGCAGGGGGACCTGGGTCTAGCAGGGGGACCCGGGGGTCCAGCAGTGGGACCCAGGGGTCCAGCAGGGGGACCCTGATCCAGCAGGGGGACCCGGATCCAGCAGGGGGACCCGGGTACAGCAGGGCGACCCGGGTCTAGCAGGGGGACCTGGGTCCAGCAGGGGGACCCGGGTCCAGTAGGGGGACCCGGGTCTAGCAGGGGGACCCGGGTCCAGCAGTCAAGTAGGGGGACCTGGGGGGTGCAGCAGGGGGACCCGGGTCTAGCAGGGGGACCTTGGTCCAGCAGGGGGACCTGGGTCTAGCAGGGGGACCTGGGTCCAGCAGGGGGACCCGGGTGCAGCAGGGGGCCCCGGGTCTAGCAGGGGGACCTGGGGGGTCCAGCAGGGGGACCTGGGTGTAGCAGGGGGACCCGGGTCCAGCAGGGGGACCTTGGTCTAGCAGGGGGACCCGGGTCCAGCAGGGGGACCCGGGGGTCCTGCAGGGGGACCCTGGGTCCAGCAGGGGGACCTGGGGGGTCCAGCAGGGGGACCCTGGGTCCAGCAGGGGGACCAGGGTCGTCCAGCAGGGGGACCTGGGTCCAGCAGGGGGACCTGGCCGTCCTCAGGCCCGCTCCTCGGCCCGCTCCTCAGGCCCGCTCCTCGGCCCGCTCCTCGGCCCGCTCCTCGGCCCGCTCCTCAGGCCCGCTCCTCGTCCCGCTCCTCGGCCCGCTCCTCGGCCCGCTCCTCGGCCCTCTCCTCAGGCCCGCTCCTCAGGCCCGCTCCTCGGCCCGCTCCTCGTCCCACTCCTCATCCCCAGGGCGAGACCGAACAAAATGTTCCTCCGCCCCAAAACCCAAACACATAGTTGCAGAAGAACAAACACAATACAACTGAAATCGTCAATTTAAAACTAAAAGAGAGAGAGAGAGAGAGAGAGAGAGAGAGAGAGAGAGAGAGAGAGAGAGAGAGAGAGAGAGAGAGAGAGAGAGAGAGAGAGAGAGAGAGAGGGGGGAGACAGAGAGAGTGAGACAGAAGGGGGAGAAAGAGAGAGTGAGAGAGAGAGAGAGAGAGAGAGAGAGAGAGAGAGAGAGAGAGAGAGAGAGAGAGAGAGAGAGAGAGAGAGAGAGAGAGAGAGAGAGAGAGAGAGAGAAGGGGGAGAAAGAGAGAGAGAGAGAGAGAGAGAGAGAGAGAGAGAGAGAGAGAGAGAGAGAGAGAGAGAGGGAGAGGGGAGGGGGGAGAGGGGAGAGGGGGGGAGAGAGAGAGAGAGAGAGAGAGAGAGAGAGAGAGAGAGAGAGAGAGAGAGAGAGAGAGAGAGAGAGAGAATTGTGTCAGTGGTGATGCAGCATGCAGATAGATAGATAGATAGATAGATAGATAGATAGATAGATAGATAGATAGATAGATAGATAGATAGATAGATAGATAGATAGATAGATAGATAGATAGATAGATAGATAGATAGATAGATAGATAGATAGATATAAATAAATAGTTGCGGGCTCGGGGGTTCTGTAAGAAAATCAAACAGCCGGGCGCTGATATGATATTCACAGAGATGGCCTGCATGAGAAAGAATGAACTTGCGTGTGTCTGATCCGCTGTGACTAAATGATCTCTTTGATTTTGGAGGGGCGAAAGATGAAAGATGAGGTCTAGTGGTGGATGGGAAGACGGGGGAGACGGTGGGGAGGGGGGAGAACGCTACGCCGGGCGGTCGGTCCACATCAGTTGGTCCCGGGGCCCGGGCTGGCCGGCGTGGCTCCACCGCGGGGAGATAAAATGAAAGCGTATTTCCTGGGAAAAGGGTATGGCAGGTTGTGTGACTGGGTCTTTACAACACCAGCCCTGAAAGGACAGCATTGCTGATCAGCGATTTGTTGAAAAGCAATCCCATTTACATTTCTGCAGCTACTTAAAATAAATGGTATCAAATGTGATGGGTTGAAACAAAGGCCTCTTTGGGTGTGAAACCTTTGCTGAGCTCCATCCCTTAGCTCCCCCAGCTTATCACCGTGTCTCAGTGTCTGCTGCTCGCCACAGGCAGTGCAAGATGGAAGCTTACTCAATATAGTTTGGCCTTTCCATTCAACCCCTCGTATTCCAAAGGTCGTTAATGAAAAGCCCTTGTCAGTTGATTGATTTGTGTACCTTTGATTGGCTCCCAGGCACTAGTGTGGGACAGGGTGTACAGGCCGACACTTTGGGCACACAAAAAAAACGTTGACAAGCTTTTTTGCCCCCAAGAGACAGAAAAGCGTAGGAGATTCAAGACTCAATGGAATGCTTACTCCCCATTCCCTTCCCAAGGATTTATAAAAACACAACACTATAACAATACAACACACAATGTATTGTCATGCGTGTTTACAATATGTCCATTTGAACAGATTGTAAACAATGAGTTCATGAAAACGATGGAAAGCGTCCCAGTGTTCCAGCTCCATGAACGTATTGTCTCTGAATGAACGAGGGGAGCCTGAATCAATTCAATTCTCCCCTTTGGGGGTCAAGGCTGGGGCTGATCAGAGAAGCCTAGAGTCGGGTTCCATCACCACATTTACATTAGCATTAGAATATGTTGATGGAAACAGACAAACACACTTTCTCTGCTTTGAGTACAAGCTGATAGGCTCGCTTGAGGTGCTTTTTAACAGATTTTAATCAAATTCCTGTGCAAAAGCAGAGATGGAAACCACTTTGCCTCATCAATTCTGACAGAGGGCTCCTTCTCAAGATGTCCTATGACCCAAAAACCACATGGCTGATGTCTGATGGCTGATGGCTGATGGCTGATGTGTGTGTGTGTGTGTGTGTGTGTGTTGATTGGCTTCCGTCCAATCTAATAGGCCAGGCGGCTGCCCCCATTTGTCCACTCCCCCCCCCAAACGGTTAAGGACAAGAGCCCTGTTTGCTTGGTTTGATTTGCCCAAAAAAGGCCAAAATGTAACCTTTGGAAGCCGGATAGCCTTGCTGCCATCCTATGGATTGGTTGTTGTTGTTGTTGTTGTTGTTGGCTAAAGGGCTCTGGTGTGTGATAGTGGGCCTTGATTAGCCAAACTAAGCTCTTTAGGTTGACCGTCATTTAATAAATCCCTCCTGTTGTTCACTGCTTCTAGAAGGACCCCTGGCACTCGGCTAACATTTGTTGTTTGCCTTTGCCGTTGATATACCTTTGTTTATTCCTATATATATTATTATTATATATTATTATATATTATATATTATTATATATATTATTATTATATTATATTATTCCTGCTGAATTAGAGTCCAACGGTTAATTCCATTGATCTCTGCAATAGGGATGTGCGCAATTTCCAGTCATTTAGTTGACTAGATTCAAGATTCAAGATTTGTATTTGCCAGATCCAACAAGTCCAATGGATCCATTACTCCCAATAGTGTTTCTATTTGATTATTGACTCATTGGCATGGATGTACAGTATGTGTTTTAATTAGATATAGACAAATAACCATGGATGTATGCGTTTTAAATATAGACTAATAACCATGGATGTACAGTATGTGTTTTAATTAGATATAGACTAATAACCATGGATGTACAGTATGTGTTTTAATTCGATATAGACTAATAACCATGGATGTACTGTATGTGTTTCAATTAGAAATAGACTAATAACCATGGATGTACTGTATGTGTTTTAATTAGAAATAGACTAATAACCATGGATGTAGAAGAAGAGGACAGCCTCCACGTGGCCTCCTCCGCAAGTAACAAGAAATGGTGCAAGACCAACTTGTGAAACTAATGTCGCCAACCAAACGTCGAGCTGGCAGGCTTAGGATCGGCGGACGGGCAGTCATCCCGACCGTCCAAAACCCAGGCCTGTCAGTGCTTCAACTCAATGTCGAGGGCCTAACAACCGCCAAAATCGAAGTCCTGCGTCACCTGGCTGATTCCAACGGGGCAGCGGTTCTGCTCCTGCAGGAGACACACTGCACATCAGACAACATCCTCAAGATCCCTGGGTTCCATCTCGCTGGGTCCATTTACAGCAAGCAACACGGTGTGGCAACGTTCGTCCGGACTGAAATAAGCTGGTCAGCCAGTAGCCAATCCCCACCAGGCTCTAACATCGAGTGGCTGGTTACTAAAATCCAGGAAACATCAGTCGTCAACGTATACAAGCCCCCACCATCAGAGCTGTCCGCGACGTCACTCCCATCAATAACTGCACCCGCCATCTATGCAGGTGACTTCAACTGTCAGCACACAGACTGGGGTTACAACCACACAACACCTAATGGAGTGGCACTGAGTGAATGGGCCTCCAACACTGATGCTCTGCTGCTGTATGACCCCAAGGAGCCTCCAACCTTCTTCTCTGCACGCTGGAATACCTCCACCAACCCGGACCTGGCGTTCGCCATCTGCCACAGTAACGACCCGAAACCGGAGAGACGCGTCCTGGATAGGTTTCCCCGCTCACATCACCGACCATCCATCATTAAAGTCCCATCACTGGTGGAACCGGTACCAGGGAAACCCGTCAAGCGATAGAACTTCCGAACGGCCAACTGGGAGTCGTATGCTGAGGAGACTGAAAGAAGGTCAGCTGGCCTGCCAGACCCAGACACAGCCGACCTGGATGCGGCCTATGCAGCCTACTGCCAGGTCCTCCTGGGTGCGGCAAAGAAGATCATCCCACGTGGCTATAACAGGAATTACATCCAAGGTTGGGACGAGGAATGCAGCCGCCTTCTGTGTGACCACCAGAGGGCTAGCTGCAGAGAAGAGGTGGATGTGACTGCAGCAGCACTGCTCCAGAAGCTGGATATCACCCGCAGGGCCAGATGGACAGAAGTCGTTGAATCAATCGACTTCACCCATTCTAGTCGCAAGGCGTGGCAGACCATCAACCAGCTCACAGGCAGAAATACAATACCCCACAGCTGCCCAGTCACAGCAAACACCATCGCATCCCAGCTCCTGAAGAACGGCCGCTTCCCGGATGCTGACAAAGACTTTGCCCGACTGACATCACGTGAGGTGTCTTGCATCTCGGGAGCGGCCAGTGTCGATTCCAACCTCTCGGGAGAATTCACAGCAGAGGAACTCAGTGAGGCCATGAGCAAGCTCAAACCAGGCAAATCCCCTGGCCGTGACAACATCCACCCGGAGTTCGTCATCCACCAGAGCACAACAACATCTGGCTGGCTCTGTGCATTCTATACATCATGCTACCAGAGATTAAAGCTCCCAAAGACTTGGCGCCGTGCCTCTGTCATAGCCCTGCCGAAGACCCCAAGTCATACAGACCAATCCCATTTAAGATTTTGGAGAGGATGGTCCATAGCCGCATTGAGCCAGTGGTGGACTCACAGCTCCCACGGGAACAAGCTGGTTTCCGTCGTGGAAGATCAACAGCAGACCAGGTAACACTACTCTGTCAGGACATCGAGCACAGCTTCCAGGACAATGAGAAAGCTGGGGTAGTGTACCTGGATCTGACTGCTGCATATGACACTGTGTGGCACCGGGGACTCCACCTGAAGCTGCTGAGGACAATACCGGACCGCCACATGGTGAAGTTCATCATGGAGACACTTTCCAACCGCAGTTTCATCCTCCAGACCAGCAGTGGCCAGTGCAGTAGGCTCAGAAGACTGAAGAACGGGGTACCGCAGGGGTCTGTTCTCTCGCCGATGCTGTTCAATGTTTACATCCACAACCTACCTGATACAGCATCCAGAAAGTATGGCTACGCAGACGATCTTGCCATCATGCTGAGCCAACCAATGTGGAAGGCGATGGAAGAGGGGCTTAACGAAGACATGGGCACACTGGTAGCATACCTTTGAAGGTGGCGTCTACAGCTCAGCGTCGGAAAATCAGTCGCAGCGGCATACCACCTTAGCACCAGAGAAGCCAGGAGGGAACTGACAATAAATGTCTGGAGGTCCAGCAAGCCCCGAAGTATCTTGGAGTGCGTCTGGATCGGACATTATCCTTCAAACAACACCTGGAAGAAGTCAAGGCCAAGGTGACATCCAGGGTCGCGCTGATCCGCCGCCTCGCTGGAACAACCTGGGGAGCCTCCGCTAAGATGCTGCGAATATCCACCCAAGCCCTGGTCTTCTCTGCAGCGGAATACTGCGCCCCAGTCTGGAGCAGAAGCCCTCATGCGAGAAAGGTCGATGTGGCTATCAATACCTCCCTCCAAATAATAACTGGATGCTTAAAGCCTACCCCTGTGTCCCTCTTGCCAGTCCTCGCGGGAATAGCACCGGCCGGCCTCCGACTGGGGAGGCTGCCACCCTCGCCCTGGCCAGGAAGGCACAAAAGAATGACTGGCACATCCTGCACAACACCACAATAACACCAGCACCTCCAAGCAGACTCAAGTCCCGCCACCCCTACAACAAGGCAGCACAAGAGATGCTCAACTCCACCTCTGAGGACATCTCCAGAGATGCATGGTTGGCAGAAGCTTGGAAGCAGGAGTGGGAGTCAGCTGGGCCCTCCCGAATATGTGTTTTAATTAGAAATAGACTAATAACCATGGATGTATTTGTTTTAAATAGATAAAGACTATTAACCATGGATGTATTTGTTTTAAATAGATAAAGACTATTAACCATGGATGTATTTGTTTTAAATAGATAAAGACTATTAACCATGGATGTATTTGTTTTAAATAGATAAAGACTATTAACCATGGATGTATTTGTTTTAAATAGATAAAGACTATTAACCATGGATGTATTTGTTTTAAATAGATATAGAC
>CM051013.1:18482256-18523981 GCA_027704905.1 Muraenolepis orangiensis | reverse complement strand
CCCACCCAGACCCATGGAGGGAGACCCACGGAGACCCACCCAGACCCACCCAGACCCACTGAGACCCACCCAGACCCACTGAGACCCACCCAGACCGACCCAGACCCACCGAGACCCACATAGACCCACTGAGATCCACCCAGACCCACTGAGACCCACCCAGACCCACCGAGACCCACCCAGACCCACTGAGACCCACTGAGAACCACCCAGACCCACTGAGACCCACCCAGACCCACCCAGACCCACGCAGACCCACGCATTCCCACTGAGATACACCCAGACCCACACAGATCCACCCAGACCCACCCAGACTCAATGAGACCCACCCAGACCCACGCCAGACCCACCCAGACCCACCCAGACCCACGGAGACCCACCCAGACCCACTGAGAACCACCCAGACCCACGCAGACCCACTGAGACACACCCAGACCCACTCAGATCCACCCAGACCCACGCAGACCCACCCAGACCCACCGAGACCGACCCAGACCCACTGAGACCCACCCAGACTCACGGAGACCAACCCAGATCCACCCAGACCCACCCAGACACACCCAGACCCACCCAGACCCACTGAGACCAACCCAGACCCACTGAGACCCACCCAGACCCACCCAGACTCACGGAGACCCACCCATACCCACACAGACCCACTGAGACCCACCCAGACCCACTGAGACCCACCAGACTCACGGAGACCCAGCCAGACCCACCCAGACCCACCGAGACACACGCAGACCCACGCAGACCCACTGAGACACACCCAGACCCACCCAGACTAACCCAGACCAACCCGGACCCACTGAGACCCACCCAGACCCACACTGACCCACCCAGACCCACCCAGATCCACGCAGACCCACCCAGACCCATGGAGGGAGACCCACGGAGACCCACCCAGACCCACCCAGACCCACTGAGACCCACCCAGACCGACCCAGACCCACCGAGACCCACATAGACCCACTGAGATCCACCCAGACCCACTGAGACCCACCCAGACCCACCGAGACCCACCCAGACCCACTGAGACCCACTGAGAACCACCCAGACCCACTGAGACCCACCCAGACCCACCCAGACCCACGCAGACCCACGCATTCCCACTGAGATACACCCAGACCCACACAGATCCACCCAGACTCACGGAGACCCACCCAGACCCATGCAGACCCACCCAGACCCACCCAGACTCAATGAGACCCACCCAGACCCACGCAGACCCACCCAGACCCACCCAGACCCACCCAGACCCACGGAGACCCACCCAGACCCACTGAGAACCACCCAGACCCACGCAGACCCACTGAGACACACCCAGACCCACCCAGATCCACCCAGACCCACGCAGACCCACCCAGACCCACCGAGACCGACCCAGACCCACTGAGACCCACCCAGACTCACGGAGACCAACCCAGATCCACCCAGACCCACCCAGACCCACCCAGACCCACTGAGACCAACCCAGACCCACTGAGACCCACCAGACCCACCCAGACCCACCCAGACTCACGGAGACCCACCCATACCCACACAGACCCACTGAGACCCACCCAGACCCACTGTGACCCACCCAGACTCACGGAGACCCAGCCAGACCCACTCAGACTCACGGAGACCCACCCAGACCCACCCAGACCCACCCAGACCCACCCAGACCCACGCAGACCCACCCAGACTCACGGAGACCCACCCAGACCCACACAGCCCCACCCAGACCCACCCAGACCCACTGAGAACCACCCAGACCCACTGAGACCAATCCAGACCCACTAGACCCACCCAGACCCACCCAGACCCACCCAGACCCACCCAGACCCACCGAGACTCACCCAGACTCACGGAGACCCACCCAGACCCACCCAGACCCACCGAGACCCACGCAGACCCACGCAGACCCACTGAGACACATCCAGACCCACCCAGACCCTCCCAGACTCACGGAGACCCACCCAGACCCACGCAGACCCACCAAGACCACGAGACACCAGACCACCCAGACCCACCAGACCCACCCAGACCCACTGAGACCACCCAGACCCACTGAGACCCACCCAGACCCACCCAGACCCACCAGACTCACGGAGACCCACCCATACCCACCAGACCCACTGAGACCCACCCAGACCCACTGTGACCCACCCAGACTCACGGAGACCAGCCAGACCCACTCAGACTCACGGAGACCCACCCAGACCCACCAGACCCACCCAGACCCACCCAGACCCACGCAGACCCACCCAGACTCACGGAGACCCACCCAGACCCACACAGCCCACCCAGACCCACCCAGACCCACTGAGAACCACCCAGACCCACTGAGACCAATCCAGACCCACTAGACCCACCCAGACCCACCCAGACCCACCCAGACCCACCCAGACCCACCGAGACTCACCCAGACTCACGGAGACCCACCCAGACCCACCCAGACCCACGAGACCCACGCAGACCCACGCAGACCCACTGAGACACATCCAGACCCACCCAGACCCTCCCAGACTCACGGAGACCCACCCAGACCCACGCAGACCCACCAAGACCCACACAGACCCACCCAGACCCACGGAGACCCACCCAGACACACTGAGAACCACCCAGACCCACGGAGACCCACCCAGACCAACCCAGACCCACTGAGACCCACCCAGACCCACCCAGACCCACTGAGACCCAACAAGACCCACCCAGAACCACCCAGACCCACCCAGACCCACGGAGACCCACCCAGACACACTGAGAACCACCCAGACCCACTGAGACCCACCCAGACCCACCGAGACCCACGGAGACCCACCCAGACCAACCCAGACCAACCCAGACCCACTGAGACCCACCCAGACCCACCCAGACCCACAAAGACCCACTGAGACCCAACCAGACCCACCCAGACCCTCCCAGACCCACCTAGACCCACCCAGACTCACGGAGACCCACCCAGACCCACCCAGACCCATGCAGACCCACCCAGACCCACCCAGACTCACGGAGACCCACCCAGACCCACTGAGACCCACCCAGACCCACTGATACCCACCCAGACCCACCCAGACTCACAGAGACCCAGCCAGACCCACCCAGACTCACGGAGACCCACCCAGACTCAAGCAGACCCACCCAGACCCACGTAGACCCAGCCAGACTCACGGAGACCCACCCAGACCCACGCAGACCCACCCAGACCCACGCAGACCCACCCAGACCCACTGACAACCACCCAGACCAATCCAGACCCACTGAGACCCACCCAGACCCACGCAGACCCACCCAGACCACCCAGACCCACTGAGACCCACCCAGACTCACGGAGACCCACCCAGACCCACCCAGACCCACCGAGACTAACCCAGACCAACCCGGACCCACTGAGACCCACCCAGACCCACACTGACCCACCCAGACCCACCCAGATCCACGCAGACCCACCCAGACCCATGGAGGGAGACCCACGGAGACCCACCCAGACCCACTGAGACCCACCCAGACCCACTGAGACCCACCCAGACCGACCCAGACCCACCGAGACCCACATAGACCCACTGAGATCCACCCAGACCCACTGAGACCCACCCAGACCCACCGAGACCCACCCAGACCCACTGAGACCCACTGAGAACCACCCAGACCCACTGAGACCCACCCAGACCCACCCAGACCCACGCAGACCCACGCATTCCCACTGAGATACACCCAGACCCACACAGATCCACCCAGACTCACGGAGACCCACCCAGACCCATGCAGACCCACCCAGACCCACCCAGACTCAATGAGACCCACCCAGACCCACGCAGACCCACCCAGACCCACCCAGACCCACCCAGACCCACGGAGACCCACCCAGACCCACTGAGAACCACGCAGACCCACGCAGACCCACTGAGACACACCCAGACCCACTCAGATCCACCCAGACCCACGCAGACCCACCCAGACCCACCGAGACCGACCCAGACCCACTGAGACCCACCCAGGCCCACTGAGACCAACCCAGACCCACTGAGACCCACCCAGACCCACCCAGACTCACGGAGACCCACCCATACCCACACAGACCCACTGAGACCCACCCAGACTCACGGAGACCCAGCCAGACCCACCCAGACCCACCGAGACACACGCAGACCCACGCAGACCCACTGAGACACACCCAGACCCACCCAGACTAACCCAGACCAACCCGGACCCACTGAGACCCACCCAGACCCACACTGACCCACCCAGACCCACCCAGATCCACGCAGACCCACCCAGACCCATGGAGGGAGACCCACGGAGACCCACCCAGACCCACCCAGACCCACTGAGACCCACCCAGACCGACCCAGACCCACCGAGACCCACATAGACCCACTGAGATCCACCCAGACCCACTGAGACCCACCCAGACCCACCGAGACCCACCCAGACCCACTGAGACCCACTGAGAACCACCCAGACCCACTGAGACCCACCCAGACCCACCCAGACCCACGCAGACCCACGCATTCCCACTGAGATACACCCAGACCCACACAGATCCACCCAGACTCACGGAGACCCACCCAGACCCATGCAGACCCACCCAGACCCACCCAGACTCAATGAGACCCACCCAGACCCACGCAGACCCACCAGACCCACCCAGACCCACCCAGACCCACCCAGACCCACGGAGAACCACCCAGACCCACTGAGAACCACCCAGACCCACGCAGACCCACTGAGACACACCCAGACCCACCCAGATCCACCCAGACCCACGCAGACCCACCCAGACCCACCGAGACCGACCCAGACCCACTGAGACCCACCCAGACTCACGGAGACCAACCCAGATCCACCCAGACCCACCCAGACCCACCCAGACCCACTGAGACCAACCCAGACCCACTGAGACCCACCCAGACCCACCCAGACCCACCCAGACTCACGGAGACCCACCCATACCCACACAGACCCACTGAGACCCACCCAGACCCACTGTGACCCACCCAGACTCACGGAGACCCAGCCAGACCCACTCAGACTCACGGAGACCCACCCAGACCCACCCAGACCCACCCAGACCCACCCAGACCCACGCAGACCCACCCAGACTCACGGAGACCCACCCAGACCCACACAGCCCCACCCAGACCCACCCAGACCCACTGAGAACCACCCAGACCCACTGAGACCAATCCAGACCCACTAGACCCACCCAGACCCACCCAGACCCACGCAGACCCACTGAGACCCACCCAGACCCACCCAGACCCACCCAGACCCACCGAGACTCACCCAGACTCACGGAGACCCACCCAGACCCACCCAGACCCACCGAGACCCACGCAGACCCACGCAGACCCACTGAGACACATCCAGACCCACCCAGACCCTCCCAGACTCACGGAGACCCACCCAGACCCACGCAGACCCACCAAGACCCACACAGACCCACCCAGACCCACGGAGACCCACCCAGACACACTGAGAACCACCCAGACCCACGGAGACCCACCCAGACCAACCCAGACCCACTGAGACCCACCCAGACCCACCCAGACCCACTGAGACCCAACAAGACCCACCCAGAACCACCCAGACCCACCCAGACCCACGGAGACCCACCCAGACACACTGAGAACCACCCAGACCCACTGAGACCCACCCAGACCCACCGAGACCCACGGAGACCCACCCAGACCAACCCAGACCAACCCAGACCCACTGAGACCCACCCAGACCCACCCAGACCCACAAAGACCCACTGAGACCCAACCAGACCCACCCAGACCCTCCCAGACCCACCTAGACCCACCCAGACTCACGGAGACCCACCCAGACCCACCCAGACCCATGCAGACCCACCCAGACCCACCCAGACTCACGGAGACCCACCCAGACCCACTGAGACCAACCCAGACCCACTGATACCCACCCAGACCCACCCAGACTCACAGAGACCCAGCCAGACCCACCCAGACTCACGGAGACCCACCCAGACTCAAGCAGACCCACCCAGACCCACGCAGACCCAGCCAGACTCACGGAGACCCACCCAGACCCACGCAGACCCACCCAGACCCACGCAGACCCACCCAGACCCACTGACAACCACCCAGACCAATCCAGACCCACTGAGACCCACCCAGACCCACCCAGACCCACGCAGACCCACCCAGATCCACCCAGACCCACTGACAACCACCCAGACCCACTGAGACCAATCCAGACCCACTGAGACCCACCCAGACCCACTGAGACCCACCCAGACTCACGGAGACCCACGCAGACCCACGCAGACCCACTGAGACACACCCAGACCCACCCAGACTAACCCAGACCAACCCGGACCCACTGAGACCCACCCAGACCCACACTGACCCACCCAGACCCACCCAGATCCACGCAGACCCACCCAGACCCATGGAGGGAGACCCAACCCGGAGACCCACCCAGACCCACCCAGACCCACTGAGACCCACCCAGACCGACCCAGACCCACCGAGACCCACATAGACCCACTGAGATCCACCCAGACCCACTGAGACCCACCCAGACCCACCCAGACCCACCCAGACCCACTGAGACCCACTGAGAACCACCCAGACCCACTGAGACCCACCCAGACCCACCAGACCCACGCAGACCCACGCATTCCCACTGAGATACACCCAGACCCACACAGATCCACCCAGACTCACGGAGACCCACCCAGACCCATGCAGACCCACCCAGACCCACCCAGACTCAATGAGACCCACCCAGACCCACGCAGACCCACCCAGACCCACCCAGACCCACCCAGACCCACGGAGACCCACCCAGACCCACTGAGAACCACCCAGAACCACGCAGACCCACCCAGACTCACGGAGACCCACCCATACCCACACAGACCCACTGAGACCCACCCAGACCCACTGAGACCCACCCAGACTCACGGAGACCCAGCCAGACCCACTCAGACTCACGGAGACCCACCCAGACCCACCCAGACCAACCCAGACCCACCCAGACCCACCCAGACCCACGCAGACCCACCCAGACTCACGGAGACCCACCCAGACCCACACAGCCCCACTGTTGAGCATATTTAGTTATATGACAAAGCCATGCTAAGCCAATCACATTAGTTACATTGGAACATGTGTTGCCTGCGTGCACACTGGGATGCTGTTGCGAGCATGCGCACAATAAACGGTCTTGTGAACTCAGACCAAAGAGATGATGGTTGTGTGTGATTTCTCTCCGTGAATATAGCCTAGCTAAGTAAGAGGTAGCTAACCACATTGGTGACTGATATAACGTGCTGCAGAAATGTCTAACGCTACAGGTTATGGGCCCAGTCATGCAGGCCAAAGGTGGTTCAGACTTTTATTCGACGGTGAAGAGAAAAGTTACGAGCTCTGGGAAACGAGGTTCCTCGCGCACATGGAGTTACGTGGTCTCAGAGAAGTTATCTCGGAAGACCCGGAGATAGATGGGTATGACGAAGAAGCTCTCGCGGAAGATGAAACCAAGAACGGTGAGGCATATGCAGAGCTAGTGCAATGTCTGGACAACAAGAGCTTGTCGTTAGTAATGAGGGACGCGAAACGTGATGGAAGAAAAGCACTGAATATTCTTCGCGAGCACTATGCAGGAAAAGACAAACCCCGCGTGGTGAGTTTGTACTGTGAACTTTCCTCGCTCCATAAGGCTAGCAATGAAACGGTCACTGACTATATTATTCGAGCAGAAACTGTATTCACGTCATTGAGAAGAGCAGAAGAGCACATTAGTGATGGGCTTCAGATAGCTATGGTAGTTAAGGGGCTACCTGATTCATACAAGCCATTCGTCGTGCACATCACCCAGACGAATGACACTGTAACGTTTGGCGAGTTTAAAACGAAACTGCGAAGTTATGAGAGTACAGAAAAATATGGGAAGAGTGACGTGAATGTTGAAGAAGACAACGTGATGAAATCTAGCGGGGCAACGAGGTCACGAGGACGAGGAAGAGGAAAGAAAATGGACCTGGCTGATGTTGAGTGTTACACGTGCGGTAAAAAAGGACACATGGCCAGAATATGTCCTGACGGGTACCACGTGAGAAGAGAGGAACGAAAATGGGACACACCACAGCGAGGAATGGGGCGAAGTCGAGGACGAGGCCGTGACCATGTGATGAAAGCTGATGGAGAGACGGAGGCAGAGCCTACATCTTTCAGTTTCTTCAGGATGAGTGACTGCCCTACACAGAGAGGGAACAAGAAAGGTCTAATGGTCGACTGCGGCGCCACAGCACACATGATCAACGACGCCACAAAGTTCAAAACAGTTGACAAGAGCTTCAGACCCGAGGACCACATGATCGAGCTGGCCGACGGATCCAAGGTGAGCGGGATGGCTAAGATGAGGGGAGACGCTGAAGTCTGTTTGCTGGACAGCGAGGGACGACAGGTGACAACGAGGCTCAAGCAAGCGCTCTACATCCCATCTTTTCCACAAAACATCTTTTCAGTCAAAGCAGCGACAGCCAACGGAGCTGAGGTCCACTTCAAGGACGGTAATGACTGGCTGGTCAACAAGAATGGTACCAAGTTCAAAATGGACGTGTATGGTAGGCTGTATTACCTTAGCACAGTAGAGGATGAAAATGTTGATGAAATGTATGGGTGTCATGACATTCAAACGTGGCATAGGATACTTGGTCATTGCAATTTTGATGATGTTGCAAAATTAGAGAAGGTGGTTGAAGGGATGTCTATAAAAGGGAAACATGACATGTCCAATCAAAACTGTGAAATATGCACACAGGGCAAATTTACACAAAGCAGAAACAGGCATGCAGATGCTAAAGCTACAACTGTGTTAGAGCTAGTTCACACAGACCTATGCGGTCCTATAGAACCAGCAGATAAAGATGGGTACAGATATGCAATAGCATTTACTGATGATTACAGTGGGATGATTTTTCCATACTTTATCAAAGCAAAGAGTGACGCGACAAAAGCTACTGAAAAATTCATAGCAGATGTAGCGCCATATGGAAAGATAAAGTGCATAAGGTCTGATAACGGCACAGAGTTTACGGGACAAGAGTTCCAGTCTCTACTTAGGAGTAACGGGATTAGGCATGAGAAGAGTGCACCCTACTCACCTCATCAGAATGGAACTGCCGAAAGAGGTTGGAGAACCTTATTCGAGATGTCACGATGCATGCTATTGGAGAGTAACCTCCCAAAGCAATTATGGACATATGCTGTACAGACAGCAGCTCAAATCCGCAACAGGTGCTACAGTAAGCGGCTAGAGCAGACACCTTACTGTGTTTTCACAGGAAAAACACCTAACCTATCTAACATGAGGATATTTGGCTCTGAATGCTATGTATATAAGCAGGATAAGAAGAAGCTGGATTCTAGATGTGAAAAGGGGATCCTTGTAGGCTATGACAAATACAGTCCAGCATACAATGTGTATTATCCTGAGACAGGAAAAGTCCTAAAACATAGGCTGGTGAAATTCATCACCAAAGGTAGCGCAGATAGCCAGACTCAGACAGATTGTGACATGGGGGAAGACTTTGAGAGTTATGCAGATACACCACCAAAGAGAGTCAACCAGGTACAGGGACAGCCTAAGGAGCGTAAAGAGTCCAGTGGTGAAGAGACTGCTGAGGCAGGTCCTACCCAGATAGATAGTACTGAGAGAGAAGAGGGAGAAAGGAGATACCCTACGAGACAGAGAAAGGCTCCAGAATACTTTAAGGAGTACCAGTGTAAAGCTGAGTGTGATGGTGACGAAAGTGAGAATGTAGATTATTTCTACAGAGTAGCTTATGGTGTACCTAATACACTTAAAGAGGCAATGGACTCTAAGAAGTCAAAAATGTGGGCTGATGCGATGAAAGAGGAGATTAATTCTTTGACCGAGAATGAAACTTTCACTCTGACTCCACTGCCAAGAGGCAAACAAGCAGTGGGAGGTCGCTGGGTATATGCAGTGAAAGAGAGCCCAGATGGATCTGAGATTTGTAAAGCCAGATATGTTGCAAAGGGGTATAGTCAAGTTGAAGGGATTGATTATAAAGAGACCTTTTCACCAACAGCCAACATGACCTCTGTACGAGCATTAATGCAGGTGGCTGTACAGGAGGATCTTACTATACACCAAATGGATGTGAAGACTGCTTACCTCCATGCTCCAATCGACTGTGAGGTATATATGGAGCAGCCGGAAGGTTTTGAAATCAAATCAAAAACAGGGGAACACTTAGTGTGTAAACTAAACAAGTCATTGTATGGTTTAAAACAGTCCGGGCGTAACTGGAACATGTTACTGCATGATCACCTTACAGAGAACGGTTTTGTGCAAAATGATGCTGATCATTGTGTCTACAGCAGAAATACTGAGAATGAGAAAGTGATTCTGTTAGTATGGGTGGATGACTTAATCATAGCAGCGAGTGACAACACCTTACTCACTGATGTCAAAGAAATGTTGAACAAAAGGTTTAAGATGAAGGATATGGGTCCACTTAAACACTTCCTGGGTATCGATTTCAGACAGAGTGATGGAGAGATCAAAATGACTCAAAAGAGACATATAGAGAAGATGTTAGCAAAATTTGGAATGTCTGAATGCAAACCGAGATCCACCCCATGTGAGCAAAAGTTAAACTTTGACAGTGAGGGTGAAGTGATTGATTCAACAGGATACCGAGAGATAGTAGGTAGCTTGATATACATTATGACATGTACTAGACCTGACCTGAGCTGGGTGGTTAGTAAACTATCTCAATACCTAGCAGAACCAAAGCAGCAGCATTGGGCTACAGCCAAACACCTACTGAGGTACTTAAAGGGTACTATAGATCAAGAGCTACACTACCAGAAATGTGAGGAAAGCGTTCTACAGCTGGAGGGGTACAGTGATGCTGATTGGGCAGCCGATAGGGATGATAGGAGGAGCACAACTGGATACTGTTTCAGCTTAACTGAGAATGGTCCAGTTATATCGTGGAAGAGCAGGAAACAGCCAACGGTGGCATTATCCACCTGCGAAGCTGAGTATATGGCACTAGCAGCCACTACTCAAGAGAGTATGTACCTTGTACAACTACTAAGAGGAATAGATAGTTGTAACCAGCATGTACCAGTCAAGATATATGAGGACAACCAGGGGGCGATAGCTTTATCTAAGAACCCAGTATGCAGACAGAGAAGCAAACATATAGACATAAAGTATCACTTTGTACGGTCTGCACACACAGAAGGGAAAATATGTATAGAATACTGTCCTACTGCAAACATGGTAGCGGATGTCTTTACCAAGCCAGTGACAAAGGCTAAGTTTGAGAGTTTCAAGGGATATTTGTTTGGAGAGTAATGTGAACTGGCAGATGTAAATGTTTTGAAGTCTTAAGAACACTGCCAGTATGCCAAATGTTTTATTTTGGAGTTTTGTATTTTTGGTTTTATTTACCATTATAGAGAGCTATACACATGTCTTTGAGTGGGAGTGTTGAGCATATTTAGTTATATGACAAAGCCATGCTAAGCCAATCACATTAGTTACATTTGGAACATGTGTTGCCTGCGTGCACACTGGGATGCTGTTGCGAGCATGCGCACAATAAACGGTCTTGTGAACTCAGACCAAAGAGATGATGGTTGTGTGTGATTTCTCTCCGTGAATATAGCCTAGCTAAGTAAGAGGTAGCTAACCACATTGGTGACTGATATAACGTGCTGCAGAAATGTCTAACGCTACAGAGGGGAATAAGCTCCTTCCTGAGCCTGCTCGACTTGGAACAAAGGTTCCCGTAGCGTCTCCAGGAGGGAAGGAGGGCAAACAGTCCATGGTTTGGGTGAGAGGTGTCTTTGACGATGCTTCGTGCCTTCCTCAGACACCGTATGTGTTGGGTAGTCTCTATTGCAGGGAGTAGTAATCCGACGATGCGTTGGGCGGGTTTCACCACCATCTGCCGCGCTTTCCGGTCTAACATATACAGTATAACATATAATACAACATATATAATTATTTTAGCAGGCTGTCCCCTTCTAACGACGGCCTACTCTGTAGGCCTACTCTAAGATCAGGCCTATTCTGTATTCTGAGCAGTGCTGCTCTGTATGGCATCCTGCAGCTCCCCATCAGTGTACAGTTATATATCTTACATACAGATTCTATGTGTCTTATGTATCGTACATGCTGGTTCGATGTGCCTTATATGCTTGTGTGAGGATGCCAGGTGTGTTTGCTCCTGCGAGACACGGCCTTGAAGTAACAACTGAATAACAGGCCAGTGTGGGAAAGTAGCTGCAGGCTTATCTTAGAAGCAGAGACAAAGCTATGCTGCAGGAAAGTGGTATCACACTTTCTTTAGACCTGTTTACCAAGAATACACGTCCTCGACAAAACTTTTGAGGGATCAGGGCTAGGCATTACCAATGAAGAAGAATAAGAAGAATCCCTACAAATACAATAGGTATCATCCATTGGTTCGCTGTGAATACCTAATTAGTTATCTCCTCTAATAGGCTGATATAATGAAATGGAAATATTCTGCTCAGTTCAGATTAAGTTGAAGACTATTCCAGCAAGTTGCAGCAACAAGTAGATTTGCAGTTTAAGCAGTTGAATATGATTTAGGGTACATCCTGACTTTCAAGGCGGAGGAGCAAGGTTTATTAATGAAAACATATGAACGTTATATAATGTTGACCTATGAACGTTATATAGCGTGCTAAGGCCGGGCCACGTACGTTTTATATTTTAATGGTCTACAAGTTGCATAACAAAAGCCTACAGGTGAAATAAACGGCATATGAATGCGTTCTGTGGATCAAGATATTTAAATTCCCAGCAGTGCTACAATCTCAGTGCCTCCCCCCCCCTCTCGGCCAATCCGCTTGGACTTTGACTCCGTTGACTATCAGTTGCATGGTTTTGCATGGTGTTTGGTTCAGAGAAAGGAAAGTGAAACTCCGAGTTTCACTACTTTTCTCTGGAAGCTTTCTTTAGGGTACGTGTGGTGATAAGGCAGGCCACTGACTATGGCAAATACAATGGTATTGGTACAAAGCGTGTTGTTTTTTATTCATTACTTTATTATTGAAATGCAAATACGAACATGCATATACTTTGATGCCATGTATTCCATTTACATCTACTAACGCTCAATAGTTGCATATGAAATGCGATGGCAGCCGCTTTACCTGTTTACCAAGAATACACGTCCTCGACAAAACTTTTGAGGGATCAGGGCTAGGCATTACCAATGAAGAAGAATAAGAAGAATCCCTACAAATACAATAGGTATCATCCATTGGTTCGCTGTGAATACCTAATTAGTTATCTCCTCTAATAGGCTGATATAATGAAATGGAAATATTCTGCTCAGTTCAGATTAAGTTGAAGACTATTCCAGCAAGTTGCAGCAACAAGTAGATTTGCAGTTTAAGCAGTTGAATATGATTTAGGGTACATCCTGACTTTCAAGGCGGAGGAGCAAGGTTTATTAATGAAAACATATGAACGTTATATAATGTTGACCTATGAACGTTATATAGCGTGCTAAGGCCGGGCCACGTACGTTTTATATTTTAATGGTCTACAAGTTGCATAACAAAAGCCTACAGGTGAAATAAACGGCATATGAATGCGTTCTGTGGATCAAGATATTTAAATTCCCAGCAGTGCTACAATCTCAGTGCCTCCCCCCCCCCTCTCGGCCAATCCGCTTGGACTTTGACTCCGTTGACTATCAGTTGCATGGTTTTGCATGGTGTTTGGTTCAGAGAAAGGAAAGTGAAACTCTTCCGAGTTTCACTTACTTTTCTCTGGAAGCTTTCTTTAGGGTACGTGTGGTGATAAGGCAGGCCACTGACTATGGCAAATACAATGGTATTGATACAAAGCGTGTTGTTTTTTATTCATTACTTTATTATTGAAATGCAAATACGAACATGCATATACTTTGATGCCATGTATTCCATTTACATCTACTAACGCTCAATAGTTGCATATGAAATGCGATGGCAGCCGCTTTAGCCACGCGACATCCAGACACCAGACACCTGAAAGACACCAGCTTCTCACGTTAGAGTGTTGCCTCTGGGGAGTCCTCCGGAGGTCGTGAGTTCGAGCCCAGTTCGGGACACACTCAGTGTTACACATGTTCTTTACCTTGGATCCAATCCTTCTAATATAATTGTAAGTCGTAAGATATGTGATGAAAAGGGTTTTCTTACACTCCTCCAAGAGTCGATGGGTGTACCCCCCTCTTATAGGGAAACGTTCACATTAACGACAGTAACGACAAAGGAAAACAAAAGGTGAGGGGAGTGACCATCGTAGAGAGTTAAGGATTGGCCATGGCTGAAGTCAGACATGACGGGAGAGGTCAAGAATACACACACACTGAGAGTCTGAGTTGATTTGCATGCAAAGGTTTATTTAATTACTGATATGGTATAGATGCTTAAATGCTTTATGTAGAGTGTAGTTAATATTTCTATAAAATGGACCCTACATATGTGTTGATCTTTCCTGACTAGCTCCCAGACCGTAGTCGAGGAATACAGGGGATATTCATCCAGGTCCGAAGCACAGGCTTCGGGTTCAATAACCCACTTAATGAACAGACAGGCAGGGTTTACTTCCGAGAGGGTTGGATTTATTGATAACTGATGTCCATTGCTACTACTCCCGTCCACTTCCAGACAGACACAGACGCTCGCTCATTCACCTCCCACACACACACGCCACGCCCCCCTCTCTCTTAAAGGGATAGGCAGCCTTGCCCTACATGAACCTACTAGTATAACACATGCATTATTTACCCTGCATTGTTTCAATGTGCATTGGCACTTTGTACATGTAATATATATTATTAAGTACATATCATATTGTATATACATTTAATATAGATACAGATATGCTGCTGTATTATTATTATTATGTTGTTACTCTATTGTGATTGTATTCATATATGTATGTATATAAAAAAAACATTCATATTGTCTTTTTATATACATATATGTGCTGCTTTTACAAACAAATTACATCCCCATTTACTCACACATCTACTCTAACATTAGTACATTAAAATGTGTTTGTAGCAGACAATGCTGTCACATGACACAGGGTGATGAGAGAACCAGTTTATAGAGTTTTGTTCTTGATGACAACTAAATCAAGGCTGGGGGCCTTAATTAACCCACAGGTGGACCCACAGGTGTGCAGCCTCACCAGCCCCAGACTCTAATCAGTCTGACTGGGGCCAGGTGAGACTGCTCCAACCAGACTTTTAATCAGTCTGACTGAGGCCAGATGAGGCTGCTTCAGCCAGACTCTAATCAGTCTGACTGGGGCCAGGTGAGACTGCTCCAACCAGACTCTTAATCAGTCTGACTGAGGCCAGATGAGGCTGCTTCAGCCAGATTCCAATCAGTCTGACTGGGTTCAGGTGAGGCTGCTTTAACCAGACACCAACCACACAAACTCCACAGTGTTACATTGTGCTATTAAAACAACAGCAATCAATTTTCCCAGGGGACATCGCCAAACGGTAGTAGTAGGGGTAGCAGGTAGTATTTTGGACGCTGCTCACATCCCCCGGTGCCGCAGGTGAACATGACCACCCTGGACGGGACGGACGTGCTGGCGGAGAAGGCGGACCGCCGGGAGTTCATCGACCCGCTGAAGAAGATGCTGACACTGGACGCCGACAAGCGGGTCACGCCCATGAAGACCCTCCACCACCCCTTCGTCACCATGAGCCACCTGCTGCACTTCCCCCACAGCTCTCAGTAAGCACGGGAAGCACCTTCATTATTCATTATATTGATACCGTTCTATAGATCGTGACCATTTCAGAATCAGAATGCTTCTGTGTGTGTACTTCAGAATGTACTTCAGAATGTGTGTGTGTGTGTGTGTGTGTGTGTGTGTGTGTGTGTGTGTGTGTGTGTGTGTGTGTGTGTGCCTGTGTGGGTTTGTGTCTGTGCCTCCGTGTGTGTGTATGTCTGTGCCTCCATGTGTGTGTATGTGTGTATGTGTTTTGATTGTCATCAACAAAATTGGTACAATTTCATATATCCATATATATATATATATATATATATATATATATATATATATATATATATATATATATATATATATACATTTTTATATGTAAAAATACACCAATATGTATTAGATTAGAATACATTACATTACATTAGATTAGATTCAAATGTATTGCCATTGCACAGCACAGCAAAGTACAGTACAGTGAAAATAAGTTGGCAAATGTTACACTAAAGTGCATAGTAATATACAATGTACCGTGGTTAAATAGGATAAAACAGTCTACTACGTATAAAAACAGGTATAAAATATACTTATAGAGTAGGTATGACATATGTGCAGATATAGGTAGATATATATATATACAGGTAAAGTTAGATTAGATTAGATTCAAATTTATTGTCAAGTACAGTACAGCGAAAGGAAGTTGGCATCTAACCAGAGTGTAAATGTTGCAGTAAAGTGCATGGTAATATATAATGTACAGTGGTAAAATAGGATGTAAAAACAGTTATAAAAAACAGGTATAAAATAACTTATAGAATAGGTTTGAGATATGTGCAGACATAGGTAAGTATACTTACCTGTATTATGTATACAGGTAGGTATGTATGTATAATACTCTCCAATCAAATTGTACTCTCCAATCATTCTTCAAAGGTGCTGTACATCAAGATTCAAGAGTGTATCATTTGAGTGAAATGTGTTAGAAATGGCATAGTCGTCAATCAAGTGGGGCTGTCTGTTCTGGTTGACTGCAGGCCTCTGCGGCCTCTCTATGAGACTATTACAATTTAAGACGGCTCCTGGGTCATTTCTCAGGGCAATCAGTTTGCCCTGGTTGGGTTTGGGCAATCCATCATAGCCTGTCAATCACATTCACTCACTCACAGTGTCATCGTCTCATTGGTGGAGAAATGTAGGGAGGGAGGGACCGGAGCAGAGAGGCAAAGGGTGTTTCTTTCGTGGGTTGTTTCTTATCCAAATCTGGCTATATTCTGCTGTTCTCCGCACTCTCCCTTCACACCTCTCAAACCTTACCTACAGCACCCCCTTTTAAACAAGCGTTTTAAAAAACCCTCATGTTAACAATGATCTCGTCCTCTCCAGATGGTCTCCGTGGGCGGTCAGTCTCTGTCCCTGAGCAGCAACATGACGCTGCTCAACTACCAGCAGAGCAGAGCCACCCAGCTCTGTGGGCAGGCCGAGCCCTTCCAGCAGACCCTCATCGTCTAGTTTAAAAGCAGAATGTTTATATAGAATATAGTTATTTTATACTTGCTTTAAAAAATGAAGGTAATAGGAGAATTCTTAATTATAAGTCTCACAAGTCTGACATTTGTTTATATTTAAATTTAGATTCAAAGTCTGAAAGTCTGTCTTTCGCTTTATATTTCTTTCGACCAAATCACGTTGCTGGAGGTGGGGATCTGTAAGACCGTAATTGGTGAAAAACCCAAACTGAGCCAGCGGTAGTGAACTGTAAAGACGTGTCTCTCCCATGTCTCCAGCCATCCAACAAGCCCTCCGGCTACCCGGTGAGGGTTGACAACTCTGTTCCGCTGGTCCCCCAGAACCAGCCCCCACAGCCCCTCCACATACAGCCCAGCATTCTGGCCCAGGTAGGCTCTCACCTCACAATGCCTTGTGAGGGGGGGAAATAGAACTACAAAGAACTACAAACCCCACGGCTGTCTTGTGTAATGTTTGGTACTGTTTCTATTACCACTGCTAGAAGCAGGATGTTTTATTGTGACAAGCACTGGACCGGAAGGAGTAGGAAACCCCGTACTGAGACAGAGACGGTGAATAAACAGAAGGCTCCCGTGCTAAGCTAAGAACTTGAAGTGTACCTGTGTCCATTATTATATAGATTAGGCTATAATACATATTGTGTATAGTCTATCACAACATCTTGTGTTCTCTTTCTCATAATGTTTAACTGGCTAAATCACACCATTAATCATAGCTAGATAAAAGACCAAAGGCAGTGCCTCCACTCTTCTCTGTCTCCATCCATAGTGTAGTATCTATAACACAATGGGACTGATGAGAGAGAGATGTAGATAGAGAGACAGAAAGAGAGAGAGAGAGAGAGAGAGAGAGAGTATGACTCCTGACCTTCACAATAAGCAAGTCTTGGGGGTTTAAGTAGACCCCAAGAAGGTCCTTTATTGATCATGACTCCTCTACTCACTGGCCTGCTTCCCCACCTCCTGCAGCGCCCCCTGCTGGCAGCCAGAGGGAAGGGGGCTTGATTGATTGACAAAATACATGCAAAATATAGGCATAAAAAAAAGGATTAGACGTAGACAATTACTTAACTCTTTTATGAGATACCAGCATGGGAAGCTCAACCATCTTCTTAAATGACTTCCCAATTCACCCTGAAAGCTGAACTACCCAAACTAACCCTTGTTTCCATAGTTACCTCCATCATCAAACATGGGAGGAGGTTATGTTTTCGCCCCTGTTTGTCTGTCTGTTTTGTTTGTTTGTCTGTTAACAAGATAACTCAAAAAGTGATGTACTATGGAATTGGACAAACGTGGTGGTTAGATAACTTATGATTTAAAACAAGATTTTGGTGCAGATTTAGTTAACAACTTTGTCTTTCAAGGCTTTTCTAAGTACTTTTATTGGACAGCCAATTGAGCACTGAAATGCTATATGATGTCCCAGTAATCATCATAACAGTAATGATTGTTTGTTTGTTAGTTTCCCTTTCCTCAGGGGTCGCCACGGCAGCCAGTATGACACCGTGACCCAGCAGGAGTGCGGTGCGGGCCGTCACGGGTCCAACCAGAACCACAACCCCTCCGTAACCACCTCTACACGCCCCAGAACCCAGCAGCAGGGCAAGAGGGCCAAGGCCCGGCACACAGACTGCAGGGCCCGGTAACGTCACGCTGACCCTCTCCTGGGTCTTTAGCGGGCAATTAGTATATTTGTCCTAATCTTGCAGCCCTAATCTTCAGTCACATGTTATGTTGACATGGGTGTCTCCCCCCCATGTTATATTGATCTGGATGTCTCCCCCCCCCTCATGTTATATTGACCTGGGTGACTCTCCCCCCATGTTATATTGATCTGGATGTCTCCCCCCCTCATGTTATATTAACCTTGGTGTCTCCCCCCCCTCATGTTATATTGACCTGTGTGTCCCCCCCATGTTATATTGACTTGGGTGTCTCCCCCCCTCATGTTATATTAACCTTGGTGTCTCCCCCCCTCATGTTATATTGACCTGGGTGTCTCCCCCTCATGTTATATTGACCTTGGTGTCTCCCCCCCTCACGTTATATTGACCTGGGTGTCTCCCCCCTCATGTTATATTGACCTTGGTGTCTCCCCCCCTCATGTTATATTGACCTGGGTGTCTCCCCCTCATGGTATATTGACCTTGGTGTCTCCCCCCCTCATGTTATATTGACCTGGGTGTCTCCCCCCCTCATGTTATATTGACCTGGGTGTCTCCCCCCCTCATGTTATATTGACCTGGGTGTCTCCCCCCTCATGTTATATTGACCTGGGTGTCTGGGTGTCCCCCTCCTCATGTTATATTGATCTGGGTGTCTTCCCCCCTCATGTTATATTGACCTGGGTGTCTCCCCCCCCCCCTCATGTTATATTGATCTGGATGTCTCCCCCCCTCATGTTATATTGACCTGGGTGTCTCCCCCCTCATGTTATATTGACCTGGGTGTCTGGGTGTCCCCCTCCTCATGTTATATTGACCTTGGTGTCTCCCCCCCTCATGTTATATTGACCTGGGTGTCTCCCCCCCACCTCATGTTATATTGATCTGGATGTCTCCCCCCCCCCCCCTCATGTTATATTGATCTGGATGTCTCCCCCCCTCATGTTATATTGATCTGGGTGTCTCCCCCCCCCCCTCATGTTATATTGATCTGGATGTCTCCCCCCCCCCCCTCATGTTATATTGATCTGGATGTCTCCCCCCCTCATGTTATATTGATCTGGGTGTCTTCCCCCCTCATGTTATATTGACCTGGGTGTCTCCCCCACTCATGTTTTATTGACCCGGGTGTCTCCCCCCCATGTTATATTGACCTGGGTGTCTCCCCCCCATGTTATATTGACCTGGGCGTCTGGGTGTCCCCCTCCTCATGTTATATTGACCTTGGTGTCTCCCCCCCTCATGTTATATTGACCTGGATGTCTCCCCCCCTCATGTTATATTGATCTGGGTGTTTCCCTCCCCCCTCATGTTATATTGACCGGGGAGATATATTCTGTGTTAATCTTATTAATCCTGTTAGCTGTTTTACTTAACTTCTCTTACCTGCTTTGACTGCCTTCACTTTCTTTCTTTTTATTTATTTTTCTCATGCCTACTATTTCACCCTTTGTGCCTTGTCTGTATTATATTGTTGCTTTTTAACTGGTTGTACAGCATTTTGCTGTTGTGTGGCATGACATGCCACACATTGTGGAATACCCTTGTATGTTAATGGTTATACAACGTTGCTGTCACGCTCCATCTCTTAGCCTGGCATGGTTATCTTCCAACCAGAGACCAACTCTCATCCACAAAATCCTCTCTATCAAAGTGCAACAGAACTTGGTAATAAGCACATTTACTCTGGAATTTTTACAATATTATGCAAAGTCCGAAAGTCTCAACGTCCTTTTACAAATCCCCCTCATTAGCTTTACAGATCTCATACGATCCAGACATTTGATAGTATGCATTACCAAGGAGACGGAAGGCACTCATTCTCTGTGTAATGAGTTTATTTTAATGACTTTAGCTTAATCAGTTGTAATGCTGCCTCTCTAATCAAATCATATATAACATGATGACCCTATCAATAAAATCCCTTATATACCGAATATCTAATCACAATTTTAATATAATGTTGATATTGTGAGGTTAAAGATAGGTCTTATGTTTTACTGCCTAATCATCTACATGCTTCTAGTACACGCACACACACACACACACACTATGTGAAGGGCTTTGTTTGTCTTAGAAAACGCTATATAAATGCAATGAAAGGATGAATGGAGTAATTTATTAATTGATAGCCACAGATTCTTGTTGTTGTCGAAGGCGGTGCACCGGCGCTTGCATATGTCCATGTTCTGGAAGCAGGACTTCACACTGTAGGGGTACAGATGGAAACACACACAGAACTCCATGCATTCATGTCCCTGGTCAACAAACACGGATCTGTTTCCAACACAGTCAATCATCTCTTACCATTCTTCTGCTCCTCTCCTTCTCCCTCCCCTCTCGCACTCACACTCACACTCTCAATCACACACACACACACACACACACACACACACACACACACACACACAGCTCCGGGCCCAGCCAGCGGACAAACGTGATCAGCTGTGTGACGGCAGCCCCCTGAGCCCCAAGGCCGTCATCATGCCCTCTGTGAAGGCCCAGATGGGGGACAGCGCCTCCCTCAGAGCACCAGGTATGCTTGCCCCCCCAAACAGAAGTAGAAGCAAAAGGAGAAACAGGAACAGAAGCAGAAACAGATGCAGAAGGAGAAGGAGAAACAGAAGCAGAAGTAGAAGTAGAAACAGAAGTAGAAACAGAAACAGAAGCAGAAGTAGAAGTAGAAGTAGAAACAGAAGTAGAAGCAGAAACAGAAGTAGAAGCAGATGTAGCTGCAGAAGCAGAAGCAGAAGCGGCTGTATATCACAGAGCCATTTGTTTACTAACATTTCAGAAAAAAACGAACCATTTTTATATATTTATTTCTACTGCAATGCTAATTGAGCACAAAGAACATATGAACATATACATTCTAATCAATGGTATTGCATGTAACGTAGGAGCCCCAGAAGCTGCCCTAACAACTAGACTATCCTTGTGGCTCATCTCATTTGGTAAACATAGATGATATGAAAGTGAATATTGCCATCGTAGAGAGTTGACATGAGGGATGACATCGTCGTCGGATGATTGCTTTCACCACAGAGCCGGCTCCGGGCGCCTCCAAGTCCAAGAAGGAATCGCAGCAGGTCAGCCGGTCAGCCGGGGATTCTACCGCCGAGCGCCATCAGCAGACCAGGTGGACCAGGGCCCAGCCTCTCAACCTCAGCCAGCTACACCTCTCTGTGAGGAGCCCACGGGGACCCTGGGATTATAGCTTGCTGTGTCTCCGTGCCGTGGCCGCAAAAAGGTAGACAGAATGAAGCAACCTGACAATTGTGTAATCTGCAGACTTTAATAATCCGTAATCTGAATTACATTGACATGTTTTGTGTTGTTCATTGGTTACACGTTTGATCTAAAAGGACCTTCAAGAGTCTTTTGCTTGTTTTGTGTTTTTGTGATTTTATTGACACTCCACAGGCAACTATACTGATAGCTGTATCAGTCAATGAACCCCACAAGCCATTTTCTGGCTACTTTAGGGCTCCTCCCTGACAACAAAGACACAATGCCATGAGGACACTGGTTTATTGCAGGGTTTGGCTATAATGATGAACAGAGCAGATGGTACATGCGTGGTGACGGCTGGTCTAACCTGTGTATTATCAAGGATGCACAGGTGTGCAGCCTCACCAGCCCCAGACTCTAATCAGTCCGACTGGGGGCAGGTGAGGCTGCTTCAACAAGACTTTAATCAGTCTGACTAGGGCCAGATGAGGTTGCTTCAATCAGACTCTATAATCTGTCTGACTGGGGCCAGGTGAGGCTTTAAACCAGCCACCAACTACACACACACTCAACAATAGGATGTACTGAATAATGACGATCCCTAGTTCAGTTTTATGGACCCACGGTTGCCACGGTTGTTTCAGGTCCAACAGCCCCTCATGTCCTTGTCGCTGTACCCGCTGAGGCGCCCGCCCACCTACCCGCCGCCCGTCTCCCAGGCCCACTACCGGCTCCACGACACCCCGCTGTTCAGTGCCGCCCCCGGCCTGTACGCCTACCCTGCGTCCGCCGCCCTGGCCTCCGTCTCCCAGACCGTGGACCAGATGCAGGGAGGCTCGTCACGCCACGCCCGGGCCAGCGAGGCCTACGCCTCCATGGGGCTCTTATTTGGACTTTTATAATTTTTTAAGGAAGTCAATTAAATTGTGATTTAATACGATTTAAAATGGTTACGTTTAACTATTTAATATTAACTTAACTGTATCAAAAAAAATGGCTGTATATTTTTATTTATTTTTTGGTTTTGTGTTAATATTTTAGCGTGTCAGCCAGTTAATTTTTTTATATCTGCTTGAAGACCTATATGTTAAAAAAACAACTGTGGAAGTTGAACCGTTAGCACTTGTTATGTAACTGTATGCTGCTGTTCATCGTTAGTGGATGATACTTTTATTCTACAGACATACAAGTGCTTGCAATCTGCACACACTTGCACCACTTGCCTTGCGTGTGTGCGTGTGCGTGTGTGTGTTCTGAAACAGGTCAGCGGTCAGCCTGATTTCAACTGCGTTGAAATCTTTGGTACACATTGGTGATTTAAAGTTGTATGATCATGGCTGGTAGGTGGAAACTTAATCATACAGAGAAGATGTACAGCTGGTGTCCAAGGGAGGTTGATCTGCTTCCTGGTGGCAGTCATTAGGCAGGTATCAGTAAAGACTCTATGATGTTTTGTGTGGTGTAGTGCTTTAGATCTCATTAGATGTCATTCGTACACACACACACACACACACACACACACACACACACACACACACACACACACACACACACACGCGCGCACGTACAACCGTATTGGGTATCTCAAGTTGTACTGTTTTGATCGTTAGCACTGTCATCCTTTAAAGTCTAAAGTCACGCTGTGAATGATCCGATAAATTCATAGATATATATATATATGCCGTATATAAATTGGTGTTTAATAGGTAACTAAATCATATGGAACCAATGGTGAAGCCTGCAGTGTTGTGAATCACTGAATAACATTGTCAAACACACGATGCATCCAAACCAATAAGGCAACAAACGCAATAAAAAAAACCTCTGTTTTGAGGTTTGGCAGATTTCTAGTGTGTTTAATGATGTTCATACAGCTGCTTGTGACACTTTTAAGTTTTCCGGTTGGCGGTTCTGTCATTTTTTCTTTACTTCTGAAATGACAGAGTAATCTGATAAAAAGGTCTTGATCTACAAGAGAAGAGGGAGGGGGGGGGGGAATGATAACAATTTCATTAATTTCAAATGTATTGCACAGTACAGTACAGCGAACATAATTTAGCATCTAACCAGAGTGCACACGTTGCATTAAAGTGCATGGTAATATATAATTTACAGTTTTTCAGTTGCTAAAAGACAGTCTACTAGGTATAACAACAGTATACTATTACTTATAGAGTACATGGGACCACGGTGAGGAGAGAGGTCCAACACGGTCCAGTCTGGAGTACTTTGGGAGTACGCTAAAGGCCCACCTGGTCCAGCTGTTGGGAGCTGCAGGGTCTCCAGAATGTGGGTCAGTCGGGACTCCTGTCGAGATGACAGATGACCACATGAGGTTGCGATACTTTGATGACCGGGAAACATGATATTACACGGGTCAGAAGGGTACGTGTCAGTAGCTCAGTTTGGAGGGTCGGGAACCGGAAGGTCACCGGTTCAAGTCCCGGAAACCACTTGGCACTGCCGAGGTGTCCTTGAGCAAGGCACCAGACCCACACACTGCTCCCCTGGGCACTGTATGTAAAATAGCTGCCCATTGCACTGCTCCTACTACTAGGCTGGGTTAAATGCAGAGAAACTCATTTCACTGTGTGTACATGTATGTGACCAATAAAGAGGATTCAAATCCTCCGGAATTAGGTTTAGATTACGTGCGCACACCCATTTCAGATTCTGATTCAGCTTCTGTGTCATAAGGTACCCAGTACAATTTTCAGCGAAATGTTACTGCCAGCTCCAGAGATGTGCTCAAAATCACAGGAATATACAGGTTACAAAAAGTACACCCAAGTTACAACATTTACAAAAATTCCAATATTTTTTAATACATAATTACACAATTGCGAACAGCATAAATGTCAAGTGTAAAGTGTGTAGTGACGGCAGATAGCCAGTGCACACGCAACAGTGGAGCTCTCCAAACAACAACCGAACCAGATCTGGTTGGGACTGGGAGTCCCCGAAACCGACCCGAAGTACGGAGTGAGGAACTGGTACTTCGAAAAGGGTGTCAGTTCGCAACACCCATTTGATGTCCGCGTTCACTTAATAATATGCACACAATACATTATTGATATTATTCTCCCCCCGTCCTCCCAAAAAAATGCTCTGTAATGGTGAACGGGATACTTGGCTTTAAAAAAATTAAAGAATAGTTGGAGAACTACTGGTCTCTATAGAGACATACGCACTTGGTTGCTGGAGGCGTCGGTCCAGCCGCTCCCCAGCAAACACATACACGTCCTCAGGACGTCCCCTGAAGGTCCGCTCTGAACGTTCGCTAAACGTTCATGTGTAGGGTTGGGTTCAAAGAACGTCCCGAGGGACTGTAAAGGGACGTGTGGGGAAACGTATAACTTATTATCATTACGACTACTAGTAATAATGATGTGGTTTTGCTTTCTCGCCAAAGCTAAAATAAATACACTGATAAAATGTTTTATTTATTTATTTATTTATATATATATATATATATATATATATATATATATATATATATATATATATATATATATATATATAAATAAATAAATAAATATATATATATATATATATATATATATAAATAAATAAATAAATATATATATATATATATATATATAAATAAAACATATATACACAGACACAATGTGTTTACGTAAAAAAAAAAGTAATAATACTTACTTAGAATTGCTTCATTCCCTTATAGCTGTAGTGCCCCCAGAGTGCATTGGTCCCAATTCTCCTCAGCATCCTCCTCATACCATCGCCCAGGCTCACGCCTGATTGTAGGCACTGAATCTATCAAAATCAAATGATCTGTTATTGTGGTGTTTCATATGTCAAAATACTAGGAAATATGTCACTGCACTCACTATTTTCTTCTTGAAAGTAGATTCTGTTTTAATCTGGGGTCAAGGGTCCCTGTGAGGGTGGGGGTTGGATTATTCTGCAATAACTAACCAGGGTTTGATGGATATTTGTTGGTGCTTCCTGTGTTACTACTTGACAGAGCAACTGCACAATGAACACACAATGAAAAATACATGCAAATATATGTCCTTCAATCTTGATATAGCCTACTCACATTGTGGAGCTCTTGGCAACAATAAAGGTCTTGACCTCTCCTTGGGGGGGATGGGCTTCTCTTTCATCTGTATCATCCATAGTCAACAGGAAACAATTCAATCACACTACAGGCATGACAATAGTGATGTTTCAACTGCAAAACAAGACAACAAATGTACATGACTACGATCTGTCACATTTGGATGCATTCATTTTCAAACAAACAAATTGAGATTAAGTCCTTTTATTAATTGATTGTTAGAACATTTGTTTTGGGGGAAATTTATTTACTTAGTAGTCACAGTCAAATATGATTACTTCCATTTAGGTGTGTGTGTAGCCTTACTTCCCCTTTTTGGGGGCTCAGTCCGCTACAGAACCAAGAGTGATTAAATGTTATCAACATTGAAAACAAAATAATAATTCATTTGACGAAACTTAATTTGAAGTTCTAAAAGCAGTTATTTTCTAAAAGTATTTTTTCCTGCTCTCTCTCCAGGTTTCACCACAGTCACCTAACAACACTACAATAGAGCACCTCAAATAATCTTTACCTTCTCGTAGCCATGGACATCATGCTGAAATCTCTCTGGAGTTCTTAATGACAAGGTATTTAGCATATTCTTATGAATACTTACATTGATGTTTTCTCTTTTTTTTTGGTTTTCTGGGCTGGTCATCCTCTGTCGGTAATACATATTCAAATAGTTATGTATTGTCTGAACAAGTAATGGAGCAAAAATATTTAGTCGTATTTAAAAATTGACCTATAAATCTTCTTGGGGCCATCGCCAAACGGGAATCTGGATCAGACTCTTGTACATGCGAAGTTTCCTGTCCCTTGCGGGCCCCGTACCGGGCCATAGCACAGGTGTCTGTGTGTAGAAAACGAACAAACACAGAAACCTGTTTAACACCATTACAGTGCATACTTACACTATGTGTGAAAGGCAAGGGTGTAGAATGGGGTAGGGACGGCTATGCCAATATGCAAAAAATCTTACATCAGAACAAGTTAGGATTAATTGTTCATGTAGTGTTACCATAGTCCTTGGTGGAAGAAATGGGTGTAAGAAAGTATTGGTTGCATGTATAGATGATTTGATATTATTTGAATAATATACCTGTTTCGGAAAATATCCTCACAGGATGTTTTGTCCAGAGGTCTTTATCTGGCAATGAACATTTCTTGGCCAAGGTGCTTGCATTGGTCTGTGGCCAATAGCAATATATAACCTGTAACACAGTGAAGTCGCTTAGACATAGTCATTGTTATCATACAAAACACATTTTTATCAACAAATCTAAATTGCTCAAAATCTTCAAACACATCTTACCCCCTCACTCCACTCCACCATGTTGAGGGTGCCGCCTCCACTTCATCTCCTACAATGAAGTGCAGTACCACATACTGCTTTGTTGCCTGAATTATGATGATAATAATAATTCCATTTAGTTGTTTGTGTGAGGCAGGTTGGTTCACAAGGTGTGAAGGATGGAAACTATAACTCTTGATCCATGGGCTTCCTCCACCATAAACACCCTCCTCTCAAGGGTGCTCTCATCTAGAAACCGCATTTCAGTTTTTCTGATATTGGCACGGGAAGTAGCATGAATACGGGATGTCACAGGGTGTCATGGTGTATGGCTGCAGGTTGGTGTCAACTCTACACAGGAAAGTCCTCTCCTTTTCATTTGCAGACACAACCTCACAGCATTCCTCACTACTTAGGATGAACATTTTGTTCCTTCCCTTGACTGCCGTCCTCTGCATCTTATTTTTAATTTTGATTGTATTGTTTCCTCCAGGCGGTTAGCAACTTGCAGGAGTGTTTTTTTCCCTGATCCCACCATTATTTTAATTAGCTGCAGCTTATTCTCAAATGGGAAGGCACTGAAGTGGTCAAGGGACCCAAATTGGTTTACATCAGCTGCAAGATGCAATAGTGAGTGTACATTGTAAACCAAAAATCGTTGGTCGTACAGAACCCCCCCTTGTTCAATAAAGTATTGTAGAAGATTCTGTGCATACAAACTGTGCGTTGCAGCCAGTTGTGGGGAGACTAAAATGCACAAAGCTGTGCTGAAGGCCATGAAATGTTCAAAAATATCTTCCTGGAGTATGCCTTTTAGCACGATCTTCCCAGTGTAGAGAGCAAATTGTCTGAATTCAGTTGCTTTCCAGTGATCAAGTTACTTCCAGCCCCCTAGGCTTTCTAGCAAAACTGTCTGGAATAACCGATCTGAGTGCCTCCAGACGCTTGCTGACACTAGTCATTTGAACTCTTGACAATCGAGTTTCCGTCTTGCCTCTTGTCCACAGAAGCAGCAACTTCCCCATCACTCCAAGGCAGCATTGGTGCATGTAATCCCCTGGAAATGACCTCACCATATCAATGGGCAGGCTGCAGAAGGGAGAGGTTCTTTCTGCCTGGTGATGCTCTGGCTGCCAGAACTCCCTAAATTACTGGTTAGTTCTTAAGGTGATGTTGTCCACTTCCGGGAAAAGCATTCTCCCAGCCCAGATCCCCTTTTGATTGCACTTATCAGAACCGTAGTACCCAGAGTAAAGCTTTACACACCTCACCATCGCCTTAGCTGGAGCATCGCAAGTTATGCATCTCAGTTCAACCTGAAGGGATCTGCCCGTCCAATCCAGACCATCCTGCATGACTTTGAATAATTCAGTTGCTATCTCATTGATAAAGCGAACGGCGTCAACCGTAATCCCGCGGAGGAGGAATGCAGTTTGATAAAAACAGCGTTATTTGCCATGTTCGGTTCAGTCTTGGATACTTCAGTGAGACTTTGTGGACAGTGCAATCCTGCCTGTTGCTCCACCTGCTGCCTCGCCCACCTCAAAATAACAGCCCACTGCACGTCCTGCAGTGGGCTGTTATTTAGACTTTGAGGCTATCTAAATATGAATATGGTGGGAGTGATTCAGAAGTACAAGGAAAATAATGGAACAAATGGATAAACCAAAAAATAGTCTTACAGCTAGATGTATTGCCTACACACAACTATGTAAGCCTTGAGACTAGCAATCTTATTTCATACAGTATGGTAAGCTATAGCTTACCTTTCGTTCTAGTACTCCATATTGACATATAGGTTAACAAATTATGTAGGTGAAACCATTTAGCACAATGTGATGCATAATGTCATGTATTCTAATGTCAAATCATGACTTTAGATGGCAAGGATGTATCTGTTGGGAGGAGTCCAAACTAGAAGCCTCTGATCTGTCACTTGGCATCCATGTACAACCTTTTCTGTCTCAAAAAATGGTTCTAAAATGTGCTATAGAGGATATTTTAATATTTAATATTTTAATTTATATATATATATATATATATATATATATATATTTATTTATTTATATTTATATATTTATATAATATAGCAGCAAACTACTATTTAATATACTATTATGTAATTATGTGGGTTTTTTTGTATAGGGGGAAACCCCTCAAGGCAGAGAGACCACCAGGCCTGACAGGAGGGATGACAGAGCAGCACCTGATTTTCTCACACACACACACAAAGATGCATTAAATAAACTGGCCGCTGACTGTATTTTTTTCATTCATGTCCAATGTTCCCTCAAAGCTGCGCGCTTGGGCAATCGCGCACTGCTCGCACATTCTCAGCGCACAAGAAAATCTATGCAGCGCATAAAATAAAATTCAACATAAACGTATTAATTAATATCTAATATTAGTCCTAATCTTATCTAATCAATTAAACCAATAATAATAATAATAATTTTGTTTTCTGTACTATTTTGCAACGTAACTCAGTGAGTGACAGGTGTCCAGCCAATGATACGATTCGGTTCACTTACGCTACGCAGCCAATCATAGCATTGACACTATTGCCCTGCCCATTCGCGCCGTGCAGGTTAGCTAGCTAACAACTAGTGATGGGAATTCCGGCTCTTTTGAGTGAGCCGGCTCATTTGGCTCGGCTCACCAAGAAGAGCCGGCTCTTTCGGCTCTCAAACGGCTCTTCTATTTTACCACATATACCTTTTATAATTCAATCAAATGTTTCCCTATTTTGACTAATTATTTATATGTGTACACATATATCACTTAAATTATTCAATACATCCTTTGTACTGAAGTATTCAAAAGTAAAAATTTTAATTTAAATAGAAATGATTTGCTGTGGCCAATTGTTTTCATTGCATTTCCAGACCCTTGTACCTCTGATACCACCCAATGAATGACCTGACTTGCTTGTAGAACCACGCTACACAAAGCAGATAGCAACACCTAGAACAACATAAGCATAGACATTTAAAAAAAGGACAGCTACTGTATTTTTGTATATTTGACATTTGTATTTAAACAAAAAGCCCTAACAAAACAGCAGGGCTCTATTTCAATATTAAAAAAAAGTGCCCGTGGAGGTGGTTTGTGGAGCTGCTCTATATGAGAGCTTCATGTTGACAATGCGGCATTCTGCCTTTGTGTTTGCACAATTGTTAAAATGCAACCAAATGCTGCTTCTTTTCCTACTTTCACTCATCTTATTAGCGCGACGCAAACTGACACTTCCCCGTGTGTTCTCCTCTCGCTCTTAGCAACCAGCACTGAGCACGCGCCGCCCCTCCTCCTTATCTATCCTCACGTGATGCACAGCATGCGCGTGACATTCAGTCACTGCATGTACGCGGAGCACCCGTCACAAATCAATAACGGCTCGTTCGCGGGTGCGAGCCGGCTCCCGTCGTTCACTAAAAAGAGCCGGCTCTTTGAGCCGGCTCGTTCGCGACCGACACATCACTACTAACAACAGTGCGGCGGAGTTACGAGACAATCAGCACATTCTCAGATATGGTTGCTGCAGCACTTAGATGTGAGGAGCTAAAGGAGATCTCACAGCTTGTGGATATTTGTGCTACATTTCAAGCTTCCAGTGCAGATTGTGAAAGAGGATTCAGTTTAATGAATCGTATCAAAACAGCATCCAGAAATCGTCTTGAAGTGGCACATTTGGACCAGCTGATGCGCATAAAGTCAAAGCAAGAAGCAGACGAAGCCATCAACCTGGACAAAGTGTACAACCATTGGAGAAGTGAGAAGGACAGACGTGAAAAATAAGGTAAAATTTAAGTCAGATTTGTGCATATTCTAGTGACATTTATTAATATTTTTTGTTTATGGATATTAATCATTAAATTATGTTACTACTAGATAATTTATGGGTAGTAGAAATGATAATAAAAAACTGAGTAATTACATATTTTACAGACAGAGTTACAGGAATTTACACTATCACAAGCTACAGCACACGTCATTGTGCAAAATGTGAATGTTTTAATGTGAACAAAATGTTATGTCTGAAAGGTGTATATGTATAATTTCCTCCAGAACAGGACCCTCACACAGGCCACAACAGGACCTCACACAGGCCAAAGCAAGACTCTTCCCATGGCCAAGCAGGACTCTCACATAAAACATACTACACATCTCATGAACAACAAGATTTTTGTCTTTTTCCTTTAAAGTTTGTCAAATCACTTATATTAAAAGTAAACTAGTGAAAATTGCTGCTGTAATTTGATTCTTTTAATAAGCCATGTAACTTGCTATGATCCAAGTTTTGAACTGGTGTGTGGCCACAGCATGCACATCTGATGTTGCTCACAGTGGTCCTCAGTGTGCTCAGGGAGCTTGTGTGTATGCCCAGACACATGAAAAATTAGAGGGAACATTGTTCATGTCCTTTTCATGTCCATCCATCCATCCATCTTCTCCCGCTTATCCGAAATCGGGTCGCGGAGGTAGCAGCTCCAGCAGGGGACTCCAAACTTCCCTCTCCCTGGCAACATCGACTAGCTCTGACTGGGGGATCCCGAGGCGTTCCCAGGCCAGTGTGGAGATGTAATCACCCCACCTGTACCTCGGTCTGCCCCGTGGTCTCCTCCCAGTTGGATGTGCCTGGAAAACCTCCCTCGGGAGGCGACCAGGAAGCATCCTTACTAGATGCCCGAACCACCTCAACTGGCTCCTTTCTACGCGAAGGAGCAGCGGCTCTACTCCGAGTCTCTCACGAGTGACTGAGCTTCTCACCCTACCCTTTTCATGTCCGGTTTCATTTAATTGTTTTTTGATGTGTTTTGTAGATGTGATTAACAATAAAACATGTAACTGTTAAAAGTAGCCATTTTCATGTTATTGCCTCAAAATTGTATTTGGGGTCAAAACTTACAGTATGCAAATCAGCAGGTACAATGGTTAATCAGTATTGTATCAGTGTGTTATAAAGAAAATGGCTGTCATCTCTGATTATCTTGGTTTATTTCCAGTTTTCTTGTTGAGGTTCTTTGATCAGGCATGTTTTGGCTATGAACTATACATATAAAAATAAATATAATGTAAATATAAATAAACTAGACCTAGAAAAGTCCCATATGGACCCCTTTATAATGTTATAGGGGACCAACACAGGACGTCCTCTGGAATGTTTTTCAAGGACCAAATGAGTATTCTAAAAAAACATGTTTTTGGCGTTTTGGCATAGATTAGATTAGATTCAAATGTATTGTCAGTGTACAGTACAGCGAAAATAATTTGGCATCTAACCAGAGTGCAAATGGTGCAGTAAAGTGCATGGCTTACAGTTGTTGAATAATATGTAAAAACAGTTTACTAAAAAACTACTACTAAAAACAGGTATAACATTACTTATAGGGTAGGTATGAGGAGATATGTGCAGAATCATAAATATGTAACAGGTAGTGAGAAGGGGTATGCAGTTGTATCCAAAGATAAATATATATAAAAGTATATACATATATAGGTAACAATAAATATGTAAATAAAATGTTATAGCTTTTAATTTGACCTCCACGAAGGGGGCCCAGGTCTGGAAGCGCTCCGTCATGGTAGCCATGTCTCCAGGGGCCTTTTGGCGCAGTTTGGCAAGTTTAACCGACACACATAGTGTGTCGTTTTTGTGTTGTACGCTAGTGAAGTAAATAGCATCCACATAGACGTGTACTATAGGCCCTACCTCATGTTGCTTTGTCAAAGTCTTCGTCTTTAGTTCCCGCAGGAGACTGCTTGTGTTTTGTAGGATTCCTACACACACATTGCTCACACGTTGGAAAAGGGAAATTACAGTTGCAAGGAAAAGTGAACCCTTTGGAATTACCTGGATTTCTGCATAAATTGGTCATAAAATGTGTTTTGACCTTCATCTAAGTCACAACAATAGACAAACACAGTCTGCTTAAACTAATACCACGCAAACATTTATGTTTTCATGTTTTTATTGAACACACCATGTAAACATTCACAATGCAGGGTGGAAAACGTATGTCAAGGGTAATATTACAAAGGATTTAAAACATGGCCATTTTTACGTACAGACAGAAACGTGCAGCACGAAGGGATCGTGCAAGGTTAATACGGAGGAGCCGTATTAGTATTATCATTATATTATTATATTATTATAAATAGGTAACAGGTAATAGTCAACAGTGAAACTGATTCACATCATTAGAATAAAATAAGACAAGCGTCATCCAACTAAAAGAGGAACGGTCTAGGCGTATATTTTATTTTTTTATTTTTTAGTTAGAAGAGGATACAAAATAATTGTGATCATTGGACAATGTGAAATTATAACCCATGCTTTTTCCCACACTAATTGCATCATCATGGAAAAAACATATGGTCCAGAGGCAGTGCGCTCCATCCAGATTAGGAGAGTCTGGGTTGGCCTAACAGAAGCCTAAGCATGGCACAATTGTGTAAATTAGAAGAGCACAAATAAAACAGACTAAATAAAAACAAAAGCCACTGAGAAGGCTAAAAGAAAAAAGGATAGATATCAAGGAGATTGGGAAATGCTTTCTCTGTGTAAAGATGAGGTTGCCAGGCTACCTAGTGTAGTGCAGTTAGCTATGAAGGGGGAGGGGGGAACTGTTTGTGTCTAATTTTGCTAAAATAGATGCAGATCTGGACCACGCACCACCCCACCACCCTCCGCGAGCTGGGGCACCTGTTCCAGCACCGCGGGACGGAAAGCACAACAACTGTCTAACAGCTCCGCTCTATCCCAACCTCGATGACCTCCCATGCCCTAAAGCTACACATCTACAGCTGAGGGTTGGGCCGCAGCAAGCAACCAGCCCCGACCAAGGAGAAAAAGCCAGGTAGAAAACCAACAACCTGGTAGGACACAAGGGACAAGACCTCTGATGGCGACAGCGACAGAGAGGAGATTCGCTGCCCCTTGGTGGAGCTTGCGGGCCAAGAAGAACCAATGCTGGTGTTCCGGTCCTGGTCCCAAAGAGACATGAGAAGTGTTATGGAGGGCCTCCACAAGCCATGGGAGGGATGTGGCCGAGCATTCTTCAACAGACTCCTACCCCTTGTGCGGGAGGTGAGGCCTACCGTAGGCGAAAGAGTGCGGGGGAGGTGCGGGCCCTGACCCCCTACCTGCACAATGCCACTCTCACCATGTACCGGGGGCCTGTCCAAGGTCGCGGGAGAGGCAGAGACAGAAGGAGCAGGGGAGGCACCTGCCCACGATCACTCAATCTCGACGCCCGGAAGGGAGGACAGGAGCGAGCCAACTTCATAGAAACCAGATCGGTTTTCAACTGTGGTAAAGTCGGACACTGGGCTAGAGCACAGAAAGAACAATCTCCACGGGGGGGCCAACGACAGGGGTAGCAGAAACCCCAGGGCCACCACGGACCAGTGACTGACTATCCAGCGAAGGAGGAGAGGTGGTGGATCCGGAGGTAGCGGTGGATCCAGGCCCGGACGAGAGCAGGAGAAAGCACAAGGAAAGTACCGCACCAGACACACACTCACACATTTCACAAGCATCGCACATTTGGAAGACAAATATAACCCCCCAGCGACATTTGCATATTTGGATCTAACACCATGGTGTTCTCTCCCCGTGATAACATTGACGATAGAAAGGGTAGAGACAGAGTTTATTGTGGGTTCAGGTGCTACACACTCGGTTATACGGTAAAAGCTTTTTCCCAATGTCAAATTAACCAAGCGGTGACAAATAACAATTCACAGCCCCACTGAAGCGTGTTGACACAGATGGCACCTCGATCAAACATTCATTTCTTTATTCAACATGTGTGCCGTTAAATCTGTTGGGAAGAGACCTTATGTGTCGTTTAGGGTTGCGAATAGAATCAAAAGCAGAACCCATAACAGATGCAATGGTTAAATGTAACCCTGACGTCCCAGAGTATGTTTACTTCTATGGTTTGATCCCTACGGCTGTAGGAGCAGTAAATCAGCAGCTAGTAGATATGGCTTGGGACAGAGTGATATGAAGGGGCCCAACATCCACAAAAACTACACTGCACCAAACACATATTACAGCAGAGAAGCTGTTGTGGCTTTGAGAGATTTTGAAGGCTACTCACCACTGACCTTGTTAGTCCCACATGCAGTTGCAGTCTTGTTATTATAACAGAAGATATCCAGACTATCAGCAGCCAGATGAAGAACAACTGCTGTTGGATACCCCAAACATCACTGTGAAATGATGCAATGTCCTTGCTTCCGATTGAAGGAGATGGAGAACCGCATGATTGCTGTGCTATTGTGTCTGCTGTTTGTTCCCCTATGATTGACCTTAAAGAACATCCCATCCCAAACGCAGAAGAAGAACTGTTCGTAGATGGCTCTGCCTCCCGAGACAGGGCCACAGGGGCAAATTGCATTGGGTTTGCGGTAGTGACAGCACACACAACGGTTGATAGTAGTAGATTGCCAGCCAACTACTCTGCACAGGCAGCGGAGTTGGTTGCGCTCACACAGGTATGCAAGCATGCAGAAGGCAGAAGTGTTAACATCCACACGGACAGCTGGTATGTGTTTGGAGTGGTGCACGACTTTGGCACACTCTGGAAACAGCGAGGTGTCCTAACATCGTCAGGCAAGCACATAATGCACCACCTAATATCATAACTATAATATGCCATCTTCCTGCCTCACCAGATTGCGGTTATCAAATGTGACGCACACACAGGTAAGAAGGACAGTGTGTCCAGAGGTATTGCGTTAGCTGATGCCGCCACGAAGCTCACTGCAGGGAAACATTACCCTGCCACGACTGCGGCCTCATTACAAACAGATGTCACCATGTAGCAAGCTCTCCTTGCAGGAGATTCAGCGACAGGCTAACCGCACGAGACAGCAATGTGGGCGCGGGGGATGCGTTAAAAGGAGGGAGTGTGAAGGCCCCGGATGGGAGACCTTGCCTCCCAGCATGGTTATTTCCTTACTATGCTAAATTGACACATGGGTGAGACCACGTGTCAAAAGGAGGGATGGAGAGTGCCCTACAACAACATTGGTTCACAAAAGGATTCTCAATTTACTCAAAAGATTTTTGAGTGTGCTCAATGTAATGTGGGTTGAGGGGCGCAGACCAAACAGGCCAGACAACCTCAACCAGAAGCTCCTTTTGATCATCTGATGATGATATAACTAACTCCGGTGGAAGGGAAAAAGTACTGTTTGGTCATCGGCGACATGTTTTCTAAATTTCCGTCCAGCAAAGCAGATGCCGAGGCAGTTGCGAAGGCATTGGTAACCGAGATTATTCCGCCATGGGGGATCCCGCGTAAAATTTCCAGCGACAACGGATCAGAATTAGCTAACAGAACAATTACAGAGCTAGGACGATTCTATGGCATTGAGTGCAGGCGCAGTTGAGAGAGAGAGAACGGCACAATAAAGAAATAGCTGACCAAAATGTGCCTCGAAACAGGGTTAGCTGGCCTAAAGCCTTACCCGTGGTGCTGATGCACATGCGAACACGGATACGCCCTTAAACCAGGTTCGGCCACCCCCGAACACAGGTATCGGCCCACTTACCGTGACTACCTCAACAATGGGACAAAGTGATGACCTGATGGCTGTTGGCTTACTGTTCTTCCTTTTCTAAAACACTTCAACAGGTACATGACCAGTTGAAGGAGGCGTTAGCACAGCCAACACACGTTCCACACGTTCGAACCAGGAGACTGGATGGTGGGACGAAACCACAGACGCCAGACAGACCACACGAGGTGGTCTGAGCCAGTCCAGGTTCTCCTCACGACTCATTCAGCGGTGAGAGTTCCCGGCCGGGACCGTAGGTCCACTCCCACAACTGCAGACAAATCACTGTCCTGCCTGAGGACACACCGACCGAGCCAAAGGAGGAACCAGGAGGTACAAGATACAAGATACAACTGTTGTTATTGTGGGTCCTCTTTTAGGTTGGGATTGGTATACCAACCACAATGTGACAGACGACTTATCTGAACCGTACATTACAAGAGCACTAGCCGCACTTACCCTCATGGCGTATATGCATCATGGATCCATCATCCAAATCCGAAACACCCATACCCCAACATGTTGTGGAGGTATGCTAATTACACTGCACCATCGACGGCTAAATCCAATTGTTATGTTTGTTCCCTAATTTCATCATCGTCCCATGCACCCCCCCATCATGGCTAGAAATATGACTCACAATGTGGCTAATGTGTCTAATAATGATGGGGACAGCTCCGGGACAGATTTCGCGAAGTTCAACCCGACGACATCGTTAAATGACCGTGATAGCATTTTTGTAAAAAAAACTAAAACATGTAAATATCATTTAAGTCACTTTGCTGCTCTTTATTTGTTTATTTGATTGTACATATTATTTTTATTTTTATGTTTTTGAGATTTATACTGCGGGAGGGAATGGGGAGTAAGCATTCCTATGTACTTGTTACAAATGGCCAATAAAAATCTTGTATCTTGTATCTTGTATAATTGCACATCCTACGAGACCCATGTGGCCCCACAGTAGACACAACCTTTTCCCTTTGTATCGGTGACGATAGATCCAGAGATGACTTTTGATATGTGCATCGTAGCAAATGGATCCTAACCGCTGGGAGATTTACACGTGGATAAATGTATGGAAATCTTTTCCTTTTGCATGTTTAAGGGCACAACCTTGGCTGCGTCGAGCGGGTTCAATACGAGCATGGTGGCCCGATACGGTCAAGCACCAACATCTATAAAGTGCACGTTAATAATACTGCGTCCACGAGGGACTAGAGCAGTGGAAGGCCTGAGGCCTGGTGGTTGTGTGGGTCAAAGGTATTTCACAGCCTTCCTTATGATTGGTCTGGCCCTGACCGCCCCTTTTCCTCATCGAAAAGACATACATCATTTCAGCGAAAACAGGAAACAGTATATTTTAAAGAATCCGATGGCACGTGGGGGACAGACGTCCCCAGGGACTATAAAATATGGACAGTTGCGCAAAAGGTCGGCTTCTCACTGTTTCCGCAATTAGGCGTGGGTAGACTTCTCCTTATGGCAGAGACGACAAATTATCGACTTCAATCGTTCGTAAATAGTACGTTAGCCTCTATAGGCGCAATCAAAGAGGAGCTCACTAGTCTGCGTCTAGTCGTAAACCGAATGGTCTTGGACCAATTGACTGCGTCCTCAGGAGGAGTTTGTGTGGTATTTGGGTTCATGATGTTGTACATTCATTTGAGATAACGATGCAGAAGGCAAAAAAGATTCAAGCAATGCGTAACCTAACTGCACTCCGCGCAGGGATGTCAAACCAGGCGACGACTGGCTATGGGAAACGTTTTCATCTTGGAGGGAGTGGGTTGTATTAGCAGGGATTTGGGTAGGGGGCCTTTTAGTGTTTCTTTGCGTATGCACGTCGTGTGGAATTCCTTGTATTCAAAACTTTGATCAAAAGCATAACACATGCGTTTGTGTTTGCTGACATTAACAAGACTGACAAAGACATTTAGATTCCGCTGTTCGCAGACTTACAGTGCAAGGCAGTCAAGACATTGATGGTGATGTATTGTTATTATAGGATAGGATTATCAGCTCTTATCTGGGCTTCTGTACTGGCCAAAGGGAATGTGTTACAGTAAGGGGTCGCCATAAGATATGATAAATTGTATATTGCGCTGGCCCTATATACATTAATGCAAATTATATATGTATTCCCATACAAAAGGTGCCGTGTGACCATGTAACTAGGTCATGGAGTTAAATAGAAATGCAATGCAGTATTGTAGTTACTACTATATAACTTTACACCAAAGGAGGCTCGTCCCTTGAGCAAAAGGACTAAGTAACGAAGTTTGTGGTGATAGCATTTATTATGTTATTGACACAATGGCTCCCGTTGTCTAAACTCAGTTTTTCTGTTGGGCTGCCAAATCTAGGGATGCTAAAACCAAAAACAAAGCGAAAAGAATACAAACAAATGTGCTCAGGTGTGTGTGTAAACCCTCAATGAAACAAGATTCAAGATTCAAGATGTTTTTATTTGCCATATGCAACAAGTGCAATATAATTCTTACTCCCCATTCCCTCCCGCAGTATGAATTACCTACAATTAAACAATATATACTATACTATGTACTAGATCAATACTCAACACAATAAAAATAACACTAAAAAGACTGATGGATGATATGTACATATGTTGAATTGTGCATTTAAAAAGCATTTCAAAGTGGCAGGTGACAGGAGGGCAGTCAGCCTCTGGTCAGACACCGAGGAGAAGCTAGAGATCACTGGAAGGGGAGGAAAGGACGGGGAAGGGAATCTTCACTTGACAACTGACAAGCAGGGACCGCTCGGTTCACCCTGTCCCAGTTAGACAAGCACCTTATGGGATTTCCTCCTCAATGTCTGCAAGCACGTGCTGACCAAGCACCCGGGGCCTCTGGTGGGGCCGTTGGTGGGACCGCTGGTGGGGCCTCTGGTGGGGCCTCTGGTGGGACCGCTGGTGGGGCCTCTGGTGGGGCCGCTGGTGAGGCCGCTGGTGAGGCCGGTGGGCCGCTGGTGAGGCCGCTGGTGGGGCCGCTGGTGAGGCCGCTGGTGAGGGTCGCTGGTGAGGGCCGCTGGTGAGGGCCGCTGGTGGGGCCGTTGTGAGGGCCTCTGGTGGGACCTCTGGTGAGGGCCGCTGGTGGGGCCGCTGGTGAGGGTCGCTGGTGAGGGCCGCTGGTAGGGCCGCTGGTTGGGGCCGTTGGTGAGAGCCTCTGGTGGGACCTCTGATGGGGGGCCGCTGGTGGGACCTCTGGTGAGGGCCGCTGGTGGGGCCGCTGGTGAGGGTCGCTGGTGAGGGTCGCTGGTGAGGGCCGCTGGTAGGGCCGCTGGTTGGGGCCGTTGGTGAGGGCCGCAGGTGGGGCCGCTGGTGAGGGCCGCTGGTGGGGGCCGCTGTTGGGGCCTCTGGTGGGGTCGCTGGTGAGGGCCGCAGGTGGGGCCGCTGGTGGGGCCGCTGGTGGGGCCGCCGGGGAGGGCAGTCCAGGTCCACCTAAGCCTAGGTAGTAGACTCAGAAAAACAGTCATTAGGTCCCTGCCTACCCTTTCCTACTCTTCATTCAGCCTCTGTAGTTCATGTTTCATGCATTTCCCAATCTGCTACATCCCTTTTACTTATCTTTAACTTTCTGGTGCTTTTCCTGCAGCGTGTGACATTTCCCCAAAATGATTTCTCATGTACATGCAGTTAACATGCAGTTAATCTATCGGCTGATAGATAGATAGTCCATTGAAGTCTTTGAACCATTCTTAGTCTGGTCCCTCCCCTGAGACCAATCTGCCATGGGAGACCCTACCAGGAGCACTAGGCTCCAGACAACACAGCTCTCAGGTTCACAGGGACACACAAACCTCTCCACCGCGTTAAGGTGATGGTTCCCAGAGAGGCTATATACTATATCTATCTATATAAATATATATATAGATAGATATAGTAAATAGATAGATAGATATACTGTAGATATCTATCTATTGAAGGAAAGATAGAAAGACAGAGATATATAGAAAGATAGATAGATACAGTAAATAGATAGATAGATGGCTATATCTATTGGGTGAATGATAGATAGATAGAAAGATAGACATAGTAAAAAGATGGATAGATAGATATAGCTATCTATTTACTATCTATCTATTATCTATAAACTATTTATATCTATCTATCTATTTACTATATCTATTTATCTAGATATAGTAAATAAATAGAAAGAAAGTTACATAGTAAATAGATGGATAGATAGATCTTTCCATGTATCTATATCTATCTATCTATTAACTATATCTAGATAAATAGCTAGATATATATATTTCTATCTAGCTATCTATCTAGATATAGTTAATTGATAGATAGATCTATCTATTAACTATATTACTATATCTATCAATCTATTTACTATATCTATCTATCTTTCCATCTATCACCCGATAGAAAGATAGATAGATAAAGATAGATATAGTTAGACAAAAATAGATAGATATAGTAAATATATATCGATAGTTAGATAGATAGATAGCTATATTTATCTATCTCTATCTATTAACTATATATATCTAGCTATCTATCTATTTACTAAATCAATTTATCTATATCCATCTATATACTATATCTATCTATCTTTCTATCGGGTGA
>CM051013.1:18449756-18479756 GCA_027704905.1 Muraenolepis orangiensis | reverse complement strand
ACACATCCACAGCCATGTGGATGTGTCATGAACATGAACAGAATCACCGATTCTTTATAATATCGATCCCTTATTCCACCCATATTATCCTGCCTCATACTCTCTCTCTCTCCGTTAACCCAGCATGTCCCAACAAGTGCTCCATTAACCACTTTTTAGACCACCCCCAAGGTGACCGCGTTGTATCTCCAAGCATCTATTCTATACTTCAAATACATTTGTCAATTCGACTCTTAATGCCTAGTTAGTCAAATGTACTGTTATGTTTTAGTCATCTTATGATTGATCCAAAACAAAACTGAGAAATGCTAAAGTAAAGATGTCGCCTACACCGCGTGCGCGCGCAGTGACGTCAGAACTAGCGGCCACTGAGCAGTGAAGCGCGAGCTCCACGGAGACTCTGAAGTGATAGGAAACTAACTAACTGCTAATAGCTAATCAGCGATTATGGGCTCTGTTAATCTGTGATTATCGGCTCTTCTAATCAGCGATTATTAGATTAGATTCGATTCGATTCAAATGTATTGTCATTGCACAGCACAAGTACAGTACTGCGAAAATAATTTAGCATCTAACCAGAGTGCAAATGTTGCAGTTAAATGCATGGTAATATAGATTAGATTAAAGACGGCTTTGTAAGCATCAGCCTAGTTGTAAAGACAGTCTACTTGGTATAAAAACGGTTATAATATTATTTATAGAGTATGTGTGAGATATAAGCATAATATATATATATATATATATATATATATATATATATATATATATATACAGGCAAGTAAGTATAAGTATTTAACAGGCAGTGATCAGGGGTATACAATTATGAAAAACAGGATAAATATATATAAATGTGTATACAGCAGGTAGTGAGCAGGGATATGCAGTTATATCAACAGTTGAAGATTAAAATATATACGGAAGGTACAGTAAAAATGTACACTTTTACAGGTATGTTATCAATAAATATGTAAACTATAGGTAGAGGTAGGTAGTTGTGATTACAGTGCAAGGCAGTCGAAGACATTGATGGTGATGTATTGTTATTATAGGATAGGATTATCAGCTCTTATCTGGGTTTCTGTACTGGCCAAAGGGAATGTACTACAGTAAGGGGTCGCCATAAGATATGATCAATTGTATATTGCGCTGGCCCTATATACATTCATGCAAATTATAAATGTATACCAAAAGGTGCCGTGTGACCATGTAACTAGGTTAAATGGAAATGCAATGCAGTATTGTAGTTACTACTATATACGCTGAACACCTGCAGAGTAGTACAGCAATTTTTTTAAGGCATTATTGTGACCAAAGCAAAGAACTTTGATTGAGAAGGGAAATGCCTTCAATAATACCTCACCCCACATCCTTCTTTCTACACATATATCAATAGGCCTACTACACAATGTGCACTGTTCATTTTTTTCAATTCTATTTTCTATTTTTCTATTTGTTTTTCTTTTCTATTTGCCATAACTGTTGTAAAGTTTAAACTGTAAAAGTTGTTAAGTTAAAACTGCTCACAGTTGTAGTTGTTTAATTATAGTGATTCTATTGTATTTATGTTTGACTTATGTGTACATAAAACTATATTTTATTAAGTTCAAATAATGTGGTTGTGTACTTATTTTTTTAAGTTCTGTTAACTTATTCCCACGGATAGAAAACTGAAAACTTTAAGTCATAGTAACTGAAAATAATCAAGTAGCACCTAATCAAAACTTTTGAGTTCTGAAAACTTTAGATTTTAAGTTTGAAAACTGGCAACTTTAAGTCATAGTAACTTAAATTAGTCAAGTAGCACCTAATCAAAACTTTTGAGTTCTGAAAACTTTAAATTTTAAGTTGAGCAGAACTCAAAAAAATTGAGGCAATCGATTGAGTTTTTTTTTTAGTTCTGCTAACTTATTCGGGTTTACAGTGCACGTACTATTGCACCGTTCAAAACTATCTTGAACAGGTCCCTCCACCTTTTACAAAATGTAAATGTTCATTTTGGCAGGGTTTTTTTTTTGAGGGTTCACGCCAGAATACAGAAATATATATATAATATATATATATATATATATCACACACACGCATGCTGTTATTATAAGACTGAGTATTATAAGTTCATTTGATTTACAATTTGAATATTCAATTCAAACGGAATATTCTTTAACAATAAAAAAAACAAGACGGATTGACAGAGAAATACGTATAGACAACTTTATTGTGTATCAAAATACTGTCTTACAAACACTTGAAAAGCTCTTTATTTATTTATTTAAGACATTTCAGTTAGTTTTTCTAGTACACACAAAGCCAAACGGGTACAGGAATAAAAGGGCGTGGTGGCAGATTGGGTGCAGAAAAACACAAACAAACAAAGCAACATTTGTTCTAATTTCTTGTTTAAGGTCCGTCTCTTTGAGGAGATCACAACACAATATTCTCTTTGGCCCGCCTATCAAGCCTCACTCTAGAAATATCCCCTTTGTTGTCCCCCAAACCCACCTGTGGAAAACCTTCAACATTCTGCTCAATTCATCCTCGTGTCTCTGGTTCCTTCCCTGCCCTGCGTGAAACGTGGCAGTAGGCCTAACGGAACGTATGCATAGAATACTTCTGGACCATGTGTTTTAACCAACAAACTAAAAAACAGAAACCTAGACACAGTATTAAAGGCAGACTCGAAGGAAGCGCGTGGGCCGTGACACAGCCAGAGGGATGGCTACTCGACGTCACCAGAACCTACTCTCCATCATGAGACGTAGACAGAATACTTTACACCCACCCTTCCTTCCTTCCTTTGCCGGTAGACGTTTTTCTCAATCTTATGTTGGGTTAAAGTTTCAGAAGGAGTGCCTTAAATGGATCACACTAGCAGCAGATAAAACACTAGAGGGGGGTGGCGGCAGGGTTGGCAAGCGTTAAATATCAACACACCGGACTGTATTTACCCAAAATTCAGCTCTGCAAGTAGAACAGGATTCATCAACAGTATTTCTATAGATTCAGGCTCAATGATCCGTTTTTTAGAGTAAAGGGTTCTGCATAAAAGCTGCAATCCGTGAGCGCAGTGAAAGACTCCTGTAACTCCTGGTATACGCAGATTGTATCCTGCTATGCACTAGTAGGTGACTCTATTCACCACCACTTGTTAAGACTAAGACTACAGGTTAAATGGCCATGAAACATTGAACATGGCTGAAGACGCCTGCTACGCGTACAGTAATTAAAAGGTGCTTTTTCCTCCCCGTTTCTCGAGCTACATGGGACATGATTGGCATAGGGGTGAAGACGATGATGGAAGTAGTGCCACATTAAGTGGTATAATATTCAGTGTGTAATGATCATTTTTTTGTTAAAATTAAAAAGAGCTGGGCTATAGCGAGTCGGGGGTGGGGGGTATCATTCTGGATTGCAAATATTTCAAATTTTGCTAAACCGCAAACACTGAATTAGTGTAAACATGAACACAAGGGGTAAGTTTGACGAAGCCGGGGTTCTATCCCGTTGATTCATGGTTAACACAGGAGGGGATTTCATTTGTAAACAGCAATGTCACAGGCAATGATAGTTATAAGAATATAATTAAGAATTTCAGTTGCTGGTAAAGAGTGGGTAAGAGGGGGTGGGTGCACTTCGGGCCTCAGACGGTGATGTGGTAGGGGCTGCCGGGAATGTGTTGGTCGCCCCACTTCACCACCAGGATGTACTCGCCCTTGTCTGCATTGCAATAAATGTTATTACAACTGACCTTGTTGAGTTGGTAATTCATGCTGCTTTTACTATTATCATTTAGTGTGATTTGTTTAGGCCTATGTAGAGACGAAGTCACCCATCTACAATGTAGCCGACAGCAAATAGAGCTTGTCTACTTTCTACTTTGCTTTGGTTGTTACTCACGCTGAATACATTCAGAATGGCAGTAATATAAGTCCAAATAAAGTTCCTTTTCCCTTATATTATTATATGATATTTATATTATATTAATATGACGTGAGGTTCCGTTAGCTTTGCACAAAAAGAGCCAATGTAAAAATTACTTTTTACTTCTTTTTTTGTTGCGAGTACTTTTCATAGTCTGTACTTTCTTTTACTTTTACTTGAGCAAAAATTGCAATCAGTACTTTTTACTACACAAGTATCTGTACTTGTACTGTAGCACAGATTGTGTGTACTTTTGCAACCTCTTTATACAACCATATATACCATAAATGGGGCATCTTACCACATATGTTCAACATTAGAGTCGATACTAACTACATTTGTGGTGATAGCATTTATTATGTTATTGACACAATGGCCGTTGTCTAAACTCAGGTTTTCTGTTGGGATGCCAAATCTAGGGATGCTAAAACCAAAAACAAAGCAAAAATGTGCTCAAGGTGTGTGTGTAAACCCTCAATGAAACAAGATTCAAGATTCAAGATGTATTTATTTGCCATATGCAACAAGTGCCATATAATTCTTACTCCCCATTCCCTCCCGCAGTATGAATTACCTACAATTAAACAATATATACGATACTATGTACTATATCAATACTCAACACAATAATAATAACACCAAAAACAACATGAAAGTGACTGATGGATGATATGTACATATGTTGAATTGTGCATTTAAAAAGCATTTCAAAGTGCCAGGTGACAGGAGGGCAGTCAGCCTCTGGTCAGACACCGAGGAGAAGCTAGAGATCACTGGAAGGGGAGGAAAGGACGGGGAAGGGAATCTTCACTTGACAACTGACAAGCAGGGACCGCTCGGTTCACCCTGTCCCAGTTAGACAAGCACCTTGTGGGATTTCCTCCTCAATGTCTGCAAGCACGCGCTGACCAAGCACCCGGGGCCTCTGGTGAGGGCCGCTGGTGGGGCCACTGGTGGGGCCACTGGTGAGGGCCTCTGGTGGGGCCTCAGGTGGGGCCGCTGGTGGGGCCTCTGGTGGGGCCGCTGGTGGGGCCGCTGGTGAGGGCCGCTGGTGGGGACGCTGGTGAGGGCCGCTGGTGGGGCCTCTGGTGGGGCCGCAGGTGGGGCCGCTGGGGGAGGGCAGTCCAGGTCCAGGTCCACCTAAGCCTAGGTAGTAGACGCAGAAGAACAGTCATTAGGTCCCTGCCTACCCTTTCCTACTCTTCATTCAGCCTCTGTAGTTCATGATTCATGCATTTCCCAATCTGCTACGTCTCTTTCACTTATCTTTAACTTTCTGGTGCTTTTCCTGTGTGACCTTTCTCATGTACATGCAGTTAACATGCAGTTAATCTATCGGGTGATAGATAGATAGTCCATTGAAGTCTTTGAACCATTCTTAGTCTGGTCCCTCCCCTGAGACCAATCTGCCATGGGAGACCCTACCAGGAGCACTAGGCTCCAGACAACACAGCACTCAGGTTCACAGGGACACACAAACCTCTCTACCGCGTTAAGGTGATGGTTCCCAGAGAGGCTATATACTATATCTATCTATCTATCTAGATAGATAGATAGATAGATAGATAGATAGATAGATAGATAGATATAGTAAATAGATAGATATACTGTATATATATATCCATATATATTATATATCCATCTATCTATATAGATAGATAGATAGATAGATAGATAGATAGATAGATAGATAGATAGATAGATAGATAGATAGATAGATAGATAGATAGATAGATAGATAGATAGATAGAAAGATAGAAAGATAGATAGATAAAGTAAATAGATAGATAGATGGCTATATATATCTATCGGATGATAGATAGATAGATAGACAAAGTAAAAAGATGGCTAGATAGATATAGCTATCTATTTACTATCTAACTATCTATTATCTATAAACTATTTATATCTATCTATTTACTATATATATTTATCTAGATATAGTAAATAGATAGAAAGAAAGTTACATAGTTACATAGTAAATAGATGGATAGATAGATCTCTCCATGTACAGTTGCAAGAAAAAGTATGTGAACCCTTTGGAATTCCCTGGATTTCTGCATAAATTGATCTAAGTCACAACAATAGACAAACACAGTCTGCTTAAACTAATACCACACAAACAATTATATGTTTTCATGTTTTTATTGAACACACCATGTAAACATTCACAGTGCAGGGTGGAAGTTCACATTGTGTGAACCCTTGGATTTAATAACTGGTTGACTCTCCTTTGGCAGCAATAACCTCAACCAAATGTTTCCTATAGTTGCAGATCAGACCTGCACAACGGTCAGGAGGAATTTTGGACCATTCCTCTTTAAAAAAATGTTTCAGTTCAGCAATATTCTTAGGATGTCTGGTGTGAAGTAGAGAGAGTGGAGTAGGAGTATGGCGCCGTACGAGATGGCTGCCGTGTTGCGAGCTCACGCACGACTGTATTCTGTTTTTATCTTACTCTATTCTGTTTTTATCTTATGTTATTTTTATAACTGCTGTCTGTCGTCGGGTATTGCACATAAGATTTTCACTCACTGCTTTATACTTGTGTAAACAATAAACTTGACTTGACTTGACTTGAATCGCTCTCTTGAGGTCATGCCATAGCATCTCAAGCGGGTTGAGGTCAGGACTCTGACTGGGCCACTCCAGAAGGCGTATTTTCTTCTGTTGAAGCCATGCTGTTGTTGATTTACTTCTGTGCTTTGGGTCAAATGTCTTGGAAAAATGTCTTAAGCTTGGGAATTAATTTTTCTGTCGATGATAGCAATCCGTCCAGGCCCTGAGGCAGCAAAGCAGCCCCAAACCATGATGCCCCCCCCCCACCATACTTCACAGTTGGGATGAGGTTTTGATGTTGGTGTGCTGTGCCTTTTTTTCTCCACACATAGTATTGTGTGTTCCTTCCAAACAACTCAACTTTGGTTTAATCTGTCCACAGAATAGTTTGACAGTAGTGCTGTGGAACATCCAGGTGCTCTTTTGCAAACTTCAAACGTGCAGCAATGTTTTTTTTGGACAGCAGTGGCTTCCTCCATGGTGTCCTCCCATGAACTCCATTCTTGTTCAGTGTTTTACGTATTGTAGATTCGTCAACAAAGATGTTAGCATGTGCCAGAGATTTTTGTAAGTCTTTAGCTGACACTCATTCTGCGCTGTGCTCTTGCAGTCATCTTTACAGGATGCCCACTCCTAGGGAGAGTAGCAACAGTGCTGAACTTTCTCCATTTATAGACAATTTGTCTTACCGTGGACTGATGAACCTCAAGGCTTTTAAAAATACTTTTGTAACCCTTTCCAGCTTTATGCATGTCAACAATTCTTAATTTTAGGTCTTCTGAGCAGGTCTTTGTGCAAGGCATGGTTCACTTCAGGCAATGCTTCTTGTGAATAGCAAACTGGTGTGTGTTTTTTATAGGGCAGTGCAGCTTTAACCAACACCTCCAATCTCCTCTCATTGATTGGACTCCAGGTTGGCTGACTCCTGACTCCAATTAGCTCTTGGAGAAGTCATTAGCATAGGGGTTCACATACTTTTCCCACCCTGCACTGTGAATGTATACATGGTGTGTTCAACAAAAACATGAAAACATATACTTGTTTGTGTGGTAATAGTTTAAGCAGACTGTTTGTCTATTGTTGTGACTTAGATTAAGGTCAGAACACATTTTATGACCAATTTATGCAGAAATCCAGGTAATTACAAAGGGTTCACATACTTTTTCTTGTAACTGTATATACTGTTTAGTATGGAATTGCGTGGGCAGTCTGATCAAATTGGCAAGGCAGGCTCCATCTTGCTGCAGTAGATGAGTTTTTGATGCTATCTGTATCATATATATGTATAAAGAGATTGAACTTAGTTTCTGGACCCCTGCAAATGATTCTTGCTTCATCCAAGCTGAAATTATACTACAGTGTCTCGGGGCCTTTTGAAGTCCTCGATGAGCTTCTTAGTCTTTCTGACATTCACGCACAGAATTAAACGGGGGTCTCCAGAGCAGAGAGCAATGCCGCTCTCCACTGCGCCATCGTGGCACCAACTCTGAGCCACTCAGTTTACAATTTACATAAAAATGTACATGATTGCTAATTTCCAAAAATTCGAGATTAGGTGCCGTAGGAGAGAACGTTCAGCAGAACTTGAACCCAGGTCTCTAGCACAGAACACTCCACTGCAGGGCCGGTTCTAGACTTTTGGAGGCCCTAGGCAAACATTTCTGTGGAGGCCCCCCCTTTGAGATTTTATTTTACCGGTTAAATTCAAATTCAAAACAGAACCGTCCTAAGTGTCACGTGGCTCTGCAACGTGCGTGTGCATGACAGTGCACGTAGTATTATTCCACCGGAAGTGGTCTCTGAGTAACCACTGCTGGACGGTGACAAATGTCCATGTGGTTTAAAATTAAAACCTCATCTTCAGACAGGAGGGACCAACAATAAGAACTCCGAGCATACTCTGTTCAGGGCTCTCACATACACACACACACAGCCCTCACATGTGGTAGTACTGAAGCAGGTTGGAGACCATTGATTACAATGAATGCTGACCAATAGACAGGCTATGGACACATTTAGTGTTAGAGGGTGAGAGTAAGAGTGTGAAGTGATAAGTAACAAAACACAACCAAAAAAGATAAAGCAGATGCAAGGCGGGTGAAGGTAGACGAGACGGTGCGTGGGTTATCCTCTCTGAGGATATTATTCCACATGGGTGCCTGAGGACACCGCCAGCACCATTAGAATGTCACTACACATCAAGGTTACATCATAGCTTGAATGGACCCCAGGGAGTTTCCAAAATAATCATTCAGTTCCACACAAACATAAGTAAGTCTGTTTAGTGAGTAAACAAGGCCCGCTAAATCCGCCATTAGACCCAGGTGAGGAACCTGCGGTCATGAGCCATGAACACACAACCACCACTGCAAGGTTGTATGCCCCCCATCGGTGCAAATATACACCAAGTGCAAATATATGTGTGCCTTCTCAAATATGGTGAGACCAGCACCTGAACAAGCCTGCATTGCATGCACTGAGAAGATAGTTACATTTTTAAAGATTTTCCAATGGAAAGAAGTTTGACGCAAGCCAAGTTTCTAAATCAACGTGCAACGTCATACTAAATAGCCATAAAAATAACACATTGAGTCGGTATTAGCACAAAGTGTGAAAGAGCCAATGTTAATTCACACAGGTCAATTAATAACAAATACATCAGACTTCAGTACATTCCTGAATTTATTGTATTTTTCAATACTCTCCTCTACGCACAATCAAAGCAGTCTCATAGTTTTCTCTCATTCCACTATGGCTGTTGTCGTTTTCTTCTTCTTCTTTCTCTTCCTCTTCTTCTTGGTCCCAGTGGCCCCATTGCTAGTCTTGGCCTGTCCTTCAAAAGGATTTGTTTTGACCTCCATCATCTCCTCTTCCTCTTCCTCGTCGTCGTCGTCGTCGTCGTCTCTCTGAGCTCCCGGGGGGACTGCTACAGCTGGTTTCTCCTCAGCCTCCTCGGATGGAGTGACTGAGATCACTTCCGGGCTGCTGGGCACACGGTCGGTGGAGAGAAGGACAGATTAGAGATGCTTCTGGATGACTTGTGTTTTAGTTTACGCATGAATACTGTTTTAAGGTAAAAGGCCCATGAATGATCCTTGAAGTGTACATAATTATTCACGGACATCTCTGTTTTAACGGATTAGCATTGCAATTTTTAACGACCTATGGGACCTTTTAGGGTTCAGATATTTACATGATGACGGTTGCCTCTTGGCACTGGGGTGCCGTGGTCACGGGTCCACTATGTCTCTCTAGCAGAGCCACAAAGAAGCCATGGGTGAGGGTCTTGGTGGTGCTGGCTCGCAGACACTGTGTGAGGGGCTCCAGACCCCTCTCCTGCCACTGGGGGAAGAGGTGCACCAATCTGTAGGGGACAGAGAGACAAGGGTTGTGTGTAGAGACCTAGAGTTGTATGTGGATCTGATCCACAAAAGCATATTTGGACACACATGGCCACATGGACATTGTAGTAAACAAATGTTTTCATTCACAATGCCAGGACTGCTGTGCTTAATTACTTGATTATGGTCACGGAAACTGAATTTCTTACTCTAGTTAATACATTTTACCCTGATATGTATATACAAATTTAAAAAGGTAAAATGTGTAAACCAAAGTAAAAAAGGTGAGATCCCACTTATATATTGGGGGTGTTCTGAGGTGACCCCCTCGTTTAGCTAAGAGTCTGCCGATTCCTATTATAATTAAGGGAGGTCAACACACGCGGTTACCTGAAGCCCGGGTTCTGCTGCAGACAGGCGGCTACGACCTTCTCGTTCTCCTCGGCGTGCACAGAGCAGGTGGAGTAGACCACACGTTGGAGGCGGGGGAACCTCAGGGCGTGGTTCAGACACCGCAGCTGGAAAGCAGCGAGGTTGGCCAGCCGCCGCCGCCGCTCCCTCTCCTGGTCGGGGGAAGAGGTGTCCTTCCCCAGGCACACCATACCTGGACACGCATATATAAATGTCATGGCACTGGTCGAGACAATGGACGACAACATTGTTCTGAAGCAGAGCCAGGCAACTTTTTAGTAAGTGTGTAGTACTGTAGTACTGTGTGGGGCAGAATTTAAGACATCTTTTTTTTTTTATAAATAAGAGTCACATACCTGAACCACTACACGACGGATCCAGAAGGATGTACTCCACATCTTTAAACTCTGGGTCTCCCGTGTCCACTTTCAGGAAGTCCCGGTTGGCCAGTTGGTGACACCTGACGCCTGCACGTAGCAGGAGTGTGGACATGGTGGACAACCGCTTGGCATCCAAGTCGAAGGCAAACAGTTTGCCCTTGTTTTTCATGATGGCAGCCATGTGGCTAGTTTTGTTGCCGGGCGCGGCGCACGCATCGATGACATGGCTATTGGAAGGTGGGTTGAGGAGAAAGGCGGGGAGGCAGCTTGCCTTGTCCTGCAGTATGATGTGCCCTGCCTTGTATAGGAAGTGCTCGTGGAATTCAGTCTTGGGAGCGAAGACCAGCAAATCTGAGAGGTGCATGTCCCGCACAAAGCTCTTCGCCTTGAGGTTCAAATCATCAAGTCTAATGGCCTCGCCCAGGTAGGAGAAGCCGTCCCTCTTGAAGTAGTCCACAGCATCCTCCACCGTTGTTTTGAGCGTGTTCACACGCACATACCTCGGGAGGTGGACGCCCTCTGCCTGCTGGACACTAGGTGGCAGCAGGTCTTTATTCTTACTAACGTTTTGCTTGATCTTCATGCGGGCCAGCGCTGCCTCGAGTCGAGAGCGATGCTTCATCATCATGACTTTCCAGGGTCCTCCGCATTTTAACCCTTGGCCGATCAGAAGGTCATACACCAACACCTTGGCCTGATTCATTCTCACCTTGGTTTGTTTAAGCAACTTGGTGGACTCGATTATCTCTTGGAGGACGGAGGAGTATTTTAGAGTCTCGGACACCAAGGCGAACAACTGCTTGACGTTCTGAAATTTGCTTTCGAAAACCAACGTTTTCACAGCGCCCTGTTTCGACTCCACTTTCTCCAGAATGTCTGCAGCTTTCGCATATAACGCCATGATGTAGACTTAGTTTCAAGATCATGTGTATGTGTTGTGTTGCTACCTTAAAATGGTCCCCTTGCTGGGACGTTGTTGACTTAAACGCTCCCCGTGCCCCGTACAGGCGTTTAACTAGCTTTAAGGTGCATACAACTATTATTTTGCATCGTATATTATGTTTTTAAAGTAAAATATAGACCGTTGCCCAGCATGGAACATGTCCAACATGCACATGGTGGTAAGAGGCTCGACACCGGAAGAAGCTGCAGTGTCACGAAATGTTTTGGTGTGACGTAGTACTTCCAGCCAATGGTCGATTAGGAGAACGGAAACTACGGCAAGCAAAACGAATGGACAAAAAGAAAACGATCGCTTACGTTTTACTGTTCTATAGGGGGAATAGGAATTACCACAGTGTGAAACAACCTCATGTTTATACATTAAAGTAAAGTCAAATGTTCATAAAATATTTTATTTGTACAATTGTGAATTGCCTTTTCACCTCCTTTTATCAAATAAAGCCTGGCTTTCCTATAACAAATTAACACTCAAACATAAAAATTGGTCATGTCACAAAAGGCACAAACGAGATTGTGAGTCAACTGCCCTCATAACTGTTAATCAATTGGAACGGAACGGCCATTGTTTGAACTAACTTAAACTAATAAAATAACTTTTTTTTTAAACTTTGTACAGGGCCTCTGACCCCCTTCTGAAATTATATACACAGAACCTTTCAACATTCGCACACAAGAAGGCTGAAAAAAACTAAAAAACAAACATTCAAGCGTGTCTCACAATTCGGCCTTCCACAGATAAGGCAACCAGACACCATTACAAAGGTATCATTTATGTATTTCAGTATACATTTATTATCTACGACGTCACTCTCAATAGGACCAACTATACATTCACTGTAAAAGGCAGAACTGAGGGAAACCATGACCGTAAAGGAATATTGCTGATGATTATGGTGACCTGGCTGAGTATGGTCACCAGCACTATGCCAGCATAATAAAAAAAACCTCATTGGTTGAGCTGACCAATTTAGCAATAACAAATAGTGCTAGATCAACTTGTTTAAACAGCAACAGCATAACAATTGTAGTATGAGAGCCCACAATAAAGTCTGAGAAAATGGTCAGGTAGAACAAGATTCACAGATGAACTCAAATACTGAAAGAAAAAGGAAAGGGACCTGAAACCCTTGTCTGTGTCTTTTTTCCTCACACAACATTTTATATCAGCTTTGGATATTTTCAGAATATATAAATAAAAAATATCTATAAAAAAATATCACAAGCAATAGGCAGAAGGTATCTTTCTTTGAACATGTGCGCAGCCAAATAATGATCTGATGTTTCTCCCAACCTTAACGTCCAGAATCCGTAGCCGTGAAACAGCACCCAGTATTGCTGTGGTCGGTAAGAAGTCTTTCTTACCAAACTTCTTTACCAGACTGTTTATTTAACATCAGTGTTTGTGGCTTGGTGTGGCTTCTTGGTTCATCCTTATGGATTCCCTGAGGAGGATGAGCCTCTCGGTGGTGTGTGGCGGGAGCCGGCTCCTTTTGGCCTTGACGATACTCGCCGCCATGGGGTATAGGCGGGGGTAGCCACCCGACGTAGCTGGGATGGCGAGCAGCTTCCTGGCCATGTTCTGGAGCTTGGGGAACCTCTGGGCAGCCTTCCAGAACAGCAAGGGCGAGTTGCCTTCCAGCAGGGGCTCAGACAGGTAGCCCTCCAGCTCAGAGGGCTTTCCCGACGCGGTGGGCTGTCCAGGGAGACCGGACACGGACACTAGCTTGAGGGGATCCTCCTCGCTGGTCGTTCGCTCCCGCTCCTTCTCCTCCTCCTCCTCCTCCTCCTCCTCCTCCTCCTCGGTGTCTGCCTTAGGGGAGGCCAAGGCCTCCGTGTCCTCAAGCACAGTCTCAAGCATGGACTGGATCCGGGATTTGGAAGGGACCGTCAGGAATGCCGCTTCGCTTTCCTGCTTGGTGTCGGGGAATGGCTGCACAAGTAACAGTGATGATTAGGTTTTTGCTGACAATGTTTTTTGTTGTTGTATGAATTCAAAGGATGTATGGTCGGATGTTGATCATTTTTCCCCTGTAGGATAATATTGCTAGCTACAGTGGCCGGGCATATTACAATTTAGACAGATGTTCAGTGGCTTTGGGAGAGCTCACCTGGAGCTTAATCCTGGGGTCCAGGACTGTGGCCAGGATCAGGTCTCTCTGGAGGATGAGGGGCTGGAGGTGGCTCTGGAGGCCCGAGCGCAGAGCCTTGGAGAAGTGGCTGTAGCTGGTGGGCCGGCACTCCAGCAACTTATCCAGGCCGATCAGTGAGGGAATGACAAAGGAGATGGTCACCCCGGGTTTCTGGAGGACCTTCGTAAGGGAAACACAGAGATGGAATTCATTCTTACCAGCAGTACTGATTCGAGGCCTGGTCTAATAAACAATATAGACATGCAGAAGCCAAAACACTATCCAGATGAATAGGGAAGACCTAGTGCCTCCATCTCATATTGCAACATGTAAGAATGTACACGTGCATATAACTTAATTGATTATACTCAATTAAAAAAATACGGCCAAACAATGCTTAGTAAGAAGATGGTCTATGCGCACAGGTTTTTGTTATCCCCTTGTTTTGCCTTGGGAATATGCAACCACTTAAAAAGGAACATGTCTGGAAAGTGGGGCTGAACAACGGCGCATCCGGAAAAGAGCGAAATGAGAAGGCATTAACATTAATATAACTGGACGAGTTATGGACGGACGAGGCGGTACCTGGATGGTCTCCTCGAATGGCTGCAGGAGACCCAGGATGTCTATAAGCTGCTCCCGCTTGGCCTGGACCAGTGGGGGGGCGCTGGTGGTGTCCATGGCCTCAATGCGGGCCTTCGCCAGCAGGGTCATGATGGCGCTCCACGCCGACGCGTCCACCAGCCGCCGCATGGACATCATCAGGGTGTTCCAGCAACACATGTGGCCGGGGGGGGAGAGGGAGAAGTCACACTCCTTCAACAGCACCTGTGGAAGAAGGCATTGGGAAGGTACACATATAGCTGGCTTAGAACACAAGAGAACTCAAGTAAGGAGCATTTCAGTGGGACTTTTAGCACGTGTTACAGCAGCATACATGATATAGAGAAGGCCAAAGACCAAACACAGACCAAATGATTTGCTTTCTCCATATGGTGATGAATCCAGAATACATTAACAGAAACATGCACAGGTGTACAAGTAAGGTTGAACCATTAAAAAAAACGCTACTTCTGATCGCTACATCATATATCAATTACAGAGGAAGAAGTAAGCAAACCATTGTGCACCAGGTAAACATAGTAAAAGCACATACATAATGCATGCGTGTTGATGCTGTGGAAATGGCATGTTTTCATTCGAGAAGCTTCCTTTGCAACTCATTCATGTGATGTGTCAGCCTCTCACTTGGTCACCCCCTCCGTCTCTCTCTCTCACTCCCACCGTCTCACAATCTCCCTCATTCCTTAGTGTGCGTGCGTGCGTTTCCGTCCGTCGCACCTCGTTCCAGTAGTTGTTGGTCCTGAAGAAGGCTACCACGTGGTGGAGCTGGGACAACACATTCTCCACCACCCGGGAGTTCTTCAGCGCCGACCGGATCACCCGCTGCAGTGCGCCGGCCACACAGGGGGCCACCGTGCCGGCCTGGAGCCCCGAGAAGGGGCACTCCTCCGCCTCGGCCAGCTGGTCCCCCAGGAACGCCGCCAGCTCGTGCGCCTCGGGGTCAGCGCGTGGCGACGAGCACATGACCTGATAACACAAAAGGAATAGTTATAGCTTTTGTTTTATAGGGTTTGTAGAGTGCTTTAAACAGACAGTAGAAATATGTAAATAGATCGAAATCAGGAAGTCAAATAAGCTTTCTTGTAAAGGAGCTCATAAATAAAATGAAAGTAGAATAACAAGTCAATTAATAGAGTTATTATTCGAGCAAATTTGTTAGCATAGCAATCAGTCGGCTATTAGAGAATGCACTCTGAGAATATCCATTTTGAGTCGACAGGCGCAATTGCCCCAAAGGGTTTAATCTGACAGTCGTTCCACGGCTGACGGTTGTAGTTATTTATCAATACTTTGGAAAAAAGAAAAAAAAGTGTCTGCATTAGTCACAAAATCTGTTAAATTAAAGTTATCCTTTAATGATAGGAAAATAACAACAAAAATGAAGAACCTTATAGTCACAGAACACAGTGTTGGCCTCCACCGCCTCCTTGGCGCGGTTGGCCATCACGTAGCCCACTGTGTGCGGGAAGAGGCCGTATCCCAGCAGCACGCCCTCCAGCTCCCTGGCCACCGCTGACGCCAAGCTGCCGGCGCCCAGGTGGCGGAAGGCCACCGTGGGCTGGCGAATCCGCCACCCGCTGTCCACAAAGTGCAGCTGAGCGGCCACTATTACAGGCTCCTCGCCGGGAGGGACGACGGCGGAGGAGGAGGAGGAGCAGCTGGAGGTGGAGGAAAAGGAGGGCGAGAAGGTTGACGGCGGGGAGGAAGAGGCGGCACGCCCCGCCCAGAGGTCGATTGTGACATGGATGGCGCCCCGCCCGCCGCCGGTGGAGAGGCAGGCTTGGAGGTCGCGGATGAGCTGGGGCTTGATCTTCCTCTCCACGTCCTCGTAGAGCTGCATCCCCACGATACGCTGGGACAGCTTGTGGTATTTGGGCGCAATGGTAGTCATGAAGGACCTGAAGCCCGCGCCCTCTACAAAACTGAGAGGACAAAAGGAGTAGGTAAGATTTAGAGTGACTCATGCAGAAGTATAGAGAAGACCCTCATGCAGGAGTATAGAGAAGAGCCTCATGCAGGAGTATAGAGAAGACTCTACAAATGCATAATCTTGCCAGCTGTAAGTCATTCAATTTAAGCCTATCATAAAATTCTGATTCATTGAGGGATGGGTGTGGTGGTCACCTGAGAGGCAGCATGTCCTCTGCTATCATCTTCAGCGCGGCGGCCACCATTCTCCTATTTACAAGCCACAAAGCTTTGACTTTGGTTCTTGACTTCTTCGACGCCAAGGTTTGCAGAGGAGAGACAGGGGTCTTGTCCTTGGCATGCTTGGCATGCTGCTTCGCCTGGTCCTTCACCGGCTATAAGACCACAACAAGGGAACAAGGGAAAGAAATGTAACCTAATGTTTTAGGCATCTGAAGAAAAAAAGATGTTCATTGTGACAAGAGTAGAGACAATGTTTTATGTTCCACTGTAAATTAACAACAAAAGCACATTTCACTAATGATTTCATAATATGGCAAGAGTACAAATGGTAGTAAGCGTATGTTTAATAGTAAATAGTAGATACAAGGTTTTACGCGTACAATGGAATGCTTTCTCCCCATTCCCTCCCGGTATATATTAATTAAGTATGAATTTCTAAAACAATACTATAAAAATACTATATACAATAAAAATGAACTTAAAAAGAACAATAAAGTGACTGATGGATGATATGTACTTATGTTGATATGTATGTAGGTTATAAATTGTACAAAAACATTTAAAAGCATTTAAAGTGCCAGTAGTGCAGCAGCATCATGAATACAATGCAGTACAGTGCTGAACAGTGCAATAACTGTAGTGAGTCCAGAAAGTCCAGCAAAGTATGATAGTGTAATGGTAATGACCATGTTATGATAGTGGCAGCAGTCCTTGCGGATAAAAACTATCCTTGAACCTGGTAGTCCTTGTACGGATGCTGCGGAACCGGCGACCGGACGGTAGGGGAGAGAAGAGATGGTGCCCAGGGTGGTTGCGGTTCCATAATGATGGAGCTGGCCTTCTTTCGACATCTGGTCCTACAAATCTCCTCAATGCATGGAAGTGCACACCCGATGATCTTTTCTGCCATCCTCACGACTCTCTGGATGGCTTTCTTGTCCTGTGCAGTGGTGTTACCGTACCACACAGTGACACCACTCGTCAGGACGCTCTCTACAGTGCCATGGTAAAAGTTCACTAGCCACCGTTAGCCTATTCCGCTTTCCCTGAGGCACCGCAGGGCATAGAGGCACTGGTGTGCCTTCTTCAGCATGACGTCCGTGTTGCGGAGTGGTCTTCACCACTTGAGGCCTGCCCGTCAGGAAGTCCATAATCCAGTTACAGATGGGGGTGCCCAGACATAGGTCCATCAGTTTCAGGACCAGCTTGGAGGGAATAATGGTGTTGAACGCCAAGCTGTAGTCCATGAACCAGTCTGACGTAGGTGTCCTTCCTGTCTAGGTGCTCCAGGGCCGAGTGTAGTGCCAAGGAGAGATGGTGTCGTCTACAGACCTGTTTGGTCTGTATGCAAACTGGAGTGGGTCTAGGGACTCAGGGATGTAAAATTGAATATGCGACATGACAAGTTTCTCCAGGCACTTAATGGCTATGGGTGTTAAAGCCACTGGACGATAATTATTGAGGCTTGTTACCTCGTTACCTTACCTTTGGGTAACGGCACAATGGTTGTCTCTTTTTAGCACGCTGGGACGATAGACTGTTGCAGTGACGCGTGGCATATGTCTGTGAACACAGGAGCTAGCTGTTCAGCCCAGGTCTTGAAGACACGGGATGGAGCTCCATCTGGGCCGGCTGCCTTTCCTGCCTTCACCCTCCTGAAGGTTCTGCGGACCTCGGACAGTTGTAGAACGTTGTCCTCTGGGTGAATGTTCAATTTGTTGGTCGGCTCAGAGTTCCCTCATTTAAAGTGAGCGTAGAACGTGTTCAACTCGTACGGTAGGTTTGGTTCGTTGTTGGCGACTGCCCTTGAGCTCCCCTTGTAGATGGAGAGGACCCTCAGACCGTCTACAGATACGTCTGGTGTCAGAGCCCCAAACTGTAATTCCAGTTTGTTTTTGTAATCCAATTTCCTTTTGTTGATGGCTTTTCTGAGTTCATACTTGGCCTTCTTGTAGTGATTGGAGTTGCCTATTTTGCAAGCGGTACTCCGTTCCCTAGTATAGTACACAGTGTTGTTTATAGTATATAATATAGCATATCGTAGTTAGTATATAGTGTTGTTTAAAGTATAGTATTGTGGTATAGTATAGTTATGGAAATCGATAGTAAGTAAGCATTCCGTTGTCCATTGCAAATAGAAAAATATAAATATCTTGAATCTTAAGGAACGACGATGGTGGTGGTGGTGAAAGTTCAACCTGGTTTTGTAAGTGAATAAATCCTCACCACTTCAGGAGATACGGGTTCAGAATCCAAGACAACGTCAAACCTGAAGTCGACCTAGAGGGCAACAGCACTTGGTGAAGGACAAATACAGGCTTTTGACTTGAGATGCATCGACATACATTGACTACAGCCTTTTTCTGTTTAATTTGTGTGTCCCCGTGCAGCAATGTTTGTATACGAAAACTACTGCCCGACACCACGATGGTGGTGTCACGAAAGCAGCTCTTCAGAGAACATACCTCCGTTTGTTCCAGATGCTTGTTGCAGAGTGCGCTTTTGTCGCCGTCTTCTGTGAAAAGGCCCATCTCTGCTTTGCGTTTGATGGTGGAGTTCCAGTGGTTCTTTATAGCGTTGTCCGTTCTTAAAACAGTTAAACAATATGGCAGCTATGCATTTTCAACTTGAGAGGTACAAATATTTTATTATTTTATTTATTTATTTTGTTACACCAATCTGATGAAAGCTCCACTCGTGTGTATTAAACATCACATTTTTGCAAAAAGAGACCTGTTGCTATGACAGCATTTGGTAGTTGGCCACCAAAACAATCATCTCGTACAATCAACACATACCTCCCAGGAAGAAGTTTGGCAATTTCAGCCCAGCGGTTTCCCAGGAGCCTGCGGGCTTTGTAGATAATGATGTCTTCTTCTTTGGTCCAGGAGCTCTTCTTGACCTGGGGGTTCAGGTGGTTGTGCCAACGCTCACGACACTGTTTCCCCAGCCTGCCCTTGAGTTTCTTGGCGATCGCACTCCACTGTTTGGTGCCGTATTTGCCCACGAGGTCCATCACCTGCACAGAGCCCAAATTGGAAGATGATGAGGAATTGTGGCATTATGACCCTGTTGTTTCCCCCGTGTTATTTCCTGTAATCTAGTCACTTTAAAAAAAAGAAGATCCCTGCTTCGTCATTAATCTTACAAAGGGTTCATAAGGGTTATTTTACAATTGTATCTTTTTACCTGCCCGATTGGCAATTGTTTTAATATGTAACCCTGTATTTATTTTACCTGCCTATTGGTCAAACCTGGTGGCAGTTTGTTAATTCTGGACCCTGATCTTGCGTTATCTCCACTTAATAACAACTGATCTTCTTTATGTAGAGCAAGGTAAAGGAAACGCCCCTACCAGCTCGTCCTCGTCTTTGGTCCAGCAGCCCTTGACCCAAACGGGGTCGATGTGCTCCCTCCAGCGGAGCAAACACATGGCGTCTGTCCTAGCCTAAACCACAGTTTACAGAATTTACTATTAGTGCCCTATCCACATTCTAGTGTAACCGTTACTGTTACCACTAAATAAAACAACACTAGTAATAAATAACTAACTTACCTTATTTTTCTGGCTATTCTGCGCTCCAGCTGCTACTGCAGCTACTATGCTTTCATTGTTCTCAGCCTAACTTGTGAATCGCTTTGTATCAAAGCATCTGCTGAATGACTAAATGTAGATTACAACATTCTGGTGGATGCAGACAACAAGCATTGTGAAGGCAAGAACAGCCTAAAATTGAAGCCTGAAATGCAGATGACTAAATACATAAATTGCATATGTAGTAGTCCACTAGTCTAAACAATCTCGAACATCGTTGTAAAAAGATCTGGACAGCTGTTCGCTTAAAACAGTCTTGTTGTGACGTGATTGTATGTAACACAAGGATGCAAATCAACGCAACTTTTATGACAAGAACTGTTGATTGATCCATCTCTTATTGATGTTGTCAAACCAGGTTAAAGTTGGAAAGATATTGGCTATTCACAGGGACAGTCTAGTGGTGAAAAGCAGAGGCAATGGTGATAAGAAGAGAGGCCATCCCCAGTCAGGTTCCACCAGATAACTTCGCTAGACTCACGGTGACTTGGACTGGGACACAGAGTGTGCCTTTTGCTTCCGGCTTTAGATAGCTAATATTACAGAGCGAAAATAATTGTTTGATTATTTTTAACATCGGTTCCCTTCTAATGTTATGGTTGGAGTTAGCCTCACAGTAAATTCATTGTTCCCTATATACTTACTGGTAGGTAGGAGGAGATGGTCTTCCAATCTTTTCCAAAATTGTTCACTAATGCTTTAAGATTCTCATCCTGGATATTACAAAAAAAGTATGTATAAAGTTACAAATCACAGAAAATGTCATTGTAAGCTGTTAAAAGTTTAAGTAAATATAATATAAGGCTAAAATATAAAATTTGAAATGATAGGATAAATAAATAGGATAACTGCTAGGATATGTCTTTGGTTCATCCGCCACCCACCTCTTCGTGTGTCCAGTCGACATTAAAAAAATGGCTGTCGTCTTTCTTCTCGGATGAGTCCGAGTCGGTACACAATTGTTCTGCACCTTCGTCGTCCATGCTGTGAAGAGGAGCACACAATGAACATTTGACAGCTAATATATAGTATTTCATCGTACATCATTCGCTGTTTGTTTGTTATTACAGAGACTGAAATTTAAATGGGCCATTTAACCTTAGAATCAGTTTTGGACTCAGGGGTGTAGTCCGTTCAACCACTTGTTCATGTTTTGGTCATGTGACTCTAAAGAACAGGCTAGTGCAAACATTTGTTTTTCCTGGAGAACATTTTTGGATCCAGTATTAAAACACATACACACCGTGTATGATTTGAGACGCCAAATGATATGTTCTCATCATTAAGACAATGCACTTGCAAGTGGGCCTGCAGTCCAGGGGAGAGGGGCGTGTGTGGGTGCACAGGGTATCCGTTTACAGCATGTTGCTCCAACGCTTTACATAACGGTGTCAGCAGCACAGACCATTTGCGGCTGGTAGGACACAGCCATGCGTTTGTGTGAAGTAAATACACTTACTAAACATTACGATAGGACTAACGTACAAATGCATCACGATACTCAAGTCAAACAGTGAGGACACCGCAATATTTAGATTTCATTTAGTTATATTTTGTTTATACTAGTTTAGTTTGTTGTTATTTAGTTCTTAGGTATTAGTATATTTTGTGTGCATTTATTCCCCCTGTTTCAACTGTTGCACCTTAATTTCCCTCGGGATAAATAAAGTCATCTTGAATCTTGAATATGCATATACAATTGTATGTGGACGTGTTTAACGTGTTGATTTTGTTTATCTAATCATTTATATTTTTCCATTGCTGTTTCTAATTCGCCCGAGTGACCGTGAGGATTGCTGGGACAATTTCGTTTTACTTGTACAACGAAACAATAAAAGGCATTCTGATCTGATTCTCTGACACAAGAAAGTTGTAGTACCGCCAAATTCTAAACATCAACGTTAATATACAGTCAACTAGGCTAATGACAACCTTTGTTTTGCCGCGTACCGCATAAGAAGCGCCGTGGCGGTTTCAAAACACAACAATGCCTTCCCTTAATGGCCAATAACTTCACGATGAATTACTAAACAATGACCAAAAAAACATAACTAGTTCCAACACAATATTGGGCTCGTATGCCTTCAATTTGGGAGGCGGTCGCTGCGATACACAAGCGCCATTACATTAAACCGAGACATGCATGCAAAACATGGATACAAATCACACATAACTGTAAAATACTATTTAACATTAACCGCAAATTAAACATGTTAATAATAAGTTAGTTGGACATTGATATAACCGTCTCAACACAGATACCGAAAGCGGCTGGTTAGTTAAAACTTACATCACAACTTAAAAAGTTGGATAGCAACAAACCACACACACACACACACACACACACACACACACACACACACACACACACACACACACACACACACACACACACACACACACACACACACACACACACACACACACACACACACACACCACACACACACACACACACACACACACACACACACACACACACACACACACACACACACACACACACACACACACACACACACACACACACACACACACACACACACACACACACACACACACACACACACACACACACAGTGAGCGGGGCGCGGAACGTCATCTAACTGACACCCCCCCCCCCCCCCTCTGCTACAAGCACAAGACTACAAGTTACGCCCACTTACAGTTACGCCCCTTTTCTCTTAAAGGTGTACGACCCTCCAAGGACATTCTAGCTCTCATCAGTTTTTAGTTTTTTTTTTAAGAATGAAGAGTACAGCACTACTACTACTATACTACTACTACTACTACTACTACTACTACTACTACTACTACCACTACCACTACTACCACTACCACTACTACCACTACCACTACTACTACTATTACTACTACCCGTTGACAAATAAACCACAAATAAACCAAACCTGAAATGAGTAAACAAATGCTCCTTGGTGAGTCAGTGCAGACCTCTCTACAGGAAGCAACGGCGATTCAATGGGCAATTCAATAGTTTTCGTAACGACAAAATTGGCAATTGATTACTACCGCTAGCGTCAAATGCTGATTTGTATTGTGCGACAGACACTTTCTACCACTTGTAGTGAATGTGTGTGTAAGCGCATTTTTTTGTCACTTTCGGTTCCTCCTCACAACGGGAGGATCGCTTCACAACACACATACGAGATCATGAACGTAATGTCGTAAGACACACATTCGATGCTAAAAAACACATCTTAATGCTAATACACAAAAGGGAACTCACGCGTATCAACACTTCCACGTTAGGATGTTTTTGCAGTTCAGTGCCGTTTACAAACTCGTGGTCCTTCGGTCCAACCTACCGTTTACCCGCGACATGGGGCGCGTTCAAGAGCTCTATGTTTTGAATTTTGGAAATGTATATTTGTCCATTGTTGTTTGTGAGTGTCATGGGGATTCCCTAGACACTTTAGTTGTACTTGTAAAATAACAATAAAGGAATTATGATATTACTTTGTCAAATGTTTCGTCCAAACTCCATATGTATTCTCATTGTCGCTCCTGGGACTGCTTGGTGTACACGAATTATAGACCGGAAATTGCGTTGAGATAGACCGGTATATCGATTTAATTCAGGATCCTCTAAATATTTGATGTTTTAATAGTTAAATCAATTAGGTAAACTGTTATAATGGTACCCTGGGACGCATTTTATACACACACACACTGGTGCTGTATGCATATTATATAAATGTCCTGAAGCTTATATATGCAGTATACATAGACATGCATTGCAATACATTGTATGGTATAACTGACCTTTTTGAGTTAGTAATTCATGCTGCTTTTACTATAATCATTGTGTGATAAGTTTAGGCCTATGTACAATGTAGGCGACAGCAAATAAAGCTTGCTTCTCTACTTTGTTTTTGTTGTTGTCTGAATACATTCAGAATGGCAGTAATAGAAGTGGAAATAAAGTTCTTATATTATTATGATATAATATCAAGTCAAGTCAAGTTTATTATCACATCAAAGTTATACACATTAAGTATAAGCAATGGGTGAAAATCGTATGTGCAATACCCGACGACAGACAGCAGTTATAAAAATAAAAATAATAGAATAAAAAAAGAAGTAAAAAGTAAAAATTAAAAAAAAGTAATATTTATATCATATTAATATGAAGTGAGGTTCCGTTAGCTTTGCACACAACTAGTTTTACTTTTTTACTGTGAATGCTTTTCAGAGCCTGTACTTTCTTCATCTTGAGTAAAAGGTTGAATCAGTACTTCTACTTTTATTATTTGTTTTACACAAGCTTCTGTACTTCTACTTAAGTACATAATGTGTGTACTCTTATCTAGTGTTGTCGTTCTGCGTGTTAAACTGTTGCTGGTTGTATTATGTCATGGTAGAAGTATTTTGTATTGTATTGCTCATGGATTCTTTCAGTACGTGTGTGTGTGTGTGTGTGTGTGTGTGTGTGTGTGTGTGTGTGTGTGTGTGTGTGTGTGTGTGTGTGTGTGTGTGTGTGTGTGTGTGTGTGTGTGTGTGTGTGTGTGTGTGTGGTGTGTGTGTGTGTGTGTGTGCGTGTCGTGAAGCCCCCACTGGTAGACTGTAGACTGTAGACTGTCCACGGTGGTCGTAAACCTGATGAGCAGAGATGGGGTCTGCAGACAGCCCAGTAGTACTGATAGCGACTCATCGCTAGTGAATGTGTGTGTGTGTGTGTGTGTGTGCGTGCGTGCGTGCGTGCGTGCGTGCGTGCGTGTGTGTGTGTGTGTGTTACAAAACTGAGACCACATGCTCAAGTGGTTTTTTTTTTCTCAGAAAGGACTCCAGCACTTGTATATTTCAACACATGTATATATCAGTCACTTTATTTTTATTGTTATTGTGGACAGTATTTTATAGTATAGTGTTTTTAGAAAGTTCATACCGCGGGAGGGAATGGGGAGTAAGCATTCCATTGTACTTGTTGCATATGGGCAAACACAATTCTTGAATCTTGAAGCTACACTATCCCCTAGCTACACAACCCCCCTCCCCACGAAGGAAGTACATCCTTGAAATGGCAGGTATCATTTTCCCCTGCGTCCTTGGATCCCTTTCCCACTTCTCCTCTCGCTTTGTTCTGCTTTCCACCTCCTCCCATTCCTTCCTCTCAACAAGACACCTTCCACTCAAGAGCGTATGACTCAGAAGGGCTGTTGTTCAGTCTACCGCAGACCTCCGCCTCAACTACTAGATTCGTGGTACACGACTGCCCCCTGCTGGCCTACCATGACCTCCCCTGGCGGCCGCAACTAGAACTGTGCGTCCACTTGCGTTTCACCGATGCGTCATCTGTGAATGTTAATCCTAACTTTCATTGTATATAATTATATATTTTTATTAGACAGACAGAGAGAGATGCACACATGCCACGCACACACGCACACACGCACACACACACACACACACACACACACACACACACACACACACACACACACACACACACACACACACACACACACACACGCGTAGTTATTCCAGGCCTTGGGTAATTGTTTGTGAGATTTTTTATTTGGGGTGAAAATGCGTTTTTGCAGAGCACGAATATGCGTGCATAACCAACATGTTTATGTCATGACACAAAGTCTACTCCGAAAGGACTTTGGCACCTCTCTGTGCTCTATCTACTACGCTACGCTGAGTTCTGCACAGTGTGCCCTGTGCCAAGTCAGAGTGGATACATGCCTGCTGTGATTTCTCCATTCAAACACCCTGTGCCTCAGTAATGTAGCATATAGCGTTTAGAATTAGCCAAATGTGTGTGTGAGGCGATTGGTTGAGCAGTCAAACTATAAAATGCATAGACTGTAGCCTGCATGAAGTCTGCCCCAGATTGTAAAAAATCACCCGAAAGCATTTATATGCATTTAATTTGAACTGTTTCGTCCCATTGCTTTTAATCCCAGTGTAGTGCAGTGTAGTGTCCTTTACTGTGTTTCTATGTTTTCTTTAAGTGTGCAAATACTGCACAGGGCTAATCTGCGGCCCCGCCTGCCCCGCCTATGACGGCGATATGGTTTGTGGAAATGGTGAAGATGGACTTAGTGCCGTTGGAGTTGACCACGATACCTCCAGACCGCCAGGCAGGCGGTCTCTCCTAGCCCCAGAACTGGCGCTCCATGCCGGCCCAGCAGCCTGAGTCCAACCCCCACACAGTCTGGAGCCCGAAAGTACGTCACATTGAACCCCTCCCACCCACCACTCGTTACATCCACCGGTCACAGAAGCTGCTGCTGATGACGGGTGGAGGAATTATGTACGGATGGTTAGGTAATTTGGTAGGGCTTTGACAACTTGAGTGAATGGATGAATTGATAATGTCTTCATTATTTACCGAGCCAATGTTTTAGAGCCAATTTCACAGCATGTTGGCTTTTCCATTCTCTGTACGCTCTTGTGACTGCAATTAGCTGTATTTTAACACAAGGGCTAGGATTGTTCAATATTAGGCGGTGTATATTAAGTTGGGGAATAACGTTCACAGACGATTTCATAATTCATTCGTGGTCTCACACACAGTCAAGTCAAAAGCAAACCTCAAGGACAGCACTATCTCTGTGTGGACCTATACTGCACTGCTTATCTATTGACCTTTTGTTCAATTTACTCCAATTGGTTCCAAGCCATATTCCAATGTGAAACGTGGAACCCCGTTTGTATACTGTATACATTGACTGTATGTCTTGTCAAACTTAAGGCCTCTGTTGAAAAAGAGATCTCAATGTTCTGTTCATGGCTGAATACATCACTGTTTCCATTCACGTGAGATAAAAGCACACACACACACACACACACACACACACACACACACACACACACACACACACACACACACACACACACACACACACACACACACACACACACACACACACACACACACACACACACACACACACACACACACACATACACACACACACACACCCAGACCAATACACCCACACACGTTAGTCTTTGACTAGGTTTCCAACTCAAGCACGTTGTTTCGTGTCCATGCCACAATTGCACGATACACCCTTGACACCACCTTTAGTTCTTGGATAGGTATAATACGTTTCGTTGAGACACAGCCATGATCTTACGTCTTGACGTTAAGACGTGTTGCACACAAAATCTCTTCACCGCTTGCCCTCTGTCAAAGTATATCTACGAATGTTTTTAGAGTGTACAGCAGTTCAGCCTACATACAAGTGTTCCATGGAAGGTGACAGAGGAAATAACAACCGTTACTATTTGTTTACATTAACAGCCCATTAAAAAGGAACATGTAAATGTTTTGAAAACTGATTTATTGTGTTCCATCTCTCTATATACACACAGACACACACACAAACACAGACGCACACGGAAAACAGAGCAACATAGATTAGTGTGCGTCAGTAGGACTCGGCCATCTATGATCCTGGTGCTGCTGGCAGTCCACCCTTGATCCAACCTCCTCTGTTTACAGGAAATACAGGCTTGGCACTAACACACACTTCCAGCAGTATGGCAAGAACCGGCGTGTGTTGTTTAGCCCACAATACGGCCGACGGTTCACGTTCGGTTTTTTCGCTTCTCGTGCATAATCCGGTTTGGAATGGTTGTGAGAGAGAAATGGCCTCTAACCTACAGACTGACCTACTGAGAGGTACAGCGTGGTGTCCAGTGTGATGAATGGTATCTACTGGTATCTACTTCTCTTTGGCAGAATAGCATAGTCTAAGAGCACACCACAACACAGGCCCCTGGGGATGATGGTTGGCATGAGTTCATATCAAGGAATGTGCTCAGGTTACACCTGCAAGTGATTTCTAGTTTCAGTTTCTGGGTTGTGTTCGTCAAAAAACATTAAAATCAACAGTAATATCGTGTGATACAAGAAATATTATTTTTAACAATTCCAAGGTGGAAAGGCACTTAGTTCTTGGCACATTATACTTATATACACAATATTTACAACAGTACCGTTTTCTGCCGTTTGTGTCGTGAAAAAGTATGTTTACTATTTTAAAGATTACAGCTAGCATGGAATCCAATCCCTGATTTTTTTAAATGCATTTATCAAGTAAAACTGTCATAAGTAGAATCACATAATTACGGTCAAAAGCTTTTGTGGTAGACTTGTATGTACAAAATAAGTATCATATGTTTAATACATTTAATAAAAAATGTAGTCAATACAGGACACAAGGAGATTACCATGATGCATTGCTTTACCCAGATCCGTACCCAGACTTTAACCACGAAAAAACATCCTCTAAAGATGTACTCCTTAATGCATTGTCCGAGCTCAAGAAGAGAGTCCTTCACTTCAAACACAATCACTCATTCTCTTTGGATGGGCACAACCCTTATGCCAATTACAGTATTTATTCATCGATATATTGTCTAAATGCCATGTGATTCCATCAGCGCTACAGGAAGCGATCACTAGAGTCGGTGGCTACCTCACAGGAAGCGGTGGCTACCTCACAGGAAGCTGTCCTCGCTGGAGACGAAGGAGAACCCGTTGAAGGCGTTGCTGGAGCTGGTGCTGGCGTTGAAATCGGGGGTCCGACTCACCGAGCTGGGAACCATCTCTCTGGTGAACTCTGGGTCAATGTGCTGCGTGTCCGCCGGACCTTTCTGGAAGGTGGACAGTTGGGAGGATGAAACCAGGAACCTGTTTTCACATGTTCATGTGATCCTACGTTGATATATGTTCCCGTGGCACTATTGGTAGCAAGATATTGCAATAAGTGAGTAAGGATTCAAAAATGACTTACATTGACTACCAACCACACAGACAGCAGTAGGCCTACATATGCTGTACCCATGTTAGACTCACTGACTGTTTGACAAGAGGCATGACACAGGCTTTAACTTGCAGGCCCATAACCAGATAACAAATAATAAGACAAAGCTGTAAATGCGTCTCATTATAGAGAAGGAAGACACACGTACCACGTTGGGGTTGTACGGAGGGGTGATTCTCTTGTGGTAAAGGTCATCCCAGTTGATTGGAGAGAAAAATATGTGATTTTTTATCTCTAACTGTAAAGAAAAATAAAGAAATACATATAGAAAAAACACGAATCCACAAATGCAGAGCATAATCTATGTAATATTTGTTATGCAGAATTTTAAAGGATCCCTCATGACATTTTGCTGACCTATAGGTTAAACATGAGAATGAAGAATGAAGTTAAACTCCTCTAATTAACCTAAATATACATTCTAGCTCCATGGACAAAGAACAACAATCGACACACCTGATTGCCAGGTTTGAGAGCTGCACTCACTAAATGCTTATGAGGGTATCCATAGGAAAAAGCAATGTTCAAAGTCCATTAGCATCAATCTGAAAGGAGCTGGCAAAAATGGCCAGGGTCAACCCGCACGACACTCACAAAGTCAGCGATGGCACCCAGGCGCCGGTGCTGATCCTTCTGCAGGAGGCCGGCGAGCAGGCCGCACACGGCTTCCGACTTCCCCGGGGGCAGGGGGAGGGGCTTGTGCAGGATCCCGTCGTACATCTCCGTTATGTCCCGGCTGTAGAATGGAGGCTATCGGAATTGGAAATGTAAAAATGCATTTTACATTGCCAAATATATTTTGGACATCTTACAATGTAACATTTATTTTTGAACATCTCACAATGTAAAATGTATTGGCACATTGTCCGATACCTCACATGTTTACAATTGACACATCAACACGGGCAAACGGCGTCACGACGTACCAGACTGTAGATCATCTCGTAGAGCACGGCTCCCAGACACCACCAGTCCACCGTGCGGTCGTACGGCTGTTTACGCAGAACCTCCGGGGCCAAGTACTGCCCGCAACGTAGGAAGGCCCCGCACATGGAGAGAGACACGGGGGCGGAACAATAATGAGGGCCATAACAATAAAACCACAATTACTCAGTGGGCAACCCGTAT
>CM051013.1:18437256-18447256 GCA_027704905.1 Muraenolepis orangiensis | reverse complement strand
CTAAAATGATCAGTTCAACCAGAGGAGAGAATAATCAATCAAAAACATTGTAGCCCAAAATAAATATCATATCATATCCACTGTAATAACATCAATATATTATATATATATATCTCCCCCCGAGGCATATGTCCCCCATTGACGTACAGCGTGGCGTCTATGTACATAAGTCTATGGCCTACAACCACCATTCATCTTTCCCCTGCGTCCTGTTGCTACGAGGATTGTAAGCAGGGTCCAAAAAACGTACAGTAACACCTGCCACCACCAGCCAATGACTGACACCAAGACGTGACCATGTGGCAGGCCAAACTATTCGGGGTTATGTATTAAAACAAGTTTTCCACTCTGGCGGGTGAAAAAAAAAAAAGAAACTACGTTCTTAAAGTGAATGATTGCGAGCGGCCTACCTCTCCGCCGTTGACGTAGTCGAGGACGAAGTAGAGCTTCTCGGGCGTCTGGAAGGAGTAGTGGAGTCCCACCAGGAAGGGGTGCTTCAGGCTCTTCAACAGCACGTTCCTCTCCGCCATGATGTTCTTTTGCTGTAGCAGCGGGACAGGTTGGAAGAGAGAGAGAGAGAGAGAGAGAGAGAGAGAGAGAGAGAGAGGGCCAACAAGATGGAGAGACACCACCGAGTATTAGATTAGATTCAAATGTATTGTCATTGCACAGCACACACAAGTACAGCAACAGTGAAAATAATTGATTTTGAATTATGAAATACTTCGGCTGGCTTAGTATCTAATAAACGTTGTAGGGTATCGGGGACCGCCCTGGGAGACCGGGTGAGAGATAATGTGTGTGGGTACCAAATTAAATAATACTTTTTCTTCATGCTTTCAATTTTGAAAGCACCTATGACTAAGAGTTGAGTCATAGGCGTCTGCCCTTTTTTTAGCTTGCTCTTCTTAGACCTCCAGGAGACTCCATTAGGAATCAATGACTCTCTCTCTCTCACAGTGAGTCACAGTGAGCACTTACGTAGTGCTCTCCGTTTATATGCTGCTTACTGACAGGCGTTTTTATACGTGTAATTTTGGCCGCTTTATTTTTGTCACTGCTGCTGGCACTATGCCAAATACTGTCCTGTTGGGAAACTTCTCCTGTTGTGTATCTTGACAAACATCAGTATAAGAACAAGAGAATAACACATTTAGGCAGGTGGAGGAAGTAAGGTGAGGAAAAAAAATCTCAATCTCTCACCCTATTAACCAAAAGCAGAATCTAACATTTTAAAAAAAATAATTTTTTATGGCAGACTACTGTAGATTATACTCCATATTTACACCCTTTTATCTCAACATGATAAAACAACAACTTTAAACACACTCTTAAACTCTTAGACCCAACCTTTAGAGTCAGGGCAGAGACACTTGGGGCGGCAGTAGCTCGAGAGGTAGAGCAGTAAGTAACCCTAACTGCTCCTGACGTGCTGGCTGTCTCCTTGCATGGCTGACTCCCCCGGCGGTGGATAGATGTGTGTGTGAATTGGTGAGCGTGAGGCTTGACTTTGAGTGGCCGCACTGGTTAGAGGAGCAGTCCACTAAAGTCTACTGGTACGTTAGTAGACAGCTAATCTGGTTTGGTTGGACGCGTTAGTACTGCTGTTGTTTATCGTTTTACTGCTGAGTGAAAATGTGTTGAGCAGGGTTTCGGTTGGGTGACTTTTTGTTGACAGTTGTTGTTTTATAATGTTGAGATAAGGAGTGTATAAATAGGGAGTATATTCTACAATTATAATCTACTAGTCTGCCATAAGGCTCACCTTACTTCCTCCACCTGCCTAAATGTATTATTCTCTTGTTCTTATTCTATTGTTTGTCAAGATGTCTTCCCGCAAATCATTGCAAAGCACAACAGGAGAAGTTTCCCAATAGGACAGTATTTGGCATAGTGCCAGCAGCAGTGACAAAAATAAAGCAGGCCACAATTACACGTATAAAAACGCCTGTAAGCAGCATATAAACTGAGTAGTTAATTGGGGATTGGGATAGTATTGTTGTGGTAGTATATTGCTCTACAAAGATGTTTGAACACAATAAAAACCCATCGAAAACAAGCAGCACAGATGGACAGGACTCGGTTGCCGGACAAATACACAAAGGTGGTGTCGTAAAGAACAGTGTACCGTACAAAGCGTACTGTCAGCAGTAGATTAGATTAGTTTGAGATACAATCTTGTTGGGAAAGACTCCTTGTTGCTGCGGTCAGTGTGCTGATAACCAGTCGGAGTGGAAACACAAATCAGTTTCCTTAAAAAGTGAAGGCAAATGTATTGGCTGGGAAGGAAGTTAAAGTAACATTTCCTTATTAGTTTGTGTTACTTATCACTGTTACTATTTATCCAATACGAATTGGGTTAAGCATTAGATGTGTAGCTTTGCAGCAAGATCAAAACCATTACACTTTATCGTTTTTAAAGTGTAAACATATTTAGCTAGAGGAATCCTAGTGGGGGTTATGCTTCGGTTACAGTTAACAACCAGCGTTTTGGCTCATTTGAATTCAATCTGTATGCGCAAGAAAAAGAGAAGCGGCGTTAATGCACGGTGAGTGCTGTGAGAGTGGTGTGTGTATGTGTGTGTGTGTGTGTGTGTGTGTTCAGAACCCACCTCCTTCTTCTTCAGAATCACTTTCTTCTGCAGCACCTTGACGGCATAGAACTTGTTGTCTGCTTTCAGCTTGGCGAGCAACACCTGTGAGGGGGAGGGGCTTGTTTGTTAGTAAATAAAACAGCAACCGCAGCCACCCTGTTGACACGCAGCATTATCAAGCCGCGTGTGTGTGTGTGTATGTTTGCAGTTAAGCCACCAATGGAAAGAGATGATGGTGGGGTAATGTGAGAAGTGTGTGTTAATGCAGAGGGCACACCAGCGCAGTTGGACCAGCGTCACCGCAGCACAGGAGACTTTCAGATGGACGTTCGCCTTCAGATGGCAGACCTCATAATCTCAGACCTCAGATCTCTGCCACGGTTTGTAAACCGGGCTAATATGCAGCACTACATAACATTGGTCAATGTTATGGCCTGGGCTCAATTGTATAGATTGACCCCCCCCCCCCCCCACTCGTTAAAGATGTTAGGGGAACTTTAGTTGTACAGTAATGCAGACATGGATGGCATTTCTCTCTCTCTCTCTCTCAACCCAAACAGAGAGAGAGACAGAGACAGAGAGACAGAGAGAAAGAGAGAGGGGTGGCTCTAGCAAGCAATAGATACAATGATTTTCTGTACAGCTCACGATCAAATTACGCACAACCAATTGAATCATCAAGAAAGGAACGTGTTGTACAAACAAGACAGCCAGAACTGACCTTTCCAAAAGTCCCCTTGCCAATGACGGCTAAGAAGTCGAAGTCGGTTGGTCTTGCGCTGAAAAAAATATCACATGTGTCCCATATTAAAACACCCAAGCCATCCCTTCCCCCCCAACAACTGTCGCGCTGGTGCTGCTGTGTTGGTTGAGGCTACTTACTGTGGGTCGGCCGAAGGGCCCAGGTTGACTTCATCACCAGAGGGGGAGGACGGCGATCGCTGCTGGAAAAACCAATAGAAAGAAGACGAAAAAAACAAATGAGGGAAACAGCTAGGACCTGCAAGTGAATGGATTTGCTCTTGTGTTTAAAATATGAAACTATGTTTTTTTTATGTGAATTACTAAATATAACGGTGGCCCAGGAAAATGTAGTAGGTGCGACAGTAGCTCAGTCTGTTGGGACTTGGCTTGGGAACCGAAAGGTTGCCGGTTAAATTCCCTGAAACACCTGGGCACTGCCGAGGTGCCCTTGAGCAAGGCACCAGACCCCTACACTGCTCCTGGGCGCTGTGTATACAATAGCTGCTACCCACTGCTCCTAATACTAGGATGGGTTAAATGCAGAGAAACTCATCACTGTGTCACTCTGTGTGTGTACATGTATGTGACCAATAAAGAGGATTCAATTCTCCAGATTTAAGATTGTTCAGTTTTACGGTTTTGTAGCAGTTTTGCCAACAAATGTGTATGTTACTGTAGAACTGAGGGGATCAACAAAGCCCTTGATTAGACCATATAAAAGCACACCAGACACATAAAATAGGCAGAGTCAACACCAAAAGCACCAGAGAACACGAACCAGTAACACATCCAAAATTTCCTTCCAAAGAAATGACCTTATGTCTTATGCAGAATATTAAATAACAAGAGGGCACTCAGTAGAGCACATAGCTCTGCCACACCAAAACAGTCCCCTGTTCAACTGCTCCTTGGCAAGTCCTTAAACCACCAAGTTTTGTCCAACTCTGTACATAGCTTTCGGAGTTATCTTGCGTAATAGACAAACAGACAGACAGACAGACAGACAGACAAACAAACGGGGACGAAAACATAACCTCTGGTCCATCTTCAATCGCGAAAGGTAACTATATTGTAATTAAGCATTTTTGAACAAATACATTCAGAATATTACAATGCTTATGCATTGACTTTTTTTTTTAACAAACATGTGACTTAAACAAGGATGCTTTTAAAGTTGCAGAACAGGCTTGTGGGCTTGCTGACGTTGGTACGCGGTCATATGACAAAAGCTTGGTCAAATAAAGAGGGCTTCATTCAAACACACTGATCTTACATTACTGAGTGCCATGCCTATCGCCCCGTCCCTGCTGACCGGGTGCCTGCATCCGATTCTAGGTGAAAGGAGGAGAGGAGGAGGGGGAGAGGAGGAGGAGAGAGGGAGGAGAAGATGAGGGGAAGAGGAGGAGATGAGAGAAGGGTGGGAAATGCGTGTGTGTGTGTGTGTGTGTGTACTGCTGGCCCCCTATTTCAAGGAGATTCTGAAGAAACTGGTATCTCCGGTTTGGAGAAAGATGCTGGACAGTCTCTGTCTACCTCTCTCTCTCTTTCTGCGTTTGTGTGTGCATGCGTGTAAGTGTGTTGTGTGTCAATTTTGTGGCAATATTTCTCATGGCTCGTTTACATGGTAAATATTATGTTGTCATTCTCATGTCTAATAACACCTTCAGGTGACCTAGGTTACACACGTGTTAGTTTCCCCTTGTACATGCACACACATACACAAGGATGCATGCACACACTTTTACACAAATAAAGACAATTTCCGTGTGGTTTACAGACCCATTTTGCCTAAAAAACTTAAGACAATACAAATTATAAAACTATTCTGTATCTGTAGTGTCTATAGAGCCTGTAGCCGGTGGCCTAGTTCACTTATGAATGTAGCACGTTTCTCATTGCTATACATGTAATAACCTTGGCTATACTACTGAACAGCTGAAAGGTCAAATTGTATCTGTAAAGTATAAACCATATGGTTTGAACAATAGAAAAGGGGCATCTACGTATCAGAATAACTTTCACTGAGATCCGTCATAGTTACTGATTACAACGACTGAAACGTTTTAGTAATTTAAAGTTATAAACCTAGTCACATCAATTCATTGCGCGAGGCGTGGGAATTAGCATAGTGTACCCAGGTGGGTACCCAGGTGGGCGCCCTCTTTAAACCCATCAAATACTTAATTCGGATTTGTATATGTTGCCACTATAAACTACAGGGTACCACTGTTCAGGGAACAAGTCCATTCAATTCAACGGAAAATAATAATCACTGAGACTGGGCTACTTTGACACCACGGACATGTCTACTGTGCTACGAGTTTAAAAACAACGACAACTAAACTGTTTGAATACACAGTTCATTCAGTCATAGGTAGGCTAGAAATCAATACGGTTTTCTCACCGGGTCCAAAGATTAGAAAGCGTTAATTCTCTCCGTCGTCGCCTGTATCATCTGTACGGGAGAGCCAGTGACAACACTGTGACTCTACCGCAGACAGTTGCTTTATGAAGCGGGGACTCCAGCCCGCCCCCTGGTGGAAGGTTTGCGCGGTGCCGCTTGTAAGGGCAACGTCGCAAATGACTGGGCGGTCCCAAAGTGAGACATTCATATTATTATTCATATTAAATACAAAAAGGGGCCGGGCGAGTTTTAGACCTGGAGCGACCCGCACACGCACACACACACTCTCTCTCTCTCTCTCTCTCTCTCTCTCTCTCTCTCTCTCTCTCTCTCTCTCTCTCTCTCTCTCTCTCTCTCTCTCTCTCTCTCTCCTCTCTCTCTCTCTCTCTCTCTCTCTCTCTCTCTCTCTCTCTCTCTCTCTCTCTCTCTCTTGTTCCACATAGGTCTAACGTGCTTGGGGCAAACATTTTATAGTTACTATTTCACAACGTTTTATTAATTAGCTTTATTTATTTGACCTATCGATCCATGTTCAAATCACTCACCAAAACTCACCTGTTTAGACTTGCTTTCGATGTGTAATTTGTGTTGTGATTTATGTTTTTAACCTGTTGTTTCCCCTTAAATGTACATGTACATGTACCAAATCATTTAAAATAATAAGTGTCGTTGAGTTCCTTGGAAAGTGCTCTATCAAATAGCGGTATTATTTATATTCCTGTGCAGTATGATTCATTCTGTCTTTGTCTGCAGTGAAATAATAAGAACAAAGACAGAATTGCACCTACACAGTCACCTGTTGCCGGTAATATAGGCCATAGGGGGATAGGCAGACCAAACCACAGTTGGTTTATAGTCAATATCTATCCCACACACATACGCACGCACACTTGCACACACACACACACACACACACACACACACACACACACACACACACACACACACACACACACACACACACACACACACACACACACACACACACACACACACACACACACACACACACATCTTAATAAGTCCACAAGTCAACAGTTTAATGACACATTTAATTAACATGGATTCAATGACACATTTCACCCGCTTATCGTGAAGCACCCAGTTCCCACCAGAGGCCCAAGCACAGGGTTGAAATACTCCAGATTCTGTGAGCCCTTGGACAACAGTATGTACATCAAATGTAAACATCTTTGGGGACACGCTTTAGGTTGATATTTTTTCAATTTATTTCCAACGACTGTATCTTTATAAAACCCTCAGTGCGCGTCAGTCCACATCTGTTGTGCTAAAATGTACACATTTGAACTGCGGTGTCCCAATTCATAGAACAGTTATCTACACTTTCGTCTCTCATTGAAGAAATTGTGCTTCAATATGTGGCTATTTCTTTTTAAAAGTAACACTTTGATTAAATCGTACAATTGCTTCAATAGCTTGCATACTAAGATAGCATCTCAAAACACAAGTGTCGTTTCACATTTTTTTAGCTTGGAATCTGCACATAACAAAAAAAGGTTGGCCAAATGCAACGTTCATGACAACCAACTTCTTAGTTCTTGGTTCCTCTCTATGTACAATATACAGTATTTTTGTTAAATTCACCGGCAAACGAGATGCCAACCCCCCCCCCCCCCAAAAAAGCAGTTGAATCCCATTTCACCAATTTGTGACCTCTTTAAAACCCCCCAAAAAAACGTCCATTCTCTGTAATTCACGCCAGTCCATTTTGTTTTGTTTATTGCACAAATGGGTATAGGCCTTTTAAGGCTTCACCCCTCCCCCCTTGTATTTGGCCAGTGTCTTTCAGTCCAGTCTCTTTATTTCATTATATTTGCCCATTCTCTTTGCATTATGGCAAATCAAAAACGTACCATAGCTAGTTAATTTGTAATCATCGTCGGCTGTTGTCGTACCTCGACTCATCCACCCTGTTCCAGCGTTACTTTCTGGTTAATCTCGCAGTCGTCTGACTCAACCTGTCAATGTTCTTTTCCTCTGCCCTCAGAAACGGGAAAAACGTTGTGTTGCCATGGAAACACGCCACCCCAGTAGTTCTCCCTATAAGTGCATGCTCATTGGTTGTGCGACTCCTCTCTTAAAATCCAGCTGCTGTGCTCGGAATTCCTCCTTTCAGACTTTGGTGAACTTGAGAGGTCGAACGCTACGTCACTCTTCATCGCTGTGTGGCCACCGCACATCGCCACCCTGCAATGCTCTTAAGAACTTGGATCGGACAAGCCCCCTCCTCCTTTCCTCTGATGGGCGTAGGACACGAGACAGATGGAAGGGTGGGGTTGTTGTTGTGGTTGTTGTTATTGTTGTTATTGACATCGTTGTTGTTTTCTCAGGAATTTCTAAGGAATTTGGCACATGATGATCTGCCTGTGGAGCAGGTCAGCGGGCAGGGGGGGGGGGGGGGGTGTCACTTGAGTCCCTCGTCGGTGCTCTTGAACATGAGAATGGCGTTGGAGATCTTGAGGGCGGGGCCTAGCTTGATGCTCATGATCTTCACGATGTCCGTCTGGGTCAGCAGCAGGAAGGCCTCGCCGTCAATCATCTGCCGAGACATGAGCGCCTTTTAACGAGACACGGCTTTCTAATGACAATGAATGCAGCGGCAACTATTCTTAGCGGGAACCATTTGGGAACGTATTTACTAATGTTTCAGATTCGATGACATTATGTTATGATGAAATGATATAATGATGTACGAATGTGTAAAGTAAAAATTGCGTCTATAGGCTCTTAAACCTGATGCAACCACTTATTTTTATTCAAATATTTGTGACAGTTTACTGACCTCATCTTTGAAAAGACGAGCCTGGTCTTCACAGCCGGTGAGATTGTGGACGAACCCAAAGACCTGAAATGGAGTATTATTGTTATTATTATTATTATTATTATTATAACTGCTACATAACATTAGTGGGATGCGGGGCACCCTCCATGCAGGCTGAGAGAGCACTCTGTCCAATCCCCATGTTTTGACAACTTTAACATCCATAACGATGGAGAGGAAACCCCTCCCCCCCCCAAAAAAAAGAAAAAATGTTGAACATCATTAAAAACACACTACAAAGTGTATTCTCTCTCCGTAGAAGCCTGGGACTAAATTTAGCGCTGGTCCCCACCTCCTCCACGCTCCATGCGGCCACCTGGCTGGCGTGGATGCCCTGGACCCCGGGCAGCAGCTTGCAGTGCTGCTCCCAGCACAGGGACAGGGCCCGGTCCGACTGCACGGTCAGGGCCGACATGAACAGAGACGGATACGCTCCCTCTGAGGACATATCTGCAGAGAGACGCCAGGGAACACACACGCACACACACACACAAATATCATTATATATGTATTTAGATACGCTATTTTGCTTTGCTTGACATATTTGAACTTTTGTCATTATTGTGTAGATTAAGATGAATGGATGTATATAAACATAATGTATGTGGACAGTACTGTGTCGTTGCTGTGTGTGTATGTGTGTGTGTGTGTGTGTGTGTGTGTGTGTGTGTGTGTGTGTGTGTGTGTGTGTGTATGTGTATGTGTGTGTGTGTGTGGTGTGTATCATGTAGCTGCTGATCAGACTCACTCTGGTAGCCTCTCTGCTGATTTTTTCTGTATTTAGGAGGACGACCAATCCTAATGACAGAAAATTAAATGATTAGTAACACACACACATGCACGCAGACAGACACACAAAAACACACACACACACAGACACACACACACACACACCTGCCACGGTAGTGTGTCTTTTTGTTCCTTTGGCCAAAGAAAACGTTCCTCTTGGACTCTGTGTCTGAGAGGTCGGCCTTAAGTCTGCCCTGGTTCCGTTCGGCCAATGGGCAGCCAGATAAGCAGTGATGGGCGGTGAAGCGGCCAGTCACGTGGCCAGAACCGTCGCATCCTGGGGTTGGACATTTCCTGTATCAAAGACAGACGTGGATAACTAAGAATCCTCAACATGGATGTACTTAATTAAAAATAATATTAATATTCATTAAACCTATATTGCTCAAATCACTAAAAGACACACCAGCATGCACTCCCAACAAACAGGTGACTAAAGAATGCGGTAGAGATGGACTTTGAATGAAGGGTTTGAATGTAAGCTTGGTTTCTCGCTATGTTTAATACAATCGACAATCAATACAATAATGTAGACAAAAACTACATTGACTCATCATTATTAAAACATTGTAATAAGTTAATGTCCAGGATGTAGTCTGATGGGGAAGGAGAACACGGAGAGAAGGT
>CM051013.1:18384756-18432256 GCA_027704905.1 Muraenolepis orangiensis | reverse complement strand
CTCTTCCTCTTCCTCATGGGCTTCATGTGGTCGGGGTTGAGGGAGGGGACCCGCCCCCCCGCCGGGATCTTCTCTACTCCGATGATCCTCCTAGTGGTGGTAAGGTAATAATAATATTTGTATATTATATATATGTTGAAAAGTTGTGCCGGTCTTTCTCGGTATTGTGGTATCCCTGGAGGTGGAACAGCGCCCACGCCCACGAGCAGTGTGGGGGGACAGATTCCTCTCAGCCCAACTCTGGCAAACACATGGCCGGCGGAGGGGAGGTGGTTGCCAGGTTGGTGAGAGACTGAGGAAATTAGAGATCTGAGTAAGAAACAAACTTGGATCGTAACATTTCCATCCCCATTCGAAGAAACGACTGCCAACCACACGACAATGGATTGGAGCATCGGACCGGGATGGCTTCGCGACTCATCCTGTAAACCCGTCACCCACAAAGGGAAAGACGCCTTGTCGCGACCCTGGTTTGATTCTAGCCTGTGGCCCTTTGCTACATGTCATTCCCTCTCTCTCTCTCCACTCCACTTCCCTGTGCATGAAGGCAAACATTCCGTGGAGAACAGTGGAGAAACGGAGTCCCCATCCCCAGCCTACTGTGTCTCCCGGCCTACTCCGTCTTACTCACTCACCTGTGTGTGACGACCTCCCCGAGGTTGGTGCTTCCCCCTGAAGTGCCCAAAACCTCAACGATGACATAGCCTACTTCCTCACTTCCCCCACTCCCTTACCCTGCTATCCAAATAAATCGCTTTTTGCACCATAAACCTGTCTATCAGTTACTGGTTACTTGAGTTACAAGGAATCGGCGTGATTGGCGATACATGGTGTTGGGTGTTGTATGTACTTCTCAGTGATAGGCTCTCTGCGCAGCTCCTCGGTATAGGTCCTCTGGGCTCTGGGTTCATGGTTCTGTTGACGCGGCCCCATGTTCACCTCTGATTTCACCTGGACCACCCTCTCCACAGACTCCGCAGAGGGTCCACGAACTACAGGGACGATGGGCTTGGCTGACACTTCTGGAGCGGAGCCATGAAAACCACAGAACAATGACAAACAACAAATTCAACCAATACAACTGATGAATAACAACTGATCAATGAGAACCATCTGCAAATATATCCTCAAACACAGAGTGTGTAGAAGAAGAACATTTATCAGACATTAATGGGAAACTTAACAATCACTGCTATTCTGTGGGGTTTGTATCATAGTTGAACGACAAAGTCTCAAAGTTTAAACCACATGAAGAAATACTATCTAAGCGTAGTAGTGACATACATCAAATATTAAACGCTGAACGTCTGAACAAGAGGCTCAAATGAAAGCCACTTTATTCAGACAGAGGTTAAGTGTATGTCCTGACTAACATTCTAATGATCTCCATTTAACCTTGAAGTATGTACAGCGATCCTATGTGTACTCGGTATTGAATGACAAATACTCTGAATCACTATCAGCATTGACAAAGTGGTAACAGTGTACCATAATTGCCCCATTCATCTCACTTTTATCTAATCTGGCTAGATCCGGCTGAGAGGAACTGAAATTTTGCATTGAGTGGGCTATGGTATAGTAGCGTGCGAGCAAATCAAAGGGAACAGAAACCCTTATCTACATTACTTTAAGCAACATAGCACATTGTTGACACACAAATCTAAATATGGATTCCAATCAACAGACAAATACAAAAAAGGACGCTTCACTAAGCGTGACAAATACAAACTACACCAGTGTTATGTTTTTTTAGTAAACAATAGTCGTTATTAAGAAAACTATGAAATCCATTGTCTGCCTGCGTGGGGCCTGGGTAATGTGATGTGACCTCGCTCAGTGACCGCTACCTGTCTTAGCTACTGGTGGTCCCTCTGCATCAGCAGATTTCCCAGAAGCCCCGGGTGCTGGTTCAGCTGCGCTGTTGGCGGTCCCCGGGGTTATCAACGTGCTCAGTGTGCCTACGTCGCTCACACAGAACTACACACACATACAGAAACACACACACACACACACAGTGCAACCAAACTCAGCATCGATGGGTTGAAACTCTCATATTTCCTAGTTATAAGTCCATTTACTTATATTCTGTGCTCTACTGTAAACATGCACCACAGCAATGCATTCCATATGCAAAAGATGACTTACTTTAAGGTTACTGCTTGGCAGAATGGTCATTCCCTCTTTCCACTCTAGCACGTGGACGATGCTACAGGCCCCTCCCACTTGGGCTGTCAGGGTGGGTGTGGACGCCTCTATGACCCCGGCCACTTTCCCTGGATCTGTCGCCACGGTTGCTGAAGTCACCTCCACCGTTTGATTAGCGGGTAGTACTGGAGCTTGGTGGGGAAACAAGTACAGGTCAGTACAGTGCCCTTGAATACATAGCAATAATTACATGATGTATTTATCTGGCTTCCTTGTTACACGAGGAAGAAAAAAAATAAAAATAAACAGTCAGATACATTTCGATCCTGGTTCCCAAATTCCAGGTGCCAAAAAAAGGCTCTGGCCCCTCCAGTTGAGAACCTTAAAGTTACTTATAACCCCCGATGCAAAGTCTCTCTCCCCCCCCCCCCACCCTGCAGGCTTTAGTCTACCAAGAAATACGTGACCTTTAACCTCCTACCCCAACCTTACCTGGTAGGAGCAGGGCTGTGGTGGTTGTCTGGGTCAGAAGCGGAGGAGGGGGGGGAGCAGGAGGAGGAGGAGGTGGAGTAGGAGGGGGGCACTTGGCCAACCCCTCATTGCTGCATACTACGATTGTGTTGGTGGGGGTCGAGGAGGAAGAAGAGGAGGAGGAGGAGGAGGAAGAGGAGGAGGAGGAGGCGGAGGAGGAGGAGCCTGGCGGCATACGGTCCGGTTCTTTGGTTGGAACCTCCATGTCTACTTTGGCACTCATAGCGGCGTCCCTTCCGTTCCCCTCCCTCCGGAGTGCTGGAGCGGGTACACAATGCCCCCCCCCCCCCCCCTTCGAGTTAAACAATCGGTAGGCCTACCCAACGGATGCCGGGTGCCACTCTTTCTTGAGGAACAGCCAAGCAGCACCGTCACCATACAACACACACACACACTCAATGTGTGTTTGTTTTAATGAGTCAACACAATACAATTACTCAATCCATGATTGATTGTGTCATTTCATTGTTGTAATCACACAGCCTGCCTATAGGCCTACTATTGGTGTAGAGGTAATAATAGATGAGATGAATATATGATGAAAGAAAGAAGAATACAGACATTCGTATGTATTCAAATTGTAGGTCTATATATGTCACAATAAGATAAAGATAAGCAATCATTGCGTCAATCACACACAGGATGGGTATTGTACTGTTATGTACCAGGGCACCACCTTGTATGCACCCGTGTCCTGGGGCATAAAAGGTGGTGTGAAAGGGGTTTTCTGGTTGAAATGGCCAAATTAACAATTTATTCGCTTTTCCCACGTTCGTCTCCAAATATGGCTATATCAAATAAGTGTGCATAGGAGTGTAGCTATTTATTTTGGATAGGGGAGCTGCAATGCCATTTTTAAAGTAATTGATTCAACGCGATTTCTGTAAACATGCAACAAAACATGCCCTATCCATATCCAGTCTATGACCCCGATTGACTTTTCAAATTGCTCCCACTCCTGCTCTATACTTAACATACCATACTATCATAAAACACAAATGACAGCCATTTCCCAATAACCGCTATTAGCCTACGTTGAAATGGCGAAGAACGAGCAAAACGCATATGGGACGCATCTCAATTTAATATTAATTAAATATTAACCCTTCAGCCCATATCCCGGTGGGCTAAAGAATGAATGAAAATGGTTTCACTGACGAAACACCGCAAAACCGATCTGTCATCACTGTGCTCTTCATTGTCTGCGGTGGGCAATACGCGTTCTGATAGAAAACAGGTCAATTAAACCCGTTTGCGTCTACATTGTTAACCCCCAATAGCTTTATGGTGGAGTCTCCTTTCTCACACAAATGCATGCGCTGCAGACACAACCCGTGAAACGAACAGGCCTACTCCGACACCTTGCGATCAAATGCAGTCTGGAAGACGCCAGCGCGTCTCCAACGCTTTTGCGGATACACGTACAACAATAAATAAATTGATCTTTTCGCTAATCAATTCGGAAATAATACATTTGGCTTACCAGCTCAATCTCCTGCGGCTCCGGGGTCTCCCAAAAGCGCATGCGTGAGTGTGATGTACAGTCACCGCTCACACAATGTCACATTTAGACCCCGAGTCGACTGAACTCCATTACATACATGGATATAGATGGGGCTGGTCGACTCATCGATCAGCAATGGTCGTTATATAGACAGGACGTAGGTATACTACTACTACTACTAGTTGTACGACGAAGTCCAGCCCAGTACGACTACTTACCTAATCATCTAATCGCGGTGGCCTCCCTCTCCACAAATGTCGCCATTTAGTTCTTGAAATGAATTAACCCGTAACAATACACAACTTGTTTAATAACTAGGTTAGGTCACGTTAATAGACCTGCTGCGTGCACGTTTACAATAAAACGCCGTCAGGTGCATTAGGATTTGTTTTTATTCATTAATTAGTTATTTATTAAACAGTTTTCAACCAAAACCAAATATCAAGCATATTCAAGAACCCCCCCAAAAATGTATCTGCATAAAGCCAAACCGAATACTCATTATCATTGTAAATACTGTTGCCTTGACTTTTATATGTTTAATATTTTTTGTACATACATAGTTTATTGCCGTTTTTCTATTGTATTTTGCCCAATTGCTGCATGGCACTGCCACCTTCTGCATATCCTTGAATCTTGAACCTTAATTTAACCCAAAAAGTAAAAATAGCTCCAACATATTGAAAAAATAAAGATGAGACTTCCACCTTTTAACTTACCTTTTAACACGCAAAATGAGACAAACAGGATATATCAAAAACAACCATCCCTTAACAGTTGGCAACCCTCGTTAACTTTAGAAAACAAACACGTTGGTCCAACTGATCAAACGGGAATGCGCTAATTGGGACTGAAAATCAAATAGGTTTATAACCGTCTCAGTGCTGAATCCATAGCTCCACTCATGTCCAATAAACTTGTCATCATGGCAGCATTTTTTGGAGGCATGTGAAAACCCCCAGGAAAGCAAATACCTCTGTATTGAAACAAAACTGCCCTCTGTGTGTGTGTCAAACACAATATATTTCTTTAATCCTGAGAAACCGATCTGGAGAGAGACCTGGACTTCGAGCGGGAAGCCAAGCACCGGGCGTCGCCCTCCGGTGACGGGGAGCGACTCCAGGAGAAGCGCTTGGACTTGACCTTGGGGGGACTCCCAGGGTGGGGCTTGGACCCCGGCGGACCGGGACCCCCCGGATGGTGACCGGGACCTGCGGTGGCGAGAGCGCAAGGGAGATTTTCTTCCCCTGGAGCGAGACTTCCTGCCGGGGCGGGGCGGAGAGCGGCGGCTTCTCTTGTTGCTACGGGAACGGGATCTGTTGGCGGGACGAAGCAAGTGGGCATTTGCAAATACATGGGGTAACAACACCAAAACATGAACAGTTATCACAACAACAACAATTTATAAGAATGTATATTTATACAACTACATTTAACTGTCTATTTACAGTATACTTCAAGCCACTGTTATACAACTATTGTTCTGTTAGATTTTTTTTTTTTTTGTCCTAGAAACATGCTTTCAGGATACAAGATTTGTATTGGCAGTTATAAAGTGCCAGTAGTAGTAGTAAACGCATAGTAGTAGTAGTAAACGCATGTCACAAGGACTGTGGATCGCTGTGGACTTGTCCTTTGGCTTGAGGGACCACACACATTTCCTAGAAGCGCATTCCACCACTGCTCCATAAAGGACAGTGTAGTTAGTCATGGTGTGGTGGGCGAGTACAGATGACGATAACTCACCATCAAGTCCTAACCAATCTCACAGTCCAATGACAATGTTCATTTTTAAAACACAGTCTTGTATTCCGCGCTTACTTCTGCAGAAAGCCGCTCATGAGACACTTTTGTTTCATGAAAAGGTGACTCAAGTCAAAGGGTTAATGAGAGAGTGACAGCATATAGCGGTTGTGTTCCCATCTCACCTGGAGCGGGAGGGGCTACTGGAGCTCCTTTGGCTCCAGCTTCGGGGTCGACGGCGGCTGCGAGACCTGGAAGTGGGTGGGGACATCAGTTAATTTATAACACCCCCCCCCCACCCCGAAAAGAAAAATAAGTAAATCAGTTGGGCCCGTGGATCCATCACCTGGAACGACTGCCAGAGTGGGACCTTCTTCTCCTGCGGGGCCGATCCTCCACCAGGCGGATCTTGCGTCCGTTGATGTTCTTCCCGTCCAGCGTGTCCATGGCCCTCTTCATGTCCGAGCGGCAGGCGAACTCCACCACGCCCTCGTTGGTGCGGTCCTTGTGGGCATCGGCATAGCTCACCTCCCCTGCCTGGCGCATTAAATCCTTGACGGGGGAGGGGTTGGGGGGACGGACGGATGGACGGACAGACACACATCATCACATTAGATGTCTATCTTTATCGTACATGGCTTACAGTGAATTCAAATAAAGACCCTTAAGGATCAGGTAAGGATTAGGCATCTAGGTTGTGGTCATTTGGGATCGAACCCAGTATCTTTCGGCAACCCTAACCACTACACTATTCTGCTCCCAGTTAGATAGGTATGGTAGATTAGCTATAAGACTACTAGCCTCGTGAGGCTATCATGAACTCAGCATTCACATTCTGTTTCTCTCTTCAGATGGGTCTGGCCTCCACCCCGTTGAAAGTCTTTTCCAAAAAAATGTCACAGTCAGTCTAATTAAAAAACAATGGTGGTGGCCAAGGAAATCGTAGCCATCCAAACTGTTTTGCAGGGAGATCTGGGTGCAGGCAACATGAAGGAAAGGTAAACATTGTTTATTTGGGGCGGCAGTAGCTCAGTCTGTTGGGACTTGGCTTGGGAACCGGAGGGTCGTTGGTTCAAGTCCCAACGTACCAAGTACGGAGTGAGAACTAGTACTTGGAAAAAGGTGCCAGTTCGCCTGCTGAGGTGCACTTGAGCAAGGCACCAGACCCCTATACTGCTCCCCAGGCACTGTATATGCAATAGCTGCCCACTGCTCCTACTACTAGGATGGGTTTAATGCAGAGAAACACATTTCACCATGTGTGTGTGAACACTGTATGTGACCACCACTCCAGTTTGCATACAGACCAAATAGGTCTGTAGACGACGCATTCTCCCTGGCACTGCACATGGCCCTGGAGCACCTAGACAAGAGGGACACCTACGTTAGACTGCTGTTCATTGACTACAGCTCGGTGTTCAACACCATTGTTCCCTGCAAGCTGGTCCTGAAAATGAGGGACGTAGGTCTGGGCACCCCCATCTGTAACTGGACTATGGACGTCCTGACGGGCAGGCCTCAAGTGGTGAAGACTGGGAATAACATCTCATCCACTCTGGTCCTCACACCGGAGAACCCCAAGGCGGCTGCCTCAGTGACTATAATGCCACGCACAACAATAAACAGATTAGTAAATTTGCAGACGAATTTTGCAGTCATTGGCCTGATAAGGGAGGATGCTGAGGAGAGATGGGGTAGTCAGGCTGACGCGATGGTGCAAGGACAACAGCCTCACACTGAATGTCAGCTAGATTAAGGAGCTCATGGTGGACTTCAGAAGCCACCGGGGCACCCGCTCCACCATCAGCCTGGATCGGACACCGGTGGAAGTAGTCAGCTGCTTCTGTTCCTAGGGCTACAGATTTCCGTGGACCCTCAACATGGAGGTCATGCTGAAGAAGGCACACCAGCGCCTCTATGCCCTGCAGTGCCTCAGGAAAAGCTAAATAGGAACACAGTGGCTAGTGAACCTTTACTGTGGCACCGTAGAGAGCGTCCTGACGAGTGTGGTACGGCAACACCACTGCACAGGACAAGAAAGCCATCCAGAGGGTCATGAGGATGGCAGAGAAGATCATTGGGTGTGCCATGCATTGAGGAGATATTAAGGACCAGATGTCGGAAGAAGGCCATCTCCATCACAAAGGACCGCAACCACCCTGGGCAGCATCTCCCACCTACTAACTTGAATAAAGAGGATTCAAATCCTCCAGATTTAAATGTACTACCCACATTGAAATGAGACAAAGACAGAGGAAAACCAGCAAAGTTCCCCTTTAAAAAGATCTGCACAGAAGGCCTTTCTCTCAGGTTCAAACAAAGAGCAAAAAGAGAACAACGAGCTAAAAGAGTACGAGCATCACACTGATTGAAAGCTTTTTGGTTTTCAGAAATCGCCTGCTGCTCAGCACAGTCAGACAGACACTGACTCACACTGAATTTCTCATTGTGAAACGCAAACCTAAATATGGGGATAGTCTCACGAAGCTACCAGATTACAAAACCTAAAATAAAAGGTTTTCTTTGTTTCACAGTCTCACCTTGAGGTCCTGCCAACTGCAGCACCTGGACAGGTTCTGTACGATGAGGCGGTAATCGGTCCGGACGGGGGGTCCATACTTCTCTCTGCCAAAGAAACTCCGGCTGGTGTTACCACTACCTTTATGATTGAAAAATATACATAGAGGGGAGGGAGGGGCGGCCGTGGCCACAGTTAGAGAGGAAACACAACTCAGAAACCAATCAGACTGTTGAGTACAATCTGTCCTGAGGAAGACAGGAGGCAGAGACTAAGATCCCAGTCCAAACCCCTCCAAGTCAAGACGAACCTCTTGGGTTTAGCGCTTACTATATTTATTTTTTGTTTGTACTTTTCAGCGCTTCTCAGACGTTCCTGCACAGAACAAACAGTTCTGTGCACAACCAAAAGCAAAACTGGTTCTTCCTGCATTAAATACAAATGGAAATTGATATTCTCAGTACAAGGACCTTTGAATGCGGATACATAAAATACAAAAAAAACAAAGCATTTTCTTATAGGGTGCCGTCATGGTTCAACATTGAATCAAACTGAAAATGGTGGGAACGAACACACACCAATCACTTTCTCAATAACCACTAGTTATTGACCAGTTTCCTGGCTGTGAGTAGACCTGGCCTGTGAGTAAGGAGTTTGGCTAGATTAGCTCCACTTTATTTTCAACATAGAAACCAATGGGAGTTCTCACCATCACCCCTGGTCTATTGGCAAAAGGCTGTTGTCATCATGGCTTCTGGTTAGGTCAGCCAAGGGTCAAGGGGAGGGGCAAAGGTCACACACGCATTGTAAGGTGAAAGCCGAGGCCAAACGGGGACAGGCAGTCATCTTAGCCTCAGTGGACATTCAGCCACAGCTGGACTCTTTAAAATTGAAACATTAAAAGGACTTTGTTAATGTTTAATAAGAAAAAAATCTTGATAAATATGGTGAACATTTAAATAAACGGAATGTTTTGGTTATGTACTATACAAGCCATGTTGGTGAGAAATGTACTTTACACCTCTAACATGCAAATACATTTATTTATTATTTAATTAAACATCTTTAAACAAGGAAGACATGTGGACTTCCTAAGATGCTTTGAAAGAAAAGTATCATGAAATATCATGCAATGTATTACTTTCAGGGGATTTGGATTAAAAAAACAAAAACACAGCAACTTTAAAGTGTGTAAAGGAGACTTGACACAAAACAGCGACTCCTTAAGTCAAAGACAGCTCAATTGAGCCATTACAAGAACATTTCATTCTGCCATGAGGACAGATCAGCCTGCTAGATCTTATAAACCAGTCAACGCCTTGAATGGCTTGCTAACTTTGCATCTTGTGGTAAGAAATGTAATTCATTTAGAGTTTATTGCCTGAAAAACAAAAATGCAGTAGTAAAAAATCTGCATGCAAACTTTAGTTAGTGTACACGTTTAAATTTTAAGAGGGAAAGAGGCATATCCAAGCAAACATGATATTAGGGACATCACACATTAAGTAGAAGAAGATAGACGATGTGCTGTACGGAGGTTGAATTGGAAAACGTAAACGTGCAGGCCACATGTGCACCTCGACCCAACAAGGGGATGGAGAGGAGAGGCAACAGACTGGACTTACGACCACCGTAGCCGTAGCTGTCCCGGTCTCGCCGTGGTCCCCGGGCGTGCTCCACCACCACCCGCTCCCCGCATAGCGCTCTGCCGTTCATCTCATGCACCGCGTCGTCGGCATCCCGAGTGCATTCGAACTCAACGAAACCGAAACTAGCAGAAAATGAAATAAAAACGAAACAGAATTAAACCTTCTTCTGCTCACATGGAAACACAAGACGCCGTTAAGGAAAACACGTCACGTTGACATGTAAACACGACGGGCCGGTCTCAAGTCATCACTTCATAGACCAAATTAAATGTGTTAAAGCCACGTCAAGGTAAATTAGCAGTCCGTAGTACGTTTAGATCTAAATTACATTTAATTAATCAAGCGATGTTAACGATGCCATGCACATGTGCAGCTGTAGCCGCAGCTAGATGGCGATTAGATATAGCATAAGAAACGCACCCGTTTTTTAAATCGATTTCCAAGAGCTTTCCGTATCTACTGAAGAACCGGTGGAGGTCCTTTTCACGAACTTGGTAGCCCAGACGTCCGATATAAACCCGAGGCATGTTAATATGTCCAACGCGGTTAACCACTGAGCTCAGCTAACCGTTGAAACCGAACAGCAGTGAGTGACCGCGATATATTACCGTGACCACGGTAATACCGCGATATCACTTTCAAAATAAAAGCATCCCACCCGGAACGAATGATTCACCCACACCAGAATGTGCAAACTATACTCCATGGCTGAAACATGCCTACACCTCTCCATTAACACAAATACATATACAATTACCAATAGGGTACTCATATTGAACGGACGGTTTTACTATCGCCATTCAACTTTCAATTGAAAACATGCCTAAACCTCCACAACACAAAACCGATTGGAATCTGAATAAATACTGGGTAGATCAATAGTAATTGTGTGAGGGAATAATAGCATTAGGGTGAAATCCTATGAATCAAGGCGCTCACATTCTTTCAGTGGAAACCTCATTGTATTAAAGGCATAGAAAATATTATATCTTCATTTCTAAACAGTCTAATAAAATCCTGCTCAAGAGGTGATCTGTTACACTAAACCATTGTTCAACACCAACAAAACTTGAATAAAGTTGCCATTCAAACACCATCACAATCAGAGGTCCACATTCTCAGCCATAAACCATTGTTGCATAATTATAATCACAAATATATTTATAGTTGTGTTATTTATATTTATGCAAATCGATTGGAAACCTTTAAAAAAGTCAAGCAAAGCCTCACTATCTATTAATACTCTGATCTCCTTGATACACCCACCACCCCCCCCCCCACCACAATTAACAATGATAAACGTTCCAAAATAGAAAATACAATAGGATATAAATTAAACATTCCAGTAGCATTGAAGTAGTGAATTCATTGAACAAACCGAACAAAACCTACAGTGATGACAATGAGAAGCAAGTAGAGGGAGAGCCTAAATAAATAAATAAACTACACACCCCAGGCCAGAGCTAACTTAACTTGGATGTGAGTCACTTGGATGCCACAGTATTTAGGCCCATTGTGCATGCGCGTGCGTGTGTGCAGGAAAAAAAATCAGTTTGTTAATATGTTGGTTAACAACGCAATTATTTTAATAGATGGTCGGATTACAATCAACAAAATAAAAAGAAGAAAGGAGGGTGTCGGTCAGGCCTTCTTTGAAGAAGCAGGAATCCACAATCACAGCCAGTGGCGGGATAGGAGAAAATTATAAGATCATAGGCAAGGATCGTCGGTTGAGACAACACAATGCGGATACAAATGGAATAAACACATCTTTTCGCTTATGATGCCTGGCCTCCCCACTTTACACGCCCCCTCCCTCCCTCGCCGCCTGGTGTGGCAAACGCAGCCTTTTTTTTTTTTACTCCCTTCCAAAACCCTGATTTCAGAGTCCAGTTACAAAAAAAACAACCAAAAGGGGGCAAGGTACAGATCCACTTGGAACCCCCTTACTCCCCTTCCACTGCTGCCATCGGTACAGCCACCTGCCCCCAACGAGGCCAAGTGTTGGCGCTCGAACCGGCGACAGCTCGTGGGGTTGTGGTTTAGTTGGCCTTGGCACGGAGCTGCGCCCTCTTGCCGGTGACGGCCTGGAACCCAGTCTTGATGCTGGCCACAGAGCAGCGGGAGTGGCACGTCTCACACTGGAGGAAGTAGAGGCGCGTGTCCTTCTGGAGGATGGTGTCTGGCGAGCGGCAGGTGTGACACGTCACATATTCCTCTGCGATGGGTCGAGAGGGGGCAGAGGGAACGCATTAAGTTTTGACGCAATTTATGTCAGTTACCTCAGAAGGCATGTATACAATGTAGCGTCACTTCCATTATTTATCCATTTTATAAATAATTGCATGTTTGTATTACATTCAACTATTTCCTATCTGGGTTAATCCATAACATCTTATCTTGGAGTATTTAAAAGGAAATAGCCCAACCAAATTCTGCATCTGAATAGGAGTCACAAATGACTCAGGAATTACTTACTGATGTATCTCCTTAACACGTTTTCAATCTGCTTCTGTTGGAATCGGCCTTTGATCACAAGCTGGTTGTTTCCGTCTATGGAGCCACTGTGAGAGAGGGGAGGAAACTAATAAAGTCCTATTGCAACCAGGCAAAACGGCTTACAGCAGAACCCGATGGTAGATAAATATCAGACTACAAGCTATATCTGACTGATAGTTTTTTGATTAAATAACAAATAAAAAGGGTAAATACCTTGTTCCCAACTCGGCCAACAGGAAAGCGAGGAGATGTTTAGGTTGACGATGCAACCTGCAAAGACGAAAACGACAAGGCCACTTTAAAGGAGCAGCTTAACCATTGAACCCGAACATAGATAGATTGGTTATATGGCAATGGCAGGAGAACGGCAATACAGTCACACACACAACCATCACTCCAATTTAAAATTGAAATCTATGCTCATCTGAGGAACCAACAGAGCAGGGTCCACTAAAGATTCAAGATGTTTAATTGCCAGTAGTACAATGGAATGCTTACCCCTTATTCCCTCACGCAGTATGAATTTGCTACAACAATACTAATAGTATACTATACTTAACCATAGTATACTGTAAACAACACAATATACTACCTTTGATATACTATATACACAACATACTATAACAATACTGGGACGGATGATGTATACATATGGTGAATTGTGCAAAAAGCATTTTCAAGTGCCAGTAGTGCAGCAGCATCATGAATATGGTGCAGAACAGTGTAGTTACTGTAATGAGTCCTGAAAGTCCAGCAAAAGTATGATAGTGTAATGTAATATGGTTGACAAATGGTATGATAGTGGATACTTACAGCTTGCAGATGTCTGTGAAGTTGACGAAGGAGGTTTTCTTGGTTCCCACTCTGACCACCTGTGGGGGCTTCATGACAAACTTGCGTTTCTCACCGGCCACCATGTCTGGATTCTTCTCCCTCATGATGTTGAAGACCCGGTTTAGCAGCTGGGAGGGCCGGGGCAGGGAGACAGAGGGTTAGCGTTTGGCTCACTGTTCTGGGCTAAAATAGCCCAGCCTTAAAAGTTAGCCCAGTTGTTTCTTTCCAACATCTTGAATCTTTTGCAAATTGTGTTGGCCTTTGTGGAAGCTCTTTGGCGCACTCGGTCATCCTTTTTGCGCCATGCAATCTTCATATTTCGGTAATGCGATTGTGTTCCAAGTGACTAAACAAATTGTTACCTTAGGTCACTGACAGTTTTTCTGCAGTGTTTACATTTGACTTGTTCTCTAACGGTATAAGCTGCTCAGGTTTATTTGTTGGCTCTGGGTTTGCACTCATGGGCTCACGGTGCCAGCTTCACTTTGAGTGACTGCAGGCTTATTTTAGTTGTGGGATGACAACGGCCTACTATAAGCCGAATGCACAGATTTTTCAGTTAGTTGCCCGGCCATAGCATACGCGCGTGTTCATTTAGGTTGACGCTCTAAACACTCTACCTCATCATATGAGTAGTCTCTTTCGGTGCCAGCCCAGGCTGGTCCGGTGGAGGAACTGAAGGAGATTCCGTCATTATTCTTCCCCTCGTCGTCATCCAGCACTGAACAGATATGACAAGAGAAACACAAATGAACACCGCAGGTCAGTTACGGGTTAAAGATGCTAGACATCTACTAGAGGGGGCCACTGAAACCCATTGTAATAAGCCCACAATAACTTCCCTTTACACCGTTTAAAAAAACAACAACACATTTGTACTGAAAAGGGTCATTGAAATACCAGGGTTTTATTTTAATTTTAACGACACTGTATCCCATGTTGTGGCGTTTAGTTGTGTGGTTACACACAACTAAGTATGTGCTCACCGTCATCCTTCTCCAGCGTCTCCAACCCTTCCTCGAAGTCCACTTTTTTGGACTTCTTCTTCTTGACGGGAAGCATGAGGTCCAGGTCATCCTCCTCTATTGGCTCCGGCTCCTCAGATTCGATCTTCAGCTCCTGATCATAAAACAAACCAAAGACGGTGAGTGTGTGTGGTCATGTTATGTTATGATTAAAGGCTTATTATCTGAGACATGGTTAGCAAGGACAAAGTTACAAGTGTGCATGCGGGCTGAAAAACTTGACCAATACACCGCCTACAACAGAGACTTTTGGGCTAATGAGGATTTCTTGGCTAGCTACTTGTATTTGGCCACAAATTTGTATATTTCCCATTCTATAAATGTAGCCAGGGCATAATAAAAACCCTTTATTTTTCAGTCCATACTTGCAGTGACCTATACAAATTGGGAGATGACAGTACACTATGCAGTTCATATTGGGAGATGGCAGTACACATAGCGAGATGGCAGTACACTATGCAGTTCATATTGGGAGATGGCAGTACACCTAGCAAGATGGCAGTACACTATACAGTTAATATTGGGAGATGGCAGTACACTATGCAGTACACATAGGGAGACGGCAGTACATATAGGGAGATGGCAGTACATGCATCTTTGTATATGTGAACACAGACCTTTATGCCCTCCTCGACTTCGTTATCAAACACTTTCTTGGGCTTTTTCTTTTTCTTCTTCTGGTTGAGGAAGTTGAGATCATCGAGGTCATCAGAGGGCTCTGAAAGACAACATTGTTTTACATCCACTTATTACATAGAGGGTTACACGGAAATAATTAAATTATTGGACACAAGGTACAATGCAATATTGTAAAAAATGTTAAAATAAAAGATGTGGCAGGGATGCATTTAAATAATTTCTTTGAACATTTTAAATAAAAAGGCCTTTAAGCTACTGACATCCATTTAGTCACCAATACAGCAGATTCAATTGTTGGGTTCAGTGTCAACAGAGGGCCACTGCCCATATCAAAGTATGTCCACAAGCAAGGGATTACAATCATGTTAGTTTAGCAATAATATATGCACAAATAGTGTCTGGTATGACATACTTCATTTAATTTAAAAAATAAATAAATAAACCACCAGTCACATTAAGGCTTTTGGCTAATGGTCGTCACAGTGCATACGTTTGCAAATGGGTGAAGCACAATTGTACCATCTTAACAGAAACCGGATATGTTGGAAGTACTCTTATTTAGGCTATTTGCTAGTTCTAGACATTACCTTTTTTCCTCCCTTCATCTTCATCAAAATCCACTTCCTTGTCATCCCCTCCCTCTGGTTCCACCTCCTTAGCCTCCACCTCCTTGGCCTCCTCTCCTGGCACCCCATCTCCTCCTTCCTCATCCAACATGAAGGGCTTCTTCTTCTTCTTCTTCTTCTTGGTCATATTAGGGTCGAAAATCATCTACAAAAAAAAGGAGGCAAAGAAGAACGGAATGTGAAGATTACATAATGGCTCAAATCATCTATATGATGGGTGTTTCATATACATGTAATGGCATTGTGACAAATAGGTCACGGTTAGACATATTTCATTGAAACATCGTTATGCAAGAGAAAAGGACCGATTTTCGCTGTACACTGCTTTCTGATGCTGCCATATGGAGCAGTAAGTTCGCACTGTAATTCCCTCTCATGCAATGATGACAGCAATGCGTTCTTTATGATACTGGTAGGATTTATTCAAATACAGACCGTGAGAACTGTGAAACACACATGAAATACAATAAATCACAGATCAAACAATAACAACATACATCCATATTATTTCTACTTCGTCTCTTAGTGTCACATGTCTTTACAATATTGTTAACCAAAATGAACTTAACCTACAAAACACATTAAATCCTTCCGCAATAATAATAATAAACTCACTTAGCAAACATTTCGTTAGCACTTTAGCTACCTGGCTTGAGCCTACACACAGCTAACAACCACAACACCAAACGTACCTTATTGGCTGCATGCAATAAGAGAGGAAACTATGGAAACTGACTGACTGAGACGGAACTATCTCTTATATACGGAGATTCTGATACGCGTGCGTCGGCATAAACGTCCCCGGAACACTGTGCGCTTCAACCATTAGTTCCGCCCTTAATCTACAGCATTTAGGTAGGAACCAAAAACTGGTAGAAACCAAAAACTCAAACTGAACACAGAGGCAGTTACAATAAACGTGCTCTTAGCAGATGTGGCTAGCATTGCCGTTAGCCTGCATCATTACACTGATGGTATGATCTAGAGAACATTCATGACACGGGAGTAATGTGTAACCCGTAATTTAATGACATGCTTCGACGTGGTATAGAGTTTTCTTTTTTTGACCGTTCAATTATTACTCGAGGAAAGATGTCCCCGTTATGAATGTAGCTTGTAGCCATGTGAGAGCAGGGCGACGTGAGCAGCGCACATCTCAAGGCCCAACGTCGGTTTCAACGATTAACACAGACATCTTATTTGATTCCTGGCCAACCCGATATAGTATGTACACGGGCAGACGGTGACCTGTAAAGGACGATAGCTTACCTCGTCTCCCGACATGTTTGCGGCTTTAAATTATCAAGAAAACGGAAAAAGTTTCGGTGCCTCAGTTCCTGCGCCGCTGCGCCTCTAATGATCTTGCATCAGCGTAGACAGCAACGCGCACGCGTGAACAATGCCAAAGGCGACGTCATTATCATGCGACACTAGATTGTTCATCGCGTTTAAGAGGGTTACTAAAAATGCCCATATAGTAATCCAAGTATATACGCTGTTACAGTGGGATTTCGTTCCATTCAATGTAAACGTGTTAATGACTTCGTGTGTATGTTTAGCATATCTCAGAACCGTACTTCTGATGATGTAAATGACAGCCTCTTTTTTTCAGCCGAATGACCATATGTGATGGATACGAGAGGATTCATGCTTAGGACCTTGCACACGATAAGAACAGAAAGGAGCAGTCATGATAGCAATGCAATTGGAAACTTTAATGATTTCTCAAATAACGTGAATAAATGTTGAAATGTAAACATGCTTGTCCACATTGTAGTGTATCATATTTTATATGTAAAACATGTACATCTTTTTTTTGCCAAACAAAAACTACTGAAATCCCAAAACACTGGAAATGTAGGGAAACTAACCATATATATATACCAGTCTCTTTGTCAATGACATTAATACGTTGTAAAATGCTTCCTTTTTTCACGATTGTACAATTAAATGAAAAAACAACTTTCCCATAGTCTCCCAAACAGAAATGATGTGACCCTGACAGAGTATTACGAGACATCTCTGTTGGTTTAGTCGTGCGGTGACATCAATGCCTTCCCTTTGTTGCAATGCTTCACATAGTACCATTACCATTCAAAAACATTTCCGGTTGTCAGAAGAAAAACAACCAAAAACCACTACAACAATAACAAACCGTAAAAACAAGAAGGAACACATTTAGGATATTATTAACATCAAATAACCAGTTGGTTGGCTTCTGGGCTTCTGGGGCCATCGTAGTGTCACAGGGTACAGGCGAGGACGGGAACTAAATGCTTGAACAAGCACAAACCAAACCAACAGCAAAAAAAAACAAAACACATTCCAGCTAACAAAGCATGTTCCAAGCTTCATAAGCATAGCATGCCAAGTGTCAGTTGCCGTTTTTGGGAGTGCTTAACCAAATAATAAGTATATCATGAAGTATAATATAATATAATTAATATAAGTATATTATAGACATATGAATTATTCTAATGAGTATTAAAATCATTCATATATTTCTATGACACAAAATAAAAACTCCAGCAAACTTAACATGAACACAACTGAGATTCAGCTGCCCATAAATTCCCGGTTCCTATTGTTTATTAACACAAGACTATAAGTCGGACAATAATCCAAATATTGAACCGCCGAACATATGAACGTATGTTCCATTGGGGAGAGTTATATTTACAGCATTGATGCGAAAGACAAACTTTTGCCACGCTCTTTAAAATCACTTGAATCGTGAGGATATTTTCTCTGTAATTAAAATGCCAGGGGGAGAATACGGGGAAAAAATAAAATAAAGACAATTCTTGCCACTTGTACATTTAGATTACACTCAGTTCTGCATACAAAGCATACAAAAAACACCCATAGACGCGGTCTTACAGGTCCATTCCATTCTCTCAGTCTCTCTCTCTCTCCTGGTTCTCGTGCTCTCTGATGCGTGTGGGATGGGGTGGATGTTGTTCAGGTCTGGGTTGTTGTTGTTGTTTTTTCACATAGCTTCCATCGCCCAGCGCTGTAGATCCTCCATGTCATCCTCGTCCTCCTCCTTCTCTTTCCTGGCTGCTGTGAAGAAGAAAAGAGGAAAAAACAACCATTTCCCTTATTGACACTGAACAGATTTGGCACATATGTATAACTTAAATATGCGTGACATGCCTCGGTTAATCATAACTACAATCAGTTGTGAACTAATGTGAGAAAACGGTCCAAGGTACAAGACTATGAAAAAAGTCCAAGAAACATTAATAACTTTGTGAGTAAGACGACTACTAGTCAGTCCCATGGAGCATTCCGGTATTTTCCATAAACCACACAGTATGACACAAAAATGTAACTACACTTTTTCAACAAAACCAAAAATATTAAAGCAGCCATGGTAGATTATTTTTCACCCCGAGTACAACTCCCATCTGGAACCTTATAAATTCATTAATCCCCCCAATAACTCCCCCCTCCCCCCAGTTTAAGTGTGCCCGGGGGGCTCCCACCTGGTCTGGAGGGTAGTGAGGTGGAAGGCACGTTGGGCAGCGGGACGTTCTCCGTGCCCCCAATCTCCAGCAGGCTCTTGTCCAGCTCCTCTTGTCCTAGTTCATCCAGCTCCGCTAGCAGCTCATCCTGGGGGAGGGAGAGAGACAGAGAGGCAGGTGAGACATTAACACAAAACCTCATCCTGGGGGAGAAAGAGTGGTGACCGGGCAGGTATTAGAGATATTAAAGCCTAACACCAAGACATCCAGTCCTCCCTGGAGGCTTGACAAATCCCACATAAAACTGTGGGATTATCTTTGGTTGGGTTAGTGAACCCTGGAGGGCTTATATTTTCTGTTTATTGTAGTGGAAGGAAATGTATGTCGCTAGTAACTCCAAGACGATATACTGCAGTTTACAAGTCCTGGCAATAAAAAGCCTTGCAATAGAATGACTGGAACTGCCGGAAAAAAAACCACTACACACGTACTTCATCAAACTCCTCTCCGAAGCCCACGGGTTTGGAGATGGCGTCGGAGATCTCCTGGGCTACCTCCTGCTGCTCTGTGATGTCCTGCATGAGGTCGTCCACCTTATCGATGTCCCTGTGACACAATTCAATTCATGTTAATCCCACGTGTCCCCAAGTTGTGTGGTGTGACAGTGGGTTACAGCAGGTCCCCTGAGCAACAAGCTGCTATTGCCGCGTCTAATTGTTAATCACCTCACCTGGGGTATATATACCCTGGCTTCCCGTTACCCCAGTGTTAGGTCGTACTGCACGTCATACGTTGTTCACGTTAAGTCGTACATTCTGGACGGAATCGCCACGTTGATGTCCCGGAGATCCAGAACCAGCCTGTCCCGCGTCACCCGCCTGTCTCGCGTTACTCCGGTCCATACGAGCTCCCCGGTCATTATAATTACCTGTCTGGTACCTGACGCTACTCGACCTCCCGGTACCCTGACCCCTGGACTGTCCCTGATCTGTGTTGTGTTGTGCTTTAAATAAAGCTTTATGTTATAGCTCCACTGTCTTGGTCTGCGTTCTGGGTCCCACCGAACTATCCCACTCGTGACATATTTAATGAACAACAAAAACGAACAAGAACGATTGAGCAAAACCTTGTTAGCCGCAAAAATCACAAGGCTATTTCAACACCTGTAACATCTGTAGTCCGTTTTAACATCGGCTGCATGGCATCACATTTACCCTGTAGGCTACCAGGCAACTTTTTGCTTTCTCCTTCATTTCATTGCGGCAAAGTCCTCTGCTGCCGAGCTGAAATCAAAGGTGTCTAATGTGTCTTTGCAGCTTGCAATACGCATAAGATCACTCACTCCTCCTCCAGTCGACTCTGCACTGATGTTTTCAAACCATTCTGAGGGAGAAGCCCCTCTCTGCTGGTCGCTTGACACGGGCAGAACACAGGCCATTTGAGCCAGTGCGGCCCAGTCGGGGTACAGCTCGCTGAACTCAAACATTAACCCCCATAGCTGTGTATCGCTAACATTATACCCCCATAGCCGTGGAGCGCTAACATTAAAGCCCCATAGCCGTGGAGCACTAACATTAAAGCCCCATAGCCGTGGAGCGCTAACATTAAACCCCCATAGCCGTGGAGCGCAAACATTAAACCCCCATAGCCGTGGAGCGCTAACATTAAAGCCCCATAGCCGTGGAGCGCTAACATTAAAGCCCCATAGCCGTGGAGCGCTTACATTAAAGCCCCATAGCCGTGGAGCGGCCATCACTGCACCTGCATCTCGTCGGGCGCGCGTGACGTCATGAGAGGAGCGGCAGCTGATTGGTCACTTCATGACCAAAACCCGACATTATTACCGGACATTTTGACCGGCAGGTTTTTTAATTACCGTTTTTTTATCATTTTTACCCGCTAAAAACCGGTAAATACCGGCTAACGGAAACCCTGGTACGTAGATGAGAGCTAAATGCATCAAAAAACTGATGGGGTACACACTTCACCAGTCCAACACATCCTGACCGTCTTTGAATGCATCTTTGCAAAAGTTCCATGTTGTATGTGTACATCTTTGTGTAGATGTGTTCATCGAAAATGACTTGACAGTGAATTAAGATGCACGTCACTAGGCCTTTTTCTCAGGTTATTACAAAAAACAACATGAAATATAAATTATGTTTTAGAGTGAATACCATCCAGTGCATTATCAGTTGGTATTATATAGCACTATAGGGCCATAGCACACCATCTGATGAGGACCTGGTTCAAGATTTGATGCCGTTAAGATAAGTAGAGCTAAGGTAGAGCGGTTTTAGGTAGGTAGGAGTTTCCCCAAAGAGAATCCAATGCAAAAAGGAAAATAAAAACGTGATGGATATCTCGAGAACACATTGCCTTTTCCCACCAAACATAGGGGGGGGGGGGGGGGGCTATGCAGGCTTTTAAAATGCAGGAAAAATCCCCTTCAATTATATTGCCAGAAGACTCGTACATGTTTCGGGCAAAAAGTAGGATGTCCACCCAGGAGTCATATTCCCATTACTGCCGATTGGACCGGGAATTGATAAAAACCTGGGACTACTGCTAGTAATTTGTCCCGGGAACAAATGCAGATTGTTACCTTTCCCACTTAAGACAAAGCCAAATAGTTAGTGGTTTTTTTGTCCAGTGGGAAAGGGACTTTAACTACGTACATTGATTGTAAACACAATGCGGTTTCAAAACGGTGCTCCTACCTACCTGGATCATCTGTTGATTATGATTTTTTTTTTAAATGACATGGTTTGGGCAGTTGGAATCAGTGGCATCTCAACTTTCAACATATGATAAATAGTGTGTGTTGATAACATCACGTGAAAAAGATGACGTGCTGTGCATCTGCACCAGTTAAGTCCTGTTGTTATTTAGTGAGGTTTCGGTTGAAATTGTGTTTAATTTTGCCAACAATGGTTATGAAAAAAATTATAATAATCGAGAACCTAATCGTTGGTGGGTCACATGGCTTAATCATGTGTTTAAACGCTACGAGAGGTCTTTGATTTATGGGGTGGGGGGGGTGGATTTTCTGGAGACTACACCATCCTGTCCCCTGCTATCCTAACAGTTATGTCGGCCAGTTGACATTGTTCAGCGAAGAGGTGGGGCGCTTCTGTGAGCTTAAGAGACAACCCTGTTAATTAGCCAATCAGAACGTGGAAGAAGTGGTTTCCCTTTCCCTTACATGTTTTCATGGGCAGACTTCATGGCCTTGGCAGCGAAGCCCATGTTCTTCAGCACTTCAGTGTTGGTGTTGGCGTTCTCCAGGGCTTCCCTCTGGAACTCGATGGTGGACAGGGTGCCATCGATCTGGTCCAGCTGCTTCTCAAACCGCTTCTTTCTTTTCAACGCCTGAAGTGCAGCTATATTAACGCAGACATAGAGAGAGAGAGATCGGCATGATATGGAGGATTAAACACAATCATTGACAGTAGAAAATAATTTATCATTGGAATGTAATTTATTAACGGACAATGAGGAGTTGTTTGGGGCAGTAAAGATATGATGTAATGGAATGATCAGGGCGAAGGCAGCATGAAGACCTAGGACATAAGATAGGCTTATCTGCCAATTAATAGACATTGCGTGCTGCTCTATGGTCAACCCTGCATTATCCTTGATGTGAAAGCTTAAGAGTGTGGGAGGCTTCACACTAAAACGGCCTTCAGTTTTCATCAAACCCCAAATAGCTAGTTAAACTCGCAGCCTAACAAAACACATATCTATATACAAATTAGAGAGAGTGTTTGTGGGTGTTACCAACCAACTGTCGGATGTCATTACATTAACCCGATACTGATACTGGCATGACCTCGTGAACAACCCCAGCTATTTGAGTGATCTTTGGATCCAGTCGTTTCCAATGCTATTCTACAACCAGACAACTATGTTAATCCAAAAATCAGATTTTCAGCTGCACATACATCAAACTGATATGATATATTTCCCTCTCTGATATTTGTCCGACGGATTCCATCGTGTGAAGGGGAGCGCTACCCAGGTATGACAGTTGTTAAAATAAATACATTTTTCGGGATAAATAAACCAAGGAAAGTCCACACATGCACACACCAAGCCAGGCTTGATGAAGACAATATAAGTCGTCAATGTGTAGACTTTCCTCGGTTTAATTATCCCAAAAAATGTTTTAAAAATGTCAGCCACCGTATCTGTACGAGTTAAGAGCTAATAGCACAGATGGGCGTAAGCAAACTGTTGTTGACGATTATTACTATTGCGAAACAGTCAATGGGCGACGCGGAGCCCGGCTCTTTATCAACCGACCTCGCTTATTCTTTGTGCCGTTTTTCTTCGCAGTGAGAAGTTCTTGGTCGATCTTTTTTTCTAGAAATTCCTGTTTCTTCGTTAGCATATCCTCAGTTTCTCGCAGTTTCTGAATAGCCTCCTGCGCGCTGGGCCCCTTTCCACCCTTCCCCCCTCCGCCAAATATCTTTGCAAACACCGACATTTGTTTAACGACAAAACACTAATAGTTATGTCAAAAATATGCGCGAACCCCTTGCTAGCTACCTATGCTACACAGTCACTTCGCCTTGGCCCGAATTATTATTTTTTTTCAACTTCCTGGATAAGGCCCGATGACGTACGATCGCCGTGGGGGCGTGTCTCTGGATCAGGCCTGATGACGCAGGGCTGCTGTGGGGCCGTGGTTCTTTAACTTGCTCATTATTACACAGGATTCATAAATCAGGGTGTATTTTCTATTCCTTGGACTGCATTTGGTTAAAAACTGACAGCTCTCTTCATTTGGTTTATTTTATGTATGTACAAAACAGTATCCAATTATTCCGTCACGTGGTTACATTGTGTGGCGTTATAACTTAATGTGCAAGTATAAGCTGTGTTACAGTGTGTATTCAGTCTTAGCAACTCTGCAAGCTTCCTGACATCTGTTATGCAAGTCAGTTGAACTGTATTGTTTGAAATTAAAACAAGCAATAATATTCACATAAACCATGATTAAGGTGGTCCCTTTTAATTATTTTAGCCCCCCCGAGAAATAATAAATGCAGGTCATTCCATGCAGATTGCAGAGTGGAACAGAGCACAATAGAGCACTGCAGCTATATGCATTTGCAAAAACCAACACACATATATATATATATATAAACACCAATGGGCTGAATTGAATTAGGCGCCAAAGCTACTGTTGTACAGTGTAAAGTGGTGTACTGTTAATGTTCAAATAGGCTTTGCATAACAACTTTTAAGATGAGCCGGCTTAATTTCAGTTTTCTTTCGCTTTCAACCTGAGGAAGCAGCTATCAACAGTCTAAGATCACACACACACACACACACGGTCCCTGTGCAAAACGAGAAGAGTATGACCAGGGGTTCAGGAGCCAATGGAAGAACAAAAAGCTCAATCAAATACAATTCAAACAGCTGGGGTGATATATTTGAAGGAAAATACTGCAATACATTATTATTATTATTATTATTATTATTTTTTGTTAGGATCCTTAAAGACCCACTGCTATTGGTGTGTAGTAGAGGAAATCTGATTGGCTGAATATTCTTTTAACAGTGCCATCGTCTTGGTAACCACATAGACACCATTTAGCCGGTGTGCTCTTTCTACCTTAAAACAAAAATGTTTTTTTTGTAAAACTTGAAACATCCCCACAGTCCCATCTAGCTAGAGCAAAAGAAAAAAAATTAAGAAAAACACTTCTACTCGCTCACAAATTTAATCAAGATGCTGTTTAGGCAACAATATGTCGTTTATTTGGGGGTAAATAAAGTCCTGCATTAAAATATGACTTTAACTTGAAGTTCATGTATTGTCAGAATCAAAACGGAAGATAACATTAGATGATGAGGCTGTCATCCTCTGATGCATTCTGGGTAGGTAAAGTGAGGAATCAGTAAAATGACTGATTCCAAGACTGGGGTCGGGGAAGGGACATAGCCCACTCCCATCACAACATAACGGTTTTCTGTGCAAGTTATAGAAGAAAGGATTGATAGGTCAAATGGACGGAGATAAACAATCAAGAGGTGATCCAAAAGAAAAAAGTAAATACCTGTGCCTAAATAAAGTGTTCGCTTATGATTAAAGACGCCTTTGTTTTTCTTGTCATACATTAAATATCTTTCCTTTACTACTCAAACCCTCTCGTGATATTGCATCAAATACTGCAAAGAACACACCAGAAAGAACAAGACAAGAGTAGGAACCAAAGGAAGGAGGAAACGGAGGCCACTCCACTGGTGCCGTCACCGCCACGGGCTAGCGTCCGTCGTCGACCTTCTACAGAGCCAGCTTGCCGATGATGACTCCGATGACGAAGAAGAGGACACAAAGGGCCAGCAGGCGGGTGCTGAGGCCTTCCTCCCTCATGCTGGATGTGGCCATGGAGGAGGAGGAGTGGGGTGCCGGCACCGATGTCACCTTTCTCTTCCGCAATCCGTCGTCCTCCTGTCACACGGAGAGATCAAAGCCTCAGATCAAAGCTGGGCAGCAGTGCCCCCTTGCTTTCAGCAAGTAAAGTAGGGCCTAAGCTTTACTCATCAAGTGCAGCTCACGAAACACACCAGGCCATATAAAATATACATTTGAGTATCCAAGTGTGAAAATCCCAGTTGATCACAGCTAGACGGAGCTTAATGGTTGTTTACTAGTGACTGCCCCTCGAGCCATCTGGAGCACAGGGAATTTTCCCGGTGGGCTGTTTGACAAATGAGAATGATGCAATGCAAAATAACCAGTAAATAAAAATATTAAAATAATATCACCAAGTGCTTCATGTCTGACTCGCCCAGGCGTAGGTGCTGCCAGCTCACTAGACGGACCGAACCGGGCGATGGGCGATATGTTCTTTATTTTTCAATAATATAACCCTGTATATAGTGGTCAGTAAAATGCATGGCCCCCCGGGCACGGTTAGAAACATGCAGAACACGCTGGAGTCTGACCGTGGTATAGCGACAGCACACTGCAACACTGAGTTTAAGCCCTCCTAGTTTCACCATCGGCCCACAGTCATTGTGGGACGCGCGCTTAATAAACACGGGCTCCACGTCAATTGCCTTTCATCGTCCTGAGGAATGTCAAGTTGACAGTGGCGTAAGTAGGTCATTGAGGGCCTTGGTGCACTTATATTTTGGTCCCAGTCCGTTCCAGTGTGCCTTACCATCTTGTCCATGTAACGGTTGATCAAAGAGACTGCAACAGTACTGAAACTAGTTTTCAATCACTGACCTCCCATGGTCTAAAATGACTGCACGACACATCATTTCATGAAGAATGCAGAATGCAGCTCCCCGACATGTTGCAGCTGTATCCATTTCAAACAATGGCAAAACACTTCAGCTCTGCTGAATAGCTAGAACATTTCAGGGCTATAAACGATTTATGTGGGTACAACATGTGATGGCTGGAATTACAAAAATACCAAGTAAAATAGGAAAAGTGTCTGCCAGTCAAACATCTCCATGTCGTCCAGATGCCACACAATGACATCTAGGGAGGCATGGCCGGGAAAAAAGAGCATTAGTTACTTTGAAAAGGTGCCTCACCCGGATCTGTTTGTTCTCTTCCCGTAGCCGCTGCACCTCCATCTGCAGCCTCTTGCACTCCTCCATGATCTTCCTCACCTCGCCGTCATCTAGCGCCGCACTGGTGGCCGACTTGGGCAGCGCGGCCCCGAGCTCCGTCTTAACGGCAGAGGACACCGAGAATTGGTGGCTTTCACTGTCATGCTGCTGTGGACAAGGAAATGAGTGGTGGAGTGGTGGAGGGATGGAGGGACAGGTGGGGTGGGAGTGGTCAGAATGGGGGGGGGGGGGGGGTTGCAGAGACATGGAGATGTAACAAGGGATAAGGGTGTGGTATGAGAGGAGGGCGTAAAACAAAGGATGATAAAATAAACAAAGCAACAAAACAAGGGTAATGGATGATTCTGGGATGCGGTGCTAAAGGATGTGGTGCTAAAGTGAATCTTTATGGATCCCAAAGAGAATTTAGTTTTTCTGTGTTCTAGTACAACCAATGATCCCTGGACCTCTCAAGGCTGTCAAAAATCATCATGGTTACTTGAACTGAATTATCACATGGCCATGAAATGCGAGCAAGCAGACACTCAAAAGATACTTGATAGCAGTGTAAAATGAGCCTAGTACTTCTTAGATAAATGACAAACTAAAAGCCACACAGAAAACCCAAATGATGTGTTGTGCCCATAGAAAGTGAGTGTCAGCTCTTCAACAGCTTTCTTATGGTCCTTCCTTCGATGATGAATTGTAATGCACCTTATGATGATCCAAATGGAACACTTGCAGACAAAGGCCGCTTGAGGCGTCGTTTATTATAATAATTATGAGACGGAGGCATGTGATGGGCAATGCGTTACAGAGAGTCCTTGAACGTACAGTTTTATCGTTTTCCAGCGGCATCTCAAAGGCACATCTCAACTTGGAGTCCATCAGCTCTTCCGGTTTCGCCTCTTTCCACTGCACACATGAAAGAATTTTTTTTACAAATTACTTACTGTCAACAATGTCAGTGGTCAACTCATCATTTAGGTTCAATATTCACTCTTCAAGTGAATATGTATGGACAGAGAACATCCCATGCAGATTTCCGTGCACACAGTATTTGACAGTGAAGAAATAGTTTTTTAAAAAAAGTTGGAAATAGTAGAAATGAGGAAGCTTATTGTAGTGGAACAGGTGTAACAAGTGCCACCAGTTTTCTTCAAGTATAGTTTTGTGCCATATCAATACATTTCTAACAAAATAAACCTTATAAATCCCTGAAAGGGAAATGACATTCCACCACATGCAAATGACATCATCAACAAGCATGATAGTTGGAAGACAAACAGGCACGCACACAACTCAGCAGGTACAGAATAAGGGAATGCACAGATGAAAACATCGAGAGATAGAGATATAAAGCAGATAATATTAATTCCAGGTGACACAATTATGTTAATTTGATAATTGCCTGGCCACTCACCACACCCTCGGTGTCTGTCATATCGTACGGAGCCAGCATGGACTGCACCATGAATTTGTGCTTGCTTTTCTCATTGGGGTCATAGTCGAAGGGCTGTAGCATCACTGTGAAGAGCAACATAATTGAGCACAGGGAAGAGCCTACATTACTGACATCGTTATGCATCCTGAAAAGGGAAGCCAGATTATTTATAGACTGATGAAAACCTAACGTGCTTTGCAAACGGCAGATGTGTTTATTTAGGGTCTCCTCGATTGCCTAATGCAAACAAATTAGGAAATCCGGTTTTTACAGTTTCTATGCCAGAAATAAGAGGTTGAACAGGTGTTTAACTTATTTTCCTGTTTCAGACCATGAACCTTTCCCACTTTGTGAAGTCCAACTGTTGTGATGATAATACATTAAACCAACCAGTTGCAAATTCACCCATTGGCTCACAAGGGTTCAGAACCTTGAGTCGCCCATTTTAATCTTGCCAATAACAAAAACAACAACTGATAGTCAACTGAAAAGCCATTCAAACAGTTTAAGATTGGATTGTCATTTTACACAGTGTCCCTTAACCTTTATCAATAGGGCCTATAGTCATCATCATTATCCCTCACAACATACAAACATTTGTACAAACCAGACACGTTGACAGAGTCTCCAGCATCGATGACACCACTGTTGGGACGCACACAGTATCTGCGTGGTGCGGTCGTCTTGACTTTGAAACACACATTTCTGTCTGTAGGGTTGCCCAGCTTCAGAGTTGCAGTGACAACATCTGTGAATGGGCCTGAGCAACACACACACAGCCACACACAACACCAATCATTAGAAGCAACGTTGTAGGACTACTTCCTGTTTAAGAGAAACCTTCCAAAACAAGTGTATCTCCCATATAATAGGTTATTATCGCACTCATTGTGTCCATTTTTATAAAGGACTAGTAGCGAGAATGTAGTAAGCAGGTGTACATTCACCAGTGTTATCCAATTGTGATTATTCCACAGCCAATCCCTGATATTGCAATGAACCACCAAATTAAGGTGTACCAAACATTCCCATAAGCACCCCGATGGTGGCCACAAGGTGGCCCATATTCAGGCCAATTATATTCACCCCATCCCACTAAACAATATTCCCAACAGCAGTTACACTAGGCCAACTGGGCCTATGTGAAGATATATTAATTGGCTGCTAATCCACCCAAGGGTTTGCATAACCTTACATGTGTGGATATTGCAAAGCTGGCAAGGAATTCAGGTTGGGCCGTCGTTAGAGACTTACAACAGCTTTATGCCAAATTATATTGTGAAATTGCCCTCATTTACCTAAGCAGTGCTCCTTGATCGTGGACATTTCTAGAACAGTCCATCTTCTACAGCGTATATGTGGCTGGAAAATGTCAGCGCTTTGCAACACACATTAGTGTCGATCCAATACGGGGAGCAAATTCGCCGATTGGTAAGAGATAGCACGACAGGCCTGTCTTTATATTTGCACTGACAGCCAACCAAGTCTTGCACTACGCTAGCTCCTTTAGCTGAATGCTATCCATCTGGTTAGCATCGTCACACACTTGCGTTTCACCTGTCATTGCCGCACAACGACCACGAGTCATTCAAGTCTCACCTATGCAATAGCCCACAGTCCTTACACGCTCAGACTGTCACCCGTGCAGAAAATACAAGAACAAGCAATACAATGAGGAGAAATGGAGGTGTTTACAGCTGGCTCGTATGCAAAGTGTCCGGGGCCCTGCCCTGTTCCCTTACCTCTGAACCTCAGCTCGTGTTGTGGCTCTAGCACCAGGACTTGTTCTGGTCTAGCCATGTCCCAGACCTCAGGGTTGTTTCCTTACTGGTCCTGGTGACGGAGACAACGACGATAGGCCACACACTGCGTTGTCGTTGAAGTGTTGACGTGTTGTCCTGCCGGGGCTGGCTCTCCTCTTGTAGGGGGGTGTGGGGGGAGGATGAGTAGTACGAATCTCGTACCGCAACGACAACCGCCTAAAAACGCAATGCTAGGCTAGCGAACAGCAGCGTAAGGGACGGGAAGGGGAAGGGAGGAAGCTGAACGTCAGTAGAGAGGCGGGGCCCGGCTGAACGTCACGTGACATGGGAGGCGGGGCCCGGCTGAGCGTCTCATTGCGTCAACACGCGGGGCCCATTGGGGTGACAGCAGTGTCCGCCGACAGAAACGTAATCGATCATAGAGTACTGGTATACGGTGACCAGACTTTATTAATCATTGAGTACATTGTGATTAATAGGAGCCTAGTTAATTTGACTGCGCTGCTAAACCTGCTTGTCATTACATGGCTACCAAACTGTTTGAATAAGTCATGCAACAACAGCAAGTAACGGACGATCTGCGTCTCTTCTATATTCATGAAATAGTTATATTCAGAGTTTACATTACTGGTATTTAAATGTTGTAAACAATGTTATTTTGCCTTGCATTAGTTCTTTATATACTCGGTAGCCTCATTGTGGCATATTATAAACAAGCAATGTTAATCATCCAAGGAATAAATAGTTCTAAATATTGAATAGGTCACAAAGAGGACGTTTCCACATTTATCTTCCCAAAAATACACTATGTGATGATTCAAAGGAAGGGTGCTTGCAAGCAGACTATTGATTTATTGTTGTGACCCAACTATTTATAACACGTTTTCCAAGTCGATTTTGGGATAATTTGTTACCAGTTCAAAGCTGTCATGTAAATACCTAAGCAAGTCCTAATTTAGGCCCAGGTGTTATTTACATAATCACTGTAGTCCATATTGGTGCACTTTTGAAAAAAACGGTTGTCTTTACATCATCATTTTTTGTAGTGTTGGAATTTGGTAAGATTTTGGTATGGAAAGTGTTTTTCATTAATCTTCATACATAGTTGTGCTGAAATTGCACAAAATTCCAATACATCAACCAATCAATCAACTTTCATTGATTTGTCCTACTGATACAAATACATAATCAGTAGGACCCCCAGGGACCACACACCTGATCAGCCTGAAACAAACTCTCCTTTCACCACAAATTTGACTGTGTGTTTGTGTGTGTATATAAGGACGGATCTGTTGCTGTCTGCACCAAAAGAAAACTTTTATTTGTTGGAGATTCCTGTTCAGAAAGTAGAGACCCATATCTGGTGTACACAGTAAAATGAAGACTAGGGCACAGAAGTGAGAAGATGTTAATACTGTACATCCCCCCCCCCCCCTCTGCTGCACGAGGCTGGGTAGGAGAACACACCACCACCCCCCCCCCCCCCCCCCACCACACACACACACACACACAGTCAGAAAATAATACATCAAAAATCAATCATTTCATTGTTTTTTTGTGTTATTTTATCTTTCTGTAGCAAAAGAAAAATAGTTTGCGTAGAAACAAGCATCGATTTGCATTTGGGTCTGTCACGTCACCATTAAAGTAAAAAAAGAAAAAAGAAAAGAAAAAAAGACAGAACTTAAAATGGTAATTAACACTTAACTCCTCCTTAACCCTTGAAAGTGTATTTTGCAGATGTTCCAGATGAAGCAACATAAACCTGAACATCGTATTGTTTGAAAGGACTTAACTTAAGTTATTAAGTTATTAACTTAAGTTATTACATAAGTAGTACACACACACACTAGTGAGTGTACAGTTAGTCAAGGTTCATTCAGATTCTAATAAAATACATTTATTTTTTTAAACCCATATACATTTCATATAATTTTGTATTTTTCTCGTATATGGATCCAAAAATATACATTTAAATAATAAAGACAGGAAGGAGGAGAGGAGGAGGAGGAGGAGAAAGGGTGAGAAACAAAACTCATTGGATGGTTGTCCTCCAGTCCTGTAGGGCAGAGGGCAGGGAGGGAGGATAGTTAGGAGGGAGGGGATTGGCCAGGCTATACAGCGCAGTAGGACACCCACTTTAGCTCAATATACACGTACAGTCGTGATCAAGGCACAGGGTTCTTCTAAAAGTTCTCTATTTTTTTTCTCAACAAAGTTGTACAAAATAATACATTTTACAGTCTGTACAAGAATAATAGTTCAGCAGTTAATTAAAGCCAGACGTACGAAAGAGATGCAGGTGTGGGAGTGTGTGTGTGTGTGTGGGGGGGGGGAGTCCGCATCACAAGAGATTAGTGTCATGGTTTGGTGTTGTCCTTTTTTTGTAGTTTATTAATTTTCAATCTTAGGAACACACACACACACACACACACACACACACACACACACACACACACACACACACACACACACACACACACACACACACACACACACACACACACACACACACACACACACACACACACACACACACACACACACACACACACACACACACACACGAGAGTGGAGGTAGGAAGACACATGGGGGGGGGGGGGGGGGAGGACAGAAAAGGAAGGAGAAGAGAGGAAAGTAAACAAAAAGGAGAGAAAATAATATGACAGAGAAGCGGCAGGGAACTAAAAAGATGGAAGGAGAGAGGCAGACCAAGGAAGGAATGACGAATAGAAAGAAGGAAGCTAAAATAGCAGATGTGAAGGAGACTTGGAGAGATTGATTGAAAGACACAAAGGCTGAAGAAAAGACGGATAGCTCACAGGCTACGACGGCTGAAAAGTCCACACGGAAAAGAAAACGAGAACAAACAAAAAACAAACCCAACATAAAAACCAAAAAAGAACAGAACAGTAAAACAGGGTCAATAACAACAGAATGAGTGCTCTAACTTATACGGTGCTGTAATTGTAGAAGGATGCGTTTTGCACTCCGTTAGACGTCGAGTTCTGTAAAAGTTGGTGGGGTTTTTTCTTAGATTTTATTATTTTTTTGTTTTTCTTCCAGAGGAGTTATTTTCAGTTCAATCTATCTTCCTTGGGTTTATTTTCTCTCCCTCTCTCTCCCACTTTCTCTCCCTCTCTCTCTCGCTCTCTGACCAAGGCAAAGTCAGGCAGCTAAACAATCCTGTTGGCAGATCAGTCAAGTGGACCTGTGATCGTCATCTTCTGCCCTGTCAAAGGGCTTCAAACCCCGAAAAAAGTTATCCCCCCCCCCCCCTAGTGTCCCCAAACAAAAAAAGAAAAAGGAAAAATAATAATAATATTAATAATAATAATAATACATTGCTGTGGGTCCTTTTTTTCCGGTTCCGAATTTGCGGGCCACTTCAAAACAGTCCCAGCATTACCCATGGTCCTTTAGCCAGTCAGCATGGAACTACTGGGGGCCGCTTTGGTGCTTGGCTGTGTTACCCAGGTCTCTCCTCTTAAATCTCCTCTCAAAGCGCTCTGCTGGGAACAGCCAGCCAACCAGCCAGCAAGCAGGACAGCGTCAGCCAACCCCAGTCAGCCAACCCTACTGTCCCCAGGAGAACTACTCAGGGCCCCTTGCTGACCGTGTCGGTTTGAAGCCGGCCACAGAGCATCGTTCAGGGACTCACCGATAGAGATGGGCCCGAAGCAGGGGACCGCTGTGCAGTCCGGTATAAAGAACGTGTCTGATTATGTCTCTTGTGTGCGATGGCCATACTGTGGGTGTGGGTTTATTAGTGTAACGTGTGTGTGTGTGTGTGTGTGTGTGTGTTAATGGGCATGTGCATGAGTGTGTGTGTGCCAAGCGTTTTGTGTTGCCTGTTTTGCATGTTTATGCCAATAGATCACTTTCAGTCTTGGGCACAGTGCTTTTTTTTTTTGTTGCGTTTTTGCTTTTTCGTTTATTTCTTAAATACAGTGAATTTCAGCGGATCTGTTGTGACACGTATATACTCTATATGCAGGATTTCAACAATAATCTCTTTCCAGGTTGCACTGCATTAAGTAGCTCTAAAAAAAAAATCTCCTCCTCAATACAAATCCGCCTGACCCCCCCCCCTGTTGAACAAACAGTTAGGATCGATTTGGCAGGGGGATGGGGTGGGGTGTTGGGGGGTCTGGATGGTGGGGTGTTGGGGGGGGGGGGGTCTGGGTGGCGGGGTCTTTGTGGTGGGGTGGTCTGGGTGGTGGGGTGTGGGGAGTCTGGATGGTGGGGTGTTGGCGGGGTCTGGGTGGTGGGGTGTTGGCGGGGTCTGGGTGGTGGGGTGTTGGCGGGGTCTGGGTGGTGGGGTGTTGGCGGGGTCTGGGTGGTGGGGTGTGTGGGGGGTCTGGATGGTGGGGTGTGGGGGGTCTGGATGGTGGGGTGTTGGCGGGGTCTGGATGGTGGGGTGTGGGGGGTGGGGTGTTGGGGGGTCTGGATGGTGGGGTGTGGGGGGTCTGGATGGTGGGGTGTTGGCGGAGTCTGGATGGTGGGGTGTTGGCGGGGTCTGGATGGTGGGGTGTTGGCGGGGTCTGGGTGGTGGGGTGTTGGCGGGGTCTGGGTGGTGGGGTGTTGGCGGGGTCTGGATGGTGGGGTGTTGGGGGAGCTGGTCACGACAAGGGAAACGGGAAGGGGGAGATCATGACAGAGTGGAAGGGGCGGGAGGTTAGTGGGTAGTATTTGGCCCAAAGGTGGTGATATTAAAATACCAGAGGCCATCTCTTTCAGCCCCATCTGACCCTTCCTAATGTGGGATGGGTGGTGTTGAATGGGGGGGGGTAGGGGCGCAGGGATGGGTGGAGTTAGAGACAGGTGGTTAGGGGTGGGTGGTGAGGTCAGGGGTTCATTGCGCTGGCACATGTTCTGACTCTCTGAACATTTTTCCGGGCCCTTTCGATCCATACGCTCTCCCCCATCCTGGCTGAGAGAGAGAGAGAGAGAGAGAGAGAGAGAGAGAGAGAGAGAGAGAGAGAGAGAGAGAGAGAGAGAGAGAGAGAGAGAGAGAGAGAGAGAGAGAGAGAGGAGAGAGAGAGAGAGAGAGAGAGAGAGAGAGAGAGAGAGAGAGAGAGAGAGAGAGAGAGAGAGAGAGAGAGAGAGAGAGAGAGAGAGAGAGAGAGAGAGAGAGAGAGAGAGAGAGAGAGGAGAGAGAGAGAGAGAGAGAGAGAGAGAGAGAGAGAGAGAGAGAGAGAGAGAGAGAGAGAGAGAGAGAGAGAGAGAGAGAGGGTGGGCGTGTTCGGACACTCAAGGGGTCAGCGTTTCGGAGGGTTCAAAGTACAATCTGTTGTGTTTTTTTTCTCGCCGCGTCGCTCGAGAACAACAAGAGGAGCCGAGTGCCTCCTCTTCCTCGTCGCCGTCCCCTCTTCCTTCTCCTCGTCGATCACAAGAGCTCGTACTGCCGCAGGTGCATGCGCTGGATGATGTCACGGCAGTCGTTGAAGACGCGCCTGATGTTCTCCGTGTCCACGGCGCACGTGAAGTGGGGGTAGCAGTAGTGGCGGCCGTCTCCGCTTGCCGTACTGATCCTCTACATCGCGGGACACACACACACACACACACACACACACACACACACACACACACACACACACACACACACACACACACACACACACACACACACACACACACACACACACACACACACACACACACACACACACACACACACACACACACACACACACACACTAATTCAACAGGGTAGTTAATGTAGATTACGTACCATACCGTGAGTGCATACATGCTTGGCCCGGGTGAGGAATCGTATGGTTGGTACTGTATGACCAGGTTCATTCCTGGTCAATATAATACTGAAGTTGTCAACTAAATATATCGAATATACAGAAAATAGCCCACAATCCCGACACAACGTACCAGGAACTCGTCTCTGATGAAATACTTAGCCCGGGTCACGCGTGGATCTTCCCCCGGCTCTGGTGCCGCTGTGGAAGAAGACGAGCAGATCTTAACCTATTCATCAGGGCAAGTAGGTCACAAATGTACTTGCCCAATGTCAATTTTTACTTGCCGGAATACAAATCGTCTTTATTAATGAGTGATTATCAAATAACAACAAAGGCTTAAGCTAATTATCTTCTTTTTTTTTTTGTACCACTTGCCGAATAAGGCAAGTGCGTTGCTCGGTAAAATAAGTTTAATATTTAATCTCTGTACCAAAAGAGAAGTAACACCTGAGTGAGTTACTGTGGTGCAAATAATCAATATAGACGCTACTGGGTCAGAGTAGCTGGAACACAGCATAAAATGGAAGGCTTCATTGGAAGGTACCCTATAGCTCTATATGGTGAGTACATGGGGTCAATATTTGATGCAAATAAAGTGAATTAGGGCAACAATTGAGAGGTTTTAGTAGCGGTAGGCCTAGGGTCTCCAACAAAAAAACCTCTAATGCAAACTAGAGGGCACTCATTAGAGCACATTCCTCTGCCACACCAAAAGGTCCCCTATGCCCTATTTCTGAAGTTAAACAATCCATCTAAAGCATCAGTTATATATATTGGGTTCTATATATTATTTGATAAATAAATGCTTAAATCGTAATTGGTATTCCATCTAAACCCTCACCAAGTATTATGCAAATATGTTAATAACTGTGTGAATTTTTTAATTTTTTTAATCAACTGTTCCTTGGCCCATAAGTAATCCAAGTTTTACCAAGTTTTGTCCAAAGCCATATATAACTTTTTGAGTTATCTTGCTACAGCCAAACAAACAAACGGAGAGAGAGACAAATGGGGGCAAAAAAATAAGCTCTGGTCCATCTTTCATGGCGGAGGTAACAATGCAATAATTACAGCTAGATACAAACAGGTGAATATCCTGCGACACCAAGCCAAACCATCGCAATTAGACCATACGGCCGCCAGATGGCGATAAAGACAGTGTGTTCTGATTAAAGGCAATTTACCTTTTTCCTGTCAAACCCTCTTTTTGCGACTATACATGATTGTAAACACTGCGTCCGATTTCAAAATGGTGTCCAGAGACACTGGATTATCAGTTTGTCGTGACTTGCGATAAAACACAGCTTTGATGACAAAAACAACAAATGGTAAAGGCAAGACACTATTTATGGTTGTGCCTCGGAAAAGTGAAAATAGTTCTCGATCATTTCAGAGTTTTGGGTTGAGTGATATGATTTGGGATCAGTAAAATCTCAGCTTTCATACGATATAAAGCTTGTGTTGATAACATTACGTGAAAAACAACTCATATTTAATCTAGCAAACGATGGTGATGATAGACTAAAATAATCAGTCGTACTAGGGGTGTGTCGCATGCTTAGTCATGCCTTTAAATTCCCTAAGACATCTGTGGCATCTTTTGGTCCAGCACCTTAAAAGACCTCAAATTTCTGTATAAAGTACCATCTAATCTTAAAGCTCTATGTAGTCCTGACCATCTCTCGGTTATTGGGAGTGTAATTTAGATATAAGAATGAATTCCCTGTGATAAGATGACTAAGGCTGCCCTGACCTAAGCACACACCTTGGGCAGACACACAAGCTTTGGTTTCCGATGTCTAATATGCATGGCTATTTGCAGGCACCAACTTATTTGCGACTGGATGTCCCTATGGCCACTGTTGGCCGGATAGGTAAACAAACGGAAGTCTATACATTTACAGCGTTGGTTAGGGTGGCTTCGCTCGTTTGCACGGGACGTACTGTAAATAGATGTGGCCGTTCTCTACAGGAAAAAGAGATGACATATCTAGGACAGTGGGTGAAAGTGGGACACCACAGCACTTGTGGAGGCCCACTGGTTTTATCACAGCTGTGAACGTCGATAGCAATGTAGGACGTCTGGTCATCCTACTTTTACAAAACGCTACCTTCGGTTTAGTACCTTAAGAGTTTTGGTAAAGAAACAAAACGAGACAAATTGTACCGCCATTGAGGAGTGACAACCCACTTCAATGGAACTGGAACAAGCTGGATATTCTGTGAATGTGTTGGAAACACAGAATATCGCATGCATGAATGCTCTCCTAAACAGGACGAGGGTGCCAAAACTATGTCCAAAATTAGGATGGGATAATCTTTTAATGACCTTCAAGTCTCTTACTATCCAATGACATGACATGTGTGAGTGTGTGTGTGTGTGTGGGGGGGGGGGGGGTATGCAAGCTCAACCATGGAGGAAAAACCAAACACAGTTCAAGGTACGGTGTTATAGCACTCTTTAACAGTTGGGGGCACAGTGTGCCTTGATGGCACCTGGGTGCATGTCAGTAGCTGTGCTAGTCCAGGAGCCCTACTAGTACTTACCATCATCCGGTGTGGTGTAGCGGGCAAACTCGGGAAAGTATTCTTCAATTTTGGACTTTCCTGCCAGCACCTTGTCGGCTAGCAGGTCCTGCTTGTTGAGGAACAGGATGACCGAGATGGTCCGCAGCCACCTGGAGAACACACACACAGTTAGCTTGGGACAGTGTGTGTGTGTGTGTGTGTGTGTGTGTGTGTGTGTGTGTGTGTGTGTGTGTGTGTGTGTGTGTGTGTGTGTGTGTGTGTGTGTGTGTGTGTGTGTGTGTGTGTGTCTCTCTCTCTCTCTATGCATCACCTGTTGTTCCAGATGTTCTTGAAGAGGTTGAGGGCCTCTTGTAAACGGTTGGTCTGATTGTCCTCTCTGATCACCATGTTGTAACTGCTGCTGGCCACCACGAAGATAATGGCTGTTACATCTGAGGGCCACACAGACACAGACGGTTAACAGTGATAAAAACAAGAAAGGAAAGAACACAAGAAAGAACAAAAGTTAATAGGAATAGGAAAGGCCAGCAGCAGGTTTAAAAAGGTAGCAAAACAGAAAAAACATCTTTCAAATGGATCACTTCATCGGGTTACCATTAAAGCACTGGATCCATTTCCGGCGTTCGTCCCTCTGTCCACCGACATCAAACATACTGAGGGGGGGGGGGGGGGGGTCAAAGAGAATGACATCAGCTCAGCAACACTTTCTACACAAGTAGAAACAAAAGCAATGCTTCCATCTAGTGGAGACGCTAGGTTAAGTTAAACATTGAGAATATTACCTCAAGTCATTTATTGTATTTATAGGTGACTCACTGGAAATTGACTTTCTCCACTTGGAATCTTGTCTCGAAGATCCCTGAAGTTAGAACTCTGCACCTCAGTAGATCCTGGTAAAACAACAACATTACATCAGACTTACATCTTGTGATTCCCCCCCCTAACAAATCAAGTTGAAGTCCCCCCCCTCCCACTATTGGGGAAACCCTGGTCACACATGTGGGGATCTCTCACCTGGTCTGTTGGAGTGTAGTCGTTCAGCTTCACAATGTCAATCTTGTCCAGAAAGCTGTGAAAAGTAAAAAACTGGGTTACATAACTTTCCAACAGCTCATAAGCGTTCACTTTCATAGGACAGAAAAAAAAAAAAAATATTTAATATATAAATACATCAAGTAAAGAATGTGCATTTCAGTGTGAAATACACTGTTCAGACTCTGGCTCAGACAGACTCAGAGAGACAGAGACACACACAGAGAGAGACAGAGAGAGATAGAGCATGCTCATGTCTGTCTGACATTACGGAGCGGATTTCAAAAATAGCTCCCAAGCGTCCTGGCCTGCAGCGTGGTAACCACGGCAACGGAACCACAGGGACTATTATTAGTCTATCGGTTCCCAATCTCCTTTGGCGGGAGGCTTTTTATTTTTATTTTAAGAAAGACCGACGGTAAGAAAGAGTGAGATGGACAGTGCAGAGAGAGAGACAGAGAGAAAGAGAGAGAGAGACCAATAAACTGCGCACCATTTTTAGCAACCTTAGAAAATAGGTTGAATCCTCACATCAACATACCTTAAAATAAACAATAATGGAAAACAAGCAACCGAGAATGCCTGTAATGACCATCCTTCCACGGGGGGGGGGGGGGGGGTCTACAGCCAGTGCCACTATACTTGTCTTATAGCTTGACATCGTGGTCTGAAATGGCACAATTTCTCTCTCTCCCTTCCTCTCTTCCCCCCCCCCCCCCACAATCCAGTCTGCTCTCTTTCCTCTCTTCCGATGACTCAGCCTCCGCCATGTTTGAGCCGGAGTGTGCTGCAAACGCTACATTAGCACAGGTTATTTTTGTTTGTTTGTTACGCGCAGCAGTCACAACACGTGCCGAACGTGTACACCACCAAGAAACCCAAGAACTGATTTTGATTATTACGCCATACCAAACTGTCCAGCGTAGAGTCTATACTTACTATTGCGCACAGTCGATGAGCTGGTACTCGTTGGAGCGCTCGTAGCATGCTCGGACGCCCTCGTCCTGCCATAGTGACTTAGCGTGGTCATAGAACTCCTGAGAGAGAGAGAGAGAGAGAATAAAGTAACAGCAAACAATCCCTCTAAAGCAACAGTTTTTCACCATTTCATCCGGTCCATGTGATTAAACATTTACCCTTACTTGTTGTACCCTAAATGTTCTTGAATTGCAATTGGCATTCCACCTAAACCCTGACCAAGTTTGATGCAAATATGTTAGCACATTTGTGGAATATTACACAGTGCTAAAGAATCCTTGAATAACAGACAAATCTTGCTAACAGACAAACATGGGCGTAAACATAACCTCCAGTCCATCTTCGATGGTGGCGGTAACAACATGGGGAGGGGAGCATGACTAAATGATTAATACTTGCTGCTTAAGTGGAATACTGTGCATAGGTGAGTGTGCAAGTGAATAGGTGTGTAAGGAAAAAGGGGAGGGGGGGGGCAGAGTCTTCGACCAATCAGGTTTCAGGCCACTCAGAGCGTGTGTTGACAGTGTACGCTGTGTACCGTGTGTATCTGTGTCTGCCTGGTGGTGGCCAGTGCACTGTGTCCCTTATGGTAAATAGAGGCTGAGGGAGATGGGCCGCCCCCTCCCCAACCCCTCATGCAGGTCACAACGTCAGGCCTGATGACACCTCAGAAGGTCAAAATAATAATAATAATAATATCCATAATAAAAATGTAGAAGAATAATAATAACCATAATAAAATGCAAAAAAGGTTGAAAATAATATTTAAATTAATAATCATATTCATAATAACTATAAGAATATTAATTATAATAAGAATAAATGTTTTGGACAACATTTTTTTCAAACTTCAAGGTTAATTTTAGTCACATTTTCTCTTGCTCTCTTTCCCTCAAACTCAAAGCCGTCAATTTTGTCCCCATCCAAAACGTGCCCAGATGATTTAGAAGATTACAATACAAAGTGTTTTATTTGTTACCAAGACACGTGTAATCGGTTGGACATATTTCAGTGTGTGTGTGTGTGTGTGTGTGTGTGTGTGTGTGTGTGTGTGTGTGTGTGTGTGTGTGTGTGTGTGTGTGTGTGTGTGTGTGTGATCAAATCCCACAAATGTGGGTGAAAGTGGTTCAGTGGATTGTTTGCAAGGAAAGCTCCTGGTCACCTAATTGGCCCACAAGACAGCAGTGATTACATCCCATTTTATAGTTTGCCCTCAACAATCCTAGGGTTTTGAAAAAGCCAGCAGTTTTCCCTTCAAGCTTATAGGCCTACGTATATTGCTTGACAGGGGTGTAAAGTGACAGGGGTGTAAAGTGATGGAAGTATGTGAGGATCCCTGTACAAGTGATGTGTATGAGTGCACAAAAGGGTCAGAAGGAATGAAGTCAGGAAGCCCTGACTTCATTCATGGCTCCGACAATGATCCATTTAGGAGAACAAACAAGTGAACTCCAGGTCAATGTCATGCTGGCAGACCACAGACCCTCCACAGGACTCCCTATAATAATACCACTCCAGTTAAGAGTAAGAGCTCATAATAACTTTGAGAAGGAGGCCGGCGAAATTCCCTGTATTTCTTAGTGATAGTAACTAGCATACAACAGCAAATGGAAGCTTGCCTTTCGGTGCTAGAGATGGTGGTCAAAAACGACCGAGATAAAAGAGTCATTCTTGAGTCATAGAATCCGGTAGTAAGTTAATTAGCCACATATGGTACCAGTTCCTCAAATATTGGCCTCCAAAACACAAGCCATGCCAAAACATAAATCAGTCAAGATGAGGTTTCTATTTAAAAAATATATAAATATACAGCATAGGTGCCCTCTACTGCACCCCATCCATGGTTAGATTGACTGGGATTTGACCCCAGTCTCCTGTAGCCTTGTGCCGATTAGTAGCGGTATAGCGTTGTATGGATAATGACAATACTGGCTTAAAGGAGCGGTGCTGTATTGATTCCCTCACACATGTGACTGTACTTCTAAAATGCATGCAAATACTTTTTCTCGTCACTGGAGGTGAAGGCACAAGGCAAGTGAATTAACCCTTGCCCTCGGAGGCGACTAGGGCAAGCCCCCATGGGCTTTCAATGAGTTAACAGGAAGACCCACCGGGACACTGGGCACTTAATGGGCTTCCCAGTGGAACCATTTAGAAGATCATTAAATCAACCTCAACTCCCAGTGCTCACCTGTTACCTGGGCTGATGTGGGGAGGAGACAACGTGTACTGGGAATACACAAGAGTACACAGAGTTCCCCCGATGCTGCTAGAAGTCGGGCCTCCTGGTACAACCGGTTAAAAATAGCCACCGGTCGGTCCAGTGAGAGCCTAGTGTGAGGGTGGCCTCCATCGTAGGTGCAGATTTCTTGGGGTGCCGCTTATGCTGGTCCGCTTATGCTGGTCTGAGTACGTTGCGCATTGTGTCAAATGATGTGTGTGAACATTTCTGCAGCCGTAAGAGGAGCAATTTGAGAGCCCACACATTGCTCCTCCAGCCATACGTTTTACTGTGAAATCACGTGCAGTTCCACTTGTGGCCACGGGGCTTGCTGTTTTTTTATTGCGTGCTAAGGATCAGGTGACTCTTCCAAATCCAGCTCCACTTTGAATGAATGACTCTGGTTTGTGCAAATGTGTGTGTGTGTACACTAACGAGAGCGTGAGAACATCAGAGAGGACAAAGGGAGGAAGAGAAAACGTTCACTGAAATCCAACTCACAGAAGGCAACTCAAAGTCTTTGTGATTGACGAGGTTAAGCACATATTCGATCCGGTGTTGGTTCTGTGGACAGGCGAGCTGCACCGGTGGCGTAAGGATGGTCATCGCCGTTACAATGGTCTGGAAAACACACACACACACACACACACACACACACACACACACACACACACACACACACACACACACACACACCACACACACACACACACACACACACACACACACACACACACACACACACACAGTGTATTAGGAGAGTAATTAAGTAGGTAATCCACGGATAGAGATCGTTTGATGAAATTGTCAGTGGCATCATGTCTTCATATCAGATCTCAATTAGCTGTCGACTTGACAAACCCTATAAACGATCATTTAGTTCAACGTAATTCCTATTGAAGAATATTATGTATTCAACAAGGAGAACTTCGTACACCTTCGTGGGTATAATATGAAGGCCAATGCAATAACGCATGACCTACAACTGAGGTGTAGGTTGGACATTTGAGTGTCAGTCAAACTAAATCTAAATCTGGAGGATTGAATCCTCTTTATTGGTCACACACATGTACACACACACAGTGAAATGTGTTTCTCTGCATTCAACCCATCCTAGCATTAGGAGCAGTGGGACTAGTATTGTTGTAAAGACATCGACTGCTTTATTGATGTGGTGGTTTTGTGGAATCTGTGTGAAACGGCAAAAACCGCAACTTACCTCAATGGCCTCTTTAATATTATTCTTAATGAAATGTATTTTCTGTTTCTTCTCTCTGAAAAACAGAGGCAAATGAGAACAGAGAGTCAGTGACAAGACATAACAACACCCAAGACAAATACAATAACTATGAAAACAAGACATGGCATATGTTAGTTAAATGCATGACATGACAATGACATGTAGCCCGGGTTCCGGGCTCCATTTTGCTTATATTATAATCATTTTGTATTATATTCCACAATGGTATTCTGGGGCCCCACAGGGGAATAGCCCTGACACTGTATATTTTAATGGGAGCTTATTCACAGTTATAATGCTGGATGAAACACGATGATGGTTAACTTAGGATCTCCAATCAGCCAAACCTGCAGGTGTCTGAAGGTGGGCTGGGAGATCTACCTGGAAAGGTAAGCTTCACAAAAGCATAAGCCCAATGGGAAAACTAACGAGAGACGTACATCCTAGACTTCCACGGCGCTAAATCTGTGCCAACATGGCAGCCTACTAGCCAAGTAGGGCTACCAGCTTTGCATAGGAGAACATTTTGAATTTAAAGATTGTCGGGCAGTCTCTTAAAGACAGAAAGTAAGTAAAGTGGAATCTCTCTCTCTCTGACTCTATTTCCTAACGATACTATTTCCTGTGTAGTAAACCCAGACGGTGACCGTTTATCGTAGTCACTATTCAATTAAATTTATGTCCAATTGTCCATTGTGTGGATGTTCCTCATTTAAGAACGGGTGATGTGACCTCTTCATCAAGTTGTCACTTCTCAAATACCATTTCCTATTAGTGCTATTTAGTAGACACTTTTTTTTTAAAGTGACTTACAATGAATTCAGATGCATGTCATGTCAGGATAGGCGTTAAGGCAAGGCTGCCACTGCAAGTTAGGCTGTGGGTGTTGGGGATCGAGTCAGGTACCTTTCAGCTGGGTGTTCAACACTTTTAACCTCAACCATGCCTCTCCCTAAACAGACCTGTTGCTGCGTTCGGCCATGACGGTGGCAACATCCTGAATTACCTGCAAGACTCAATAAGGCCAATAACCTCAACCTTATTTGGTTCCATTTAGACTGCTGTAAACACCTAGCCTCTCAACCCAGGGTATTGGTTAAAAAGCGTGGCAACACTGTCCTCCTTAATATGACTGTGGCTGGATATTCAATAATTTCCCACTCCTTGACTAAGAGAGGGCTAGCACCAGGACATGAGAGGCCTACATATAGGCTGGGATATCTTGGGGGCTGCTCATGGTCCCAAAACCCATGGCTTACACTAATAAACAGGTGAGAACGAGCAAAGACCGGGCTTGTAGCCATTTAAATGAGATTCAAGAGAATGTTTAGTCAGGAAACGGGCAACCTCATTTAGAATAGTGTCTATAGCATCTCGAGACCACAACGAGGCAAACACACAGAAATACAAACCAAGGAAGTCATGCTCTCTTATACAGAAAAGCACATTTGGTTTAAATTTCTTCTAAAAGCCAAAAAGCAGGATGTGGCTCTTTTTGTCTTTTTTTATATAAATATACATATATAAATAACTACTACTATTATGAGGACACTTCTTATGAAAGTTATCCATCACAGAATCACTGGTAGCACTCATAGCAGGTAAGCCTGGCATCCAAATCCCATTGAACCCGATCTGATTTGACCGTTTCCCACTAGTTCAGAGACAACCAGGAGAGGTTATTTTAAGTCCCTTAAAAAGACCAACCACCTTCTGTTTAAAACATGAAACAAAAAATAAAAAAAGAATCACAGATTCCTCCATCTGTTGCCAAAGGATACTCATTCAAACTATTATTACTGGTATAGGCATGAGGGGACCCTGTAGCAATTGGCCCAACCTGTATTTATTCAGAAAAACTAAAGTGACATATTGTAAGCACATTTAAGATGACATTTAACCAAATGTCGTCGACCGTCAACAGATGAAATTAGAACTTCAAAATAGGTGTTTGATTGCAAACAGACAACTGACACTTACAGTAAATGCACTGCTATATGGTGTCCAAGAAGTGGGTCAGAAACACAAACTAATGTGGTACTTTTGGCCATAATAACTAAAGAATCCAACATACAGGAATAACTCATTACACACAATGAGGCACATCATTTCAATCATGCCAAAGATGGGAGAATAAGTTACACACAGCTCAATGCTGTGGAGTCATGAGCTTGGTCACAAGCCATTGTACACACACACACACACACACACACACACACACACACACACACACACACACACACACACACACACACACACACACACACACACACACACACACACACACACACACACACACACACACACACACACACACACACACACACACACACACACACACACATACATACATACATACATACATACATATATATATATATATATATTATATATATTGGCATGTGTTCAATTGTATTTGGTTGTTCATGTGCTTCTATAGGTCTCTCGGAGCTATGTGCCAACAGCGACCACAGACACAACCAGTGGTCGCGTTGTGTCTGGGCTCCCTGACGCGCATACGTCCAGGAGATTAAAGGCCATGTATCGACCGAATGGCACCTGCTGACAACAGGTAAGTTTAGGTATGCCTACAGTATCCTACACTGCTCTCAAATAGGTGTTCTGATAAAGAGGGGGTGGGGGAGGGAGAGAGACAAAGAAAACATACATTGAAATCCTACTGGTGAGGAAGAAACCAAAAAAAGAAGAAAAAACCAACAGTAAAACTTGCAGTGAGTCTAAATTCTTCCATCCAATGAGTACTACCATGAGCCTATTCTACACACAGCCTCGGTGTCAACGCGGCTGGGGCAGGTTTGAATCACAGATGCATTTGTTTGTGTTGACAACAGTTTGTTTTTTTTACACATTGTTTTCTTTGTTATTGTTTTCCTGCATCTCAGAATGGGGTACTAGGTCCCTGATCAATAAGATATATTGATAGATCATTCAGCGTCAACATGATCTTCTCTACATACCATAAGTATACGTATAATATCTTATGTTGCTTGTAGTATATATTTAGTAAAAAATATTTAAAAAAAATAACAGACATTATTGAACTGCAACCAAGTGAGTCTGACAACACACATTTAGGATTAGGATGTCCCGTATACTTACTCCGCATTGAAGCCATTGACATGCAGAATCCTCATCTGTTTTACAATGGTGCTCTTCCCTGACTCCCCAGCACCTGAGGTATACACATAGAGAGAGAAAGAAAGAAAGACAGACAGAGAAAGAGGTTGACATTCAGATGTTAATTGGGATAAGGCTATCTCCCTAAGCTCTCATGAAAAGAAAGCCATTCGGAATATCAGACTCCGAGAAAGTTTATTCTGGATAATTAACCCAAAAGAAAATGGCATGCAGCATGTAAACAACTATTCAAAATAGCCATGGGATAGCACCAAAAGGCCATAGATTTAAGTATATGGGTTCAGAATCACATTGAGAAATAACTTGTCAGATCCTTCTTCTTGTTGCTGATATATATATATATATATATATATATCGAAAAACAACAAGCATATAACTGTACCTTATGGTCAATGTGGTAGTAAAAGTATTACATATCATTCAGTAGTACTCCTGGACAGGGATCTTGGTCTTTCAAGAATTAATGACTTGCTGGTTTGCTAACACAATCATTTCAAAAGGTATGACATGGGATAACACCACCATGCAACACTGAAGAGTTCAGGGGAGTCCAGAGGAAATACAGTGCAAGAGTGTATGCTACAACATCTGCTTGTGTCATAATAGCAAACCGGCT
>CM051013.1:18369756-18377256 GCA_027704905.1 Muraenolepis orangiensis | reverse complement strand
TGTAATATTGACGACAATGTTCTGATAGTGGCAGCACTCCTAACACGTCAGTAGGCCACTGCCTGTGGGTAAAAACTGTCCTTGAACCTGCTAGTCTTGGCTTGGATGATGCAGTATCGGCAACTGGACAGCGGAGGGGGAGAGGAAAGATGGTGCCAAGGATAGTTGCGGTCCTGTATGATGGAGTTGGCCTTATTCTGACACCTGGTCCTAAAGTCGGTGCATTGAATAGTACACCCGATGATCTTTTCCGCTGTCCTCACGACCCTGTAGATGGCTTTCTTGTCCTGTGCAACCTGTCCACATGTTACAGTGAGTGCCTCGCACTGGGCTGGAATTGACGACCTCCGGCATGAGAGGTGGCGCTCTAACGTCTCTAAACTTAAGCCCACAGGTTCTAGCTTCATTGCTAGAATGTCTTTTTAGGAGTTTGGGATGTGCGGTTCACCACGGCATAGCATCACCTCAAGGTGTCCTTTACACACATACAGTGATGCCACTCATTAGGACACTGTCTACGGTGCCAAGTTCACAAACCAACGTGTGCCTATGCCGCTTCTCCTGAGGCACCACAGGGCATAGAGGCGCTGGTTTGTCTTCTTCAGCATGACCTCCGTGTTGTGGGTCCACACCAGGTCGTCGGAGATCGGTAGTCCCAGGAAACGGAAGCAGCTGACGATTCCACTGATGTCCCGTCCAGGCTGATGGGAGACTGGGTGGCTCCTGAAGTCCACGATGAAGTCTTGCTGACATTCGGTGCAAGGCTGCTGTCCTGGCACCATTGCGTCAGCCGGACTACCTCATCTCTGTACTCTCTGTCTCTTTATAACTATAACGCCAATTATATAGCCGGACAATGTCTGACACACGGGGCTGTAACTGCATCTGCATATTGGCAGGAATAACACATGGACAGATATGATACTCTACCTACGCATCTGTTATTGTGTTTATGTGTTGGCTAATTGCACGCACACGGTCAACGTTGTCTGTTGAACCCCCTTGAAATTATGTTTTAGCTATGCAAATATTGCCCTCGGCTATGTTGTGTTATTAACATACACAGTGTATTCACATGACAACTATTGCTGAAGCTTCTGTGTTTCACTCAGGGGTTAACATAAAGGCTTTTTTTTTTTGCAATGTGTGTGTACTCTTCAGATGGTTGTGCTAATTCAGGTGTGCCTGAATTTAAGGCACACTCGGCACATTTTGGTCCATTTTCAGACGGCTCAGATGGCTACAAACGTACAGAAATAGTCTTGCGTGTGTAGTTACTCTTCAAGATTAAGTTAGCCTTCTTGATGGTATCGCTGCGTTCATTGATCAGTCTTCTGTTAGTCACACTAGCCCTTAATGGCCCCACAGCTATGAATATTAGATAGACTTCCCCTCGGCACACAGATGCATTGAGCCCAACCTGACCGGGCTGCACAGCACAAACAAAGGGCCGTGGATTACACAGAGTTATAGCAATGTGTCAGAATAACATGTGAACACACGCATGCACGCACACACACACGCAAGCACACACACGCACGCACTCACACGCACACACACACACACGCACGCACCCCTTCACAAACAGGCATAAAGACACATGATTTGCATCTCAACGCACATGTGCACATATACACAAATGTGTGTGCCCAAATGCGCAAATCACACACACACACACACACACACACACACACACACACACACACACACACACACACACACTGTCGGCAACTCTCATCATGAAACAGACATGCATATTCAGGTATGGGAAAAAAAACACTTACCAAGATAAAAATAAAATAGATCCGAAGAGATGTGTGCCAAAATATTAATATCATCACATCTTTTGCAATTGTCAGCTTGTCACACGTTGCCCATTGGCATCACTGGTCACTGCCTCTCTGGATTGCATTTGACCCAATATTTGGGCTCTTCTAGTTTGAGTGGTGTGAGAATTGAGAGGTATTCTTCTGAGCACACACCAGGGTTATAATAAAGCTCCCTTATAATAACCCATTATGCCAGCTCCTGGGAGAGAGAGCTAGGGAGAGATAGTGAGAGAGAGAGAGAGAGAGAGAGAGAGAGAGAGAGAGAGAGAGAGATAGGTGGGGGGGGAGAGAGAGGGAGACAGTAGGGAGGAGAGTAAGAGGTGGAAGGGAGGGTGGGACAGAGACAGGAAAAGAGGAGGGCTACAGGCCAAAACTATATTATGTTGAGAAGAGGCGCTTTGACGTTCCCCCATTGTCTCGCTTGCCTCCTTCTCTACCGGACAGACTCCTACTTTTGGGCGGTCTACAGGCGGTGGTGTGAGACGATCACCATCACCATCTCTTCCCTTGTCTCTCTCTCTCTCTCTCTCTCTCTCTCTCTCTCTCTCTCTCTCTCTCTCTCTCTCTCTCTCTCTCTCTCTCTCTCTCTCTCTCTCTCTCTCTCTCTCTCTCTCTCTCTCTCTGTCTGTCTGTCTGTCTATTTCCCTCTGTCTCTCTGCCTTCCGGTAGGATGGCAGGCATCTGGGGCCGTGCGGAGCTGCTTCAGAGAGACGTGTGAGTGGAGTTCCACTCTGAGACACCAGCAGACAGAAGGCTCTTCTGCTCTGCTTAGGGCGATAAACCCTTAAAGTTCCAGGGTCTGGCTGGCTGGAAGTGGGGTGCTGCTGCTGCTGCTGCTGCTGTTGCTGCTGCTGCGGTTGTTGTTGTTGTTGTTGTTGTCGGGCTGGGTAAAACAAGGCAGACATGGCTGGGGACCTGATGGTGGGCATGCTCTACAACCTGGCGCTGCCACTGCTACTGCTGGCCGGTAAGTTACGGATCCACTGGTGCCGAGTCAGAGACACTCAGGAAGTGACTGGGGAATGGGCTATAGTCGCCTTGTGTGTGTGTGTGTGTGTTCTGGATTGGTTTTTTTCTTGGAGCCGGGGTGTTTTTTAATTTGATAGCCCTCTGTTGGTTGACCATTCTCTGTCTACCACTGAGTGGGTTTTTTTTGGAACCACTGAGAGCAATGACAGGGATGGATGTGTGTAGTTAAGTTTTTTTTATACGGCACACATTTCACATGTGTGCATGTGAAGGGTATTTTGTTTAATGACACTATTTGTGTTTTCTCTATATATCAATATCATTTGATAATAGTATGCGTAATGTTTTCGTTTTAATAAGAGCCCATCCCATGTTGGACCTTCTTTTTTCTGGCACCGATTTCAATATCGATACTTAGGAGTAAATATAGTAGTGTATTTTAGATACAACAACACATTTAGCAAAGATCGAAGGTAAATGTGATTATCAAAGATTTACTTGAAGGTAATATCATCACCAGCAGTTGCCTCCATACATATACATCTCTTCTAGAAAAAAAAGAATACAATACAATAAATAAACGATATATATGTACAGTTTATATATATATATATACATTTATATCTGAAGGCAGGAGAACACTAAAATGTTTTATAAACAACATTCACATTAAAACATTTGTACATGAAGCAAATAAAGACTGAATGATTAAATACCAAAAATATATAAAAAATATTAGTACTGCTAAATGAATGATAATTATTGCTATTACAATGACAATCATTTATATGAATCCTGCCTCTATATGTTGCACATGGTTCTAAATCATCCAAAGCGGCTCCTGTGCTTATTATAATAAAACAGATAACGGTAACAGTTACAGATAAGAGTTTCACCATTATCAATCTGTCTGTGGAAAGCCATAAAAGAGATAAGCATGCATATTGGTGTGCATATTAGCCGGTAACATTTATAGTGAATGTAATTAAACAGTAAGGATCAGATAATGCACAATTATTGATTTGGGGTAATTGGGTTTTATTTGGGGTAAAGTGTGACGCTAGTGAAACTGCAGGGTAAAGCAACGGTTAAGTTAATCTAAACACTGAAGATGATTATTGATTAATAAAGATGAGCATAATACTGTTTAAAATATAATATTGACATCTTGTGTCTTTTTCGGCTATATATAGTATAGAATTGTATGCTACGATTGTATTGTATTGTAATAACTACAATATGATTGTCATATGTATGATTATTAGTGTATGTGCGACAACAAACAAAACGCATCTTCTTTCACACTTGCTATAGCAGCCAGCCAGGCTATCAATCTTTGTGGGTCATTGTAATCACATTAAACACATTGGAACACTCCTTAATGAACAAAGGCAACAGTATTCTTCGCCAACTCATTTCTTGCTGATTCTGACCATGTGTTTTTCTTGATCTCCAGCCTCGTCGTTCCGTTACAACGGGCTGTCGGTGGTCTACTTCCTCTTCCTGCTCACCTTGCCCCTGCTGCCCGCCCCCACCCTGCTCACGATAAAGGGTGAGACACAGGGCTGGGCGCTCATTCGATTTGGCATTGTTTATCGTCTTTGACGACGGTATTGTATTGCCATGAAATCGACTTACCGTGACACCCAGTGTTACAGTATCGATGCATTATGATGAGAAGATATGCCCTTGAAATGATCACACACACATACTACTATGTATGTCACTTATGGCACCCATTGCACTCCTCCTGAACCATCCCTGGAAGGAGGGATCCCCCCCACTCGGTGTTCCTTCTCACGATTTATTCCTCCATACATAGGGTTGGAGAGGTGTCGTAAATATGTGGCTTGTCAAGCTCTTTGAGACTGTAACTGTGATTAAGGGCTATACAAATAAACTATAACTTAGCTTTAGGCCAATAGCATACTTTAAATGTCCGTATTATTCAATGTAACGACCCTAAGTCAGACTGTTGAGAATGGCTGTAGAATGGTATTTTGAATTCATAAGCATTTCGTGATATGTATCAATATACTGTGAAACTCCCCGACATTGTCAACGTGATGAAACATTGTTCCAAATGGCCATGCGTTAGTAAGACACACCCCATAAGAACATGGTATTATGATTTATCAACTTACCGGTAAATACAAATAACGACAGCGTTTCACAGTACCGCGTACTGCATACTGTATATTCTTAGTGTGGGTGGGAATCAGTGGGACTCACATGCTAACCCTAGCTCTATCTAAGGAGCTATAGGGCAGGACCTTGCCCCTATAGGATAAAGAGGATAATTATTAATATCATTATTAATCATTATTACCTCCGCCATCGAAGATGGGACTGTTTGTTTGTTTGTCTGTTTGTCTATTTGTCAAGATAACTCAAAAAATCATGTACAAAATTGGACAAAACTTGGTGGTTAGATTTCTTATGGGCCAAGGAACAATTGGCTTGATACGATTTTTCCAGGGGAATGTTTGGTGTAGCGGTGGTATGCGCTCTGCTGAGTGCCCTCTAGTTATTAATAATAATATTAAAACCAATGTATTAAAAACACACTCTTTAAGTCTTCAGTTCAAGTTTGGCAAATGCTAATAGTTGAACTATACATTTCTGAAATGAGAAGAGAGAGAGAGAGAGGAGGTATACAGTATGAATGTCCCTTGAGAGTTTGTGAAAACCTGATGACCATCACCATCATCAACAGTTTGACTTACACAGACTCACTCACTGTATGAGAGTGAGTGTGTTTGGTATATAGCTAGTGCTGACACGTGTAGTTTTATGGTGCCACCTTTTTTTAGACACACTGTAGTGTCCAGTGAGTGTTTGGTGTGTGTGAATGATATTGAGCCTAGAAATAGTGACTCAAAGAGAGAAACTGTGTCATCGTGACAGCAGTTATGTATATGTTTGCTGACACGACCCGTTTGTTAAAAGCTTGTATGTGTACGTGTGTATGTGCGTGTGCGTGTGTCCGTATGTGTGTGTGTGTGTGTGTGTGTGTGTGTGTGTGTGTGTGTGTGTGTGTGTGTGTGTGTGTGTGTGTGTGTGTGTGTGTGTGTGTGTGTGTGTGTGTGTGTGTGTGTGTGTGTGTGTGTGCGTGTGTGTGGGTGCATGCATGCGTTCGGCTATCTCTGTATTGATCAATGCATTGGGATGAATTAAAGCATCTGTGCCTCTCTCTCTCCCTCTCTCTCTCTGTGTAGTGCTTTGTAAAGGGAAGCGGTCAGATCTGTCAAATCAATTATACATAGCCTGGTAATTACTGTGTGGAATTAAAAGATGCGGTGTCAGCATTCGGTCAGGGCTTTCCTTTGGTCTTTCTTCGCTTCACTTTCCATGCTCGGGTCTCTGATCCGCTTGCATGGCTCCGCCGCAGTCACACGCCGTGTAGACTTTGAGTTCCGATCAGCAGTCATGAAGTGCATGAATGACCGATATTAATGCGCGCTAGTCACTGTGACCAAATCACAGTGAATACAGTTAGTACATACATCAATCAGCAGGCAGGAGTTTTACCTCTTGTGGGTGCGTGTGCCTGTGTGCCTGTGTGCGTGTGTGGTGTGTGTGTGTGTGTGTGTGTGCGCGCGTGTGTGCGTGTGTGTCTGCGCGCGTGTGCGCGTGTGTGTGCGTGCGTGCGTGCGTGTGCGTGGGGCAATACACACTCCTGCATGCAAGTCATTGGCCAGTCAGTGTGCGTGTGAGTGGGGTGAGATTACACAGGGTTTAGTGGTTGGGGGAAGAGAGCGGGAAAGGGGCGAAAGGGGGGGCTTTCAGTTAAAATCCTTCAGATCATCAAAAACACATTTGCTGACTGGGCTAATGCTGGTCAATAGCACCTTCTTCTAATGCATTGTTTCTTCATGCTTTCACTTTCCAACGGTCAGTCTCACACCAGATCCTCTGCTGCTGTTTAACGGTTAGGAGTGGAACAGAAAAAAAAAAACCTTTCTCACTGTAGACTCTCAAACCTGGAGAAACTAACAACAGGGTTTACGATGAAAGTCTCCCTGTATATGAATCGACTTTAATTGTATGGCTGTTTTATGATGATCATCATATATCTGTGTAATGTTATTAGCAATACAGTTGCTATTTTTGTGTTTTTTTAAAGTACAATGTCAAGTTATTGAAGTATGATACTTAACAACCATTATCCTGTTATAACTAAATTCACTTGCTAAAGTGTCCCTCAGCAAGACACATTTTCTGTGTTGCGTCTGTCTGTCTAGTCTGCCTCTCATGTAACAGGGTAATAGGCTACATTCTGATTCTAATATTGATGTTGTTACAATATATATTTAAGACGTTCTTCTAACACATCATGGGCCTATGTAGTCTTCTCCATGTCTTACAGTAAAGAATGACATTTGTCTTAAGATTAATGAATGCTATGAGTTTAATGGAACAGCAAACGCCTATGACTCTTAAGTTGTTTAAAAGAACAATTAAAAAAGAACCTTCTGAAAATATTATTTCTATCACGTTATCAAACAATGTTTGTAAGTAAATAGCGTGTGTGTGTGTGTGTGTGTGTGCGTGCGTGCGTGTGTGAGCGTGCTGGTGTGTGTTTGTGTGTTTGTGTTTGTGTGTGTGTGTGCCTGTGTGTGTGTGTGCCTGTGTGTGTGTGTTTGTGTGCGTGTGTGCGTGCGTGCGTGTGTGTGCCTGTGTGTGTGTGTGCCTGTGTGTG
>CM051013.1:18357256-18362256 GCA_027704905.1 Muraenolepis orangiensis | reverse complement strand
GAGCAGCCTTCAAATAAGACATTGTGGGTGAATGTTTCCTGTAGAAGCTATTCTACAATCCACGTCACCATTGAGTCCATTACACCTAACCCCTCCCCCAGTATCTTTGGTAGCCAATAGTATTTTAGTGTTGCCAGGTGTTGGTGATAGAGTGTTATCTATATTGCAATAGTGATATATGGTTATCTGCGCTTCTAGACGCAAAAGGAGAGATAGAGATGTTGTGTTGTCAGTCTGAGAACATTGTTGTTGTTGTTGTTGTTGTTGTCGTCAGTCTGAGGACGAGGTTGACTCTAAGGACGAGGACTGTGAGAGTCCCTTGGACCTCAACTCCGACATCCCCCCCAGCTTCTCCAGGATCCTCTATGTCACCGGGGACAAGCAAGAGGTCTGTACCCCAAGATGTACCCTCTTCAGGATGTCTGTACCCTGAGATGTACCCTCTTCAGGAGGTCTGAACCCCGAGATGTACCCTCTTCAAGGGGTCTGTACTCTGAGATCTACCCTCTTCAGGAGGTCTGAACCCCGAGATGTACCCTCTTCAGGGGGTCTGTACTCCGAGATCTACCCTCTTCAGGAGGTCTGTACTCTGAGATCAACCCTCTTCAGGAGGTCTGAACCCCGAGATGTACCCTCTTCAGGGGGTCTTTACCCTGAGATCTACCCTCTTCAGGAGGTCTGTACCCTGAGATGTACCCTCTTCAGGGGGTCTTTACCCTGAGATCTACCCTCTTCAGGAGGTCTGTACCCCGAGATGTACCCTCTTCAGGGGGTCTTTACCCTGAGATCTACCCTCTTCAGGAGGTCTGAACTGTCTTAAGGGAGGTCTGTACCCTGAATTGTACCCTCTTCAGGAGGTCTGTACCCTGAGATGTACCCTCTTCTGGAGGTCTGTACCCTGAAATGTACCCTCTTCTGGAGAAGAAAAAGTAACATATGTGTTTTCGTGTCTCAAACACTAGTATGGGAAGAAAATACAGTTTATCCGCAAGGTGCGGACATGGCCTGAGATGACCATTATTTGAGGATACTTTAGGAAACTGTTTCCTTTAATCAATAATATCTCTGATATGCACTTTCTCGTAAGCATCGTTACCGTTCTTTTGAATATACTTTTTAACAAGATGGATGCCGAACAATGTAATTTAAGATCAAATTTATAATTTCATATTCCCCCCAACCCTGTCTATGATAAAGACCTGCATTAATACAGCTGTCCATTAATGTGCCTGTCCATTAATGCAACCGTCCATGCTGGATAATTAACACACCCTATGCTGACCAAGCACGGCCCCTTTGGTTAAAAATAAAAAGCTTTAAGGGCCTTACAGTAAAGGCACTTAAGGCTAGGATTCTGTACATTACAGCCCTGAAACTTGCCTTAGGTGACGTAAAGCCTAGTATCGGTAATGTGTAAAGCGCCCGCCGGAAAAGGCTTAATGTAGTGTAAAAAACCATAACATTATTAACAAAGTCACAAAGTACTGTACACCTCATTCAGTATCCATATGGATATCCACAGTATGGATTTATGTTATTTCCTTCCAGCTGCTGACCAGTACCGACGAGGAAACCTATCTTCCGGACGAGGTACAGAACCAACAACCAAAGCCATGGTTTTGTTTGTGTTGTTGTGTATTTGGTTTTTGTCTGGAATCGAGCGCTAATGTGATCAGGAGTGCTGTAACCGGGGGCCCATTCATTGAAACGATGAGCCACCAGAGGCTGTGTTTAATAGCATTTTTACAAGAGCCGACCGACAGCGGAGGGTGGATGGATATGTAACGTTTGTATCACGTTTGCTGCTGGTTTTATGGTCTCGTATTAAGTGCTGTTCTTCTTGTTTTCACTACATGCATACAGTATATGTATTCAACGTGCATAATACCTTTCATGCAAACAAAATATAATTATTATATTAAAAATAACACCTTTGTTTTACGTGTTTGCTGGTTTATGGTCTTTCCTTTGTACAAAATGCTATTTTCCTTGTATTCACTACATAAACATATGTATTCATCCTATTTAATACCTATCACACAAACTTTTGTTCTTCTGCGTAGTCAAAACTGAAAACCTCATTGATTGGCGCTAACAAACACAGTAGCTGACTGTAAAAATACTTGTGATTGATCTCTCTCTCTCTCTCTCTCTCTCTCTCTCTCTCTCTCTCTCTCTCTCTGACAGCCAATGGTGTTGCTGATGGGCAGCTCTTGGCATGATCTCCATGCCAACGAGCTGGGCTCTCTGTTGGGAGGGGCGGGCTACACCAACTGTTACCCTCCACCGCACTATGATGAAAAAGAGTCTCCATCACTGGGTAATCTCACCTGTGAATGAATCCCACAAACACCCAACCAATCACCGTGCTTGTGTGTGTGTGTGTGTGTGTGTGTCGGGTTGAAATTGCCATAGTGCAGCATGAAAATTGTGTAAGATGTTTTGATTCAAACCATGGTACATTATTTTTATCGTTTTGCATGTCTTTGTGAAGAAAGCCTTTGATAATAGATTCACGATTCAAGTTCGATCACGATTCAAGTTCATTCATGTTTTTATTTGCCACTTGCAACACATACAATGGAAAGCGTACTCAACACATTTGTTCTACCCCATTCCCCCCCGCAGTATGAATTTCAACAACAATACTATACTATAATATACAATCCTATGCTATTCTACACAAGTAAAATATTTGTTTGCCAATAATAACGACATACAGTAAATCTTTGTTTAACATTGTTTAACATTAAGCGTTACTTTGCTGCTCGCACCTTGCCATTGTCTCCCTTTGAAATGTACTGTTGAAATCCTCTCATTTGCATTCCAATCCCTCTGCTGACCTTCTCCGTTTCTGTTTTCCCCAGAGACCGTAGACCAGCCGGAGGAGGAGCCCGGTGGTAGCTACACGGGGCCCGGTACGGGGCCCGGAACACGGACGGGGTCGGAGGGCTCGGCCCCGCCGGCGGGCCCCGGGGGTCTGGTGGTGGTAGGGAGGATGGTGCAGAAGCACAGCTACGTCAGCGGCCTCATCATCATGATGGTAAGTAGTGCTATACAATTCTGTCCTGACATTTAACTCTAACATCAGAATGTGTGTGTCTGACACACACACCCACTCACACACACACACACACACGCACAGAGACACGCTGTGTGTGTGTGTGTGTGTGTGTGTGTGTGTGTGTGTGTTTAGGAGGAGGATGTGTTCAGGATTAGGCTGAATCACCTTTGCTCTATTGGCTCGAGAAGTACTCGAAGTACTATCAATGCAATCCATTAGAACATTTTGTCCATTACGAAATGAAACACAGTCCATTCCGACAATAAAGAAAACATTTCTAGTAAAAGGTGTCCATAGGTGTCCATAGGGTCACTGACACCATTGTGTCAGCGACCGCCGTCATTCATACACATCATTCATACACCCTACCTCTCTCAGATATGGAGCATCACGTACAACAGTTGGCTGACCTTCGCCCTGCTGGTGTGGTCCTGCATCATCTGGATGATGCGCGACCGCCGGCGCTACGCCATGATGTCGGCGCCCTTCCTGGCTGTGTACGGCACGGTGCTGGTGGCCATGGGCTTCATGAGCGCCCTGCGGCTCAGCAGGGCCGAGCTGTACCCGGGGCTGCCGCTCGCCGTGGTCGGGGACTTTGACCTGGACAGCTACCACCCGGCGCCCTGCGTCCACCTGGCCGCCAAGGTGAAGGGTTGGGAGTCAGAGGAAGGGGGAGAGAGGGAGAAAGGGAGGACAGATGGGAGGAAGGAAGGGAGGTGGAAGGATCGGATGGGAGGTTTGGGAGGGGAGGGGAGGGGATGGAGGGATGGTATGGGATGGTATGGGGAAGACCATCTGCTGTGTGATCCGAAGGTAGTCATGTTATAAACGTCTTGTTTCGGTGTGTCCCACAGATCTTCTACACCTTCAACTTTTGGCTGATGTTTCGACAGCAGCTCCAGGAGATCCAGGAGCAGAAGATGATGAAAGAGGAGTCCCTCGATGAAGTCAAAGTCCTCTCACGTAAACCACCCTTCGTCCCACCTGCTGTCTTCAGGGCCTTCAGTAGAGAGGAGGCGGGGTGGGGGTTGAGGCTAATGTATCGTGATTCACTCATTTTGAGATATATGAGTGATACAATGTTTTGTGAATTGAACTCCCGCAGTGGAGGAGGAGCAGCCGTCTCCGCTGGTGGCCATGTTGGTTTCTGCGGTCAAGGGAGTCCTGGTGAAGTACTGGATCCTGTTCTGCTGCTCCATGTTCTTCGTGGTCAGCTTCTCTGGCAAGGTTGTACCAACACACACACAATTATTATTATTATTTTAAATCATATGAAAATATGAAACAAGGATATATATATAGTGTTTGTATATATATAATTATTATTATTCTTTTAAATCATATAAAAATATGAAACAAGAATATATATTACTGTGTATATATATATATATATTATTGTTGTTTTTTTTACTCATATTTGGGTATTTAAATCAGCTTATTTTGTTTAGTTTTTAAATCATTTGCACCGTGAGGATTGCTACTCAATTTTGTTGTACTTGCAATGGCAATTATAAAGGCATTCTGATTCTGATTCACAAAAGTACATATGAATGAATATAAAATGCATGTATGTAAATACATTTAAATACTTTTACAGTGAATACCCGAACTAAAGGTGTGCATGGAGCGGTGCAGTGAAGTGGTACTGTATCTGCTTGTATGCGAGACACAGTACCACTTGTGTTTTCACTAACCTATTTTCCTTCGCCAGGTTGTGGTCTACAAGATCCTCTACATCGTCCTCTTCCTGCTGTGTGTTGTGCTGTATCACGTGAGTCCTTCTCCAATGTGTTGTTATATCTTTATGATGCTATCTATCTATACACTGGCTTCCCAAACCCAGTGAATAGTTATAGAATAATTCAAAACCCAGTGTTTAAATAAATCTCTCTCTTCTTCATACGTGCAAAAATAATGCATTATTTGAAAGACACAA
>CM051013.1:18314756-18352256 GCA_027704905.1 Muraenolepis orangiensis | reverse complement strand
AACTTTGTCTTCCTGGTCCTCTGGGCCTTTGCCCTCCCGTTCCCACGGATACGACCGATAGCCTCCAACGTGTCCGCCGTGTGGGCCTGTGTCATGGTGGTGTGCAAGATGTTCTACCAGCTCAAAGTCATCAAGCCCCTCGACTACTCCTCCAACTGCACCGCTGTGAGTGTAGACTCATACATGGGACTGTCTGTGTATGGTAGAGGTGTGTGTGTGTGTATGTGTGTGTGTGTGTGTGTATGTGTGTGTGTGTGTGTGTGTGTGTGTGGGGGGGGACAGAGAGAGTGATAGAGAGAGAGAGAATTTCCTTGACATTTTGTCAAAACCGAAACCAAAGGGGCTAGATTAAGGTGAATAAAGTGGTAGAATAGTGTAGTGTTTGGCCTGTGACTCTCAGCCAAATGTTTCTGAATCAATATCTACCTGTAGGCACCTGTACCAATTGTAATTTTATTGTTCTCTAAGAGGGAAATATCTTTTTCACAAATAGGGGTACGTTAAACACAGTACGTTGACACGGTACACAAGACATATTGATTCTATGCGATGCAAGACACCTGAATACATATTACAGACACATCCTTAAGGACATGCATGCTGAATTCACCGTAAGGGGCTTTAGCATATAGTATGTCTGTTTGAAGTGTGTTTGTGTGATGGTGTGTATATATCTTCTCCTCCCCCCCCCCCCAGGGCCTTGGACCCTCCAACAGCTCAGCAGGAGCTGATCTGGGGGAGGAGATGAGGGCGAACATGGTGGAGCTCCTCCGGAGGTCGGTGCTCTACGTGGAGCCAGTGGACCCTGTCTACTGGTGTGGCGCACTGCGCAAGTGTGAGGGCCGGATCCTGCCCTGCCTCAGGGTACGACAACCACCCCTGGGAAAGGGCTCTGGCATTAACACCATTTAGACACTATTGTAACCATGAGTGTCCTGCATGGGTTCCGAACTCACTGTTCCCAACATGAGAAGCTAAAACCCACGGGCTGTAGCTTCATATTTAGAACGGCTGCACAGCACCACCGGCTTGCGTCCGTTACACTATGTAGTGTCACAAGTCAGACTTAAGATGGATAGCTCTATCTTTAGATTCATATCTAAAGAGCGAGCTAAAATCTAGGTAAATTTCACTTCATTTTGCTTGATATTTGTTTAGACCAATCATGTTGCGAGCACAAAAACTCGGGCCAGCAGTCATAAACAGCGAAAATCGGTCTGTAAAGGTGTCAAATCATCACCGTGCAGACTGGTTCTGCTGTAATATAACATCCCTGATTAGATGTTAAACAACTGCATGCAAGTGGGTGCAGCATAGTGTAGTGGTTAGGGTGTTCCACTCCCTCGTGAAAGGTACTCCCCCCAATGTTTTCAGCATACCTGTAGGTATACTTGAGTCACAGATGCCATAACCCCGTAATACCTGCTCATAGATCACCTGTAATCTATTCAAAACTCACTGGAAGTCGTGATGTAGCGTCTGCTACATTGTTAGGAGTTGATTATTAATATTCTTTTGTAAAATATATAATTATATATTTGTTACCATACACTCTAGGACATCTAGTAACACCAGCACGGTAGTAAAAATAACCTTAAAAATAAATAACAAAACTAAGACCTAAGGGTCCAGTGACATTGACAAAGCGGTTCCACGTTCCCTACCCTTTGAATGACCCTGTCTGCCCTGTTGTGTTCTAGAACCATCTGATGGTGCTGGGTCTGCTGGTGTTCGAGGCCACCGTGCACCGGCACCAGCTGTACTACCGCCTCCGCAACGACCTGAAGACGCCTCACTTCAGCGTCATCTTCCTGGGCATCACCCGGCAGCACATGGACCAGGGCGTTGTGCCCTGCCTCAAGTACTTCATCAACTTCTCCTTCTACAAGTTCGGACTGGAGGTGTGTGTGTGTGTGTGTTGCATCTCACTCAGTACATCCATGTGTGTGCTGCTCGGCTCTGAAAAACACCACTTGCCGGACACGTGTTGCGTTGTGTGCTTCAGATCACCTTGATAGTGGCGGTCAATGTGATTGGCCAGAGGATGGACTTCTACGCCCTCCTTCACTCGTGCGCCCTATTGGCCATCCTGTCCCGGAGGCGGAGGAAAGCCATCGGGGAGGTGTGGCCTAAGTACTGCTGCTTCACGGCGGGGCTGGCGGTGTTGCAGTATCTGCTGTGTGTGGGGATACCTCCAGCTCTCTGTGTTGGTATGTCTATAACCTACATAACATAATCTAAGACACATTTTGGAATAACTCTAGTTCCCCTGATTAGACCCTCCATCATGGCTATGTGTTTGTGGTTTGTCTTGGTTTGTTTACTAAGGTCCTGTCACATTTCCTCTGTGACGACAATAAAGAATGCATTTTAATCTGTCAGCATGCAACATGTTGTATGTGCTTATGTTCCTTTTGGGATCTGTTCAAGTCAAGTCAAGTCAAGTCAATTTTATTTGTATAGCCCTTAATCACAGTTACAGTCTCAAAGGGCTTCACAAGCCACATGTTTACAACACCCCCCAAACCCTAAGGGCAAGAAAAACTCTTGAATGACCTGATACCTTTTATGTTCTGTTCTCTAAGACTATCCCTGGAGGATCACACTTCAACCTTTGACCTCTAATGTCATCAAATGGTTCTTCCTGCCCGACTTTGCGATGAGTCCCAATCCTTCCTTCATTCTCTGTGAGTTAATTAGACTGCGCTAACGTCGTACGTCTCCTCTTCCTCGTCTTCATGTAACGGTTGTTTCACCTAACATCTGATCAATCTCTTTCCCCTCTTGATGTTCTTGTTTCCCTGGTTTCTCTGGCTTCTCTTCTCTTGTCCTTTCTTTTCCTTTCCTCATCTTGTTTCCTCCGGTGTCCTCTATTCTCTTCCCCTATCTCCTCTTTTGTTTGTCCACTTTTGTCTTCTTCTACTATGGCTACTTCTACTACAACCCACTACTTCTCTGCTATTTCCCCCCGTCTCTTTTTCCCCATATCTTCTCCCTAATCCTTCCCCCCATAAGTCATCCTCCTCAACCTGAAATGTAAAAAGCAATGAATGATCCATTAATTCCTTGCCTTGTTTAAGCCTTTTTATTTTTTTTGTAAATCTTTTCAACACTTCATCTCTCTCTCTCTCTCCCCCGGTCTCCAGACGACCACCTGCTCCTGCTGTGCTCCTCCCTGCAGTGGCAGGTGTTCGAGGAGGAGAACCGGGCCTCGGTGCGCCTCCTCGCCGGGGAGAACGTGGAGATCAGCCGCAGTCTGGACCCAGGCTGCATCAACCAGTTCATACCGGTGGACAACTTCCTCCACTGCAGGTCAGAGGTCATGCCACTGTCAGGGGTTCTGCTCTCATGGCGTGGATCAGTTCTCCGTCAGGAGAAAGGGGTGGTGCAGTGTATAAGGACACATTGTGTGCTACTGGGAACTCACAGTTTCCCTGTCACTACAACAAAACCTGATTACCATACTTTACTACAGTGCACCTCATGTTAACGCAAATATATTTAGCAGTTAGGAAGTCAAATTAAGAATGGATGTTGGTGTTAATAACTTGTGAACAGAAACATGTTAACAAATACATTTAGAGGGCCTTGAAGATGGCTGATAATTAATGATTGTCGTATAGAATTGCAGTTTATTATTAAATTGCAGTGTACAATGGGTATGATACAAATAAAGATGCAAATGATGAACATATCCTTCCCTCTCTTTGTCCTTCAGGTCCTACCTGGACATGGCCAAGGTGTTCATGTTCAGCTATTTCTTCTGGCTGGTGCTGTGTCTGATCTTCATCACAGGCACCACACGCATCAGCATCTTCTGCCTGGGCTACCTGGTGGCCTGCTTCTACTTCATGTTGTTCGGCAGCACCCTGCTCATGCAGCCTGTGCGCTACATCCTGCGGCTGTGGGACTGGCTGATCGGCTACACCTGCCTGGTCATCGCCATGAAGAACCTGCTGTCTGTGAGTGTGACGGCCGACAAAACGCAGTAGAGTAACGACCAGAACATAACGGCCGAACGCATTGGTTGTGTCCACATACAGTACATACTGTAGGATGGCTAGCTCAAGAAAGCACCTTTTATTTTTTACCGTGCAAGTGGCAATAGCGTTTGCCTGCTTTGTACATGGATCCATCCATCCATTCAACCAACAAACAGCACTAACTTTCTTTCTGTCTTTTAAAAAAGTTTATTCTCTGCTAATCTCCTTCTTCTTTCTCTCCTTCCATATTTCCTCCTCTCCTCTCCTCTCCTCTCCTCTCCTCTCCTCTCCTCTCCTCTCCTCTCTCTCCTCTCCTCTCCTCTCCTCTCCTCTCCTCTCCTCTCCTCTCCTCTCCTCTCCTCTCCTCTCCTCTCCCCCCTGCTCTCAGCTGGGTTCCTGTGCCTTCCTGGACAGCCTGTTGACGAGCGGCTGCTGGCTCATCCAGGCCTTCAGCATGTTCTGCACTATCAAGGGCTACGATGTCCGTGAGTGTGTCTCTGTATTTGTCTTTCTCTCTGTCTCTCTGTCTCTCTCTTTCTCTCTCGCTGTCTCTCCCTCACAGACACACACACACATTGTATTCAGAGAAAAGTGACATCCATGTGTGTGTGTGTAATGGTGAAACAGAGGCAGACCACCATGCAGACGTACATGCACAGAAACGCTGACCTGTGTTCTTGTCTGTAAGAAGGGTCTCTCTCTCCACCAGACGACAGGTAGACAGAGAAACTGTGGTGGGACTGTCAGCCTGTCTCTCCAGCTATGTATCCATCTTTCTGTCTCCCCCTCCGGCTGTCTATCTGCTTCCCCTCACCTCTCCTCTTCCCGCCCCCATGTGTCTCCTCTCTTCAGCGGAGCCGGACGACAACTGTGAGCTCCCTGAGGGAGAGGCTGGGATCGTGTGGGACGCCATCTGCTTCACCGTGCTGCTGGTCCAGAGGAGGGTGTTCCTCAGCTACTACTTCCTCTACGTGGTGTCCGACCTCAAGGCCTCCAAGATACTGGCCTCCAGGTCTGTGCACACACACACACACACCCACACACACACACACACCACACACACACACACCACCACACCACCACCCCCCACCCCACACCCACCCACCACACACGCACAGTTAAGAGTCTCAAAGGGCTTCACAGGCCACCTTTGAGGACACTCCCCCCCCCCTAACCTCAGCCCCCCAAAGGGGAAGGAAAAAATAAAACTTCATTATCAAGGAAGACCATGAGAAGATCTTGAGAAGGGCCGCAGAATCCGTCCTTCCAGGGATCGTTAGAAGACCAATGAGTGCCGTAACGGACAGAGTGTAACGGCAGTACAGTTCAATCAAATGGTTAGAAAATAGCAAATGAGTACTGTCGAAAAAATGAATCATAATTTCATGTAATGGTTTCCTTTTGTAACGTAGTAGCGCGAAGATGTGAGTGAATGAACCAGTCCACCTACCTACACCCAACCGTGCCTAATCCTGCGTGTTTTCAGGGGTGCCGAGCTGTTTGAGGCCAAGATCAAGAAGCAGGTGGCAGCCCGACTGGAGCTGGAGGAGAAGTCTGTGCAGACGCTGAGGAAACAGTAAGACCCCCCCCACTGCTGAGGTCTCTTTCTCTCTCTACGTTTAGCATGGGCGTAATGACCCATGCTAGTCGACGAATAATGATAGTCATTGGTTTTTTTGTAGCGTTATCGTTTTTTCTACGAACAGCCTGGCCGCTTGCAAAGTTCCAAATTATATCGACATTGTTATTTATATTAGTTAATTCAGCAGAGTGTCCGTGACTTACTACTGAGGCAGAGCACAACCAGAGCTTACAATCAATATTGAAGTGAACTGGAAATGTAAGTGTTGCAGGAAAAGGCTGTACGACTCAATGGAAAGGTTTATCCTCCCGAGTGCTCGTAAGCCTAGGGCCAATTATGAATCAAAATGCAATGTCGATAAACAACGTTAATACAACAATCCCATCAACAACAGCAACCACAACAACTGTAGTGCTGCTACTAGCTCGTACGTACGGTTTAAGATAGGCGATGCCAGAAGACCTCGGTCTTCCGGTTTCTTTTAATGTTCTCGCACATAAAAAATGGACTCGTTACCATACAGACGGTTGTGTTCGGCTCACTCTCTTGTTTTCTTTTCCCCCTCCCAGGATGGAGAAGATAAAGTCCAAGCAGAAGCCTCGGGACCAGGAGAAGCCAGCTGCTGAGTTGGCCCCACCCGGTAAACCACATCAATGCCTCGTTCCGTCGGTACTACGGATGTATTGATCGATGCATACCTCTATATATCAACGGTGAGCGCCAATGCCATTCATAAAACAGATGTGTTTTTTTTTAACAAGGTGTTTTGTATCTTCCAGATGAAGATGACGAGAAATTGATGAAAGATGCCGGAAAATGGTGGAAGCCGTGGGTCTCCACGCCTGGGGGTGAGCGTCCTTTCATCTGAGTGTACTGCGTTACATGGAGTCCTTTCATTTGAATGACTACATATGCATTCATATGCAGCATTATCCAAACTTTCCAAAAATGAACAACTGGATCTTGAGCTCCATCTTAAGCGGGAGAGTGGGTGGTTTGACTGTTGAACTGACCTTATGCTTTTCCACTGTGTTTCGCACAGTGGAAAACAACTGTGGCTATCACCTTTTTGAGAGCGACAGCGGGGATGACGAGGAGGAAGAGCAGGAAACAAAGGAGGCAGAGGAATCTCCGTCCAAGAAGAAGAAAACAGCCTTCCAGGTCACAATAACACACCACTCCACATCCACTTGAAGGAACTACAATTATATTATATATTACGGTATATAACAATGTCAACCCATGAAAAGGTCAGCTTTGTGTGTGTGCGCGTGTGTGTGTGTGCGTGTGTGTGTGTGTGTGTGTGTGTGTGTGTGTGTGTGTGTGTGTGTGTGTGTGTGTGTGTGTGTGTGTGTGTGTGTGTGTGTGCTTGTCACTCTGACAGTTGGCCTATGATGCCTGGGTGACCAGCTCCAAGGCGGCCCTCAAGGACCTGAATAAGGAGAAGAAACTGTTGAAGAAGGAGGAGAAGAAGAGGGCCAAGAGAGAGCTGGAGATGCAGCAAGGTGAGTGGGGGATGCGGTAGATTGTATTCAGGGTTGGAAAGTACTCCGGTATTTGTCCAAAGAAAAAGACTAAATGTGTCATTTTGGATTAATGGATTAATTGGGCTTCTTTTAAGTTTTGTGTGTGTGTGTCAATATTTCCCTGATTTGATACAAACAACTTGTGATGCGACTAGTATTGCAAAGTACATCATGAACTTGATGTTGTTTTCATTGGTCTAGGCCTGGAAAGAGCAGACTCCAGTGAGGATGAGCTGGATGAGAGCTGTGTGGAGGACGAGCAGGAGGAAGAGAAGGGTAATCATGCTCTAGCGTTGGTTTTGAACTCGGCTGAACCAGCTGTTCTGTTATAGTGTCAGCAAACATTCCAGCTATTTTATCGATGGGTTTCTATTCTAATTGTTTTTCCAGTTTATCTTCAGGGCTTCCTTGTCATTTCTGTTTCAGTTTTAGTTGTAAAGATCCCATTCTATTTCATTTCAGTTCAAGTATAATACATTTTTAAATAAAAAAACAATCAATATATCATCAGTGTTTAGTTTCCAAGCAGTTTCAGCTTTTATTTGAGTTTTTTTGTTGATTTCAGTTTCAGTGAACTACAATCACACTGCCACATACATACAAACAAACATACATACATACATACATACACACATACATACATACATACATACATACATAATAACTCATATCTGCACAAACAACTATAACTAGCCGGGTCAACCTCCATCTCCCTGGTAGAAAATCCACTTCAGCGCGTGGTGAGCACTGTGAAGTTCCTCCGGGAGTTTGTGCTGGCTCTGCTGGAGGACATGACAGTGGGACTCAACAACTTCTGCAAGGACTGCCTGGACATCTCCAAGGTGCTGCGCTTTGAAAGAGCTCTGCTGGGCCAGCAGCAGAAGAAGGTGGGCCGCCGCCATTGTGTTGTTGTATTGTAGCACAATAGTGTACAATCTAGAGCACCCATGCTATCAAAAGTGAGATGACTTGAATAGTGTTTGTATAGTTAAAACATTTGGGATTTGGGTCTCTCTCCTCTCTCTCTCTCCTCTCCCCTTCTCCCCCTCCTCTCCCTCTCCCTCTCCCTCCTCTCCCTCTCTCTCTCCTCTCCCTCTCTCTCTCCTCTCTCTCTCTCTCTCCAGGGCCGGGAGGTGAACCAGGAGAGCGTGAAGCAGTTCTACGACGCGTGGCAGTCCCGCCAGAATACCATGTCGTCCGACGATGGGCTGGACGATGGGCTCCCCCCCTCCTCCCCCCCCTCCGTGCCCTCCTCCCCCCGAGACTACACCAAGCTGAGGAGGGCCCAGTCCAAGCTCTCTTGGGGCAGCAGCCTCTCCAGGTGGGCTCAGGAGTTGAGGCTGGTGCTATTCATGGATTTATATTTAGTATATTTAGTGTATATTATTATTTAAAAAATGTTATAATAATATTTTTTTGGTATATATTTTTGGTATCATTAAGCCAAGGCTAAATGAAAGTAAAGTTGAAAAATAAGATATATTATGTATGTGTGTCTATTGCTCATAATCCAAACAGCGCTACAATTGTTAGTGGATGTGAATTACCTTACCTGTATATACATATACCTATTATTATGCTCATATCACATTTATACCTAGACTGTCTTTTAACCTGTAAATTTAAACTGTAAATGATATTATATTACCATGCACTTTACTGCAACATTTGCACTCTGGTTAGATGCTAAATTATTTTCGCTGTACTGTACTTGTGCTGTGCAACGACAATAAATTTGAATCTAATCTAATCGAATAACACGATCCCCCTGGTCCCCCAAACTCCCCCCCATCCCTGATCCTCACAGCTGTGCCACAGAAGAGACCCTGCTGGGGTCCCGGCAGCCCACCCAGGAGGAGCTGGACGAGCCCCCCTGTCTGCAGCCTGCTGCCGACCAGCTCCGGAGGAGACTGCTGAAGACTACCTGCATTGACATGAGCTCCCTGGACGACGACGACGCCCCACCCAGGTGAGGTGCTCCTCTTGTGCACCGTAAACTGGTGGTGTTGGTGGCGGGGTATGGGGTGGTGGTGGTGCTCCTCTTGTGCATGGTAAACTGGTGGTGGTGGTGGCAGGGGTGGGGGTGGTGATTGTGGTGGTGGTGGTGGTGGTGGTGTTGTTTATGGTGCTGGAGGTTTGGGGTGGGGGTGGTGATTGTTGTGGTGGTGGTGATTGTGGTGGTGGTGGTGGTGGTTGGAGTGGGGGTGGTGGTTGTGGTGGTGGTGGTGGTGGTGGTGGTGGTGGTGGTGCTCCTCTTGTGCATGGTAAACTGGTGGTGGTGGTTTGGGGTGGTAGTGGTGGTGCTGGTGGTGGTGGTGGTAATAGTAGTGATGGTGGTGGTAGTGGTGGTGGGGTGGTTGTGGTTAGTTGGTGGGGTGGTGGTTGGTGGTGGTGGTGGTTTGGGGTGGTGATGGTGGTAGTAGTGGTGGTTTGGGTGGTGGTGGTGGTGGTAGTAGGGATGGTGGTGGTAGTAGTGATGGTGGTGGTAGTGGTGGTGGTGGTTGGAGTGGTGGTGGGTGGGGTTGGTGGGTGGTGGTGGACATGGAGTCAAAATAATATTTGACTACAGAGGTGGATGTTTTATCAAACTATTGTAGTACTGTCTAGTACTACAATAGTATAGAATAGTGAATCATGTGTTAACCTTCTAAGTGTAGTTAGGCAAAGAATAGTGGGCTAATCTTTGATCTCAGATCAGAATGTGTTTACCATTTGCTACTTAAGACTAATTGATGAGCAACTCCCTTTCTTCCAGTGTGGGTGATGTTTCCCAAACTGAAGTGGAGCTTGGAGAAGAGGAGGAGGAGGAGGAGGACAAGGAGCAAGAGGAGCGGCCTGAAGAAGAGGAGGAGAAGGAGCAGGGGGAGAAAAAAGAAGAGTGGTGTGAAGTTGTGGAACAACGCCACGAAGGGCCGGAGGAAGAAGAGCAAGCGTGGGAAAGAGCAGAGGAACCTGAAAGTATTTACCCAGAATGCACCTCCCTGGACCTCAGAGACTCTGTGGAAGAGAAAAGCTTTGATATCCCCGGATCCCCCAGGCCTCTGAGTCAGGAAACCAGGAACCTTACGGCCAGCGAGCTGCTGCTGAACAAGTCAGTAATAATAATAATAATAATAATAATAATTATAATAATAATAATATTATATTATATATAATTTCCTTAATTTCCCTCGGGATAAATAAAGTCTCTTGAATCTTGAATAATAATAATAATAATAATAATAATAATAGTATACTATATATAATGGGATACTAATGATCATGCTGATCATGCTGATGATCAGTATGATGATGGCCATTGTATTAATGCGATGTGTAAGATTATAAACATTAAAACTTGAAATACAATTATGAATAGAATATGAAGGAATATTATGATTAGATCTGGCCAAATAATTGGCCAAATCGTACACATTACACCTTTAATCATAGTATTCATATAATCCTAATAACCTTCACAGGTTTTAAAAAGTAAATACAACCTGTGCCAGGATAGTGAAGTGGTGAAATGTTCCGGGCTTGAACCCTATAGTCTATAGTCTATAGTCTACCTGTATGCCATATGCATCCCTCTTTGTGACATGTAGATGCAAAATGAATAAATAGCAGAGAACTAGAGGGCACTCTGTAGAGATCTCCCCATGGCCACAGCGGAACACCTTCAGTGCTTGATTGGCTCTGGCCAATTAAACCTGAAGTTTAAAAAAGCTTTTGTATGACCAAGTTTATATCCGGATCTGCACCAAATCTAATCAACTGTTCCTTGGCCCATAAGCAATTTAACTACCAAGTTTTGTCCAATTCTGTACAGAACTTTTTGAGTCATCTTGCTAACAGACAAACAGGGTCAAAAACATAACCTCCCATCTTCGATGACGAAGGTAACTAAAGAGTTAAAACAGCGTGGTTGTAACAACCATAATAATCACATTCTATCTCACCCTTTCTTCGTCGTCTCCTTCCCCTCCCCTCCTTCCCGTCGGCCAGCATGTTCGACAACGAGGAGATCTTCGAGTCGGACAAGTTCTACAAGTGTCTGCCCCAGCACCTGAAGCTGGGCTTCGCCCTCTACAACACCATGGTGTCCAAGTCGGAGATGCTGTGCTACTTCGTCATCATCCTCAACCACATCATGTCCGCCTCCATGCTGTCCCTCATCCTGCCCATCCTCATCTTCATGTGGGCCATGCTGTCGGTGCCCCGGCCCTCCAAGCGATTCTGGATGACCGCCATCATATACACAGAGGTGTGTTACTCCCGCGTACTTGATATGCATTGTTGTAGTTTGGCTGGAATAGTGTAGAGAATAGCCGAAGCGTACTGGGTTCGATCCTCCATCCCCTATACCTGCCGGTTAATGCATGTGTTGCTGAGGCTTTAGATAAAAGCATCTTCTAAACTAGAAGGCCCTCAGTAGAGCACATACCTCCGGCACTCCCAAAAAAGTCCTTTGCCCCAATATTTCTGTGGCTAAACGATCCAGTTCAGCCTCAGAAACTGTTGTTTCTTTCGTACATTCCTGGATATTCATATCTGTGGGGGTCTGGATTGGTATCCCGATATTTTTCTAAGTGTACTTGAATCGTAATTGGCATTCCACCTAAACCTCACCAAGTGTTATGCAAACGTGCAAATGTGTTCATAACTTTGTGAAATATTTACAAAGTTGGCCTATTTTGCAGGGCTAAGTCATTTTTATGTGCAGAAGTTATTTTTGAGTTATCTTACTGAAAGACAAACTGTGAAAACATAACCTCTGTGAGGGTAATGACTAAAAAGTTAAAAGTAGTAAATAGTATTGCCATAAAATGTATAGGTAGCAGTGAAAGGCTCTTTGGAAGATTTAAATTCATATGCAAGGATACTCCATATGGATAATTGTATTGCAATTATCCGTTTTTTTAATGGAATGCAATTCTTCTTTCAAACAGCTGACCGTGGTGGTGAAGTACTTCTTCCAGTTTGGCTTCTTCCCCTGGACCACTTCGGCGTACCGCGGCATAAACGCCGAGCGGCCCTTCGCCATGCCCAACATCATCGGCGTGGAGAAGAAGGACGGCTACGTCCTCTTTGACCTCATTCAGCTGCTGGCCCTCTTCTTCCACCGCTCCATCCTCAAGGTATACTGGGTTAAATTCCCCCTTATGAGGGCATCCGTGTAGACCAGTGGGTCCCAACCTGGGGGTCCCGACCCCCACTAGGGCTCACCAATGTTCCGAGGGGGGTCGCGAAACCCTCCCCCCTCCCCCATGTCTCAATGTTTAATACATTTCTGTGAAGAACGCCACCTTCTTTATCTTTATTGAAATCAATTAAATATATATAAACATTTTAAACAATCTTGCAAGGATAAGGGGGCATGAAGACGCAAACACCAACTTTAAAATGAATTAGAATAATAAGAAGTAATATAATAAAATATATATATTTCAAAAGAAGTAGGCTACTTTTTCCCCTTTTTTGTAATTGTATGTACGTGGGGGGTTGCAGACAACGCTTACCTCAGCTTAATGACACATCTATCTGTATCTTTCATGTTTAACAGTTATTTCTCTGTAAATAGCTTTTAATATAATAATCTGCTCATCAAGGGAATAGGGATGAAGTTCAAAAAAATTGACAACCAAGTGACTTTTTTTTATAAAACTTCTGTTCAACAAACACAACGTTGTCCGTTCACACATACAGTGCCACGGCCTCTGGGACAACAAGGAGGTGGAGATGCCCGACTTCTTCAAGAAGATGAAGAAGAAGGTGGAGAAGAAGAAGACCTTGAACGTGGACAGAGCGGGCGGCCGCGGCAACAACGACGAGGACGAGCCCGGCTTCCGCCGCCGCTTCCGCTTCCTCCCTCCCTCCCTCTGCTGTCGGAAGGCTAAAGCCTCGGGGGCCGGCGGTGAATATTACCACAAATGGGTCTTTGTGTTTTTTAAGACCGCGTGAAATGGCTTTTAGAGCGCCGGGACATATTATTAGTCGAGCGGTTTTTATTTTGCATGCATTGTTAAATAGTTTAATATATGACTGTGTAGTGCATATTAGTGAGACCAACAATTGTGCAATCATCACAATGACTCCTAACCAGGCTGTTGGTTTATTTCACAACATTAAGATAACAAAGCCCTTCTCTACCCAGAAGGAAACAAAGAAAACATTTTATAATCCAAAAAAGCAACCAAAGGCTGTGCACATAATCAACCATGGGTAAAAAAAAAAAAAGGTCAATAAAAAAATCTATTCTTAAATTTATTTTCATAATTGCATACCCCTGACCCTTACCTGTTAAATACTACTTACCTGTATGTATTATATATATATATATATTATATATATATATATATATACCTATTATTATGCTCATATCCCACTTTATACCTAGCAGACTGTCTTTTAGCAACTGTAAACTGTAAATGATATATTACCATGCACTTTACTGCAACATTTGCACTCTGGTTCGATGCCAAATTATTTTCGCTGTACTGTACTTGTGCTGTGCAATGACAATACATTTGAATCTAATCTAATCTAATCTAATGTTTTCTTTACTGGAGATGTGAAGCCCAAGAAGCAGCAGGCCAAGAAGAAGAGACGCAACAAGGTCCCTCTGACCAGGAAGCAGCGCATCAGGCAGCACATCAGGGAGAGGATGCTGAGGGTCAAGGCCACCATCGTAGAAGTGTACGTTCCACCTTCCGCCCGGCCGTGCTGTCGGTGTTGTGGTTCTTTTTCTTTAAATCGTTTGCAGTCATGTCTCTTAGGGTCAAAATAGAGGACACCAGGGGCAGCATGGAGTGTGTGTGTGTGTGTGTGTGTGTGTGGGGGGGGGGGTGGGTAATGATTGAGATGCAGTTTGGCCAATGTTTGCGTTTAAGTTTAAGGGCTTAAGTTGTAGCCTACATGCCGGCCAATGGTGGCATGCGAGAAGGCGGGACATAAGGAGAAATTCAAAGTTATGTAAAGGAATGCAACTGTAGGAAGCAAATGCCGAAATCGAGAGATTTAGAGGTCCCTCCTCCTCCTCTTTTTTAGGGTCCCAAAAATAGGATCTCTTGGCGTATTAGCTTGCCTCAGCCTCTCTCTCTCTCTCTCTCTCTCTCTCTCTCTCTCTCTCTCTGTTCTCTCTGTTCTCTCTGTTCTCTCTGTTCTCTCTCACTGTTAAGACTTCCGAATAAGCCATTTTGTTTTTCCTCTCCACAGCGCTCTGAACATTTACCTTCCCATCAGGCAGTTCTTCTATGACATCATCCACCCGGAGTTCAGTCCTGTGTGTGACGTCTACGCCCTCATGTTCCTCATCGACGTGGTCAACTTCATCGTCACCATATATGGTCACGGGGCGTTCGGGGTAAAAAGCAGAGAGAGTAGTAAAAGTAGAAAGTAGAGTAGGGTCATTTGAACACACGTGAAGCATGTAAAGTACAGTCAAAATATGTATATCACTTTATTAATCCCCAGAATTGTGTTAAGTGTTAAATGGTGTTAAAGCAGTTTGAAAATAATGAAATAAAAATCTTCCCAGGAGTTATACGTATATGTATATAATTACATATCTTAGAAATGTATATTTACAAACACAATCACATTACTTCATAACTGCATGTCCAAACTGGTCAAATGATGTGTGTTTCTAACGTAAGCAAATCTGAGTTTGATGGCTTTGATGTGTTTCCAGTAGCCGAGTAATGAGGACATGAATGATGTAATCGCTCTGTCTCTCTGTCTCTCTGTCTGTCTGTCTGTCTCTCTCTGTCTCTCTCTCTCTCTCTCTGTCTGTCTCTCTCTCTCTCTCTCTGTCTCTCTGTGTCTCTCTGTCTCTCTCTGTCTGTCTGGCTGGCTGTCTGTCTGTCTGTCTGTCTCTCTCTCTCTCTCTGTCTCTCTCTGTCTCTCTCTCTCTCTCTCTCTGTCTCTCTGTCTCTCTGTCTCTGTCTGTGTCCCCAGAAATACAGCGGTGCGGTGGACTTCTCTGAGTCCCTGTCGGAGGACCAGGTCCCGGAGGCCTTCCTGGTCATGCTGCTGATCCAGTTTGGCACCATGATCGTGGACCGGGCGCTGTACCTCAAGAAGTCCCTGCTGGGGAAGTGTGTGTTCCAGGTGGCCCTGGTGTTCGGGATACACTTCTGGATGTTCTTCATCCTCCCCGGAGTCACTGAAAGGTCGGGAATGGGGGAGCCTTGCATTAATTTGTTCATTCATTCATTTTCGGTCCTATGTAGCTCAACTGGTAGAGAGTAACCCGGCTCTACCAGTGCTCTACCAGGTGATGAGAAGGGTGTCTTTGAGCCTCAGCTAAATACTAATATAAAACCCCCTGGGGGATCAGGCCTGCACCAGTATTGTGATGCTGTTTCTGATTGGCACTGTGCTGATTTGATCAGAAACAAACATTCCCATAACCGGTGTTTTCCCTTGCATTTCGGCTGTTGTGGTGTTTTAAGATGCTTGCTTTGTGTCTGTGAAGGTGTTCTTTCATGGTGGTTAATGATCTCATCCTACAGGAGATTCAACCGAAACCCCATTGCCCAGCTGTGGTACTTTGTCAAGTGCATCTACTTTGGACTGTCTGCCTACCAGATCAAATGCGGCTACCCCAACCTTGTTCTCGGAAACTTCCTCACCAAGCAATACAACTACATCAACCTCTTCCTCTTCCAAGGGTAGCGTCCAGCTTGTTCCGCCCCATTGGTTCATTGATACAATAGTTATTGGCTAAATACATGCAGTTTATATTTCCATATATTCCCACATCCTGCACAACTTCATATGAAGAAAATGGAACATTATTGTCCATGTGAAGTCTATATTGGTTTTTGGCAATATGTTCCTCTCCTCCCCTCACCTCTCACCTACTCCCCTCTCCTCCCCATCCCTCTCCTTACCTCTTCCCCCTCTCCTCTCCTTGCCTCTCCTCTCCTCCCCCTCCTCCTCCTACTCCTCTCCTCAGGTTCCGGATGGTTCCGTTCCTCACAGAGCTCAGGGCAGTGATGGACTGGGTGTGGACAGACACCACGCTGTCTCTGTCCAGCTGGATCTGTGTGGACGACATCTACGCCAACATATTCATACTGAAGTGCTGGAGGGAGTCGGAGAAGGTAAGTGTGTTTAATAATATCTGACTGAATACTGTACAGTGACATAGTGATCACCAGTCTAATGATCCGCTACAACTGTATTCAAGATTCAAGATTCAAGATGCCATTTGCAACAACTTCAATGGAATGCTTACTCCCACATCCCTCCCGCAGTATGCATTTCCTAAAACAATACTATACTAAACTATAGATATAACATACTATATATGAACAGTAGACAGGAGGTATGCTAACATGTTGATACTTGACACTTGACATACAAAATATTGGAACGGCAAGTTCATCCCACTATCCACTGGGTTGTATTGCAGCATTACAGTGTTGTCTGTACAGTTTTACCGTTTTTACAGTACTGTTTCTCTGTCCGGTTTCATCTTGATGTAAATCGATTACTTGACATGAGCTTAAAACTATACCACGGTATTTCCAGTACCACAATGTATCTTGATACTTCCTCGACATTACAGACGTATGTATCGTGACGAGTGAGTATCAAAGCACTAATTCTCTTAAAACGTTTCAGAAATACCCCCATACTCCAGGACAGAAGAAGAAGAAGGTGGTGAAGTATGGAATGGGAGGCTTCATTATCTTCGCTCTCATCAGCATCATCTGGTTCCCGCTCCTCTTCATGTCATTGGTCAAGTCGGCGGCCGGTGTGACCAATCAGCCGTTAGATGTCTCCATCCAGCTCAGCATAGCAGGATATGAGGTCAGAAGGAAAGAATGAAAAGCACACATAGGGCCTACGTTGTAAATGAAAACGCATGCCATTGTTAACACAATGCATCCGATTGTTTGAAAGATCCAATATGTTTATTCAACATTCTTAATTTGAATACTTTGAATACTTAATTTGATCTTCAGATGATCATCAGATGATCTTTTTCAAGGTTTATATTTTATATTATTTTATGTTTTTATAAAAAAATCTTAATCTAAAGGATTTAATCCTCTTTATTGGTCATATATATGTACACACACACACACACACACAGTAAAATTTGTTTCTCTGCATTTAACCCATCCTAGTATTAGAGCAGTGGGCAGCTATTGTATATACAGCTGCCCCAGGGAAGCATTGTAGGGGTCTGATGCCTTGCTCAAGGGAAACCTCGACAGTGCACAGGTATTTCAGGGACTGGAACCTGCGACCTCCCGGTTCCCAAGCCCAAGTCCCAACAGACTCAGCTACTGCCCACCCTAATTAGACTGTCACCGTGTGGAACCTTTTCGTGTTCCTGTTTGTCTGTACATATTGTCACATATTGTCCTTTTTGTATGTGTGTTCCCAGCCTCTGTTCTCCATGAGTGCCCAGGAACAGAACTTGGTGCCGTACACAGAACCCGACTTCCTCCGACTCACCAATAAATACGCAACCCATCCGGTAAGACCTGATCCATTCCCGGTCTTAAACCCAACTCAGGGCACTGTCTCCTTGTAATGGACATATGGTCCATTATTACAAGGAGACAAGCATGGTACTTAGCAGGTGGCTGTCATATAGTTTGATATAGTATTGATTGATGCGAGAACCTATACCTAACCAACCAACAACCTAACCAAATGACTATGATGTGAGTAGTAAACATGTATAACTGCATTATCTAAATCTAAATCTAAATCTGGAGGATTGAATCCTCTTTATTGGTCACATACATGTACACACACAGTGAAATTAGTTTCTCTGCATTTAACCCATCCTAGTATTAGGAGCGCCCACAAGGAGCACTGTAGGGGTCTGGTGCCTGGCTCAAGGGCACCACGGCAGTGTCCAGTGACAAATACATACTACTTTTACTAATGGTACTTTACGCTTACATTACGCTTTATGTTACTGACAATGTTGAGTCCTGATCTATTCTTTCCTCTTCTACAGACATATGTGATGTGTTTGAAATAATGTTTTGTACCTGACCACTCTCTCTCTCTCTCTCTCTCTCTCTCTCTCTCTCTGTCTCTGTCTCTGTCTCTGTCTCTCTCTCGCTTTCTCGCTCTCTTTCTCTCTCATTGCCTCTCTCGCCCCCCCCCCTCCAGGGGGCCATGCAGTTCATCATGAACTATGAGGCGGAGGACATTGTGATCACCAAGATCAAGAGCGATGCCAGTCTCATGTGGACCATCAGCCCCGCCAGCCGCCACGCGATGATTCAGGAGCTCAGTGACTCCTCCTACTTCTACATGACCCTGCGCTGGAACCTTATCAGGTCAGAGGTCATTTTTTTTGACTATATATATATATGACTGCAGTCTTGTGGTTGTTGTAGTTGTGTCGTGTGACAGTCAGTGAGAGAGAAGAATGTTTTTGTTCTCGTGCTATGGCTCTTTGGAGAGCAATGATATTGCATTGTATCGAGAAATTAATAATGTATATTGAATATGCCTGTATCAGTGTAAGAGAAATCCAATAATAAAAAAAACTGCTCCAAAGCTGCTTCACAATTTTGAATGACGCAAATGTGCCATGGTGATCTGAGCCACTAGGGGGCGACAGAAACAGAGGATTTGCGCAAATCATTTATGCGCCTCTCTCGTCCACACAGGAATGCGACTCTTTCCCAGAACGTGGAGTCCGTGGGGGAACACACGGTGAAGTACCTGAACCGCACCCTGAGGGACAGCCTCGTTCAGATGCTCAAAGGAACCAGCCGAGAGCCAGTGTGAGTGCAGACAGACGGGTTTACATTTGCACTATATAAAACACTATATAATACACTTTATAAAAAGCAGTCCATTTACCATTTGACATAAGCTCATACTAGATTTTTAAATGATTAAAGGGTTGGTCGGAATCAATAACAAAAATGCTATGTGGATGCATTTGTGTAGAAGTATAAAATTCAATGCATTGTCATTGATTACTGTAATTTTTGTAATTGAGTATGAGTTCCGTCAAGTCAATGGCCCACATTTAAGGAGTACAAACCAATGTTCAAACCAAAATCTAATGTTAAGTATGGTGATGCATGGTCAATTGTTAACAGATGTTATAGGTGAAAACAAGTGAGCTACAGGTCAAATTGAGTGAGTTTTCCGTTAACCTTTGTAATCATTGTGTCGTTCAGGATCATTCAGTCCCTTCTGCCAAAGTTCCTCAGGGGCCCCAAAGGAACCGAATCCAAGATGGCGACCAGGATGAAAGTTGGTGGGTCATTTATTTGATTTGGTCATCATAGGACGTTCAGACCTACATAATGACAATCAAATAGAGCAGTTTAACCCTATGGTTGCTGCATTATTCTGGCGTTTATTAGTGTTTCTAGAAGAGAAAGAATAGTTGGCCTTTTAAACCAACAAAATCTAATCAAACGGCCCTCGACGACCCCTCCCCCGCCCTGTGTCTCCCAGAGCATTCGGAGCGGCCGGACGACCTCAAGGAGCTGAGCTTCTTCAGGCCGCTGTCCATCAGCCTGCAGCGGGCCAACGGGAGCGCGGAGAAGGCAGACCAGTGGTGGATGGTGGAGGAGTGTGTGCCGGGCCCCGGCCTCAGTGCCAGCAAATGCAAGAGCATCGAGATGGTGGTGATCAACGATAAAGTCAGCCCCTCCAGCCTGGGCTTCCTGGCAGGTCACGGGTACGGAGCAGGGACTTCCTTCTGTACATCTGTTTGTTTATTGAGGCTTTCTGAAACAATTCCCCCTGTTCCATAAACACTTCATATTTGGTACCCTGCATGAAAAAGTATATAGTATATATATATATATATATATATATGTATGTATGTATGTATGGATGGATGTATATGGATGTGTGTGTATATATTATATATATATATATATATATTATATATATATATATATATATATATATATATATATATATATATATACACACACACACACAGTGTACATATATGTCTTTATACATGGTTCCCACAACAAAAAAAAACATATTTGAGTCAAGATACCCAAACCCTCCGTGATATTTTCGTATCACGTTGCAAAAATCGTTGTTATTTTTGCAATTGTTAGTTCATCCCGGACATATTACAAACAAACAATCGACCCTGAACACACCATCTTCTCCTCCTCCTCCTTCTGCCCCGCCCCCACAGCATCGTGGGGCTCTACATGTCCGTGGTGCTGGTGGTGGGGAAGTTCATCCGGGAGTCGTTCAACGGCATCTCCCGGTCCATCATGTTCGAGGAGCTGCCGTGCGTGGACCGTGTGCTCAAGCTGTGTACGGACATCTTCGTGGTGCGGGAGGCGGGCGAGATGGAGCTGGAGGAGACCATGTGCGAGAAGCTCGTCTTCCTCTACCGCTCGCCAGAGACCATGATCAAAATGACCCGCGAGAAGAAGGACAGCTGAGGGGGTGGCGGCGGTCGCATTACAGCTCGAGGGGTCCCTGAAAGTCAACGGGTGTCACCGACGTCTCAATGGGCGAAATGAGAGGTCAACTGTACCGGTTGTAAAGCAGGGTGTTTTTTTTTTTGTTTTTTTTAATGGTTTGAAGCTTTCTTTCAGATGGCTTTTAAGGGCATTGGATTCCTAAGACCACATGGACAAAAATAAGTGGTGGGCAAGTGTCAAACGAAGCCACAATAATTCCATAAAGAATTTGTTACTTTGGGTGGCCATATTCTTTCACAGCATGCCCTCTATGCATTATTTGTTAGTATTAATTTATTCCATTGCATAACTTTCATTGTCAAGATTCTCTACACAGACATTAGGTCTACCGAAAAGGTCACTTATGTAATTATTACATAAGTTATTACATAAGTATTTTTTGCAAAAAATAGCTGCAAATAACATGAATGTCGACAAGTGACTGCCTAACTACTCTATTGGTAAGTCGTTGGTATGGCAGTAGCTCAGTCTGTTAGGACTTGGGCTTCGGAACCCGAAGGTTGCCGGTTTAAGTCCCCGAAACACTTGGGCACTGCCGAGGTGCCCTTGAGCAAGGCACCAGACCCCTACGCTGCTCCCCGGGCGCTGTATACACAAAAGCTGCTAGGATGGGTGAAATGCAGATCAACTAATTTCACTGTGTGTACATGAATGTGACTAATAAATCCTCCAAATTTAGTTTAAATGAATGAAAGATGACATTTTGCTGCAATAGTTTAGATCATTGGACTAACAGAATAAATCCCAATCAGTTTGGAGTCAGTCACCTGAACAGTTTCTATTCACTGATCCAATTTATTATAATCATTTAATTTTCCTAGTTTATATTAGTTCAAGCGTTAAACTCAAGCTTTGCTTAGTACTTGTTGGGCGCCCAATAAATACTGTACTGTAATAGAAAGCACAGACAAAGTGATAAAGCAGAGGTCCCTGAATTTCTCCCATCACTGCACAATGCATGCATTTCAGGGCTCCTGACTGTCTTTTTACACATGTACATATTTCACACAAGCAAATCCTACCTTGAGCTCTGAAAGACTACTATAGTGAAATCAAACCATGGAACTCTCATCTTGCAGACAACCTCAACAACCTCTTAATATTTCTGAACCATGATGTAAATACCATTTTCCTACTCGGTACATCTTACTGTGGTCTCTAATAAAGTTTCATTTGTATTTAAATAAAATCTTGAATGACCTACAAAGCCTGACGTATTTTTGTTCATGGATGCAGTAGATAACATTATAGATAGGTAGATAGATATTGCTGTATATCGTTTGCCAACTCATTGTACTTTTCCTTTACACTTGCCTGAATTATTGTACTTCTACCCGAGCACTGGTTCAGTTATTGGAGACTTGTTAAAAATGAAATGCACTTTTGACTTCTGGTGATGAGTTTCTCTAACCTTCCTTTGTTGAAACACTATTGTAAGTCGCTTTGGATAAAAGCGTCTGCTAAATGACTAATGAAAAATGTTTTGTTACTAATGTAACAAAAAAAAATAATAACATTACAAGAATATCAACTTTCCATATATTTATTCAGTTACAAATGAACACAGGGGGATGGGGCATTCAATTAACGTCACTGGTCTATAAAGCCGTCATGATGTCATCCATCTTTATACAACAGGATCCGGGCTGGGTATGACTGACAGTTCCCATGCCTCCGAGACAAACTACCTACACCCATGGTCTCTGAAAAGGAAGCACAATGCAGAAACATTTCATATTTAAAAAAGGTTTGATGCACACCAGTAACCTTACGGATATATAGATAATGTATAGAGTTATACATGGCAAGTTGTGGTTTAGTTAATTAGTTGCTTATGGTTGACGCTACATGCCCGTGACTATAACTGATTAATATTATCACACTAAGTTTACTTACTTGACTTCTTATGCAGCGACCTTGATGGGTTTGATGGTGACTTTTACAGTAGACTCTGCGGCCTTCAGTGCTTCGACTTTGACCTGCGGCTTCATCGCAGCGCGTACTGCGCTTGCGCAGATCGAAGAGAAGCGAATGTAGCTACGGGTAAAGGACAGTCAAGAACATATTAGCTAAACATGCGTGAACGGTGAATGAAACGAGAATTGGCGGTGACATATGTCGTCATAGCTGTGACACAACTATGACAATACACTTCTGTACATCAGGCAATGAATGTTCAGATTTGCGCTGCATAAATATCACATGCAGCCATGGACTGGGAAGCTATCCATTACTATAATGCTAAGCTACCTACGTTTTACACGAACGAACAATGCCAGACGCTGCGAGGTATATAATCATACACAGAAACGACATGCGCACATTTCAATACAGTTATCGTGTGAAACACATGGATTATCAGCGTTGTATTTACCTTAGGCCGGCCTGTCTCCAGTATGCAACCATCTTGCCTGTGCTGTAGCTTCAAGGACGGGTCGGATGTGTACGTGATGGCGTCACGGCTCTGTTCCGCCTTACGTAAGAGTTTTAAATGACCAATCAGGAGAGAGGTTCAAGGTTGACAGTTCTATATATACAACAGCCCTTTTTTATATTTATTATATATTTTTCAACCACGTTCTTCGACTAAATTTCCCTCGGGATTAATAAAGTATCTATCTATCTATCTATCTTATCTATCTTAATATTCGTCATTATTATTGTTTAATCATGATGGAAAGTTGAAACGTTTGCGAAACCATTTTCTATTCTAAATGCACACTTCAATTGTATACTTTCGTGTCATCGTAATATAAACTGTATGAGGAGAGATCGATTGCGAAGGTCACGGTGTGAAAGCACCATTACATGTCTACTCTCTACCGGGCAGAGAGATTGAGCAGTCGACATAACAGAGGTTCAGCCTGTGCTTTTGTTTCGTTCTTTTCATTTGATTTGGTTTCATGTACTGGCTTACTTATTATTGTGTTGTGCGTTATTTTTACATTTGGTTCCATGGTATGCCCTTAATATTGTTGACCTCCAAACCTATGCGTGGCGGCAACGCTTGACGAAGACGACGACGACGACTACGAAAAAGAAGAAGAAGCGGAGAAGTCTGTGGTGTGTGTGTGTGTGTGTGTGTGTGTGTGTGTGTGTGTGTGTGTGTGTGTGTGTGTGTGTGCGCGCGCGCGCGTGCGTGTGCATGTGTGTGAACGATCCCTCCACGAGCTATATCCCTCCGCCGCTCCTCCTTTCTTCCGAGTCGCTGTCACTCGTCCACCGCCGCGCTCCCTCCCCACTCCTGACCGACAGGCCTGCACACAATGAAGCTCTGGGCGTCAGAACACATATTCAAGTGAGTTGTTTTTATATCCGTGCGTGTGAACAACAAGCTCGACTCAAGTGTGTTGTAAAGCAGTTACAATCTTCTCTCCTTTTCACTTTAAGTTGTACTCAAGCGGGTTAGCCGTTAGCTCAGCTAACGGCGCTGGGTAAAGTAGTCCTCCACGGCAACGCTATATGTCCTGGGTAACGTTACTCTCACTTTACACATTACGTTACTTCGCGTCTTTGTAAAGCGGAACGTCTTTGCCGCTATTAGTTTATATCTACACTGTATTGTAGTGCGATACATGACCAGCAAACTGGAGGTGTTATGGCCATCTGACTTTCTCCCCAGTCAATGTCGTTTTGATGCTTCCCGTTATTATTTCATATATATATGTGTGTATATATATTTATGTGTGTATATATATATATATATATATATTTATGTGTATATATATATATATATATATATTTTAACACTCGGTTAGTGAAACATCAGAAAAAACCCCTCCCTAGACGTCATTGTTCAGCCTTGTCTTGTGTGTTCTAGATTATAGGTATGTTATAACACACATGAACAGTTCAACTGGAAGCAGACCCAGGAGTGCCTGAACCTCGTCTAGTTACCCTCGTCTGTCTCATAAATATTAATACAAAGTATTTCTAATCTTTAAAGAACATTGAATATGTAATACTGCAATCTATTTTATTCAATGTAGTTTGGCGGTGAATAATATTGTTTATTCTGCTAACATAAAATGTAATCATAAACAGGATGCCTTTATTGTCATTGTACAATAAAATTGGCCAACCTCACGGTCGTTGTATGTGTGCAAAAGGTTGCGGTCGTAGTGAACTTGCATGAAGGCTCGAGTATTTTGCGACCGTTCAACACAAAGTAATGAGAAGAATGTCGTCAACAGCCACCCGTGGGAGACGGTGACAAAGGCAGCGATGCAAAAGTACCCGAACCCCATGAACCCCGGCGTGTTTGGCGTGGACGTGCTGGACAGACGGGTGGACACATCAGGGCGGCTTCACAGCACCAGACTGCTCAGTACAGAGTGGGGCCTGCCCTCCATAGCCATGTCTGTGAGTTGGATCATATTACAAATAGTACTGTTGTTGTTGTTGTGTCAACCGGGCCTATTTGGACTTTTGGCTATTTTGTGTGGGTGGGTGTGTGTGTTTGTGTATTTGAGTTTCTTGGTCAACCTGTTCTCTTATGATCTAATATGGGGGTGGGACACATGGTTGGCTGTGGCTGTTTTACATTAAGAAAGAGTAGGGTTACGGAGGGGGAGGTAAGCTGGGTCACGTTTGACCCAATGACCTTTTCTTCTGAAGGTTTATTTATACATTTTGTAAAAGTTTTTTTACCCCTGCTCGTCAGTTACGGTCAAAAAGCAAAAATAATAACAATGGCACCGTGAATGCAAACTAACCTGCTGTGCTCTTTCAGCTCATTGGAGTAACACGAACGTGCACTTACGTCCAGGAGCATTCAGTTGTAGACCCGCAGGAGAAGACCTTCGAGCTGAAGTCTACTAACGTGAGTTGTGCCCATTCCGATCATTTGTTTTTAAGCATGGTCCCTTATGCTCGGCTGTCGTCTTTCTATTTTGTAATTTTAAAGTGCGATACCGCAGCGTACCTCAGTCTTACACAAACTCTTCCAAACTTTTAAACTCTTGCAAACTCTTATCAGTAGTTGCTCTAATACTTGTGATTGTTTATTTCTTTATAGTTACAGTGTTATTTTGCGTAACAAATGAACGCAGCATACATTATGGCGTTTGCATTTTTTTCTTGAATGTTCTGTGCTTCATGCAGTGTTTCCCGCATAATTACATTATAAACAGTCCAAAAGGTGTTTTTATTTTTCCTAATGTCGGTGATAGTTTCCAGTAATTTACACATATTGAAAGTCATTTGTAATTAGTATTTTATTCGGTCCATGTGCTTTACACCCACACCTGGGGAACTCCGCCTACCCGTTCCAGCCACTAAACATTGGCAAACCAACAGCGCCAACTTAAATAGATAACAAAAAAATTGGACAATTAATTTAATTTGTGGCCGTCAATGTTGGTATTGTGGCACAAATTTATCAACTTATGGAAAACACTGTCATGTATCTATCAGTTCAAAGTTGTGCCAATTCTAAATGACAAAGTCTTATTAATAGTACAGTACAACATTAGCCACAACGAAAACATACTTAATGATCTTGTGTCCATGTAGATCTCCTTCACTAATATGGTATCTGTGGACGAGAAGTTGACCTACAAGCCACATCCTGAAGATCCTGAGCGGTCAGTGAGATTCATTCGCAGGACTTACCAGAGCTTCTTCAGTAATGTGCTTTTGGAATCATTTACAGAATACATACATGTAGAACAACTTTTCTTCCATTCCCTTACGCTGCTGCATCCTGGTCTTGATTCAACGTGGGATTGTGTTCCAGGACCGTGTTGACCCAGGAGGCTCTGATCACCGTGAAAGGGATGAGTCTCGGTAGTTACCTGGAAGGCCTGATGGCCAAGACTATATCTGTCAACGCCAACAAGGTGAGATGTGTACACTTTTTTTTGTTTTGTGTCGTTACGATGGCTAAGATGTTTACTCCCCGCCCAAAGCCACAAAGCTGATGTTTAGGTGGATGTCGTCCCTTGACCAAGGCGCCCCGAGCCCTAGGTGCTCACTACTGAATTGGGTGTGACTCCCTGGCTGCTACTGTTGAACCTCCACTTCTTTCTGTCCACCGTAGGGTCGCGAGGCCATGGAGTGGGTCATCCGGCGGTTGAACAGCGAGATCGAGGAGTTAGCGGCGACCGCTCGGGGCACCATGCGCACACCCATGGCAGCAGCAGCCGCTGCAGACGAGTGACCTCTCCCCCCTCCCCCCTCCTCCCCTGGAATTTCTTGCCAACTCACGTAATTTACCACAATGTGTGTGTGTGTGTGTGTGTGTGTGTGTGTGTGTGTGTGTGTGTGTGTGTGTGTGTGTGTGTGTGTGTGTGTGTGTGTGTGTGTGTGTGTGTGTGTGTGTGTGTGTGTGTGTGTGTGTGTGTGTGTGTGTGTGTGTGTGTGTGTGTGTGTGTGTGTGTGTGTGTGTGTGTGTGTGTGTGTGTGTGTGTGTGTGTGTGTGTGTGTGTCACACACACAGAGTGAGTGAACAATCTGATACAGACTTGAACAGCACTGCACTGGAAAAGACTTGAAAAATCCTCATGGTTTTTTTTCAGTTTTGCGATACTAGTATTGTGAAGGTGTTATTTTCTTTTAATTTTAATTCACATCGTGCCTCAACGTCACTCTGTCCTCCACGCAACATCTCTATTCTCCTCCCAGGTTCGCCGTTTTCTCCCCCCTTGTTGTTCCTCCCTCAGCCGACCTTTCAATGGCTCCTCATCGTCTGATGTGTATTGTCTCAATGCCGCCTTCAACATTCGACTTACAATGGTGTCTCTGTGAAGATGCCCGGCTACTCTTTGTCTGTTCCTCTGGGGCCGTCTCGATAACACTAGGCCACAAACCTAAAGCCCTAAAGGTTTGTGCCCATGCTCCGAAACAAATAGTTCATATATAACACGGTAAATATTTATTTAAAAAAGTAACCTTTATCTTTATCTTCCCTTTTTAAAAAGTTACTGTGTTTGTATATGTGGCGCTGGGCTCAATTTCTGTTACACGCACGAAAAATGAGCTTGAATATCCGTTTGTTATTTGAAGTTATGAGTGGCATAAAAAGGTGCTGGGTTTGCTTAGCATGCCCTTGTAAACCTGCAGTACTTAAGTAACTTGGAGCTCTTGTGTGCCTGTGGACATTGGTGGCGGTATGTATGTATGTATGTGCACATTTGTAAGCGTTAGATCCGCACAACACTGCTACTGTGTGTCCAGGACCATTTAAAAGGTAATGTCAACCGGCTCTTATTAATGCTTCCTTACTGTGATCCTCAACATTGCCATCTTACATGTTCAGGCTGTGTGTTTGTTTGTTTTGTATTCATTGCCTATGGCTTTCCCTCAGTTTAGCAGGACACATTTTAAAAGGTGACCTTGTTAGAAACTACCTGTCAAGCCTCCATCTTTCCTGCTTTTTCTGTCTTTTTCTTCCCCGTCCCCTAAGCCAGTGAGGCTGTCTCTTCACCACGGAGATGTCTTGGTGGTTGCTTGTGACTACCTTTTTAAAAGAAAAAAAAAACAAACATTATTTTGCAGTATCTGTTTTTACTGGAGACTATTTCTCTTTCTCTTGAAAACGTCTGCCCTCTCCCACCATGGTGTGGCTCTGTATCCATGTCAACAGCTTGTACACGTAAACCGTACCAAATAGTCGTCAGTGTGTTAGGCGGTTGTAGAATTAGATTGTGACGATGCCACGACCTGGCTGTTGAACAAGCTTGCATCCACGCAGTCTCTGGTTTCATATGAATGTGTGATGTTTGTGCTACACAGGATTTTTTTTGAAAACAATGGCTGTACATAGCTATGTATTTATATATTTTGGCAATGTAATGCATTCCAAGAATGTCAAAATGCAATGGAAGTACACATGACTGACAAATGAGGTGATTGCAAATGAATGTTCATCAACATAATAATAATTATAATAATAAAAGAGATTGTCAATGTTCCAGTAATCAGTTTTTATGTGTGCAATTTACTGTACCCTTATGATCATGGTGTATTGTCTCCACTGTCTCACAATTCATGTTCATCTGCATTTATTTTTTTACAGAAATAACTTTTACATCTTTGCATCACTGAAATCACCAGAGAACAGATTTGGTTTCATGAGCCATACTATCTTGTTTTCATACCTTTAATGCCCCGCAAATTTAACAAACACACACATGCCAGTATTATAATGTAGCAGTTAGTCCAGTCTGGCTGGCTATTTGGGTGTCCAAATATACCACAGTTTAGGCGACCCACGGTGTTCCAACGTTGTAATCTCTAATCAACTTTATCTCGACATCTGAAAAAATGGAGATGAAGCCCTGTGCCCAAAGAAACAGTTAGTTTACTACATGCATAATAAACACATCAAGTATTAAAAGTCCAATGGTCAAATGTTTCATCATGATTGTTTTTTTCCTGCTTGCATGTCTCCAAGTTTTCTCCCATTTGAACTGTTGACTGTGTTTACACGGCATCGAAATGCATGTTATTCTGTTTGTGTGTTTAGAGAATAACCACTGACCTCCTCTACAGTCAGGAGAAGGTTGGTCAACCGGGCGTGTTGTATTGTGGGTAAACCAATGCCCTTGCCCAGCTTTGCTAAAATAGACGAGGACAGAGACGGTTACACTCCAGTCCTAATGGGAACACTGTCTACAAATAGGGAAACACTTTACATATTTGGTGTGAAAATATTCAGTTTGTTGATAATGGTGGTGAATGTGACCCACCATTCAACTTTGACAAGCCTGCAACCTGTATTCCCAACTTCATGATCCTTTCCAAAGATGCCATCTGTGGGGAACAATGTGTGAGCATTAACCTATACTAGCCATGTGTCCACCGGTCGTTGGAAGGTGATGTGATTCTCTCTCTGTCAATCTCTCTCTCTCTATCTTGCATACCTTAATGGGTCCCACTTCACTTGTGCCAAGGGTCAAGGTGAAACTGTGGCGGAGGGAAGCACAATTTAAACCAGAGGGCACTCACAAGAGAGCATTACCCCGCCACATCAAAAAGGCCCCTGGATTCAGATCAGAATCTGTCAATCAATCAACGAGGGCGAAAACATAACCTCTGTTGCATCTACGACGATCAGATGTATACACTACAACTTGTAAACTGGCTAAAGTAAACGCAAATACATATCAATATAAAGCTATTGTGTAACATATTGTACTGTATTGAATGTCGGAGTCAGTTTACTTGTCCATTACAACAGAGCCAGTTAGTTTTCCCGCGGCCATGCGGAATTTCCCAGTGAATATGGATCCCTGAAACACACACAGACAACTCCTGTTTGTTTGTTCTAAGGCTGGATGTGTCCTTCATTCTGTCATATTGTTATACTATCACATGTTACACCCACCACGTTGAGCATGAACAGGGGGATGAGGGCGCCATCCGCTTGGACGGCGAATGCCTTGATGGCCCCAAGTAAGGTCGTTTTCACGGACCCCGATTTGAAGCGGAACTCCGGGGCGTCCCTGGCATACACCTGCAGCTTCATCTCCATGCCTGGATACATTTTGGGAAGCTGTCGGAAATGTCAACAATGGTTAATCGCATATATGCATAGTATATATCTTTATAGCTGTTGTGCGTGATGGTGAGGTCAAGTGAAGTCTGGTCCAGTCCAGTATGAGCTGTATAGGCCTAATCTAGGATCCAGCAGTCCTACTATGTCATGGCACCACTTCTGGGGGGGAGATAGCACAGAGCCTCGGCCGGAAACCAGAAACTGAAAGGGGCGGGGTTACACCTTGCTTCCTGCTTCGTTCCGGCAACATGATTCGTCAAAACGGTATTGACTCACAACCGAAAGGTGGTGGTTCGATCCCCCGGCTCCTCCTTGCAAAAACTGTCGAGGTGTCCTTGAGCAAGACACCCTAACCCTAACTGCTCCTGACGTGCTGGCTGTCTCCTTGCATGGCTGACTCCGCCGTCGGTGGATGAATGAGTGAATGTGAGGCATGACTTGTAAAGCGCTTTGGATGAAAGCGCTACATAAAAGCCGGCATTATTATTATTATTATAAAACAAATATGAAGCGAAACCAAATGAAACAGCAAATTCAGCTAGTCTGCTGACTCTGGCTTTATTATAATTAACCTAAAGTCTGATTTGTGAGACGAGTATAGGCCTGACCCACAGGCCTATACTGTATTTAGGCATCATATTTGATCACAGCCTTACCTCTGGGATGAAGGATCCAAATGAGCTGGTGTTTAGACGGAATGGAGAGCTGGGAGGAATCTGAAAGAAAATGTGTGATTAACTTCTTTGTCTTTCTTTTTCTATTATTTCCTTCCTTCCTTCCTTCCTTCCTTCCTTCCTTCCTTCCTTCCTTCCTTCCTTCCTTCCTTCCTTCCTTCCTTCCTTCCTTCCTTCCTTCCTTCCTTCCTTCCTTCCTCCTCCTTCCCTTCTGTTTGGCCCCTGCCTCCCCTGTTAGGGCCCTCACCATGTTGTCTGTGATGAGAGCCTGCAGCTGTCCAGATGTGAAGTAGGTGTAGGCAGCTGAGTTGATGGTGTATTCGGAGAGACCCAGGGACAACATGTGGGCCGGGTCCCCGGCCAAAGAGAAGGGCTGGGCCTCGAACGGCGGGTCCTCTGGGCTCGTCACACTGTGGAACTGGCCCTTTAGTGTGAACCACAACAATAGCCAATTACTTTCACCTGAAATATTTCTAGGTTAAGGGCAAACACCAATAACTACAAAATGTGTACGATAGCGTTGGCCGACATTATTGTACAGTTAGAATGGTTATAAAATCTTTCAATGTGATTTTTCCTCTTTTCTGTGTTTGTTTACTGTTATTAAATATATGATATTAACACATTATTGTTACTTATTTGTTTTGTATTCTGCTTTATTTGAAATAGTCAGACATGGGCTGCCGTGTAGAGAACTTAGGCATTGATAGCAACAGAGAATATAGAGTTTCAAGAAGAGTGTAAAGACGCAGTGTGTTTACCTTTAGGGACAAGCTCAGACTGGAGTAACTGACGAGGGGATCGCTTGTGAGAGGCACGTCCACGGCCAGAAGCTGATTCACCTGTAAAGTGGCTGGGGATAGATGGGAACATCAACCACATTCATTCAGTCATTTCTTCTTGGGGTTGTGTGTGTTGTGTGTTGTAATCCGTCGTATGTTTCTGCAATACCCCCAATGGCCTGTAGTCGGCCCTGAAGCTCATCCACCTTTTGCTCTACTAGTGGACATATCTGAGGGAGGAGGGGTGGAGCAGAAGAACGGATGTGTGATAAGATTCACACATATGTTCACACCGATATAAATACGCCTACCGATCCGATATGTTATATATTAATCTACTTACCCTTTCCTTTATTTCACTTCTGAGTTTGTCTTTGAAATGATCCACAAAATACTTCACGATCCAGCTGATGAAAACGGAAAGTTTTGATTTGAATGCCACCTCTTGGTGGAATAGAGGAACATTCAATACTGTGTATTTTAAAAACGCTAAAGCAATAAAGTCAAAGTTTGTTCAATCATTTAAACGCGTCTCTCCAAAATGTGTGTGAGACATAATTTTTCTGTAAAAAGAATAATCTGTATGCCCAGCATAACATATTAATATTATAATTATATATATCTTTTTTATTCAGAAATCAAATTATCTTTGCGGCCAAGTTCCTATTAGACCTACCTCGCTCCATCATATAGATGGATGTTGGCTGTTTCGACTTCATCTTTACAGGATTCCAAAAAGACGTAGGGCTGTCCAGCCTCGTCCCTCCCCAGACCCACCGAGAAGAACACGTCCAAGCCCTGCACATCCAGTTCGAAACTCCCACCTTCATTGCTGCTTTTTTTAAAACAAACAAACAAAAAACAAAAACAAACGCAGAACCCTTAATTTCTCGACTCAAGTCGTCTTTAAAGCGCAGGCTTGGTGTGATTGACAGAACATCGATGATATCCCTTTTAACATTTCATTGACAATCAATCAATAGGTCTATGCGTGCGTGTGCACGGGCGGTCAACTCACATTAAACCATAGGAGAGCGTCCAGGTGCCGGACACTGCCGCTTCGAGGTCGCTGATACGTGCTAGGATGCCTCCTGGATAACCTTCATAGAACTCAACAGATGGTTCCGCGAACTCACACTGCATCACTGTCATGCTGCACCACCCGGGGGGGGGGGACGACGACGACGACGGACGGACAAGAAACACATGTGAACACCATTTAAGCGCAAGGAAACGTTCACTAACAGTAACAGAATATGGCCTCGTATAGTACATGTGTGCGCATGCATGGGTCCGGATACACTTTATTTGATTTTCTCCACAAAGATTACAGTTTATTCAAATTAAATACCAAAAGGGCAACTTTCCGATTCCACTTGACTATATAGGCCTACTTTATGAAGACGGGAAATATATAAGCACCACTTCCAAAGCCAAGATTCCTGCAGAATAACACGGCTATTAAGCGTATATATGTATGTGATTTAAAGGGCGAGAACTGGTTAAAAAAATAAATATATTGATATATATAGATAGATATAAAAATATACAATCAACCAATTCTGTTCGATGCTTTGTATGGTTTAATCCTGATTCCCACCCCACGAATGAATAGTAGACAGTTCCAAAGAGGCTCATGCTGTATTGCCCGTGGACGTCATGGGGCGAGACGTTCTCCAAGTTCTCCAGCAGCCACTCCACGCCTATCTCCTTCACTTTAATACAAACATGCATTTAATGTTTCACACATTGTGCGTGCGGGACGATACAATTATATGTTTGCAAAAAACAAAACCTAAAAAAAGAACTGCGTCGCGTGCTCAGGGGCGTTCCCTTTACGCACCCACAATATACGGTTCCTGGAATTACATTCATTGTGTCTATATTACATCTATTATATATTACCATGAATTGTTCTCTAATGTTTATTTAAAAAATATAATATTTGTATGCACGTGCTATACTTTTCGAGATCTCCATCTAAGTGTGTGTTGCATCCCCTTCTGCAGGCACATCATAGGCACATAGTCTCTTACCATAGTGTAGGCCTTGGTCCGTGAAGATGACTTCTATGGCGGGGTTTTCTCCGTACGTCAGGGGGGAGAGGAGGCACGCCATTGTGATATAAGGCAGCATTCTTCCAGTCATTCTTGTCGGGTCGAAGGAAAAAAACAAGTGCTTCTCGGTCATGAATTCAACGACGCGTTAATTGTATATTGAGACAAACATACCAAGAGGGCTATACACTTACATCTCCGCAGGCGCTGTATCGGTTGGTCCGCCACCACAGTATATTGATTATTACCAAATGGTCTGTCCGGGTCGTCTTATAGTCTATGAAGCGTTCGCCAAACTTCTCTAATTGGTAGAGTTTATACAATGCACACATCTCCCTGTGTTATGGGGAAGTGAAACCCAATGAGAACAGCTCGTCGGTCTGATCTTCTCTCTGAGCGTATACTGTTTATGATCAATCTCTCTGTCTCACACACACACACAGCCACAGCCACAGCCACAGCCACACCCACACACCCACAGCCACACTCTCAAACGCACGCACGCACACACACACACACACATGGGCCTGCAGGAAGTGCGCTTTTTAAACCCCATTTGGATGGATGTGGGTGTGTTAAGGCTATAATGATTTTAAATTCTGCGTGGTTTTAAGGCTACTTCTAATTAAATTAAAGGGTTGTTGCCAAAAAGCCGCAGTTGGTCGACTGCATTAAATGTAGTGTCTCTCCACAATCGCTCTCTCAAAGTGATGTTACATTGCTCGGTCTTTCTCTCACATAATCAACCAGTTTCTAAAACAAAAAAAGACCGGCAAAGAAACAGTATTCCCAGCATAAAATATTAGATTTATTTATCTCTTATACTCACAGATTCTCTTTTTTCCCTCGCACATCATCATGTTGTCATCATAGTTACATTAAAATCACACGAACAAGAACAACAGGGGAAGAGAGTATAGGCTATTATTAACATTTTTCATTAAACACGATAACACCCACACTTGCTTGAACTCACTCTTCATTCAGAATTACACTTAAACATTAATTAGACCCCCCACGTCCCCACGGTGACTATAGGCTACTATATAGACCTATACAATCAAACATGACAATGACAAAGAAACACAACTAAATTATAATTTTCCATTCGAGCAAAAAAAAAACACACACCTTATTCACAGGTGATGGCAAAACCCTATAGAGCACCTGCTTGGACGAGTGCCTTGTTTTTTGAAATATGTTTTATGTAGGCCTATTTATATTTATATATATATATGTTTTCTGGAGTCGCCTCGATAACACACACATATAAGCAGCTTAAAAACAACAACGAAACATTTCACTCCACTTCCGCTATATAACCCATATAGAGTACGCCAAAAATCTCACGTATTATGAGACTCTTTCATAAGTGTGACTTATAGAGGAACTGCGAAAAAACAAAACAAAGATACTTGCTTCAAGTTCTGCTTTGTGTTCATTTGACCTATAGGGGGGGGGGTGGGGTGTGTGTGTGTGTGGGGGGGGGGGTCTGTCAGGTACGGTAGGCCTACACACATGATGATGATTGGACGTCATGAGTCTTGATTGCACATTATCACAAAGGCCAAGATCAAACCAACAAACAAACAAAAAACACCAAAAAACGACATTTAACACACCAACCACGTGACCCCCCCCACGTTTAGAATGACCCCCGCCGCCAAGGTGTTACGAGTGACGTCACCTTTCGACACACCCCTTTCCTTTTCCCGGTATAGGCCCCCGTGTCCCTTTCTCGTCTCTCTCTCTCCCCCTCTCTCTCTCCCTCTCCCTCTCTCTCTCTCCTCTCTCTCTCTCTCTCTCTCTCTCTCTCTCTCTCTCTCTCTCTCCCTCTCTCCCTCTCCCTCTCTCTCTCTCTCTCTCTCTCTCTCTCTCTCTCTCTCTCTCTCTCTCTCTCTCTCTCTCTCTCTCTCTCTCTCTCTCTCTCTCTCTCTCTCTCTCTCTCTCTCTCTCTCTCTCTCTCCCTCTCTCTGTGTTAGTCGTGGATGTTATACCTGTAGGCCTCTATGAGCCCTTCGACGGAGTGGATGAAGCCCGATATCGCGCAAATGCCCCCGATGACGAAAATGGCCACGTCGAAGAACACGTGGTGCCAGAGGAGATTCCTCCACTGCAGCTTGAGGTGGAAGAGGCTGGGCAGGAGGAAGCAGAGGCCCGCGCCCGTCAGACTCCCCGTCAGGCCCATGAGGAGGGCGAAATGGGGCACGAAGATCGCCATGAGCAACGTGAACACCACCAGCGCCACCCGAAGGCCCAAGCCCCACGACTTGAGCTGTCCGCCGGGCCCGTAGCAGTCCGGAAACCACGCTCGGCCGCCCTGGAAAAACGACTTCTCCAACACCTCCACGGCTGCGAAAAACGGCAGCGGATAAGAGAGCAGGGCCTTGGCCACCAGGAAGAGGTTCACCACGGCCCGGATGGTGGACGGCAGGTTGTCGGTGATCACCTCTTTGGTGGCGTCCGCCCACGTCAGGTAGGCCACCAGGGCGAAGAGGCCCTTGAGAACGCAGGCGGAGATGTGGGTCCAGTCCATCATGCAGTCGAACTCGGCCGGCCGATGCATGTTGCCCTCCAGCGAGGGCAGGAAGATCTGCGAGGTGTAGCTGAACACGATGATGCCGATGGAGATGGGGAACTTCTTGACGTCGATGTAGAACTTGACCTTCTCCCAGGCCCAGTCGCGCGCCCTGGAGAGGCAGTAGGCGATGACCAGGACGTTGATGACGAAGTGGGCGAGCGTGCAGAGCAGGCTGAACTTGGACACGGACTTGAGGTTCTTCAGGAAGGCGCAGGGCAGCAGAGCCAGCGTGGCGACCACCGACCACGCCTTCTGGGAGACGGGCAGGCCCGGGAAGCTGTTCAGCATCAGGTTGCCGCTGACGACCACGTACAGGATGCACGTCATGACGAGCTCGATGATCTGGGCCACGTTGACCACGTGGCCGCCCAGCGCGGGGAAGCGGGGCGCGCAGCACGCGTTGGCGATGTCCACGTAGGAGTCCCGCACGCGCACCAGTATTCCGTCCTCGTTCTCCTCGTACAGACACGCGATGAGGATTTTGCCCGTGTAGCAGCACACCACGGCGGCGAAAATGATGAGGAAAAGTCCGAGGTAGCCGCCATGGAGGATGGCGTACGGCAGACCGAGGACGAACATGCCCTGTGGACACAGAGGCGCAGTGGAGCGGTTAGAGAGGCCATCATCTGGCAGACAGGCCCGCCAGCCAATGACTCATATAGGCAACCGCAACCATGGACATCACATTCAATTAAAACACATGATTAAAGAATGTTAACCGAAATAAGCTGTCAATATATTACTTTTCATTCACAGCAGTGTGCCCGCTTTTTTTTGAACGTTTCTGAAAACGTTTTTTTGTTCTTTTTTTCGTTGGATATTCGCTCGAATCAGATTATCCGTTGCATTGATGATTTAAAATGAAATAAGCTAAATGTAATTTTGTAAAATGTAAAACACCTCATGGTGAGGTTGATAAGCCCGTGCATCATGACAATAAGCCTGCTGGCTATCTAAAGCACGGAGGCCCCGCTCCGGGGCACCGTCTGAGGACTGTTTTCCGTTGATAAAAAGATTAGAATAAATACCCAAATGGTTAGTTAATACATACATATCAATAATACATATTTTATACGTTACTCGTTTATTCGTTATGTGTACTAAAATAACAGGCCTAATTGTTTTAATTGCACGCTCCTTAAATCGTACAGCTCTCTCTCTCTCTCTCTCTCTCTCTCTCTCTCTCTCTCTCTCTCTCTCTCTCTCTCTCTCTCTCTCTCTCTCTCTCTCTCTCTCTCTCTCTCTCTCTCTCTCTCTCTCTCTCTCTCTCTCTCTCTCTCTCTCTGTCTGTCTCGCTCTCTCTCTTACACACACACACACACACACACACACACACACACACACACACACACACACACACACACACACACACAC
>CM051013.1:18272256-18309756 GCA_027704905.1 Muraenolepis orangiensis | reverse complement strand
GAGAGAGGGAGAGAGGGAGAGAGAGACACACACACACAGACACAAAGAACCAAGAAGAGATGTGAGATGTAAGGAGCATTGTAGAGAGTAAAAGAGACAGTGGGGGAGAATCGAGAAGACTGCAGAGAGAGAGAGAGAGCTTTGAGGAGAGAGAGAATAAAGCAGAGAGGGGGATTTAACCAGGTGACTCAACGAGAGGTTTATATAGAGACAAGAAGAGAGCAGGGTAGGGGGAGAAAGAGAATACAAGGCAAGAGAGGTGGAGAGAGAGAGAGAGAGAGAGAGAGAGAGAGAGAGAGAGAGAGAGAGAGAGAGAGAGAGAGAGAGAGAGAGAGAGAGAGAGAGAGAGAGAGAGAGAGAGCCACGGATAGAGCTAGAGAGAGAGAGAGAGAGAGAGAGAGAGAGAGAGAGAGAGAGAGAGAGAGAGAGAGAGAGAGAGAGAGAGAGAAGAGAAAGGCAGAGTGGTCGTGACAGGAGGAGTGTGTGCCACAGGGCGAGGGTGTGTGGAAGGGTGCCTAAAGTGATGGGGGCAGCAGGGGTCTCTGAAAACTTGGCATCAGATGCTGAGGTTGGTGGCCTGGTCCCCGGTGCAATCATAAACCCCCCCCCGCTTTCCTCCCCCTCCTTTCATGTCACACACTGTCCTCTCTTCTTCAGTCAGCCTAACATTCTCTGAGAAATATAAACTGACATTTTGCTGACAGAGAGAGAGAGAGAGAGAGAGAGAGAGAGAGAGAGAGAGAGAGAGAGAGAGAGAGAGAGAGAGAGAGAGAGAGAGAGAGAGAGAGAGAGAGAGAGAGGGAGAGAGGGAGAGACATAGAGAGAGCAGGGTGAGTGACAGAGAGCCAGGGTGAACACTTGAGAGACTGCAAGAACGTGACAGAGGAAGACGGTGAATAGAGGAGAGAGATTGTGGACAGATTTAAGGATTTTGCCTTATAATGAAAGGAATAACAAAAATGGTTGTGACATAAATATCTCTAATTGCTTCCAACCTAATTGGATACAACTGTAGCCTATATGTTATAATAATGGTGTGTGTGTGTGTGTGTGTGTGTGTTTCAAGTGTGTGTGCAAAACAAAGTAATCAGGTTCCCCACTTTACAGCAGTGGGTCTATACTGTGTTATACTGTGTTTACGTGTGTACAAAATGGAGTGTGTGTTCTTAGCATGGTGCGTGTTCCTATTAGCTCCCCCAGCACCGTGATGAGGACAACCAGGGCCACGGGCAGGACACCCAGGGTCCGCACACACGCACACACACACGTCCAGCAGCGCGGTCTCGGGCAGTCTCTCGCCTTCGTGTGTGTGTGTGTGTGCGTGCGTGTGGGAGAGAGTGTGCTTTTTTGTTTGATAAGGAATGGATGGACGACGTTCAGGAGAGCAGAAAGTAGAAAGGTGGACAAAATAAACACAGCAAGCTAAAGGGGTGTGATGTGTTTGTGTCGTGGGAGTGTGTGAATGTGTGCCTGTGTGTGTGTGTGTGTGTCGTGTGTGTGTGTGTGTGTGTGTGTGTGTGTGTGTGTGTGTGTGTGTGTGTGTGTGTGTGTGTGTGTGTGTGAATGTGTGCCTGTTTGTGTGTGTGTGTGTGTGTGTGTGTGTGTGTGTGTGTGTGTGTGTGTGTGTGTGTGTGTGTGTGTGTGTGTGTGTGTGTGTGTGTGTGTGTGTGTGAGAAAGAGAGAAGGGGAGAGCTGACCCAGATCTGCTTATTAGCGTCAGAGGGAAGGAGGACAAGAGTCACTTAGAGCTTTGTGTCTGGTCACTGAACTGTACTTGGTGGTTCAGGGAGCCACCATCAACGCACAGAAGTCCCCTTCCTTATTGCTGTGCTTCCTTCCCTTGTTTGTTTTCCTTATTTATTTCCTTACCCCCTTCTTTATTTTTCTTAATTTGTTCCTTCCTGCTCTCCTATACAGCATATAATGTATAAGGTATACGTTTTTGGTTGACATAAGGTATACGTTTTTGTTGACAAATTAAGAAGAATTCATACAATTAATACATGTCGTCTCATATTAATTAAGAAATTAATAATGTGGCTGCAGATTGAGATGGTGTGAGTAAAGACAGCTATAACCATCGGTGTAGTCTATATGTATCAATGATAAAAAATAATTATTAAAAATGTTTTAGATCAAGATGCACCATTTTCATGACTTTCTGATTTACACATATATACATATAGCTAGATTCATTGTTCAATTAAATTGGTTAATTGTTCCACGTCCTGAACACCCAGTCCCTGCGCCCTCATGAATTTAATTAGTGATCACAGATGATATGGATGGCTCCCTCAAAGGGCTTCTCGTCGCCCCCTCGTAATCCCCAGCGGAACCAACATCTCAATGTGTTTCACGGCTGATGGTCGGGGGGATGGATGGGGGGGGGTAACACCATGTGCATCCACGCGCTCTCTGGTGGCAAATATGGATGGTGAAATATTGAAACGTTTGATGTGTGATATATATATATATATATATATATATATATATATATATATATATATATATATATATTATGTTACACGTTATATATAGGCCTATTATATAGCCATAGCCTGTATGATATATTTAAATAAGTCAACACGAATACATTCATAATAGCGCTATTAAAATAAAATCGAATAAAAAATAAATATGACATTAAAATGACAAGAGCTTCACAATACAATATTTAAGTATATGTACATGTTTTATTGTGCGACATACATAGAAACGAAACGTAAAGATGTGAAGATGGTGAAAGAGCGAGAGCCGTGGTTCGTCTCGGAACGTTAACTTCAAACCGCTTCTCCGCACGGTACCTTTTTATCGTGACACTCATTCAAAATGACCACCAAAACAGAACCCGTATGCCAAATATTTACATTTCGCGACTGTAAAACAACTCCCGACCCAATTTATGAGATTGCTGCCCAGTGTTTACATCCTTCACCGATCCCGATAGTGATCGACAACGGCTCTTTCCAAACACGGGCCGGCTGGGCGTGCAAAGGAGACGAACTCGGGTCACCGAAGCTGTTGTTTAGGTCCGTAGCCGCACGGAGCAGAGGAGCCGCTCGGAGCGAAACCCAGATAGGAAACGACATCTCTAGCATTGAACCCCTGCGATGGCTGCTCAAGAGTCAGTTCGACAGAAACGTGGTGGTCAACTTCGAAATACAGGAGCTGCTATTTGATCATATATTCACGCATATGGGCATCGCGTCAGAGGTAAATGGAAACTTCGATCACTTCCCAAGAGTACATTCAATCGCGGAGCAAGTACAACTATTTAACAAGTGTGTATCAAAACTAATGTTTAGTCAAATGTAGCCTGACTTGGTCCCAAATCAAACATCACAAGATAATCCCGTTACCACGAACCAACATTTCAGCAGACTCCCTCTTGTCCTACCAGGCCAAGGTTGAACACCCCATGGTAGTGACGGAGGCTCCGTGCAACCCGCTGCACTGTCGTCAGATGATGTCCGAGCTGCTCTTCGAGTGCTACCAGGTGCCCCATGTCTCCTACGGCGTGGACGCCATGTACAGCTTCAATGGCAACAACACTCAGAAAGGACTTCAGGGTCCCCACACTGGCATCATCCTCTCCTCTGGTTACCACTGCTCACACATCCTCCCTGTAATCAACGGAAGGTCAGTGGACTTAAAAGCCACTCAAAATGTACTATTGTTTCCTGGGAACGATTGGTTATGTTTATTATATATTATATATATATATATATATATATATATATATATATATATATATTATATATATGCTGTATTCTATGCCATACACTGGGGACTTCTCATTGGGCTTTTGTTCATTGGGGCCAATGGGTCCACTTATACTGTATTGTATTGAGACGCTTTGGACAAAAGTGTTCACCAAATGGCATATTATTATATTATATATGCACTATATTTGTATTAACATTGATATTTTTTAAAATATTTTTCTATCTTTGCTTTACATGCTCACTTTCTCACTCAAGATGAAAACGAGACTTTGTGTAGCTGTTATGATTGTTTTTGTGTGTGCTCCAAACCCTATTATATTATTTTCATCTCTGCATTCTTAATGTAAACTCCAACCTAAAAAAAATCCCAATCTCCACCAACAACAAGTGTGCATTTTTTAACCTATCCAACTGGTCTACTATGACATATCCAGTCCGTTTTCCTTCCTCTTCTGACCACCCAGTCTTTCCTCCAACCACATTTCTGTAATTTTGTCGCATCTGTAATGTGCTGGTCCCATACCCATACGTGTGTCCAGGCTGGATGCCGTGAACGCCAAGCGTGTGAACGTGGGCGGGAGCCAGGCGGCGTCGTACCTGCAGCGGCTCCTGCAGCTGAAGTACCCGGGCCACCTGGCCGCCGTCACACTCAGCCGCATGGAGGAGCTGCTCCACGAACACAGCTACACGGCTACCGACTACCACAAAGGTACGCCTCTCTGGAGGTACAGGTGGATAAAATATATATATATGTATATATATACATATATATATACATTTTATTTGTGGGGTGCCTTTCAAGACACCCAAGGACACCTTACAGAGCATATATGCTACAGTAAAATTAAAATGATAAAAATATAAAAAAGTAAAAACAGTGGACTTCACAAAGTGTCTGCAGGGTTTAAAACAAGACAAACAACAGGAAGTAAAATGAAGAAAGGAAGAAAGATGGTACAGTTTATAAGGGATATGCCAGTTTAAACAGATGGGTTTTTAGTTGGGTTTTTGTAAGTTGTTATAGAATCTGACTGTCGGATGTGTAGTGGCAGGGAGTTCCAGAGTCTGGGAGCCCAGCAACTGAAAGCTCGTATAAATGGAGCCACCGCAAGCTCTCACTCTCCCTCTTCCATATTCTCTCTCACTTCTTACTGTCTTTTTTATCATATATTTCTGTCCTTTCTCTCCCACAGTCCCTCTCTCTTTTCATACTATCGGGTTTCATCCACTCTCCGCACTCTCTTAAAAAAAAATACATCTTTCTCTCTCTACTCACTCGTAATCCTCTCCTAATTCTCGTTTACCATGTATTCTCTCTCCTTACTCTCTCTCTCTCTCTCTTGTCACTCTCTGTCTCTCTCTTTACTCTCTCATTGTGTTCAAAGATGGGTTATTATGCTTGCGAGGGGATTGTGTTTACAACGTTGTAGTAAACATATCATGCTGTGTACAGAAACCTGGACTGAGTTGTAATCCCAATGTATATTACCCAGAGCTGGAGAGGTGGCGCAGCCCCGAGTTCTACGAGCGCGAGGTCCACCGCATGCAGCTGCCCTTCTCCACCAAGACGGCGCCGGGCACGTGTGCCAGCGCCGAGGAGCGGCAGGAGCGGCGCGCCCAGCAGCTGCGGCGGCTCCAGGAGAACACGGCCCGCCGCCGCGAGGAGAAGACGCAGCAGGACCAGGAGAAGCTGGACCAGCTGCTGGCCGTACAGGTACAGGAAAATCCTAGCTTTGTTAGTTAAGCCTGCTAGCTGCGGTTGTCTGGTGCGAATTGGCGGATTTCGCTTTTAGTTTCCCTCCACTAAGCTAGTTTTTGCAAACAATATGGCAGCTTGTATAGCCCCACAACTGGCTTGATGGTGGATTTCTCCCAATGGATTGTACATGGAAATTACCTTAAAACAGTGTGTGTGTGTGTGTGTGTGTGTGTGTGTGTGTGTGTGTGTGTGTGTGTGTGTGTGTGTGTGTGTGTGTGTGTGTGTGTGTGTGTGTGTGTGTGTGTGTGTGTGTGTGTGTGTGTGTGTGTGTGTGTGTGTGTGTGTGTGTGTGTGTGTGTGTGTGTGTGTGTTCAGGAGCTGCTAGATGAAGGCCTCTTGGACCAGTTTCATAAGAGCCTGGTGGAGCTCAACATGGACTCTGCTGAGGAGCTCCAGTCCTACATCAACAAACTCCACCTGGCGGTGGAGCAGGGCAGGCAGCGGCTGCTACAGGGGGACGGCGTCGAGGGAAAGGCTGAGGTGGGGTGTCCTGGACCAGCTTAATGACTAAAATATGGGATGGCCTGCTTGATCCCCTGCTCCCTTGAAACCACAGGGACACGTTGGGATGAGTTATGATTTGAGACGCCACCTGGCACCACCACCTTCTTACCACAATACTATTGATTTAAAACTCCTATGTGACCCTACATATGAAGCAGCACTTGTGTAATGTCTTTCTGTTGTTTACTGTCTGTTGTGTTTGGTGTCCTGTTGTGTTTGCGGTGTCCTGTTGTGTTCGGTGTGATGTTGTGTTTGGTGTGATGTTGTGTTTGGTGTGATGTTGTGTTTGTGTTTGGTGTCCTGTTGTGTTTGGTGTCCTGTTGTGTTTGGTGTCCTGTTGTGTTTGGTGTGATGTTGTGTTTGGTGTGATGTTGTGTTTGGTGTGATGTTGTTTGGTGTGATGTTGTGTTTGGTGTGATGTTGTGTCTGCGGTGTCCTGTTGTGTTCGGTGTGATGTTGTTTGGTGTCCTGTTGTGTTTGGTGTGATGTTGTGTTTGGTGTGATGTTGTGTTTGGTGTGATGTTGTGTCTGTGGTGTCCTGTTGTGTTTGGTGTGATGTTGTGTCTGGTGTCCTGTTGTGTTTGGTGTGATGTTCTCTTTGGTGGTGGTGTTTGTATTAAAGTGCCCCCTGTCTGTTAGGCGTCTGAGCTGGACCCTCAGATGGATGAGGGGGATGGTGTGGCTCTGATGGACTCTGACCTTCCCGACCACAACACACTAATGGACAAATCCGCCAGTGTTCAGGTAGAGCTCCCACCACACTGCAGCGTTGTTCTTGTCTTGTCAAAGTAAGTCGGTGTTTATGTTGTATGTTAAAGTGCAATAGCGAGCTATAGTTGAGACCTGAGACTAGTCCTGCCCCCCGTCACAGCCGCACTTCAACATGGCCGAGTACCACCAGCTGTTTGTGGGGACAGAGCGCCTGCGGTGTCCAGAGATCCTGTTCCAGCCCTCCCTCACGGGCGAAGACCAGATGGGTCTGATGGAAACTCTGCACTATGTCCTAGCCAGGTAATGTGAAGCGATCCACTAGTCTTGGTATCTTAGTAAGTGTTCGTCTTTGAATAATATAATTGGCGCAAATTGCTTAGTAAGTATAATTGTGTCAAAAGCTGTACTTGCATCCATTAGCACAAAGACTCATTACATCTGGAAGGATTTTAAACAAATCTACTTTCAAAACACATAACATAAGCTGCTTTGCTTCTGAGGATCATTTCACCCCATTCTTAACCATTATTTTACTCTCCTAAATCACCACAATGTAATGTGACACAATATCATCTGCATGCAATCTGTAAAACCATCCTTTGCTCTTCTTCTCATTTTAATGAATGGGTGTATAAATAAAAAAAACCTTGTTCCCTGTTCTTTCCGTGTACCACCTGCAGGTACACTCCGTCGCAGCAGGAGGCGCTGGTGAGTAACGTCTTCCTCACAGGAGGGAACATGCTTTACCCAGGCATGAAGGAGAGAGTGGAGACAGAACTGCTGGCTATGAGACCCTTCCAGTCCAAATTCCAGGTATAGTCATTCACCAAGGACTAATGCAACACGTGAAGCACTTTCTAATAAAGTATATTATTGATATTTAGATTCAGATTCAACATTCAGACAACTTTATTTGTCCCAGAAGGGCAATTCATTTAGCAGCTTATCAGTCTTACACAGAACTCAAAAACACTCATATACAAGATAAATGATATGTCAAAGGCAACCAGCATGTATGTACAGCCATACAACAACGAGCAGCGAGCAGTAGTAGACTAAATGAAATGTTTGTTATAAGTCAAAGAAATAAATAACTCTGTGTAACCAGTCATTTTCAAATGACTAATGTCTGCATTATGTAGCCTGATGGCAGAAGGAACTTGAAGTTGTTTGCCTTGGGGCCACCTTATAAAGCCAGCCTGAAGGCAGTACAGTGAATTCACTGGACAGAACATGGTCAGATTGACTGATCATTCTTGTCAAGTTGTCAAGTCTCTTGCCCACCTTTGTTGAACACACTATTGTCAGTCGCTTTGAACAAAAGCGTCTGCTTAATGGATTTAATGTAATGTAATGCATTCACTGGACAGAACATTTGTGTTGCCTTCTGGGCCACCTGTAAGTCTCTTAGCTGGGCCCCAGTTATCTTGGAGCAGACTTTCACCATGCTATTTAGACTTACTCTTTCACTGACAATTCATTAAACCAGCAAATTAATGAGAAAAGTTAGACTTTCAATATACTAAAAATGACATAAAATAATACACATTCATGAAAAGAGATAAGTTTACACATTAAGTGAATTTTTTTGTTGTCCAAGCTAGACCAGCGACTCTGTTCACATCAAATCGTATTAATGAATATAACGTATTAATGTTATTGTATTAAAGTTAATGTTTCTTTTGTAAAACAGAACATTTAGCCATGACTAATGATGGGCGTAGTAGGGGAAGAGTGTGTAATTCATTCATCAAGATTTGATTAGCATTGCTGAAATTATTTAGAGGAACACCAACTGCATACCAATGTAATCAATATGATTTATCGAACATTGTTTGCTCTTTGCCAACAGGTTGTTGATTTAAATCCCTGGGTCAAAATTGCTTGGCAGTAAGGTTACGATAAATCTCTGTTAATAATAGTGCAGAGTGTTTAATACTGAGCGGTACCCACAGTATCGGAAACACATGCAGTAGTGCTGGATTCTTGCTCAATTGTACCCAGCAGTGGTCTCTAACCCTGCCGTGGCCTTCTGCCTAGGTAACCATGGCGTCCAGACCGGCTGTGGATGCCTGGTACGGGGCCAGGGACTGGGCCCTGGAGCAGCAGCCCGGGACGGAGGGCTGGATCAGCAGGCAGGACTATGAGGAGAAAGGGGGGGAGTACCTCAGCGAACACTGGGCCTCCAACGCGTTCGTCTCCATGAAGCTCTCTAAGCCGATTCCCCGCCCTTCGGAACCCGTGGTGTCCACGGCGATCGGGGAAACGCCCATAGCTACTACTGCTGCTACAGCTACTACTGCTGCTACAGCTACAGCTACTGCTACTGCTACAGTTACTGCTACAGTTACTGCTATAGTTACTGCTACTGCTACACCTGCTACCACTACTGCTGCTGCTCCCGGAGTCCCGTCCATTCCTTCCACCACCGTTCCCGCTACTGCGGCGGCCGAGGTTCCGATGCTTACGTCCTAGGATCTCCTTGATTGGGTCTATTTTTAAATGTCATGGCGTAACCACATACACAAATAGGATCAGAGAGACGGAGTGACAATCCATCTGTGGTGGAACACATCATCACCATGAGATATGTGTCTCTGACTTGGCCCACATTAGTGCCAAGGGTTGTCACTGGCCAGCCACTAATTTGAGCCAATCAAGTGCAGCCTTTGCTGTTCCTGTGGTCGGAAGTGTGGTTACTGTTTAATAACTTTGTCCTGTCGGAGGCCAGACGTGTTTTTGGAGATGCTTTGGGGTATTACAGTGACGATCAGACCCCATTCATATTGAATTGGTTCTTAATATATAAATGATAATTTGTGTTTGTTTTATACTTTTTTAAATTTGAATGTGTTTACATAATTTCTGCATAGTGTACTTGATAGTGGTCAAGTGCTCATAGCTTTACAAAGCTTCACAAATAATGTATATGATCAGTTTGGATTTAGTTTTTCAATAAAAAAAATAGAATCCTTTATTTACATATTTTTTGTTTTTCAGTTTCCTTATTTGCTTGACCACATTTGTCCATTCAGAAGTTCATTTTACGAACGGTTAGTTCGCCCTAACGGGCCTAAACAGAAACTAGTTGGCCAAAATGACACCCGTTTGCTAAATATTAAAAACATGCAACAAAAGCAAATATTTACAACACAATTTGTGGTCAAATTAATATATTCTTTCAATAAATCATTCCACTAACTACACAGCCATCAATATGAACTGGTTATACCTTTTAATTTGTGCTATAGGCCTGTGATATTTGTTGATACTTTACATACTTACTTCACATACCATAGTATTCTTTTCTCCGAAGATTTTACTAGAAATACCAAACCCTGCTGCACACGACACCTGCACCTTTGAGACGCCCTGTTGAAATACTGTTAAAATACAGTTTTCTTAATTCATTTTATTCTTATGTGTAGGTCTTTCTGTGGCCATGAACTGCGGTTAAGTAAACTACTCACTACTAACCTGTAAGACCGACAGACTAGACGGATTCACACATTCATGATGGTACAGCTTTTGTACTGCATTCTTTCGTCAACATTTCGTCCCCAATAAAGAATTTCACCCAAACTCTGAAATACTGTCAATTGTTTAATTGTCCAGTCATTGTCCAGTCAAACCAGGTTTTCACCTGGTTTTCCTTCCAAAGTGTTCAAATTTAGAATAGCTGAATACTGTAAATAACTAAATAAAGAGTTGAACGCATTAAGTCCATCAAGAAATGTGATGAGGTTTTTCCTTTATTGTTCGGGCCCAAAGTTGGGATGTGGCACAGGACACCATCATTGGAGATGGCAGCTGACCTGGCACAGTAACAGTGGCCTCTGCCCAATGGACGTTCCTCCAGCGTTAATGTGACAATAACAAGTCCTTACCTGCGCACACTGGAGTCTTGCCTCCTTCATGAGGTTTCGTTGGAATGGAATTATGTACAGCTGCTTCATTCCGACATGGTTTTGTGTAAGGACTCGATCAGTAGTAGCCAAATTCATATGGTTAATATTACTAAATGCTCTCTGATCTGACAATTACTGCTGACCTGGTTTGATCGCATTGTTTGCCAAGACCCCATCTACAATGGCAGCCGCCTTTTCAGCAATAGAGATCTTCTCTCCGCCACCGGTGTGTGGTAGTCTGTGGTTTCTCTGCCATGGTCTCCTACTCTGCCATGACCTCTTACTCCACCACTTGCAAATAGCAACACAGAGGCGGCATCTTTTATAGATGGATGAGGACTGATTGTGGACTGAGGAGTTGTGCAAAGGAGTTTCACACATGCGTTTGAGATGTGTGAACTGTTTTGAAAAAGGGTGTGAGAGCAATGAAAACGTGTTAACACACTTACAAGATACAAGATTTGGATTGGCCATTTGTAACAAGTACATAGGAATGCTTACTTATAAATCTAAACTTGCAAGACAGTGGTGATTGTTGTAGTCCATAGTCTTATTAAACACAACAGTGATGTTGAAGATCAAGTGGATCCCAGTTTCGTTTCTTATTAATCGAGAAAAAAACTGTAATTCGTATATCAAGTGACCAGCGTTTGTTTATGACCTATAACACCCCTGTGCGATAGGTGGCGGTATCGCCAACTATACCCAGCTGGATGCAACTTTTCCTTTAAAATAAATCCCATGAGCCTCTTCTCGATACACCGTTATGAAGAAATCCTATTTATGCTTTACGCTATCAAATAGGTACACCTCCCGGTAAACATCGTTAATGTAATGAACAGAAAACATGTAGAAACAAACGTGTAATACCGATGTCAACACCATTATTGTATTGCTCATGTGTACCACGACCTATATAAACAGAGACGGCGGCCTCTTCATCCGGGCATTCGGAAGGCTTGCACTCTGGGCTACTCACTGAGGACGCTGTTCCTCCACCGCCGCCCAGGGGAAAGTCCCCGGACCCCGAGCAGAAAGTGCTTCGTGTCGGCCTTGCGCTCCACCAGCCTCGTAAGCTGAGACGTTGACTCCAACTGAGCTTGGGTGAATCGTAAGCCGAACTTGTCCATGTGATAGAAATGCAAGTAGGCGGACTACTACGTACTGCATCTAACAGAACGGGGCTCATTCTCTGAATGCTCTTTTTCTTCTTCTTGCACATCATTAATGGACCGCATCGTGTTGTATCATATATGCATTGTAAATTATCTTACAAGTCTGTTTACAGTCGTTTTGGATAAAAGCGTGTGCTAAACGACTGTAATGCAATGTCTTATGGTGCATCGTTAGTTCGTATTATTCTTGAGTGATGTCTAATAATTACCATTCAGGAAACACCAGTTGAATTAACCCTTTAACGCATACCTCGAATCGTTTCATTTAAGCCCTGCTATTGCTAAGTTCCACAAGTATCACAATTTCCAGAGTCATTATTGCAGTTATTGGAGTGCAATAATGTATTTTCTCTCAAATTTGGTATGTAAATGTATAATATTTGTAATTCAAAGTAAACATTGCAATGTCCTTTACCTAACCCTAATGTTAAGAGTTAGGTAATGTCCATTAGATTTAATTTAGAGTTAATTTAGTTATATTTTGTTTATACTAGTTTTGTTTAGTTTGTTGTTGTTTCGTTTAGGTATTAGTATATTTGTGTGTGCATTTATTCCCCCTGTTTCAACCTTAATTTAAAATAAATAAAGTTATCTTGAATCTTGAATTTCATAGGCGTTTCAGACCCCTGGTGGCTGGATATGTTACTGCAAGTCTAAAATAGTTCCAATACAAATATTTATTGTATATATATATAAATCAATATTTTAGCAGATGTAATACAATAAAATGATTGTTACACAAAAATCTTAATTATGTTTTGTTTTAAATCAATTAATTGTTGAGCGTAGCACGCCACGCAATTCATAATTTTCCGTGACGTCACATCATTAAAGGAATGTCCAACTGGATGGAAAAACATGGCTTTAATCGGCTGACCGACAGCTATTCGATAGCTTTTTCATTGAGGTATCTGTATATCATTTAGGTTTAGTTTAGAATAGATTAGATTCCAAGGTATATATATATAGGCAGCATATAGCAGGGGGGGGGGGGGGGCAGCAGGGGGGGCTGAGCTGTCTTCGTGGTGCAGAGTTCAGGGAGATGACAGCTGAGGGGATGAAGCTGTTCCTAAACCTGCTTGACTTTGAACTAAGGTTTCTATGGCGCCTCTCGGAGGGGAGGAGGGCAAACAGTCCATGGTTGGGGTGAGAGGGGACTTTCACTATGTGTTGTGCCATCCTCAGACACCGTTTGTCGTGGGTAGTGTTTATTGCAGGGAGGCGTATTCCAACCGGAAAGCGCTGAGTGCAGTGAAAACCCGCACTACGCATCGTAGTGAAACCACCCTCAGCGTTTTCCGGTCGGAAACGGCAGTTGCCGTACCACACTGTACCACACTGTTCCATTTCAGGGTCTGCAGCCTTAAGGCTGCGGACCCTGAAATGGAACACGGCCTGTGATGCAGTTGGTGAGAATGCTTTCGATGACACACCGGTGAAAGTTCACCAGAATCGGAGGCGACAGGTGGACTTTCCGCAACTTTTCCCTTTAAAAAAAATCTCATGAGCCTCCTTTCGATACACCGTTTAAGAAATCATATGTATGCTTTACGCTATCAAACAGGTACACCTCCCGGTAAACATCGTTAATGTAATGAACATACAACATGTAGAAACAAACGTGTAATACCGATGTCAACACCAAGTATCACAATTTCCAGAGTCATTACTGGAGTGCAATAATGTATTTTCTCTCAAATGTAAATGTATAATATTTGTAATTCAAAGTAAACATTGTAATGTCCTTTACCTAACCCTAACACAATTCAACCACACAATTCATAATTTTCCGTGACGTCACATCATTAAAGGTATGTCCAACTGGATGGAAAAACATGGCTTTAATCGGCTGACCGACAGCTATTCGATAGCTTTTTCAGTGAGGTATCTGTATATCATCATTAAGGTTTAGATTAGATTAGATTACAAGTTCCTAAGCCTGCTTGACTTGGAACAAAGGTTTCTATAGCGCCTCCCGGATGGGAGGAAGGCAAACAGTCCATGGTTGGGGTGAGAGGGTTCTTTCACTATTTTTGGTGCCTTCCTCAGACACCTTTTGTGGTGGGTAGTGTTTATTGCAGGGAGGGGTAATCCAACGATGCGTTGGGCAGTTTTCACCACCCTCTGCAGTGCTTTCCAATCGGAAAGCACTGCAGTGCAATGATTTGAGTAGGGGCGTGATGTGTTCATACCTCCGCACTCTCATCAGGATCCTAGCAGCGCTGTTCTGGATGTATTGCAGCTTCTGGATGTTCTTGGTAGGAGTCCCAATGAGAAGTGCGATATTTCTGAGGTGGTAGAAGGAGGTCTTGCATGTTTGTTTGATGTGGGCCTCAAAGGTCAGGTGAGGATCCATTTTAACACCCAGATTGGTGACAGTTGATGAGAGTGAAATGTTCTGACCGGAGAAGGTGATGCTGGTGATGGAGGATGAAAGGACCTGATGTGAAGTGCCAACTAGAATGGCTTCAGTCTTGGAGCTGTTTAATTGAAGGAAGTGGTGCTTCATCCACACCTTTATCTCCTCCAGGCATGTGGTTATGTTGGATGATGGCAGAGGTGCAGAGGGGGTTGAGTTTGTTCTGATGTAGAGCTGTGTGTCATCAGCATAGCAATGGGAAGATATTCCATGCTGGCTGATGACACGACCAAGGGGGGACATGTATATGGTGAAAAGGGTGGGGCCGAGGACTGATCCTTGAGGGACACCACAGTTCACAGAGTGTGTTTGTGATTTTGCCGCTCCCAAGGTGACGTGCTCAGTCCTCCCGGTGAGATATGAGGTGAACCAGTTTAATGCAGAGTCAGAGAGTCCAATTGTCGAGCGAAGACGATGGAGTAGAATGTCATGGTCGACGGTGTCAAATGCTGCAGTTAGATCCAGGAGGATGAGGAGGGATGGAGATCCGGTGTCAGCTGTCATCAGCAGGTCATTGGTCACCCTGACTAAGGCAATTTCTGTAATGTGGCCCTGGCGGAAACCAGACTGGAATTTTGTGTTTGAGATGTTCGTGAATCTGAATGGCAATTACTTTCTCCAGCACCTTTGATAGAAATGGCAGGTTGGAGATGGGTCTGTAATTAGCCAGGACTTCAGGGTCTAAGGTGGGTTTTTTGAGGAGTGGTTTGATGACAGCAGCTTTTAATGGGTATGGAACATGACCAGACTGGATGAGTGTTTGAGTGGTGATGAGTGGTTTATCACTGAAGTGATCAGGGGACTTATGGCACCAATGTTAGATTTGACCAGGGCTGTGGGAAAGGGGTCCAGAGCACAGGTGGGATCGCCTTATATCTTGCCGAGATTGTGTTGATTTCATAGATAATCTATACTTCATAATACTTCGTAATACGGACATAAATGGACCAAGATGAAAACATTTAGAAAAGGTTGTGAGCCTTTCTTTGTTTTCAGATATCACTCAATATCACTTTATATCACAAGTCCAGTACAGTTACACACGTAGGGATTGATTACACGGCTAACTCATATTTTGCTACTGAAGCTGCTTTAGCTTGGTGATGTGATGTGAAGCAAAACTAACTTTTAACATTTGTTTTTGTTTTAGGGAGCAAGGAGCTTACCACAAAGTTCATTAGACAAAGGGGGGAAAGTGACGCCGGGCAAAAAAGTTCACTGGGGCAAAACAATAGCCCATTTTTCCTGCTGTGTCACCTTCTCCAATCTTCTCAGTTTCCATCCCTGTATTGACATGATCGATAAGTGCTTCCCTTTTGTGATTAGGACAATTCTGGAAAGAATGGACCTGCTGGCATTTGTAAAGCCCATGCAGGCCAAAGAAAAATGGGACAACCTAAAAAAAAAGTATGTACATGTAAAGTGAAATTATATTTGTTTGTTTTAATCATGAAAGTTAATAAAAGCACTTTTGCTGATGTTGTTAACTGCCATGAGTGATTTCCTCTGCCTTAGGATTGCAAATGTCCAGAGTCAGGAGAAGGTGTGAGTGGGAAACACTGCTGCAACTTGGCCGTGGTTTGTCCTCATGGATGAGGTGTTGGGACAGAGGCATTCCATTGCACCCCCTGTCCTGGTTGCCTCCATCCCTGAGGACACACCAGGGCCAAGTTCAGCAGTGGGTGACCAGGAGGAGGAGAAAAGGGAGCCAGAGCCAGCAAGAAGGAAGAGAGGGAGAGATGAAGAGTTTGTAGAGCTGATGAGGGAGGACATGAAATTACAGCGAGAGGCAGAGCAGAGGAAGACAGAACGTCTGTTTACCCTTTTGGAAAGAATTGTAAATAGTATGTAATATAATAATAAATAAAATAAATTTGAATCAATTAGAAGAAATTGTTGAATTGTTTTTCATGTTATTTGTTTATTTCATGCATTTATCTATTTACAACATATACAACTATATACAACAAACATTTGAATAATTTTGAACTTTGGAATTTTTAACCGCATCGTCCATCGGCTGGGTTTGCAGGGCTGGCTATCGACGGCTGCCATGTCACTAAGATATTTTCAGAAGGAGGCAAGAATAAAATGTATGTGTATGTGTACATATATATATATATATATATATATATATATATATAAATAGGAATTAAAACTTCACCAATATTAACCAATCTTTATTTACCTGCCTATGGTTCTCTCTTAGCCGAAATAACATGACACGTTGACGCCGGCGGTGAAGCTCCAGTTCCTTAAGTTCATCAATTATAATGACTAATAAACTAAACTACATACTCCTGTCTGGGGGCATTTTTAATAATCAATCGATTTCCTTCGTATCAACCTCTCTAAACATAAGCTTCTGGGACCATCACCGCGGCTCTGGTCAGAGCGCGGCGACGGTGGGCGTGGCGCTTCGTGACGCAACTGGTGACGCAAACAGGATGTACTATCGAGTAGTGATGGGAATTCCGGCTCTTTTGAGTGAGCCGGCTCATTTGGCTCGGCTCACCAAGAAGCGCCGGCTCTTTCGGCTCCCAAACGGCTCTTCTATTTTACCACATATACCTTTTATTTACATGAAAGTGGTGGTTCTTGATGTCCAGCAATCAGTGGTAAACTGCAGTAGCTTCCTTAACCCTGGCCTGCAGTGAAGCACGTTCTCTATCATACAGTCTTGGAATGATTTTTTGAGAGTGTTTTCCTGCTTGGAGGAACATACATTGGATTGAGAGCCTGTGTGAAGCTTCGGAATCCCTTGTCCTCCACAATGGAAAATGGTTGGAAATCACTTGCAATCATTTTGGCCAATTCTTCATCCACTATGTTCTGTCTTGCTGGGGTCATTCATTGCCTTTGCCATTGCCATTCATTGTATATAAATTGGCTTATTGAGGTCTGTGTAGCTGTTGGGTTTTGGGTACCTGATGCATGGGGGATAGATCCTGTAGCTGCAGCAACAACAGGTGGAGTAGACACACAGAAGCAGAAGCAGGCAGTCTGACCTGCCTTTTTTCTCCCAACTGAACTGGTGGAGGTGGTTTGTGGGCCCTGCTTATGAGAGCTTCATGTTGCAAATTCTGCATTCTGCCTTTGTGTTTGCACAATTGTTAAAATGCAGCCAAATGCTGCTTCTTTTCCTACTTTCACTCATCTTATTTGCGCGACGCAAACTGACACATCCCTCTGTTCAGCTATCAGCACTGACCACACGCCGCCCGTCCCTCCTTATCTATCCTCACGTGATGCACAGCATGACATGCAGTCATGACAGTGACATTCAGTCACTGCGTGTACGCGGAGCACCCGTAAAAAAATCAATAACGGCTCGTTCGCGGGTGCGAGCCGGCTCCCGTCGTTCACTAAAAAGAGCCGGCTCTTTGAGCCGGCTCGTTCGCGACCGACACATCACTAGCGCACGCGCACGCGCACACACCTACGCACACGCACACACATGCACACATGCACACACACACGCACACACACACTACCGATGGTCCGTCTCCGCCCGTCTGCTTTGGGGAGATAACCAGACAGAGATAGATTTACTCAGAGCGAGAGAAAGATTGACTCAGAGAGACAGATTGACTCAGAGAGAGAGAGAGAGAGAGAGAGAGAGAGAGAGAGAGAGAGAGAGAGAGAGAGAGAGAGAGAGAGAGAGAGAGAGAGAGAGAGAGAGAGAGAGATTCAGCTCGAGTAAGCAAGAGGAACTGTGTACAAAGGAGAGAGAGAGAGCGAGGGAGAGCGAGCGAGAGAGAGAGAGAGAGAGAGAGAGCGAGAGAGAGAGAGAGAGAGAAGCGAGAGGCAGTGTGTCAGTGTGCGACAGAAGAAATAGGCGGGTGGAGGAAGAGGAAGGCATACACGCAGGAGAGGAGAGAGAGACACAGAGAGAGAGAGAGAGACGGACAGGGAAGCGGACAAAGGATGACGGAGTCGGAGCTTAAATCGCGCGGCAGTCGGGAGAGCGTTACCAGGGCGCTGAGCCAAGAGAAGATGGGGGGTAGGTAGACACACGCACGCGCACATACACAAAAACGCGCTCGCGCACACACACATACGCGCACACACGCGCCTTCACCATGGTTTCCACATGCGTGCCATGCGCTCTTGGTGTGATCCGGCTGATGTAATAGCCGCATTGGGAGCTGATCAAGCACGCTTGACTGTCGTTCAGCCGGTTTTTGGAATACATGGAATACATTTCAGGAATACATTTGACAGACACCTTACACCTTGCACACCGCTCGTCAATACAAACCGCTCTACAACCACACATACACACGCACACGCACACACACACACACACACACACACACACACCACACACACACACACACACACACACACACACACACACACACACACACACACACACACACACACACACACCACACACACACACACTTACGTTAATTACTAGTTCTAGAGGGGGATGGAGGAATATTCTGGAGAGAGAATGCCGAATTGATTTCAATTATTAAAAAATAAATACACAGGCATGCTCACCTCACACACACACACACACACACACACACACACACACACACACACACACACACACACACACACACACACACACACACACACACACACACACACACACACACACACACACACACACACACACAGACGTGTTCAGTTGGTATTTAAATAAACCTGCCATACCTAAGTGATGGCTAGTCTGCAGGGTTACCATTGAGGTTTAATTAATTGAACTTGATGGATCATGCCAAATACACACCTCAGTACGATGAGTCATGAACCAAAAAATTATAATTTTACACCGACCACAATAAGCTGTAGTAAGCTGGCTGTATTTAGAAAATATAACTGCTATTACACAATTATACTGAACGGCACTACAATTATACAATTATACTGTGGCCAACACATGCCAATGTTCTGGCTTATCAGGACGCACCTTAAGGTACCGCCTCGGTTCCACTCATTCAGCTCAACAGATTATAACTTCTGATTTGATTCAAATATTATTATGAGACAATACTCTTTTCATCCACATATTTGAAACTAATTCAGTGTCCCACACTGGTGCGCTGTCGGTGTGTGAACCTCACTCCCCGACAGCTTAAAATACGTTCTATCTTGTAGCAAGAGCCTCCCATGCCGGGAACCGTGAGTTCGAGACCCGTGTGGAACACTCACGGTTACACTAACAAGGGCAGTGCTTAAACAGACAAGCTTTAGCTTCATCGCTAGAGCTTGTCTTTTAGGTGTCGGGTAGTGAGATTTTACTTCACTTCCGTGACACGTACACATACTGAAACTCATCTTGTGACGGTTGATCTCCTCTTACCAATCCCAGCAGCGGAGGACACACCCGGCGGAGACGACCCCAAGCCCCCCTCCCCCTCCACCCCCATGGTCCCGGGCGCCTCGCCGGAGGCGGAGCCGTCGTCCGGCGGGAAGATCGAGCTGCGCCGCAGCATCACCCTGGGCAACGGCGTGGGCATGATCATCGGCACCATCATCGGCTCGGGCATCTTCATCACGCCCACGGGCGTGGTCAAGGAGGTGGGGTCCTCGGGCCTGTCGCTGATCGTGTGGTCCGTGTGCGGCCTCATCTCCACCATGGGCGCGCTGTGCTACGCCGAGCTGGGCACCACCATCACCAAGTCGGGCGGCGACTACACCTACATCCTGGAGGTGTACGGCGAGCTGGCGGCCTTCCTCAAGCTGTGGGTGGAGATGCTGATCATCCGGCCCTCGTCGCAGTACGTGGTGTCCCTGGTGTTCGCCACCTACCTGCTGAAGCCCCTCTACCCCACCTGCCCTGTGCCCGACTCAGCCGCCAAGCTCATCGCCTGCATGTGTCTCAGTGAGTTGATTGAGTTGATTGAGTTGATTGAGTTGATTGAGTTGATTGGCCATGTCTCACGGTCCGGTCTCACTCTTGCATCTCTGAATTGCATGAAAGTCAAGGATAACAATTTGTGTTCTTGCGCAAATGAAGCCTTTCGGTGAACACTCAAACACACTGTCCCTGATTTGACTGATTTGACTGATTTGACTGTCCCCCTTCCCGTTCCAGCAACTCTGACGTTTGTCAACTGTGTCAGCGTGAAGGCGGCCACTAAGGTCCAGGATCTGTTCACCGTCTCCAAGCTGCTCGCCCTGGCCATCATCATCATCTTCGGCTTCATCCAGATCGCTACAGGTGGGTCACAAATGGGCAAACATACCCTGGGCTTGAACCTAAAAAGGGGTTATGTATAGTATAGCTCTGCAGACTGAACAAGGGGCTGTACCGCCAGGCGGACAGGGAATTCCTCCCTTCGCTGTTTATTTTGAATTGGTAAACAGCAGGGAATTAGCAGGGCGAGAATATTGGCCATGTTACCACACGGTGGATTAGCCAGGACATCGTTGGGGATCTATGACAAACCCTGCCCTGCGACTACTGTGGAGCTCTGTGTCATAAGGGAATTGCTTAGTTATCTTTAGTGTGTTGTCAGTTATTCTTTGTTTGTTTTGAATATTCAAGATTCAAGATTCAAGATGTTTTTATTGCAATTTGCAATAAAACAATGAAATGCTCACTCCCCATTGCTTACTCCACAGTATGAATTTCCTAAAACAATACAATACTAAACTAAACAATACTATGCTATAAACAACACTATATACTACCTATGATATGCTATACTGTAATCTATAAATAGTACTATATACGATACTATGGACATATATCATATAAACAACACTATGCTATTACAATACTGTACACAATAAAAATAACAATAAAGTGACTGATGGATGATATATACATATGGTCAATTGTGCAAAAAGCCTCCAAAAGAAACTTTTAAAGTGCCAGTAGTGCAGCAGCATCTTGAATACAGTGCAGAACCGTGCAGTCGGGGTAATGAGTCCAGAAGGTCCAGCAAAAGTAGGAGAGTGTAATGTTATGAATATGACACATAGACAGAAGATGGTGAACGCACACGGTGGATCGGCCAACAGGTTAAAATACACCAAAGTTGCGGAGCAGGGAGCATCTCGAGGTCTCCCTTACCGAAGGAAGAACATTGGTGGCATTGATGGCTTTTGGAAAGCACCCAGAATCTGCGTTGAAATCAAAGAGGGGGGTTTGTCCTTCGGTTTTTATTCATTCACACTGCAACCGCAATCATCACAGTTGTGTCTTTAATGATGATCACCGATTGATGAATGATCATTTACTCACAAGAGTAACTCTTGTGAGTTAGTTTGGCAGGTAGGTAGCAGAATGAGAACATTTATGAGTTTGTGAGTGTGTGTGTGTGTGTGTGTGTGTGTGTGTGTGTGAGAGAGAGAGAGAGAGAGAAAGAGAGAGACACATTTCTTTGTGACACATTAAGGTTGTGTGAAATGCTACACTTTTACATCTCTTTGTAGAAAAAAACAGATTCTTAGTAATGAAATATTACTTCAAAGTCAACCAGTAGATATCTTTGCAGGCATTATCTTTTCATATGTCAACATTGCGACAAACATTAGTCAACCTTTCTGGAATAGAGCCAAAACAGGATTTGTTTTAATGAACTATATTGTATTACATAATACACTTAATTCCTTTGTAGTTATAAGAGCAATTACCACGTCATCAGTTATGTCTGATTATACGGTGAAACTCATGTTTTAACTGTCAAAATAACATCCACTTCAGTATTCCTTGTGAACATGCGAGAAATACAACTCCATCTTTAGGGTTTTCAAGGCTTCACAGGCCACACCCACCATTATGGTGCTCTACACTGCGTTGCCATGGAAGCTAGGCGGCACAGCCTTGTCGGCTGTTGTCTAGCTGGTTTTCCTATTCAGACGCGGCTCAAGACAGCGAGGCGGAAGAGAATAGGGAGAATAATCTTGAGGAGAGAGAGAGAGTTTCTTTCAGCTAGAAAAGGAAAGAAAAAAACAAATGTAAAATCTGGGTGGTAAAATAGCCCATAGCAAAAGCATAGGAGTAAAACAGAGGGTTAATCTCTGGAGGTTATTGACAGAGCTATACAGGGTCCAAAATGAACACCTGCCACCAGTACTGCCAATGGCGGATAGATTTTACCATTAAGCGGGTATAAGCAGGTTTACATATTAAAAACAATTGCTTGGCCAGTAGACTGTGGCAGGTAAAAAGACACAATTCATTACAGTACACTGCTTGGACTGTGGCTGAACAACCAAAACAAGCTGTCAGGTTAAAGCAATTTGTACACCATGCTGATGGTGTATAATTATATTGTCATTTACGGCATTGGTGCAGAGAGTCTAAGTCTTTATACGAACACACTATTATTGTAGCCTATATTATATGTAGCCTATATTGTATGCATCACACCAGAGGTACAAGACAGTTATAAGAATATAAAATAATTTGAAATAAATACATAATATAAATAATATACATAATATATATATAAGTAACATAATAGATTTTGTTATTATTCAAATCTAATACAAAGGTTTTTATCTTTATTTTTAACTTTTTATGAGTTGAGTTGACTGGTTGCTGTAATGTTAGTGGTGTCATTTTGTATAAAGTAGTGCACTACAGTCCGCCATTACAGACGAGTCACATGGTGAAGCAGTGAGGCTGTGCAAATGAATGGAGAGTGAGACTATATTTGTAGTCTCAACCACAACTGTGTGTGGTGTGTGTGTGTGTGTGTGTGTGTGTGTGTGTGTGTGTGTGTGTGTGTGTGTGACAGCTTCAGACTGTCACATAGTTTGTCAATTGACACCCAGCAACCTGCTACGGTCTATAGCAATTATAGATCTGTTGAAGTGTACAGACGGCAAATGCCAGCCTTTTGTCTTCAAAAGACAGACAGCCAGAGACAGATAAAGGAGGGTTGAGGCAGCATGCAGAATGCGGCGCTTTGCGGTGAAATTGCAGCACCACCTTCTGTGTTTATAAATCAGTTTATAAGTAATCAGTTTATAAGTCATTCCAATCAAGTCAGGCTTGCTGCTACTTGTTGATACCCTCACCTGAAAAACACGTGTGTCGTGGTTAGATTGCTGGCTTATAAAGTAGATATTTCACAGTCAATTTTCGATTAAAACCTTCACAAAAAAAATAATAATAAAATGTTAGATGTTAAAGCCAAGGTCCCTTTCTCCCTTACCTTGATTCATTGCGACAAACAAACAACGACAAAATACTAACTACCTCACTGGGACATTTATATTATGGGCAGATGATATCAATGTCCCACATAATATAAAATGTACTCAAATAAACTTTCCCTGAGCAAACAATTGTTTTAAAATGTAACCCTGAACTTAGTTTTACTGGCCAATTGGTCAAATATATCCGAGAACCCTTATTTTATTTTCAACACGTTTGTACCTTGAAATGTGATTGTATCTGACGTGTGGTTTGACTCAGTCCTCTTGGTCTCATGTCTCCGGTGTGTCCTCTGTGTGTGTGTGTGTGTCCAGGGGACGTACCCTACCTGACCCCCGAGTTGGCCTTCGAGGGCAGCAAAATGGGAGTGGACAACATCGTCTTGGCCCTGTACAGTGGCCTCTTTGCTTTTGGGGGCTGGTATGTTTTGTTTTGACTGTATTTAGGCCCATAATACATGTAGGGTCTCTCACCATGATGACAATGATGACGCGTGATTCGTGTTTTTTTCCCCTGCAGGAATTACCTGAATTACGTGACGGAGGAGATGATCAACCCAGAGAGGTGACTTACAGTATATGGGCTGAAGGTTGGGTTGACCACATTGTTCTAGGGCAATGTGGGCGATGTGGAAATAATGGAAATAATCAATCAATCAATACTAAATCACCATAATCCTGAGGAATCGTGCACAATATTGATAAATATCGGGATATGAATTTGGATTTTAAATCGTTCATTCATCATCATTCTTAATAGTCTGACTGAGGGTCATTACATTGAATTGTATGCACAGTATGGTCTCATACTAAAACTAGTTGTTCCTTTCTCTCTGACGTTTAAAACCTCAACTTTAGAGAGAGATGTTCATGCCATCTTGTTCTAATAAATTTATGCTATTAAACTAAAGATATCGACTCATGGTAACTCAATATCGTCATTTCTTGATGATGCAATACCATTCAAAAACGACAATATTGAATTACTGCCAAGCCCTGCATTGTTCTATACAAATTTGCTTTGAATCTCACAAATCTGGGGCTAATCGCATATAGCAGTTGGTCCAGGAGGTGTCGCCATTTATATGATATACATGGCGACACCTCATAGTCCAATCCTTGTAGAAGTAGTTCTGGGACCTACCTACAAATTGGCCAATTGTCTGTTCTGAGCTGACCCCACATGGCCCCCTTTAGAAACACATAAGTGGGCGGGGCCGGGAGGTCACCCAAGGAGGTCACCCTGAGTCAGAAGGCTTTCTGTGATAGGTCACGCTCACTGCCACGCCCCTCTTTTTGTCCAATCAGTTGGCCCACAACCATCCTACCCTGCAAATCCATGCTTTGTTTGATATCGTGTTGACGGACACACAGACAGATATATAAATGTGAAATAATTGTAAGATAGAAAAGCATGCCTACATTTATCTCAATCGCCCCAATCACGTCTGTTGAACATTTTTTTTAAGTCAATTAACTTTGACCCCTGACGTCCCCCCCCCTACTTAGGAACCTGCCTCTGTCCATCATCATCTCCATGCCCATCGTGACGGTGGTGTACGTGCTGACCAACATGGCGTACTTCACCACCATCTCTCCAGCTCAGATGGTTCAGTCGGAGGCTGTGGCGGTGGTGAGTCTACCCCCCCCCCCCCCCCTCCCCCCCCCTCGTGGAATTGAACCGGAGAACAGCCAGTGAAAAATTCATAGTCATAGTTATATGAATCGCTATTATATGACTACTATATAGCTATAGTAGCTACTATACTACATAATATAGTTTAGTTTAAATATTGAAATAGTTATATTATTGTAATAAGTATGTAAATAAGTGTCATTATAAAAAACAATTTGATTCCATTTTCTAAAGAAAAAGTAAACGTGATTTGGCAAAGTAAATAATGGTAATTATAGTGGTGGCTGATAAGCCCTTATAGGCATACACAGATCACAACAAGTTTAGCTTGTCCAATAATAAGATGTGCTTTTGTAAGTGTAGTGTTTTTGCATGTTGCGTTTTTGTTATCTTGAATTCTTTGGGTGAGTATTTGTAATTAGTATGTGTGGTGATTGTGGTCCCTGGCAGACCTTTGGGGAGTACCATCTTGGAGTGATGGCCTGGCTCATCCCCGTGTTCGTTGGGCTGTCCTGCTTTGGTGCCGTCAACGGGTCCTTGTTCACGTCTGCACGGTGTGTGTTGTACGCACGCACGCACACACACGCACACGCGCACGCGCACGCGCACACGCACACGCGCACACGCACACGCACACACACACACACACACACACACACACACACACACACACATAAACAGACACAGAAACACACACACACACACACGCACACACACACACACACACACACACACACACACACACACACACACACACACACACACACACACACACACACACACACACACACACACACACACACACACACACACACACACACACACCTCAACTGCTCATATATCTCATATATCATATATCCCTGCACATCCAGCAGTGGTGTCTGCAGCTACCCGGCACAATGTCCCCCAGAGGGTGATGCTCATATACTGTTGAGCTCTTTTTCATTCTTCTTTTCCTATTCTCTCATAGGCTGTTTTATGCCGGCGCTCGCGAGGGACAGCTTCCAGCCGCTCTGGGATTGGTCCACACTGACCAGTTCACCCCCGTTCCTTCCCTCGTCTTCTCAGTAAGAATCCCCGGAGAGAAACACTTTATTATTAGGAATGTTGACCGTTCTGGGTCAACTTTTATTCAGACAGAGAATGAAGAAATAAATAAAATACAATATAAAGTGAGAGATAAGAAAGATGTTGAATTTCATCAGCATCCATAAACATGCAGCGGCATGCTGATGCTAGAGAGGCATTTCAGTTTTTTTAGGGTGGAGAATAGCTGAAAATAGCTAATGCATTTATCCAAAGCAACTTGCAACAGCGAAGTAAGATCCACGTCATTAATGAGCAGCTAGGGGTTATTTTGCTGAATCTCGGGCATCTTACAGGTAGACTAGTGCAGACATTGGGATTGGGATCCCAGACCCTTTCGTCTGAGAGACCCTGACCCTGTCTTTTCTCCTCCTTGTCCCTCCCTCCCCCTCCCCCTCAGTGTCTGCTGTCCATGATGTACGCCATCTCCCAGGATATCTTCTCTGTCATCAACCTCTTCAGCTTCTTCACCTGGCTGTGCGTGGGCATGGCCATCGCCGGCATGATCTGGCTGAGGTTCACCAAGCCGGAACTCAGGCGACCCATCAAGGTGCGCTTGGCCTACGACTCACCTACACACTCCCACTTGGCCTCTGACTCACCTACACACTCCCACTTGGCCTACACTCACCTACACACTCCCGCTTGGCCTCTGACTCACCTCCATACTCCCGCTTGGCCTCTGACTCACCTCCACACTCCCGCTTGGCCTACGACTCACCTCCACACTCCCGCTTGGCCTACGACTCACCTCCACACTCCCGCTTGGCCTCTGACTCACCTCCACACTCCCGCTTGGCCTACGACTCACCTCCACACTCCCTCTTGGCCTACACTCACCTACACACTCCCTCTTGGCCTACACTCACCTACACACTCCCTCTTGGCCTACGACTCACCACCACACTCCCTCTTGGCCTACGACTCACCTCCACACTCCCGCTGCGACGCCTGTTGGCTCTGTTGTTGAAAGTGGCTTTTCATATTGTAATGTCAAAATCACACACACACACACACCTCAAAGTAGTTGTAGTAGGGATTTCGTTTTTTTCTTTATGTTAACATTTAAAGAGATTTGGAGATTTGAAAAAAATAAACCTTGGGTTTAATAGTTACTTAGAGATCTTTGTCAGTGAAGTTTTAGGTATAGAGGCTGACGGTCGGCGATGTCCGAGAGCAATTCTCAAGGCTTTGAACAAACGAAAATAATCTGAAAGACAAATGACGCACACCCTGCGTCACCACCGCGTATCCATTTGAACTTGGTTTTCAAAGCTCATTCAAAACCCCCAAAATAATTCTCAAGTGGTACTCTCGCGTGTTTCTACCGATTCTCAGCCCAAACACGTTCAAGGATATGTTTTCAGGGATGACAGCCTTTTATCATCCTCTCGGGTTTCCATGGTTGCAATCTCATCTTCTCGAAAGTACGCGAGATAAAAGCAAAACAACACGTGTTTATCTACGGGAGCGACCGTTCATCCAAAAGAACCTGGATCGTATCTGATCAAAGCTCCTGAATATAAAAGGCTCTGTTGGATGGAACAATGCCCAGCCTCATAACTATATTATAAACAATGGAATAATATAAACCAGGCATTCATCTCATCTGCTGCGTATATATGCATGTGAAGTATTCCGATTGGTAGATGTCTATAGTCCATTGTCACTTGTGGTACTAGTCATGTGTTTAGCTCTGGTTTCAACCCCAGGTGTACCATCTTAACAGATTGTGATTCCTAATTAGACTTTTTTTTTAAAATCAAAATGTGCAGAAATTCACCGCCACCACCCCATCAACACCACCCACTCCTCCACCACCACCACCACCACCCTCATCACAGACTCCCCATCCCATCCACCTCCTTCACTTCCACCCTATCACCTACTCACCGACTCCCATCACCTACATCCCCCATCACCTCCACCTCCACCCACCACCACCACATACTCCCCATCACTTTCACCACCCCATCACGACTCCCTATCCCCTACTCTCCGACTCCCATCACCCCCATCCCACCATCACCTCCACCATCACATACTCCCCATCACTTCCACCACCTGCTCCCACCACCACCACCACCACCACCGCAACCACCACCTCCGCAACCACCTTCACACTGAATGAACGGTCTCCTTTCTTTGTTTCCGCCCCCCTCTCGCTCCTCAGATCTTCATCGGCGTCCCCATCGTGTTCGTTGTGAGCTGCGTCTTCATGATCTGCGTGTCCTTCTGGGCCGCCCCGAAAGAGTGTCTGATCGGCTGCGGCATCATTCTCACGGGAATCCCCGCTTACCTGCTGGGCTCCAAGTGGAAGAAGCCGCATGTGGTCAGGAAGATGCTGGGTGAGCATTTACCGATCCTGTCTCCCCCTTGTGTGTTTTGTTCCCCCGGGGGGGGGGGGGACGGACGGACGAGGTTGGGGCCAGAGACGGTTTATACCAGAGCTACACATTCACATTCAGCTAGGCTCCAGAATTGATTTAATCTTGATCTAGTCTAATTGTATTTGTGTCTCTCTAGACCCCATTCAATGCATTGTTGTTGTCAACCTTTTCTTCTAGAATCAGACCAATGTGTATGTAGGACAATTATGTTCTCCGGTATGAGCCAAACACAAACACAAAGCAAGAAGGACGACGTTATGTAAATAACTGACGATGTGAGTCGGTTGTGTGTGTTTTTTTTTCCCTTTAGCAATCTTCACCACATTCTGTCAGAAGGTCTTCATGTCAGTTCCCGAGGAGAAGGATGCGTCGGACTGAGAGAGAGAGAGAGAGAGAGAGAGAGAGAGAGAGAGAGAGAGAGAGAGAGAGAGAGAGAGAGAGAGAGAGAGAGAGAGACATTCTTCACTGGACCGCTTCTGTGTGTGTGTTCCTTCCTTTAGTGTCCTTGTGTGTGTGTCACGGTGGTCTTGATGTCCCAGAGTTTACGTTGACCCACCACCACCACCACTAGATGCTGCTTTCTAAATAACGGACCATGTAAAACGTTCCTCAGTGTGCCCTACATTGTGTTGATATGTGCCGCCTTACGACGCAAGGTCTGGCGATTGTACCTGTACATCTGTTTACTTTTTATTATTGCGGAATTGACTGTGTTTGTCTCGTGCAGGGCCAGTTAGAAAATGTTTATTCCGCGTTTGACGGCATTGGCGTAGACAGAAGTGGCTGTTTTGGTGGTTATATGTGATATAACGGTCAACACACTGTGTATGTGACTCATTGTATATGTACAAATGCCATTTGACTAGTGATGTTTAGCCGTGGCCGTGGTTAAAACCTTTTTTTAATCTATTTTTTGTAATATTTATAAGCCCCATTGGCCGATTCTGCGTTTGTTTGACTCCTAGTAATATCAAGTATGAATGTTTTGTAAGGTTTACACAAAAAAATTGTTTAACAGTTACACCGACAATTTAAAACATAGTTGGGTTGTACAGCTACACCCAACATGTAAACACATCCAACACAGTACAACACACAACACAAGGTACACAGAAAATAACTACAAGAACGTACTACAAGTTATTTTTAATAACAGTCAAAGGTACGGGTCAACTATTCCAAATATTTCCGCACAAACACACGCACACACACACACTTGTGTATTTATTTATCATTTAGACGAAAAGCAAGATAGTCACTGAGTAGCCTGAGCCAACCACCGAGCTGAAGCACAGTACATAAGAGCACAACGTTCGGAGAATGTTAACAGTGGCAAACGGTATAGTCGAGTTTAGTGTAACACAAAGCACTGCCTTAGTGTCATGTTCAGGTTGGTTGTGTATCGCTAGTGTAGAGGTAGATGAGAGAGGAAGGTTCCGGATTATGAAGGAAGATGTTTTTTTATTTGATGATGTTACAAGCTCAGACATTTATTGTAATTGTATTTATTATTGTTTCAGTAATATCTTTGTTATTGAAAAATCGTTATTTGTACAATGAAGCACTGTTATGTGTATGTCACTGGCCATATCATTAAAATATTTTTGTTCAAAGATTTTGACATGAACAACATGATCTATGACATCTCAAGATAGGAAATGATCTACAGTCATCTAGCAGACTCTTATCCAAAGTGAAAGTGGAAATTGAAGCAGACAATAATCAATATACGTATGTTGAGTCTGATATTGTATAGTCCTCTGAGCAACTAAAGCAAACAAATGCTAATCCAACCAGGGCCGTCTGGGATATATGCGAGGCCCTGTGCGTAGTCGGAAGTTCGAGGCCTTTATAATGATGCACTATTCATAGTTTTCACTCACGTAACTCGCGGGGAGCCATAGGAGGGCCAAACACCATTCAGAACTGCAGTGCATTTTACAGGACTGAAGCACAGGCCTGTCAATTTGCCATCCGTTTCAAGCCACGACCGTTCCGAATGACCTCTCTAAGAAGAACATATCTTTGAAGAAAAACAAAGATATTTGAACAAACTACATTTTGGGCACTTGCGATCCATTCAAAATTCAAGATTCAAGATGTTTATTTGCCATATGCAACAAGTATAATGGAATGCTCCATGAGGGAGAATGCTCCCTCATATGGATCCATATATATATGTAACGAACGCCAGCAGGTGGTGCACTGGTAAACCTCACTCCCCGACACCTAAAAGACGTTCTAGCAATGAAGCTAGAGCCGGTGGGTTTAAGCTTCTCAAGAGAGCACGTAAGAGCATCGCCTCTCATGCCAGATGTCGCAAGTTCGAGCCCAATGCGGGACACTCACTGTTACATATATTCAGCACCCGCCCTGCAGTATTTCAATCACTTAAAACAGCGTTGAATATATGTACAGATATGTACAAGATTCAAGATTTTTATTTTCCATATGCATAACTCAAGTCAAGTCAAGTTTATTGTCACTTCACAGTTTACAAGTATAAAGCAGTGGGTGAAAATCTTATGTGCAATACCCGACGATAGTTAGCAGTTATAAAAAATAAGATAAAAATAGATAAAAATAGAATGAAAATAGAATAAAACAGAATAGAATAAGTTTAAAAAATAAAAATGCAATTTATAAAATGCAATATATCGGCACAGAAAAAGAGCAATATGTATATATAAATCAATGTAATAAAATATACATTGTTATATGCTATAGGCCCTTGTTCAGCAGCCTGATGGCCTGACTGTGGAAGCTATCTCGGAGTCTATTTGTACGGCACTTGATACTGCGGTATGGCTTGCCTGACGGTAAAAGTGAGTAAAGTTCGTGGCTGGGGTGGGCAATGTCTTTTATGATGCGTTTGGCCTTGGCCACTCACCGCTGGTTGTATATATCCAGGAGGGAGGGGAGCTCACCTCCAACAATATACTGGGCCGTCCACACCACCCTTTGAAGCGCTCTGCGCTCGATTGCGGTGCAGTTCCTGTACCAGGCGGTGATATACCCTGTAAGAAAACTCTCGATGGTGCCGTTATAGCATGTTCTCAGGATGCGGGGGCCCATGCTGAATTTCCTCAGATGCCTGAGGAAATACAGGCGTTGTTGGGCCCTTTTCACCACGTGTGTGGTGTGCGTGGACCATGTGAGGTCCTCGAAGATGTGCACGCCGAGGAACTTGAAGCTGCTGACCCTCTCTACTGCAACACCGTTGATGGAGATAGGGCTGTGCTCTCTTCTCTGCTTCCTGAAGTCCACGATCAGCTCCTTGGTCTTCTTGACGTTGAGGGCGAGGCTGTTCTCCTGGCACCACTGCTCCAGCGATCCGACCTCCTCCCTGTAGGCTATCTCGTCGTCGCCGGCGATCAGGCCCATCACTGTCGTGTCGTCAGCAAACTTGATGATGACGTTGGAGCTGTGCATAGCCATGCAGTCGTGGGTGTAGAGGGAGTAGAGGAGAGGGCTCAGCACACATCCCTGGGGGACTCCCGTGTTGAGGGTCAGTGGCTCTGATGTGGTGCTGCCCATCCTCACCACCTGGCGGCGGTCCGACAGGAGGTCCAGTATCCAGCTGCATGTGGATGGGGCACACCTAGCCCTCTAAGCTTGGTGTCGAGCTTGGCAGGAACTATCGTGAGGAACAAGTACAATGGAATGCTTAGTCCCCATTCCCTCCCGCGGTATGAATTTCTATAACATACATATATGTTGTGGAGAATCCCTTCCCTTAAATAATAAGTACATTTGTTGAAAGAAGGAAACAACAATATATAGCTGATGGTACAGTATCAGAATGCCTTTATTGTCATTGTAGTACAAGTACAAGTATAGTAGTATAAGAATAGTTTAGCAATCATCACAACAGTCTTAAAAACAACAATTGAAAAATGTACATTAGTTCAAAAACAAAGCAAAATAAACGTTTAAAAAAACAATGCCATATAAAATTGTATATAAACATTGCGTGGCCCTAGTGTAATGAGAATACAACACGTTTCAAGTACTCAAGGGTTTTCTAGTGAAGCCTGTATTCATATTTAATGGTATATTAAACATGAAGCACGTTACACCTCTTCTTCAGCGACCAGAGCCCATTTACCCTTTTGATCGTCAGAGTTAATTTTGAATAAGTTCCTATATTATCAGCCTAAACTGCATATGTCAACGCTGTGTGATGATACAAGATTAAAATATGTTTTATTGTCCATTTGCAACAAGTACAATGGAATGCTTACTCCCCATTCCCTCCCGCAGTATGAATTTTTTAAACAATACTATAAAAAATACTATATACAATAAAGATTAACATAAAAAGAACAATATAGTGACGGATGATATTTACATGTTTTGAATTGTGCAAAAAAAGACCAATGCTGATCACCACAAACTCCACTTTCGAGAAACAAAAAATAGTCTCTACAAATTGAAGAATGCATCAGCAAAGTTAATAAGTTTGGCAAACAACAAAGAAGAATGGGAAGAAAGGAACGACCTTGTCAAGAAAGCAAAAACCAAGATGACCAAAATACAAGGACCAGTGTGGGACATGAAAGTGGTATGGCAAACAATCTAACCAAATTAAAACATAAGGATGAATGTTAAAAAACAGATTTAAGAGAAAGAATTGATCTTATGAAAGATAAACCAGATATCATCGCAGTCGTAGAAGGTTCCAAAAAATGGATGCTGACTAGAAAATGAATGGATATGATTAATTTACTCATAATCTATCATCAAACATAGGAAGAGGCATGGTATTGTACACCAAGACTGACTTGGATGCCACAGTTCTTCAGTTTGAAGAAAGCATGTTCCTATCCCTGAATACAAAAAATATAAACAGAAGCCCTCAGTCAGATGAACAGAACAGCAACAATCTTAATAACACGAAAAATACATTTTTATGACTCAGGTCAAAGTCCCAAAATCATGGTCGGCAGTAAAATAAATTGGACTGACTACACATCAAATGTTAAAGAAGAAACCACATTCCTTGATGCCATCAAAGTTACATGACACAACATGTAACAGAACCAACCCTTGGTCACAATGGACAAGAACCATCATCGATTAACTTGATTGTCACAAATGAACCGGATCTGGTGTCCAATATCGTCATTGAAGGACCACTTGGAAAGAGTGACCATTGTTGTTTGAATTTCAAGATAAACTGCAGCAAGCATGTACACGACTACAGAAAATCAATATATCTATATGATAAAGGAAACTATACAGCAATGTTAGAGGAACTTGAAAATACTGATTGGGAAAAAGCAAGGACAAGGTCAAGAACAGGAATCTCAGACTTATTAAAAGATGAATCAGGAACAGTCGATGATAAAGCTACGGACGACAAAGACATAGCTGAAGTACTGGCTAACTTCTACAGCATAGTATTCACAGATGAACCTACAGGTCCAGTCCTGCAATCTACACACCCATTTCAGACAGAGAAAATAACAATGTGTGAAAATACTCAAGAAGCTAATGAAACTAAAAACTTCAAAATCCAGTGGACCTAATGGGATTCACTCACAAATTCTGAAAGAAGCTGCCAAGCCTTTGACAAGATTGTTTTCATGATTTAAAAAAATACCTACAGCTTGGGAAACTGCCATATGTCTGGAAATCAGCAAACATCACGCCAATATTCAAAAAAGGTCGTAAGCAACCGCAAGTAACTATCGTCCTGTAAGCCTCACATGTTTTCTTTGTAAACTCCTAGAATCCTTGATTAGAGAAGACATTGTTTCCTATAGGAAACTCCACCAAATTTTTAGCGAAAAGACAATTTGGCTTCATCAATGGAAGGTCTACAACCCTGCAACTCCTTTATCTGATGGATGAATTGATGAAGATCATCGATTCCAGTCTAAGTATAGATATATGCTACCTAGACTTTATGAAAGCATTCGACAAAGTACCCCATCGTCGTCTAGTATCAAAGCTGCACCATTATGGAATAAGGGGGGAACTCCTTATCTGGATGACAGACTTCCTTTACCAAATAAGACAGAGAGTTGTCATCAATGGTCAAGCATCTTCATGGTGTAATGTGACCAGTGGTATCCCACAGGGCTCAGTTTCGGACCATTGCTATTTGTGTTATACATAAACGATCTACCTGATAGCATACTATCCCCATCATATCTGTTTGCTGATGACACAAAGGTGTATAGAGCGATCTCATCAGAACAAGATCGTCAAGGTGAACTTGTAGTAATTTTTGTTGTTTAAAGACACATCTCATGTCCCATCATGCTCTGCTCCTCCCAGAGCCTAACCTTGTGTGTTTTGTCTTGACATGTGACCTGTACCATGGCGGCTGCCAAGCTGCTGCTGCCTGGGTGGTGCAGCGCATTGCCTTCATCACCTTTTTCATGTGTGTGCTGTGTGACTACATCAGCCAGCTGCTTCTCCACAGCAACAAGACAATTAACAATAGAACAGATCTGACAGGTTACTGTTACTCTATCATCTCAATGGTGGATATGAATGTGTAGTCTAGTGGTTAGGGTTCCACTTTTAGCCAAAAGACTCTTAGGGTTTGATCCTATTCTGTTTTTACAAAATCCTCAAATGGACCGGATTAATCTTATACCCCTTGTCTACTGATGTTTACTATAGTTGTCAAAATTGTGAGTTTATAATAATATGTTGAAAGTGAATGCAAATTATATATATATATATATATATATATATATATATATATATATATGTTTAGGGTTGTTCTGTAGTGTTGAAAGTGAATGTAATATATATATATATAAAATATGAAATATATATGAAATATATATATGAAATATATATATGAAATATATATATGAAATATATATGTGTAGTGTTTACTGTAGTACCCAGTGTTATAGAGTTGGCTGCTACAGTCAACCCTGCAGCACTGGCTACTCTTCCACTAGACAATTCTAGGTACTACCTAGTTTTATGTTGTCTGTAGTACGTATTGTACTTCCAATAGTATTTTGTAGATGTATTAAACAGAATTGTTCTCTGTGTTTCAGAGGAGGAGATGTTGTAGATCATAGCTCTTGATGCTTGGTGCTCTTGTCCAGGAACCTTAACTTCCAGACCCACTTCAACAAGAGGTGGTGGTGCCTGTGAAGAGGAGCCCATGGCCGGGGCTCTTTGCCAGTTTCCTAATCTTGGGGGGGGGGGGGGGGGGGGGGGGCAGGGATGGTGGTTAACCAGGGGTATATTTAACATCACAAATCATATGATTTTGTTACATAACAAGTGATATTTAACATCACAAATCACATGATTTTGTAACCTTAATTACGTGACGTTGGATAGGACACACCAGGACTTGAACCCCGGTCTCCTTGAACCCCAGTCTCTCTCGACTGCACCACGGAGATCCAGGTTATGAACAGCTCCAAAGGTATATATTGAGATTTCATTTTCATTTAAACACATTGCTAAGGAGACAAACCTCAGGAGGACTCAAACTCTTATCTCCAGGGATGATGCTTACCAGCTTACTCCTCTAGGCCCCAGAGGGGCTGGCTGTGACACGGTTGGCGGTTATATTTGACATTAAAATGCGCATGATGTTGCTGGGTTTCCAAAGTAAAAGGTTTCCATGAAACTACCATTGGAGTACTTGAAACCAGATCTTCTAAGCCTTTAACCAACCAGCTCTCTCCACTGCACCACCAAGAAGGGGCTCATAATGAGGTCAGATGTTATATTTGACATTATAAACACCATGCATGACATGAATCATAATATGAAGACTCATGTTGGTATTTCCACATTATCTCAGCACTTTAATAGCCATTATCACTATCTACAATTGGAAAAGGACATCTGCCTAAAAAGCACCATCTTTGAAATTACAAAACCAGAATTGAAACACATTTCGAAACACACTATGAGTGGTGCAGCGGAAAGAGCAGTTTTTCGTCTGTTCACGTCTTCCCGGATGGTTCTGCGTAACTAACCTAACAGAGTAAAAGAAAAATCTTGAAAAAGATACTTAAAAATGTTCCATTACCACACACACACACACACACACACACACACACACACACACACACACACACACACACACACACACACACACACACACACACACACACACACACACACACACACACACACACACACACACACACACACACACACACACACACACACACACACACACACACACACACACACTAGCTGTGTACAGTTTAGGCTAATAACGTAAGTAACATTCAATATTAACTGTGACGATGAAAAGGGTTAATGGGCTCTGGTCGGTGAAGAAGAGGGACAATGTGCTTCATGTTTTCTATAATATGAAATGTGAATACAGGCTCCACTAGGAAACCCCTTGGTACATGGAGAGCTCTGTAAAGCGCTGGGATGAAAGGAACATACTGGACTCTAACATGGCCATTGGGTGTAGTTATAAGCGTGAAGTTAGATAATAACTTTAAAGTGAGTGAGAGTTATTAACTTCAAAGTTAGTGGCAGTTAATAACTTGAAAGTTAATGACAGTTAATAACTTTAAAGATGAAAGCAGTTCCAAGTTCCAAGCTGGTGGCTCTCTAACACTGCTGTCTTAATGTTTAAACTACTGCTTAATACGACGTCCTGTGACACAAACATCTCTATGGATTCATAGCGCAGACGGTACAATATAATTATTTTATTTATAGCTTGTTATATTGTTGTCACAACTTACCAGGTTTACAAAGTGTAGTTTGGCTCCAGACGAGACAATTGATGGACAGACAGACTTTATTTTTCGGTCAACAATAATGAAGTCGAGGCGGATCACTGCCCTCTGCGGGACGACTTAGGAATTACAACACGTTACAATTACAAAACACACGCCAGTGGCGCTTTTTTTTTAGCTGTCTAGCTGTCTGACGAAGCGACTTATATATGTTGTATATGTTTTTTGACTGATTTCAAACTACGGCCAAGAGATCAAATCATCTCACATGACACTACTCAACCAATCAAATCGCTGCAGTCAGTGAGCGAGCAGATTACAAACACACACACACACACACACACACACAGTTGGAGTAATTT
>CM051013.1:18257256-18267256 GCA_027704905.1 Muraenolepis orangiensis | reverse complement strand
AGCAGAGCAGAGCAGAGAGAGCAGAGAGAGCAGAGCAGAGAGAGAGAGCAGAGAGAGAGAGAGAGCAGAGCAGAGCAGAGAGAGAGAGATCAGAGAGAGAGAGAGAGCAGAGAGAGAGAGAGCAGAGAGAGAGAGAGAGAGAGAGAGAGAGAGAGCAGAGCAGAGAGAGAGAGAGAGCAGAGAGAGAGAGAGCAGAACAGAGCAGAGAGAGAGAGAGAGAAAGCAGAGAGAGCAGAGCAGAGCAGAGAGAGCAGAGAGAGCAGAGCAGAGAGAGAGAGAGAGAGAGCAGAGCACGTCAAACGAGGGACCTTTTCACAATGGAGACCAGACAGGACCTGTGGTTGGAGGCTAAGCCACCCGCTATATATGTCATATCATCAATATATGACATATATAGCGGGTGGCTTAGCCTCCAACCACAGGTCCTGTGCACCCAAATGAAATCCCTGGGCCAATATACCGGCATCCATGAGCTACATTCATGGCCAATTCCAATACGATTATCGATTATTCTTGTCATCAGAGGTGAAAACACTATGTTTATAACAGTTTGACAGTTTTATAACACATTTTTTTGCCAATAATACTAGACAAACAGTAATAATAGATGTACGAGGGCATCCCCCGATAACGTACATACAGTATGTAATGGTGGCAAATAAAACCGCGTAATAAATACTAAAATAACAACAATGAAAACAGTCCCACACCAGAACATTTGAAAAAAGTGCCATAAATGTAGCTAAGGGTGTGTCGACGTATTTGTCACCCCGTATGGCAGCGTTCTCGCTCAGCAGAAAAAAACACTACAAACAACAAAAGCATAACACATAAACCATCCCCTCTCTCTCCGCCCCAACCCCCCCACACACACACACCCCCACACACACACACACACACACACCCCCCCCCCCCTCGCCCCTCCCTCCTTCGTATTTCAAATACCGTCAGACGGGATCCCAACCCCCAACCCGCGCTGTGATCCCACCCTTTGACGTAGTGATATATCAGTGCACGAGTCGCCACACACACACACACACACACACACACACACACACACACACACACACACACACACACACACACACACACACACACACACACACACACACACACACACACACACACACACACACACACACACAGGCACAACTCACTCGTCGCTTCAACAGCTTGATTCAACGCGTACAGCGGCGAGCTAAAAAGGGGGAAACTTAATTGGATGTCACACTTTTGGCCGCGCGTGGGAACAGTGTTGTTCTACTCCCGCGTTACCGATTTTCAATTTCCAAGGATACGCTCGCCGGCGTTTCGGCACAGAAGTGAGACAGTGAGTTTGTGATTAATATTGTCTGGCGTCCCTGAGTGTGTGTGTGCGTGTGCGTGTGTGTGTGTGTGTGTCTGTGTGTGTGTGTGTGTGTGTGTGTGTCTTTGTGTGTGTGTGTGTGTGTGTGTCTTTGTGTGTGTGTGTGTGTGTCTGTGTGTGTGTGTGTGTGTGTGTGTGTGTCTTTGTGTGTGTGTGTGTGTGTGTGTGTGTGTGTGTGTGACTCAAGAGCTACGGAGCAACTCATTTGGAAAATGACTTAAGTAAGTAAGTCAGATGAGGACGGCGACTGTGTGGTACAGTATGACTGAATGAATTAGCATAGAAATGGAACCTTTGAGCGGTTTGTTTTGGCGGCACCGTGTGGATCATTTGATTGCTGATTTAATACAAAAACACTGAGTGGGTTTTTCTTTGGTGGTTTTTTTTTTGGGGTTGGAGCGCATCAAACAATGGGTGTGAAAATAATTCAATTGTCCATTTCACACTTTTAGCCCTAGGGCTCACATTCACAGTCATGTGATCTTTATGTTCGGCATTATTATAAGATATTACAAAAAAAAATATATCTATATATATATATTGTGGTCCAGCTACTCTCTTAGGAGGCAAAGGGGAGTTGCCAGAGCAGTTTTAACACCATCCTTTTCATTTGGCAAGACATTTTTTATCCAATGTGACTTAAAGGGGAACACATTCACCTGAATGAACAGCCTGGGGGCTTGAGCATCTCACTCAGGAGTGCCTTCAGGCTGACTGCAGGAATTGAACTGTTTTAACCCAGAACCTGTTGGCAGTCACCCAACAGCCTCACCTCTGGACTATCCTGGCACCATGCAGTATATATATATATATATATATATATATATATATATATATATACTTCATACCCTGACGTGCGCTTGCCTCACCTGCAGTGGTTGGGTCCACAGTCCCTGTTGCAGTATTCTGCCTCCCAGTCGGGGTTCTGGCCGTGGACAGGGTTTGGGGCCCCTGGAGACTGGGAGCCTCCCACACTGTTGGGGTAGTCAGCCTGGATGTGGGAGAAGCCCTGGGGGAGAAGGGGGAAAAGAAGAAGAAGAAGAGGCTCCTTTCATAAACACATCCCCTCATCCTCACTCATCGAAAGACACTTTGCTCATCGGTCTGTTACGATAAGAAAGCGTTGTCGCGTTGTCGTCACAAATACAGGACAGCAACAGGAACGGAAACAAACGTGAAACTAAGCGAGTTAACTATAGCTACAGCGTGCTGTGGATTTAAACACACATACGGTCCATATATGACCACGCCGAAACCGCTAGAAACCCACCTGTTGGCCGAGCGGGGGGGAGTGCAGCCCCATTTGGTGCGAGACGATGGGCTGCGTCTGCACCTGCTGCATGCGGATTGGCTGGTTGAGCAGGGAACTCTGGTGCAGGGAGAGCTGGGCGTGGGGGTGCAGCGGGGGGCTGATCTGGAAGGGGGAGGGGGGAGAGGCACTCATGCTGGGCGGCAGCATCTGTGATTGGCTGAGGGTCCGGGCCAGGGCGTGGCGCTGGGGCCCGGCGAAGCTCTGCAGGTCCGACAGGGGGAAGGACCCGGGGGGCCCCAGGTAGGGGGAGGAGGACTGGGGTGGCACGCTGTAGAGGGGCTGCTTGGGGGGCAGCAGGTGAGGAGACAACTGGCTGTTCTGCTGGGCACTTTTTGGTTCAGGGTCGTTGTATGTCTAAGGGGGGGGGGACGGGACAGACAGGACAGAGAGAGAGAGAGAGAAGATGGTTGTTTATATTCATGTCAAGGAAATACTGAAAATAGTGTCATCTTTAGCCGAAAGCCCACAGCCGTATCGGGAGAGATGCACATTTAGTATTTTTCGTTTGTGTCGTTGAGTCCTACAGAAAGCCAGCAGAAAACGGACGTTCAAAGTAGGGACGCGCTTGGTGTGCTTTCGAGTCAGTCATAATCATGCCGTTTTGTAATGGATCAGAAGATGGCACGCTGTTTCCCTCTAATGACAATGACGTAAGAATGAGGTCTATTAAAAAAAAATTAAACCCCTATCGGCGGGCGATCTGTAACGGACTTGAACCTAATCCTGACAAACGTGGAGATTTCAGCGTGCTCTCACGAGGAGTGCTTCCTGAAGCCCTGAGGTGAGTGATGGCCAGATCCACATCTCTCACCGGAAATTCAATTAGCGGCTCATCCGCCAAAAAGAAACGCACACAGGAGGGAAAAAAAGCGCCGAATCCACACCAGAAGACAACACACCGCACACGGAAAAACATGCCATCAAACCTCAAGGGGATAATCAAACCAATGAACAAACAAACAAACAATGAAAACAAACAATCACAAAACACAAACATGGGGAAGATGCACATGTGAACACACCAAAGCAGAACTTAAGGCAAGAAAGTAGGAAGTACAGGCGGGGGACCGTTCCACCGAACAGACGTCCTGCTTCTGCATGGCGAGAAGGTGTGCCAGCCTTAAACCACCTGCACCCTCCGCCCCCTCCATCCCTCCATGTGCAGGCCATATGATGAGATGTCAGATTGTTCATCTCGACCCATCAGTGTTGATTAGGAGGTAATGGAGCCCATTTGTATGAATGGAGCTCCGGCTCCGGGTAATGATCAATAGACACCTTGACAGATGGAGGAGAATGGGAGAGGACACACACACGCACGCACGCACGTACACACACAAACATACACACACACACACACACACACACACACACACACACACACACACACACACACACACACACACACACACACACACACACACACACACACACACACACACACATACAAACACACACACACACACACTCACACACGCACACATACATGCACACTCCTACCAAGTTACACCCTTGCACAGACCTACACACACACACACACACAAGCTAAATAAAACACCCCCCCACACACACACACACACACACACACACACACACACACACACACACACACACACACACACACACACACACACACACACACACACACACACACACACACACACACACACACACACACACACACACACACACACAGTGATACACCCATGCACAACTACACCCACACACACAAATGCACAAGCAAAAACACCCACTTATACACACAAACACACACATACACACACATTCATAAATACAAACCCACACCTACACATACACACATCCACAAACACACACACCCTGGCTGGGATTGTTGTAAATGAGACTGGCTGCAGAACAAATGGAATGACAGAAGGAATCTCGTCGGCGCTACGTTGCGTGTTGTTAATACGAGACGGCACTAAACAATGCACTCCCTCCTCCTCCTCTCTCCTGCTCCTCCTCTCTCCTTGTCCTCCTCTCTTCTCCTTTCTCCTCCTTTCTTCTCCTCCTCTCTCCTCCTCCTCTCTCCTCCTTTCTCCTCCTCTCTCCTCCTCTCTCCTCCTCTTTTCTCCTCCTTTCTCCTCCTCTCTCCTCTCTCCTCTTCCTCTCCTCCTCCTCTCTCCTCCTCTCTCCTCCCCGCTGTGTCCCCGTGTTCTCCCCCACACCGCCGCCGTGTGTGACGGGAGAAGCCAGGGGGCCCCATCGCTCACGGGGGGCCCCCCCGGAGGATATCGTATGTGGTATGCATTAGCCGACGAAGAGCCGCCGTAAGCGGGGGAAAAAAGGGTGACGAGAGGAGCGCAGGAACACACGTCGACGGCGAGCCTCAGATGTGCCTCTGAGCCTCGAGCGGCGAGGCGGGGATCCTCCTCTCGTCTAGCGCAGCGCAGTGAGGATGGTGAGGATGGTGATGATGATGAGGATACGCACCATAACTAATCGGGAGGATCAGCTTTTCGAGATTTTGTTTTTATAATGATCTCTGCTCCACATGCTTTATATTTATTAATGAATTATGAATGCACTTTTGTGCTGTGTCATTTGTATGTTTGCAGGACATTTAAATAATAAAAATGAAATAATACAATAATTTTTTTTTAAATATATATACAAATAAATGGTTGAATAATTATATGTATAATTAACATTGAAATCAATTCATTTTTTATATTTTCCCTCTCCTGATGACGTGAGATTGCGACTTTTCGGGAAATCTGAAATTCTCCCAAATACCGACGTGTTCCTGACGTCCCCCATCCCCCGACTGTAAGCCCCGCCCATTAGCCGGGGTTTCCCATCCAATCCGTCATCAGCTGTGAAGACCAGCGGCGCTGTGGCGGTGTCACACAAAGTGTTTGTTACCTTGGAAACCAGACTGGCTCTGTACGCGGCCAGGGCTTTCAGATACTCCTTCTTGGCCGCCTCGGTCTTCCTCTTGTACGCCTGTGGAGAAGACACACACACACACACACACACACACACACACACACACACACACACACACACACACACACACACACACACACACACACACACACACACACACACACACACACACACACACGGGTCACAACAAAGTTACAGCGTTTACAGCAAGCACACATCGCAAGGGGGGGGGGAGAATTGTACCTGTGAGTTCCTTCTTTTTCTTTCTATTTTTCCTTTTTTCTTTCTTGCTTACTCTCACATACACGCTTTCCCACATGCACGTGCGCGCACATGCACGCACACACATACACACACACACACACACACACACGCACATGCACACACACACACAAACACGTGCGCACACACACACACACACACACACACAGATAGATCCCTGTGTGTGTGTGTGTGTGTGTGTGTGTTTTCTGTCCCCATCAGAACCAATGGTACAGAACACCTCATCACAGCACTAATACTGTCTCATCTCCATGTGTCTGCTCCTATTGTACCAACACATCGCTTCCAGTCCAATCCACCCAGGCAAATGAACTAGAACCCTTTCTCCTATCTCAATTTTTAGCTCTCTGTGCGTGTGTGTGTGTATGTGTGTATGTGTGTGTCTCTCTCTCTCTCTCTCTCTCTCTCTCTCTCTCTCTCTCTCTCTCTCTCTCTCTCTCTCTCTCTCTCTCTCTCTCTCTCTCTCTCTCTCTCTCTCTCTCATCTCAATGTCTCAATCTCTCTCTCCCTCTCTCCTCTCTCTGCTCTCACTCCCTTTCGCTCTGTATCTATCCCTCTCTCTTATTTCCCCCTCCCTCTCTCATCCCCATCTCTCTCTCTCTCTTTCTCTCTCTCTGCGTTTAGCTTGACAATAGCACTGTGTTGGCAACATTAGCGGTGTGCTGAACGGCTGCCTCCATTCGCTCCATTAGAGCGCCAGGACATCAACGGCCGTGCACTGCTCCGGTGTGCACGTGCAGAGAGAGAGAGAGAGAGAGAGAGAGAGAGAGAGAGAGAGAGAGAGAGAGAGAGAGAGAGAGAGAGAGAGAGAGAGAGAGAGAGAGAGAGAGAGAGAGAGAGAGAGAGAGAGAGAGAGAGAGAGAGAGAATGGGTCTGTGTACTGCTCGCTACAGTGATTGACAAACCCGTGCTGTCACAATACGCACAGCTGTGTTTGCACATGTAGTTTTGAATGAAGTAGAGGCCTATGCAAATGGTCCAAGAATGTCCCCTTTGTCCATGGGGAAATAAATGCTGCTGCTTGTAAAGGATGCGCATGCGTGTGTCTGGGTGTGCGTGTGTGTGTGTGTGTGCTTGTGTGTGTGTGCATGTGTGTGTGAGTGCTTGTGTGTCTGTCTGTGGAGGTGTGTATGGAGGTGTGTGTTTGTGTGTGTCTGTGGAGGTGTGTGTGTTTGTGTTTGTCTGTGGAGGTGTGTGTGTGTGTGTGTGTGTGTGTGTGTGTGTGTGTGTGTGTGTGTGTATGTGTATGTGTGTGTTTTTATGTGCTTGTGTGTGTATGTGTGTGTGTTGTGTGTGTCGATAGAGGTGTGTGTTTGTGTGTCTGTGGAGGTGTGTATGAAGGTGTGTGTTTGTATTTGTCTGTGGAGGTGTGTGTATGTGTGTGTGTGTGTGTGTCTGTGTCTGTGGAGATGTATGTGTTTGTGTGTGTCCGTGTGTAACCTCCAAGATTACCAATTTATTTAGTACAGAACAGTACAGAACAGTACAGAACAGTACAGAACAGTACAGAACAGTACAGAACAGTTTGGCTGTCAGTCCATAAACAAGTCACTTGTTGTTGATGTTCTGTTTGTGCGTGCGTGCGTGTGTGTGTGTGTGTGTGTGTGTTTGTATGTGTGTGTGTGTGTGTGTGTGTGTGTGTACAGTAAAAATGTTCCTGTAAGTGGAGGCAGCATTCGGTGCAGGTTTCAATGCACCCATGTGGCAGACCTCCATCCTGGACCCATCCATCGGTATAGTCATCAACGCGCCATGCGTCTGTTTGCTCTGGCCACGCCCAAAATCCATGTTTACAGCTCGCAGCTGCTAAAGTATATACACACAGCATCTAAAGGCCTCGAGGAGACGTGGGAAACGCGCGCCAGAGTCAACAGCCGAAGCTTGAAAGTACACCGCCGAGGTTGCACACTTGGTTGACACAAAACAGTTTGTTCTATCATTTTGTCACGCGATTTCAAACCTTTGTGACTTCCAACGGTTTGCTTTGACACAGGAGACACAGTCGCCTAGTAGCCTCATGCTAAGGGTTGCTAATGTCGTCAGGAACACATCACACATTTGGTGATTATTACAGGTGACGATAAAGGTAAAGAATGGCTTCACAAATGATTGTTTTCCTAGTGCCACTGTGACGTGTTCTGTACTCCAAAACACCACCTTGAAAGATAGCAACATCATAGCATTTAAAAAAATCACATAACCTCATATAACACATTTTACACAGTGTTTTCAACAATCATTTAAAACGACCCCCAGTCGCATTTAGAAACCGACTGCGTTGGAGCAAAAAAAGCCAGAACAACAACTAAACAAAAGGAAAGACTTTCCCATGATGCACCTTTAAGCCTCTCCCCCCCCCCCCCCCCCCCCCCCCCCCCACCCCCAACATCCACCCCCCCAACCCCCTCCCCTTTGATGATTTGCATTTCCAAACAATACTGCTGAGCTGGGGATGACATTACGTGGGGATGCTAAACAATAGCTCTGCTCTTCCTGGATAGCCGAGATATCCTTGAGTTCCAGTCCAAGGACGAGGCTTTGTAGTGGTGAAGGGCGGGGGGGGGGGGGGGGGGGGGGGGTATGTGTGTGTGTGTGTGTGGGGGGGGGTGGAGTTCACTAATTCTATATTCAGGGGCGGGATCAAAATGGCAGGCAAGGCAATATCAATGAAGAGAGAGGAAAGAAAGTACATCACACATCCCTCGTCCCTCGTCCCTCGTCTTCACACAGAGGTTCGAAAGCCCAACCACGTCCGCAGTGAGCGAGACGCCCGCGCTCACACCCTACCTGCCCCCCCCCCCCCAAATCACCCCCGAATGACGCAATGGCACGCACCATTAGCCGCTGTGGGTAAAGGCATCTGCCTAATAGGCTAAAGAGTAAATTAACAGACGTTGAAATTGGGAGATAAGCCAAAAGCACCGGTATGGTTGTGATACGGTTACCGTCGGTGATGAAAATACACGTTTCTATTCCTGGTTTTTATTCCTGTTTTTTCCCCTCTGTTTCGGGGGTAACTTTCGACACATGTCCACAGGGCACGGAAAAAACCTTGAGATCCCTCTGTACCGTGACAACAATAAAGACATATCTGTATCTCTGTCGGTGTGTGTGTGTGTGTCGGTGTGTGTGTGTGTGTGTGTGCAGGTGTCTTTTTGTGGTTGGTTTCCTGTTCTCTACTCGGGTATTTCACAATGTCAGAGAAGAGCCCCACTTCAGTCCTTTTCCTATTCTTTCTGCCCCAATCTTTTCCTTTCCTTCCCTTTTTCTTGAATGGGATTATATTTAGCGAGAGAATGATTTTAATGAGAGCCATGGGAGCAGGCATAAACGGATGGATTATCTCCAGGAAGAGATGCACTGGCTCATTAAGGTGTGTGTGCGTGTGTGTGTGTGTGTGTGTGTGTGTGTGCTATCTCCCAGTGATGGTCTGCTAATTGCACAGCAGCACACACTACCTAGACATGACGCATGCTCGCTTTCTAGTGGACACATGCTCCTCCTCCTATTCTGACAGGTGGGGAATTGGTTAATTTCTGTGTGAGTGTGTGTGTGTGTGTGTGTGTATATGTGTGTGTACTGTACACCAATGTGGAAATGTATGTGCGTGTATGTGACACACAGAAGAGGGACATGAGCCGACGTGTACAACTCTGTTTCACAACTGTTTCACATTGCGTAGGCATTCTGTACCTGTAATTGTCTGTGTTTACTTGTCTGTGTGCATGTGTGTGCGTGTATTTGTGTGTGCGTGTGTCTGTGTATCTGTGTGTGCGTGTGTCTGTGTGTCTGTGTGTGTGTGTCTGTGTTCGCGGGTGATTCCGGGGATGCTTTTATCCAAAGCGTCTTAAAATAAGGTGAGTGCCAACATTCCCAGCATGGCCCCAGTGGGGCCCCTGGACCCCCACAGTGATAATACTATGCTCTACAAATCAGGCTACACAGGACCCTTACCTATACCCAGGAGTGTGTGTGTGTGTGTGTGTGTGTGTGTGTGTGTGTGTGTGTGTGTGTGTGTGTGTGTGTGTGTGTGTGTGTGTGTGTGTGTGTGAGTACACACGTGTCAGTTTGTGTGCACGTGAGTCCCTCTGCTTCTGCTGGTGTGTGTGTGTGTGTGTGTGTGTGTGTGTGTG
>CM051013.1:18242256-18249756 GCA_027704905.1 Muraenolepis orangiensis | reverse complement strand
AGAACCAGAGCTCTACATGCTTAACTTGGCTCTCGGTAAGAAGGGTAGAGAACCAGAGCTCTACATGCTTAACTTGGCTCTAGGTAAGAAGGGTAGAGAACCGGAGCTCTACATGCTTTACTTGCCTCTCGGTAAGAAGGGTAGAGAACCAGAGCTCTACATGCTTAACTTGGCTCTAGGTAAGAAGGGTAGAGAACCGGAGCTCTACATGCTTAACTTGGCTCTAGGTAAGAAGGGTAGAGAACCGGAGCTCTACATGCTTTACTTGCCTCTCGGTAAGAAGGGTAGAGAACCAGAGCTCTACATGCTTAACTTGGCTCTAGGTAAGAAGGGTAGAGAACCGGAGCTCTACATGCTTTACTTGCCTCTCGGTAAGAAGGGTAGAGAACCAGAGCTCTACATGCTAGACTTGCCTCTCGGTAAGAAGGGTAGAGAACCGGAGCTCTACATGCTTAACTTGCCTCTCGTAAGAAGGGTAGAGAACAGGAGCTCAACATGCTTAACCTGCCCCTCGGTAAGAGCACAGACAGCTCAGTGTCGGGCCCACTTAATCAGCCCAAATTGCGGAGCCCAGGCCCCCCTCAGTATCTGGTTAATGCGGGAGGGGGTGGGGGGTGTGGGGGTGCGGTGGTGAATAAAAAAAACACAGTGGCAAGTGTGAGCTAATTAGATTAACGCCGTTTTAACGAGCTGTTGGAGGGAGGGCCCCTGCAGATTGAATCTTAATAAATAGTGGCGAAAGCATCTGCTGTGCACTTCCTGGCTCTGCCAGCGTCCTAATTGGCCCCAGTGGGTTGCTCCGCTTCGCCATTACAACCACACCATTTAGGAGAGGAAAGAGAAGCTTATAAAAATATATATAAATATATATATATATATATATAAAGTCATATTTTTTGCGAGTAAGCCCGAGTGATAAAATATGATGATATCATTTAAACCATAAAACATCCACAAAAAAGGGGGTTCCTCCCCCGAAACGGAAAACGGAAAACGTGACTAATATCCAAGTTAAACCGTCGAATGGATTCAGACAATTTATCCTTTCTCCCTTTTTTTTTTTTTTGGTGTTTTTATATATATATATATATATTTCTGATCATGTTGTTGTTATTCTCCATATAAAATGACGATGTGAAAGAGGCCTTTTGTGAGGTGAACCGAGGGGGAAAAAGAAAAAAATAAATAAAGGAAAAACACAATTAATCAAACATGAATGGACAACCGTAGCAGGGTTATTTCCATAGCAACAGCCGGAGGGGAGGACTCGGACCCTTTAATGTGAGCTGGTGATGTTTCTTTGTAAATATCCACACAGCGGGGGGGGGGATGGGTGGGGGGAGGGGGGGATGGGGGGGGGGTGAGGAGCCAATGAGAGAGAGGCTGGCAACAGAGGCATCACAGGGCAGCAGCCTCTTGGTATCAATCGAAGTTTCCATTATCCACAAATGATAGGAGAGCAGAGCACTCTGAAATGTTGCATTCTGGGTTGTTGCTTTTTTCCTTTTTTTTTCGTTTTCTTTCCAGAATGCATCTTGGTGGTAATGCTTTTAGTGGCAGGTGCTACTGAAACGAGGCATAAACAGGAAGGGGATATTTCGATGAACCTGGGGGCCCCGGTAACACACGAATGCAAATGCCGGGGGGGGGGGGAAAAGCTGTTTTTACTTCACGGAAATAAACAGCAAAAGAGAGAACTATCTTTCATATGGGCCAGGCAGGCAGTGAGCACTGAACGTTTATTAGTTTCCAGCCAAAAAAAGCAGTTAACGTAAAGCGTGTTCCACATTGTCCATCCACACACAATTCAACCACACACACGTCTCTCTCTCTCTCTCTCTCTCTCCTCTCTCTCTCTCCTCTCTCTCTCTCTCTCTCTCTCTCTCTCTCTCTCTCTTTCTTTCTCTCTCCATCTTCCCCCAGCTGTGAACAGCAGAGGACAGTGTGTGCGTGTGTGTGTCTGTGCGCACAAACAGTACAAAAAAGAAAAATCTATTACAAAAGGGCTACTCGCTGGTTGCCATAGGTACTATATGCTAATTCCCATCCAGGGTATAGTTGCATATTGGTTTGGAGTGGTGGGGGAGGGGGAGGGGGGGAGGGGGGGAGGGGGGTGGGGGGGTGGGGGGGGGGGGGCGCCGGTTGTCAGAGCAACCCTCTTTGTTTTGGGCCACAGATGTGGGTCTGACTGTGAAAAAAACATTTGGGTGGAGGTGAGGCCAGTGTGTTGCATTCGCTGTCAGCAAGCGAGACACCGCGAAGACACGGTCCTCATCATAACATCATCACCTCCCTCATAGCCGTCACATTATTGGAAAAACCTTTTCAGAGAGAGAAGAGAAGTATTTTGAAAATGAAATCTGGCACAAAGAGCGATCAATGATCCCTGTGAACAAAAGACTTCCACACACATGTTCAGGGGTGGCAAGAGCTCGCTCTCTCTCTCTTGTCAGCCCTCCAATCATGGGGTTAGGGTTAGGTGAAGGTAACGGCATTCCTCGAAAAACTAAAAGAATTCCAGTACATTACATTACTGTACTAGACGTACAGTACGTCAGGCCTAGGTCTCCTCTCTCTCTATAGATCCCTTACCCAGGAGCTGACCTGACCATGTGTGCATTATATCCTGAAGTCCCGCCAGCATAACCGTGGGCTTAAGCAGGATAGGTCCCCTCACCTCTCCCTCGCCACCCTCTCTCTCTCTCTCGCTCTCTCTCTCTCTCTCTCTCTCTCTCTCTCCTCTCTCTTCTCTCTCTCCTCTCTCTCCTCTCTCTCTCCTCCTCTCTCTCTCTCTCTCTCTCTCCTCCTCTCTCTCTCTCTCTCTCTCTCTCTCCTTACCTCCCCCCTCCTGCCTTTAATAATATCACCCGAAGAAAGAAGGAAAGAAAGAAAAAAGGAAAGAAAGAAAGAAAGAAAGAAAGAAAGAAGAAAAGAAACAGACAGAGGACCGAGAGTCAGAAGCTGCCCTGGCGGGGTTCCTGGGTGAGAGTAATGGCTCCTGGGTGCAGGGCCGAGCACCGTGCTATTGTAGAATTCACAGGGCGGTTAATTGAAACAAATGACTCTAATAATGGGACATTATCCCCCACAGGCTGGCTTTGCGGTGGGGCCTAATTAGCGGCGGTGGCGGCAGCGGCGGTAGCGGGGCGGCCAGCCACCGCACGCTAATCCCTCGAAGCGGCAAACCCCCCCCCCCCCCCCCCTCCAACCACCCCGCTCCCCCCACTGCTCCCCGTGCCTACAGGCCAGGACGGGCCTGTTGTCGTCGTGGTCGAGTGGGCCGTGAGAGGACAACCGGCAGTGGGTTGAAAACCCCAAAACAAACACATGTGTCAGTGGTTCTGGGACGTGGCCGCGCTCACTGGGAGTATCTCAAGTACAAGATTACCCCCCCCACCTCTCCCTCTCCCTCTCTCTCCCTCTCCCTCTGTCTCTCTCTGCCTCTCCCCCTGCCTTTCCCTCTGCCTTTCCCTCTCCCTCTCCCTCTCCCTCTCCCTCTCCCTCTCCCTCTCCCTCTCCCTCTCCCTCTCCCTCTCTCTCTCTCTCCCTTTCCCTCTGTCTCTCTCTGCCTCTCCCTTTCCCTCTCCCTTTCCCTCTGTCTCTCTCTGCCTCTCCCTTTCCCTCTCTCTGCCTCTCCCTCCCGCTGCCTCTCCCTCTCCCTCTCTCCCTCTGCCTCTGCCACTCCATCTCTCTCCCTTTCTCTTTGCATCTCTCTCTCTCTCTCCCTCCCCCCCCTCTCCTCTCTCTCTCTCTCTCTCTCCTCTCTCCTCTCTCTCCTCTCCTCTCTCTCTCTCTCTTTGTCTCTTGCCTGACTAGAAACCGCTTGAAATCTAAAGAGGAGCTTTGGGAAATGTAGTTTTAACTCTATTTACTCCCCCTCCCTTCCTATGTGCGCCCCTGCGATAAGCACATTATTTGAAACAGTCAAATGGCACGCCATTCGACAAATGCCCATCTAAATCTACTCTCCCCCCCCCCCCCTGTTTACCCTTTCTTTTGTGATCTCAGAAGTTCATACACAGTGTGGTTTTCAAATCTTTTATGAGCAAGCTGTTTCAAATATTCATTAGCTCTAACTGTCGCCTGAGGTTATTTGAATTAGCAGCATGAATATTCATTGAGTGAAATGAATGCTCATTTGTTTCATAATGTGCAATGCGTTAATGCTCTCGTTTCTCGTTCATTACTTTTTACTCTTTACGCGCCGTGCATTAAACATGCGGCATGCAAAGCTAAACAAAGCTTTACTTATTTTTTTCCCAGGCGAGGAATTCATTAGAAGAAAAAAAAAACGCATTTGTTTTTTTCCGTTAGCGTGATAGAAAGGGAGAGTGCCCCGTTACCAATTATCCGGCTGTCATTTTCTCTCAAGACACATCGCGGTGCACCTGTTGCGGGGATAGAAGGTTATCAGTCAGGAACAGAAACTCCACTCGTACGTAGCGCAGCTATAACGGGTGATTTATCTGTGTACCTGTCAGCGAGATGTTATATCTATCTATCTATCTATCCGAGTGGGTGAGACGAGGTATACCGCGGTGAATAGTATCTGAAACAGCCACCCCCCTCTCCCCCCTCAACCACCCCCCCCCCCCCCCCACACCCCAACAACAATTGAATCCAATAACAAATGCTATTTAAATTCAAGAAGTCGAACTAAAAAAAAATAGGAATGCGTCTCGGACTTGGAATGCTAACCCTTAGTGTTACATTTCCATTGAGACGCATGTACATATTCCACATATGTAACGCAGAAAGTCTAGGGGGAAAACAATGTCGGATAGGAGTTAATTTGATTCAATCCTATTCTGTTTTATTGATTCAGCAGGACAACTACAATTATAAACGCCCTTGGGTGCAGACACGCATGGCATTAAACTAAAGTAATAAACAACCAAGCATTAAATTCCTTGCTATCAATTTCGAACATTAGAACACGTATTTCTCCCAAAGGCACCATGCATTCTCATTGATGAACTGTACACACTTGCTGCTTTTTTTTGGAAATGAGCTTGATGAATGGTCCACCGGTGACGGTATGACTCCCCTCTGGTAAGATAACTATCTGTCACACAGCAGAAACAAGACATCACATCATCAGCATCATGGCAGCAAAGCAGTCTCGCTCACCTAGCAACCGAAAAACAAAGTCTTGTCTTATTCATCGGTGTGATGTCTGACGATGTCTTACCACACCGACGGTGTGTCTGTTAGGACTTTTGGCTTGGGAACCTTGAGAAGGTCGCCGGTTCAAGACCCCGAAAAACACCTGGGCACTGCCCTCCTGGAGCAAGGCACCAGACCCATACCCCGCTCCCCCCGGCAGCTACGTGATAAGTGATAAGACATAGCTGCCCACTGCTCCTTATACAAGGACGGGTTAAATGCACAGAAACAAATGACACTGTGTGTGTACATGAATGGGACCAATTAAGAGGATTCAATGCTCCAGATTTAGATTTAGATTTAGATTTACCAGTCAACTAAACTGTAATACACCAAACAACCCCAGATGGGTGAGGGGGAGGTCGGTTGTTGCTTAATGTCGTTTTAATGGATGCTCCCATGTTTAATTGTATCATATAATTGACCTGAACATATGGCCCCCCCCCCCCTTAACTACACATCGTACATGGTCGGATTCCCCCCCCTTCCCCCCCCCCGAAAGCCATTCCTAAGCAGTGTGTGTGTGTTTGAATGCGGTATCTCGACAGTTACTTAAAGCACTGTATTCACGCCACTTTATATTTATATACGTATACGTATATTCATGCACTTAACAGTTTAGAGATTAAATCCTCCATCCGTCCTTTATTTTCTTTTCCTTTGGCCACAATCTGATTTGTGTGCATTTGAGTGTCTGAGCGGCTGATTGTGACCTTTTTAAATGGTCTGAGCAGGCTCTGTCTTACCTGTTCCAGCTCAGTCAATAACCAGAGAGGTCAATACCGTTTTTTTTTATGTTGCTGCATTAAAAAAAAAAAAAAACAACCCTTCTGTGGCCTTTTCCTCCACTGCCGGTGGCCTAAATGCCAAGTGATGCAAAATAAATGTATTTTTAGAAGGATTAAATGAAGCCAAATTACAGTAAGTCTCAGCTCACATAGCCTTGTAACAGTCATTCACTCCGCCCCCCCCCCCAGGGGGGAGGGGCAGAGAGAGGGGGGGGGGGGAGAATTTATCTTACAAAAAACAATACAACCACTATATAAACCAGGGCAGACGTAAACATAGATACACACACACAGGCCACACACACACACACACACACACACACACACACACACACACACACCACACACACACACACACACACACACACACACACACACACACACACACACACACACACACACACACACACACCACACACACACACACACACACACACACACACACACACACACAGGGGTGCCCGCACACAGACACAACACACATGCGACGAGTCATATAGAATAAATATGTACACATGTCGGCAATCACACACAATCGCATGAATCTTCACCGCAGTGACCTCATGTATGTGCTCGTTAAATCCACCGCCTAGCGTTTTAAATTCAAACACATTTTACCACCGTGCGTTACAGACTGACTGTTTGTTCTGTCCTTCTCTTGTGGAAGGCCCTATACTGTACAGGATTTATGTTTATTTCTCTCCCCCCTACCCACAAAAAAACAAAACCAATGGAACCAAATCCTTAATTTTTTTATCAACAAAGCGACTTTTTTAACTGGCATGTAATCAACAGCCATCGTTATTCGCAGGCTTCGCCATCTCCCCTCCCCTCCCCAGCAGCAGCAGACTGCAAACGCGCCTGTTTGTCTGTTAAGCGACAAGCGCGGGCGGCCCTGCCAAAAATAGAAGTGTAGTACCGTCGTGTTTAACACGATTGAACAAATCCCAAATGTGGACCACGTGACGTCGCTTCGTCGCCGTGTAACATGAACTCGCAGTATTTGGCAGATGCTTTTTTCCTGCCGTCAATATTTCCCCCCCCAGGCTCATTACGTCGGTAATGAGACGGGTTGACACTCGCTGTTTCAATATTTAAAATATGCTGGTGTCCCTCAAGGCTCCGTACTGAGTCCGCTTTTTTTGCGGGAAAAAAACAAAACCCAACCCCTCCCGCGACCCCTCATTACTGTCTGCCACGGAGTTCCTCACTCTCTCCCCCCCACCACCCTGCTTCATCCAAGGAGACTATGGGTATGGATGCCCCCCTCAGCCTCCAACACCAGCCCCCCCCCCACCCTCCACCTCCTCCCCCTCCTCTATGTTCCAATGAACATAAGCGATTAGCCGTCACCACCGACCAGCTATAGGCACCACGGAGAGAGACAACCCTTGACAGTAGCGGAGGGTGGAAATACTAGGCTCCCCCCAGAAGGGCAGAAGACTCCGTCAACAGTGGCTGACAGACTGGTTCTCCATTACTTTGAGGAACCTTTAGTTGACTCTCCTGTTGTTATTGTTGTTGTTGTTGATGTTGTTGGTTGATA
>CM051013.1:18229756-18232256 GCA_027704905.1 Muraenolepis orangiensis | reverse complement strand
TCTTGATCTTCAACGAGACGTGCGTAAGCGTGTGCCTGTTTGAGTTGGAAATGGAAAATACATTTCACCCAACATATGCCCGGTCATTCCTGCTTTTCGTGGAACACTTTACATCTCACGCTGTTTCCTGTTAGCGGCTACAGCTATAAAGGATACAATGCCACAGCCGTTAGTGAAAGCTTACACTGTTTCTAATAGTCTAATAGTCCAGTCTATTATCTGGTTGGTTTTGATAGGGAAATATATAATGTGATTAAAAACCAACAGGTGACGCAAAGACACGGGACACAAATAAAGCCTATGGAAGGGGGACTTTAGAACTGAACGAGTAGCGTGTGGTGTGTGTGTGTGTGTGTGTGTCTAACTAATTGGGTTCAATCCGACGACAAACCCCAGCGCGCAAACCCCAACACAAACCCCAAAGTTATTGTAACACGGGACTCTTCTCATTAAATACGCAGAACGAGACATCAAAACATCTAGGAGGTGGGGTGTTGGGTGTGTGGGGAGAGGGGGGGGGGGGGGGGGGGGCGGTTGAAGAGAGAGACGGAAACTAAACAAAAGAAAACAGCGATGAATGCAATGTCAACGAATCCTATGGAAAAGTCCAACCTGCCAGATGCTACGTTAGCATATGTGAGGCTCTCATTTTGACGAGGAGGACGACCACGACACAACAACAGCTGGCCACGAATACATTAAAGAGTCCCCGTGTCCACTCCCCATCTGACAAGCGTCCACTTTTGTTAGCTTTTTCCCCATTCTTTATTTAATAAAAAAAAAACATCACACAGGGACGGACATCAGTGTTCACCTTCAGAGATCTGACGTCGGACCAATCAGGATCAGGATCGCGATGCTGCCGTTGCCGCGGTTCTATACGGTTGCCATAGCGCCCTGGGCTCTCGCAAGGACATTCCAGAAGGGGAGTCCGCAGAGAGCACATGACCCAGGCTTTGAAATGATGTTTGTTTGCATCGACGGGCGGCCACACAGAAGAAACAATACAATACAAAAATATATAATGTATAATATCTATCTTGGGCGAGAGAAATCTCTCTCTCTCTCTCTCTCTCTTCTCTCTCTCTCTCCCTCTTTATGCCTCACCCAGCAGGATTGATTGAGTGACACGGTGAGGCAGAACTGGGATGATGAGAGGAGGAGGGAGGAGGAGGAGGAGGAGGAGGAGGAGGAGGGGGATGGGGAGTGCTTGGTTACTGCTTACTATGGTTGTGTTCTCCAGGGTCAGAGGTAGTGCCCATCACATGAAGGAAGACAGGTGGGCTTCAGCCAATGACCAGTCAGTTGTGCCAACACACCCCCCCCCTCCCCCCCAACACTCCCCTCACCCCCTTTTCTCTCTCTCTATCACCCTCAAATGTCACAACAAAAATTAAAAGTGTTCGTGTCGCAGTACAACACTTTTATCCAAACGCTGTTTACTGTGAATCGGGAGAAGCTGAGGAGTTACCGGAGGTTAAATCTTGCTCACTAGATGCCCGCCTGCTAAAGGATGCGACGACTGCGGGACATCGCGGGGGTTGCATCCACTAGTGCATTCGTCCAATGCCCTACTAACACTACTACCACTAACACTAGACAATCCCCAACCCCCCCCCCCCCCTATATTCTCTTAGCATTACTATAAAGACACCCAGGCTCTTGTAGGACTGTTGACACGCAGGCGGGTGGACCTTCTTTTAGCAGCAAAGCATGAAGAAGAGAGAGAGAGAGAGAGAGAAGTCATTCTTGAAAGGTGTGCTGGATGTCAGTTCCATTATAAAAAAAAGAGGAATGGAGAACCTGGAGGTTATAGGGCAAAGATGAAGGGGGCAGAACATATGTCTGATCTTCCTACGGGAACATAAGAAGAAAAATAAGATTTGTCAGAGGCTGAGGCCAAGGGCGAGGTGTGTTTTTATTTATTTATAGTTTTCCGGGGAGATTTATATTTCTATTTTTTTCCAGACGGCGATAGTGTGGCCTGCGTCACATTTGGCATTCTCATTCATTAGAGGGGGGGGGGGCATGAATAAATGTAAATATAATAAATAAAACATGTTGTCTGGCCAGTCACTCAGCCTTTCCCCCGAGGGACATGGGAGACCCTGGTGCTCAGAGAGCACAATAGACCCTCAGCTAATCCCCTTTAGTTTGATTCTCATGATGTAACTCTGTTTAAGCTGCTTGCACCGCGAGTAAAGGAGGGGACGAGGAGACGAGCAGCCGAGGAGACGAGGAGAGGGTGGGGGGGGGGGGGGGGGGGAGAAATGGGGAGATGAGGAGAGCAGGAGAAGAGGGGATGGGAGGAGAAGAGGAGAAGAGAAGTGGAGATGAGGAGAGCAGGAAAAGAGGGGATGGGAGGAGAAAAGGGGAGGAGAGAAGGGGAGATTAGGAGAGCAGGATGGGATGGGAGGAGAAGAGGAGAGAGGAGGAGGAGTAGAGCATGTGAGGAGAGGAGAAGAGGAGGTGGGAGGAGAAGAGGAGAAGAGGGGAGGAG
>CM051013.1:18222256-18224756 GCA_027704905.1 Muraenolepis orangiensis | reverse complement strand
GAGAGATGCTGGTGAGAGGTGAGATGGAAAGACTCTCTCTCTCTCTCTCTCTCTTTCTCTCTTTGTCGCTCTGTCTCTCTGACAAAACACAATTTTTCTCATTCCTACTTTCTGCAATACTTTAACACACTACACTCCTGAAATGGTTGTGTGTGTGTGTGTGTGGAACGTTATGAATCCAGTCAGTGAACCCTGGCAAAAGGTCCTGTCAAGTCACGTCCAACAAGCACACTCTATACACACACACACACACACACACACACACACACACACACACACACACACACACACACACACACACACACACACACACACACACACACACACACACACACACACACACACACACACACACACACCACACCACACCACACCACATACACGTTCACAAGTACAAAAACACAAACACATGCAAACACATAGACATACCACACACACACACACACACACACACGCACACACACACACACACACACACACACACACACACACACACACACACACACACACACACACACACACACACACACACACACACACACACACACACACACACACACACACACACACACACACAGTGTGTTGTGTGTGTGTGTGGTATGTCTATGTGTTTGCACATTTACAAATACATAAACACAAACACATGCAAACACACACACACACACAACCACTTGCATGCACGTATACACAAACCACATACACACGCACACAACACACTACACACACTACGCACACACACACACACACTACACACACACACACACACACACACACACACACACACACACACACACACACACACACACACACACACACACACACACACACACACACACACACACACAAACACACACTGAGTGCATAATCACTCAAACAGATCACCACTGATTTGGGCTTCAATCCAGAAATGTCCTGTCTGTCACACAGCCACTGTCTGTAATCAGTCTGTCCATGTGTGTTTGTTTGTGTGTGTGTGTGTGTGTGTATGTGTGTGTGTGTGTGTGTGTGTGTGTGTGTGTGTGTGTGTGTGTGTGTGTGTGTGTGTGTGTGTGTGTTAGGGTGAGTGTGTGTGTGTATGGTAGCCATCTGTTTTAAGTATGGACATTTGTAGAAGTGCCCTTCTATTACAAAACTGCAATGTGTCTTTTTTCGCATTTGTAAATGCGAATATGTTTGGTATAAGTAGAAATCAACCCATGAACTCTGGCCGTCAGATCCTTGTAGAGCATTCACTCATCTTCAGCCGTTTTGGTTTCCAGGCGTATAACTCGTAAGGATTGGCCGCGCATTGAACTACTGTTCAATGCGGCCTTTCATAGTCAAGCCAAAATCACAAAATAACAGCCTGGTAATAAAAAACACAGAATATACAGAGCATGTCAAGTACATCACATCTGGGAATGTTGTAAGCAGACAGCCCGGGCCCTGATCCCAATGTGGAGCAGGAGTCCGCTTCTCCGAGTCCCCCAGACTGTGTCCAAACATCCAGCGTGGAGCTGTGCTGCTCAAGCTGTTTCTGTTTAGCGGTGGGGGGGGGGGGGGGGGGTTTCTGTGTTTGCGAGATGTTATGTGTAATGCAATCTCCCGCCAGTATCAAACTGCTACCTCAGAGTGTTCTCTTTGCCCGAGGAACCGCGGCCCGTGAACACAAAGGAGGTCTCTGTTCTGGCCACAAGCCTTTATCCCAGGCATACATTTACATCTACCGGGGGCCCAGCCCATGCATGGCAGGCATTTTAAACGACGATTTAACGATTTAAAAACACACACACACACACACACACACATCTTTTTGTTGTGGTGAAACGTGCTTCATCATTAAAATGTGATTTGTTTAACTTTTCTGCCGCATTATTTGTTTTACCAATGAATATGCACAATGCTTATGTCACAATGTCATCTAAATAATAATGATGAATTACTAAGAATTAATACAGCTAATTAATACTTCTATATGTAACATGGAAAGTATAAAACAATTAAAAAATAATGTTTGGTATCCTTCCCACTCTTTGCACTGATGTGAGTGAGTCAATCAATACATAAATTCTTATATATTTAATATTTATCTCTTCCCATTATTCTTTAGAAATGTTCTTGTACCTCTTTACTTCAAATCATTGTTTATCTTAGCTAAAGGCTCATTTATTTACACAAATGTTATGATGTGTAATCAGAATTATTATGGCGAGAAAAACAGTGAAGAATGACTAAGACTTATGACTTATTATAATTATAATTAATATTATTATTATTATTAGGTGAATGTAAGCTGTACAAAAATACATCAGCTCTAAGAATAAGCTCATTTGAAAGAACAAACCGGCACAACGATATGCATCCGGCATATCCGTTAGATGTCTAATCACAATCTATAATTAACATGGAAAAAGTCTCCATATATGAATTTCTGATATATTTCTAATTTAACACCAAAGGCAAGTCCGTATACACAATTAAACCAACAGCTAGTACAAGCAATCATCCAACAGCAAACCAC
>CM051013.1:18204756-18207256 GCA_027704905.1 Muraenolepis orangiensis | reverse complement strand
AGAGAGAGAGAGAGAGAGAGAGAGAGAGAGAGAGAGAGAGAGAGAGAGAGGAGAGAGAGAGAGAGAGAGAGAGAGAGAGAGAGAGAGAGAGAGAGAGAGAGAGAGAGAGAGAGCAATAGAGGAAGAGAGAGAAAGGGAGAGAGAGATAGGTGGGGAGGAAGAGGAAGAGGAAGAGAGAGAGTTAGAGAAAGTGAGAGAGAGAGAGAGAGAGAGAGAGGGAGAGGGGGGAGGGAGGGAGGGGGGGGCTTAGTTGGACTGTTCTAAAGAGGGGGGGGGGGGGAGCTGACGGAGAAAGCTGAATGCGTGCCAGTTTTAAACATACCGACGACATCTCAGGTCAGAGCTTTTGAAGAGCCAGCGGAACGGGTTCCCCCTATACTCACTCACCCTAGGCTTGACTCCACATAGAAATGAGGGGGAACCATCGTTTTAAACCAATGACGCCGCGAGGCCATGGTCACATGACCCTGCCAATACGAACGGCTCACACACGACAGACAGGCGACAGGCCCCTCCTAAGAGGATCCCAATAGCCGGGCTATAGCGGTAGCACCATCTATTAGGTGTCAGGGGGGGGGGGGGTCAGGGGTCACTACCACCCAAACTGATAAGCCAGACGTCTGAACAACAGAGTCTGCCGTCAGTCGGTGAAGAGCCGATAAAAGGAGAGGAAGAGCTGTAAATATCCAGGCTGATTCCAGGTTGTCCTTCTTTGTGTGGACTCCAAATGAGTCCTATTACCTGAATAAAGCATATGCTTATTTTCCAATATCTCTCAAAGAGACACATGTGAATGCGTGTGTGTGTGTGTGTGTGTGCAGTGTGTGCTTCTGCCTTTGTGAGCATACCCATGCACACACACATTGTGGCCATGTTTATCTATCTATCTGTGTTTTCTGTGTTTCTATCTGTGTGGTAAATGGAGCAGAGAGCAACAAAAATGGGTCATACCACAAATTTGCGTGTGCTCGCGTGCCGTCTGGCGTGGGTAACTGGTATGTGTGTAGGCCGGGAGGAAGGAAGGAGAAGAAGAAGAAGAGAAGAAGAAGAAGAAGAAGAAGAAGAAGAAGAAGAAGAAGAAGAAGAAAGAAGAAGAAGAGAAGAAGAAGAAGAAGAAGAAGAAGAAGAAGGAGAAGAAGAAGAATATATGTCTGAGTTTGCCACCCATGCGGTCTGCTTGGTCCCACGGCTGTGGCCTTAGACCTTCTTGGCCTCCTCACCAGAGAACCCTTCCTTATAGCACAGCATCCCGTGAGAGAAGCGCCGGGTAACGTTAGCACGGTCGAATTGCAGCACACACGGGGTACCAGCTGAAGGTGAGATGGAAGGTAGCCTTTAGGTAGCTACAGCGCTCATGGAACTAAACAGCCTAACCCCCTTAGCTCTCTCCTGACATGCATCTGAGTTCACTGTGTGTAGCTTTGGATAAGAGCGTCTGATAACTAACTAAAAACTCATGTCCTTCATGGTTCACGATGAAAAATATACTCTGGACCAATAATGATACATGTAACTCCAGTAAAGCCTGCACAGCCACACACTGTTGTGTTACTGCTGACTGTGGAACCAGTGAATACTAAGATGATGCAATGAAACTCTGAAAAACAGGTGGACTTGTCTGGGTTCGTATACATTTAAAATGGTTTGCCATTTTAAATATGTGTGTGTTTGTGTGTGTGTTTGTGTGTGTGTGTGTGTGTGTGTGTGTGTGTGTGTGTGTGTGTGTGTGTGTGTGTGTGTATGCCCCTGTTTGTCTATATGTGTGTGTGTGTGTGTGTGTGTGTGTGTATGTGTCTGTATGTCTATGTGTGTGTGTATGTGTTTGTTTTTGTGTGTGTGTGTGTGGGTGTGTGTGTGTGTGTGTGTTCATGCGCCTGTGTGTCTATGAGTGTTTGTGTGTGTGTGTGTGTGTGTGTGTGTATGTATGTGTCTGTATGTCTATGTGTGTGTGTGTGTGTGTGTGTGTGTGTGTGTGGTGTGTGTGTGTGTGTGTGTTTTCTGTGTGTGCATGCGCCCGGTTGTCGATGTGTTGTTTGAGTTGTGCGCCGCGGCTAACCGTGTGCACGTGTGAGTACGTGCATGTGTGAGGTATTTCTTTGGAAGGAGGCTGTAGAGAGACAAAAGCCACTCTTAACTGACTGAGGGTAAACAGCGAGGAGAGAAGATAAGGTCAGAGTGAATGTCACATTACCCCGGCGCTCTGCCTCTGTTCACCACAACATCAGATATCTCCATCCAAAAAAAAATATACAGTGAACAAAAAATAACTGCACTGGTTTCCTCTAGCATATAATTGCTTATCTTAATGCAATCGGCTGATCTGGTGCACTGGGATTGGTGTGTGTGTGTGTGTGTGTGTGTGTGTGTGTGTGTGTGTGTGTGTGTGTGTGTACGTACGTATAGTGTATATATATATATATGCAAAATAAACAAAAAGAAAAAATGAAAAAAACAATTTTGGAAAAACAAAGATGAGATTTGACTGTTTGACTTTTGGCAT
>CM051013.1:18187256-18192256 GCA_027704905.1 Muraenolepis orangiensis | reverse complement strand
GTGTGTGTGTGTGTGTGTGTGTGTGTGTGTGTGTGTGTGTGTGTGTGTGTGTGTGTGTGTGTCCATAGCATAGCGCCCTAATGCACACAGATCAATGGCGTGCTCTGCAGTGGCATCGGCGACAACTCCCGTGCTCTTTCTATAACGCTCGCTTTGGAAGTCGATCCCCAGTCCTGTCAACACGTAAGAGAAAACAATCCAAAAAGCTGTGCTTCTTTTTGTGTGTGTGTCGACTTAAAAGTCAAAAACGGTTTGCCCGTGCGCTCAGAAGTGTAAACACAACTTATATTTTAGAGGTTTTCTGCCTGTCTGTGTTTTATTTTTGGTCCACTTTGGGAGATTTGACTTTGAGCATGTCTGTGTTTTTACCTCCGTGGTTCTGGAGGTGGGGAATTTCTGCGTGATGATTTCTGACTATGATCAAATTTAAGTTAGCTTGGTAGAGGAACGAAGAAGACACCAACAGACACCGGAAGGATCAAAACTACACGCCAAGATCCAAGATGGAAACATTTTGATCTGTTTTTGCCCGTAAGACGTAAGAGAAATCCATGACTGAGCCACAACATCACGCCAATAAGACGCAAGAGTTAAAAACAACAGGGCTAACATTCCCTTTATTCTCAGTGGAGAATGCAATATATTAACATGTAACATGGGTGTCGGCATTATGATATAACATTCTAGCGAGAAAGTCTTCTTTTAGTGAATGTATATTATTAGGTTAGTTTGTTGGTTTTCTATCATTATCGTGGCGGTTGCTATGAATGCGGCTATTGCTGAAAGCACGTGGCTTTCATGCTATATGTTTCATGTTTGAATCAATGTATTTTGCGTTGGCTAGTTATGCATTGTTTTAGGTAACTGATGATGTTTCTCAATAAAAACATCGATTTTAGGGTGTCCCAGGGATGAGGTATTTCCTCTTCTTCTTCTTTGGATTTCAGAAAGACGCACTCTGGTAAAGTTGACGTGGTTTTGTGCGGCAACCTGGAGGTTTGCCATTGCTTCACCCCAAAAGTCCATTCCAAATGTTAATTAGGTATTTCCAGAGTATATGTGGATACCTAACCTTGTCAGGTTTCTTTTTCTTTTTTTATTTATAGATTTTGTTTAACACGATAACCATGACAAACTAATATCGCTTTTAAGGTTTTTGAAGCACCAATGCAATCAATAAAGTGAAGGGCAGACGATAACGTTTTTCAAAAGACTACTAAAATGACCAGCATGAGGGTCATAGCCCTACAGGATATCACGCAATTAACAGGTGACGTTGGGGTCCAGGATACTTGGGCAAGAACAATGGCATTAAAGACTACTAAAATGATTAGGAAGCGCCACAGGAAGTGATGCAATTACCAGGTAACCCCTAACCCTAACCTCACTTGGGAGTGAACTAGAGTCTCGTTTATATGAAAAAGGGTCTCAAGGACATACAAGATGATCAATGTGACTTACAAAGCATTATCAAATGCCCCATTTCATAATGTCTCACCCCACGTCCAACTCTGACAATCAGACCTCAATCTAATGTTTTGTTTATGATTCGCTCATAACTTACATATGAGCGAAATGCACATTTACTTCTTAGAATCTCATAAGCGGTGTGGTGTGGGTCCCATTTAACTCCAAACTTGAAAAAAACGTGGCCACATGGCAGCTGTGTTCACAAGCCTAAGGGCTCCATCCCACCGGAAATAGGGGAACTTGAAACAGCCCACTGTTTAATGCCCATTTACTCAAATGTTGGAGGTCACGCCCCTTTTGCTGCCCTTTTGAGATGGCTATAGATGCCAAGTGATCGCTCCAGATGCCACATTTCATTCCCGAGACCTTAGGTCTCAAAATGACTCATTATTGTAAAAATAAATGTACCAACAAAAAACAATGCAAAAAATCCCCTTACACACACACCCCGCAGGAAGTCCGCTGTATGCTAGCACGGTTTTACAACCGCAGTAAAAAGGTGTAAAAACACCAAGCGTGTTTTGACAGAAACACAAACTCTGGTTCACTTGAAAACGGGGGGGGTCTCTTAGGTGTGAACGCGACCTGACCCAACTGAAGGTTAAATGTACACTGTTGCAGAAAACTGGAAATACTAAACCTATTCAGCCGTATCGTATGTATCGTACATTTACATGAGTTGTGGTCAGACGTGGTGCAACGTCTCATCAAGAGCTCATACTGTTCTTCTATTTTTTTTTTTTTTTTGTAAGACCTCAGCTAAATGAAAACGCCCAAGACCGCAAAAAGTTGTTTTTATCATCAGTCATTATTCAATGTCATTATTGCAACAAGGAAGTTGTGAGTTTCCCTTTAGATGTTCTGTCCAACAGACAAGCCTGTTGAACGGCCTGACATGTGTGTTTACATAGTTGGGTCTGCCGGGCAAACGCAGACCGAACCAATTTAAAAAAATGCAGCAACCTAGTAGTAGCAACCTCACGATGGTTAGTTCCAAATTCAGTGCTTCCAAATTCAGGTGTGCATTGTTTAGCTTTCACACAGTGTAATAAAGTCATCTTCAGATGGGGGGAATGATTGGGACAATCCGTGGTCCAAGTCTAGGGGTGGTAAGTGAAAACTGAACCAGCGATGGCACAACCACGGCATTGGATCAGGCTGCAGTAATCACTATAGACGGATGGTTGTCATTTGGTCACTGCCCTGTTTGCGAAGGACTCGTTTTAGTGCACACCTTCATGCTCGAAAGGTTCATTATTTACCGAGTTGAATTTTCAAGGAGGCGGAGCATTCAATTAGCTAAATATTACGACAAAAATAGCCCAATAATGAACACTTGACGACGGACTCAGCCAATTCGCCGATAGTCTATATATTCGTCCAATCGCCAAATGTTCCAACATAGCACAAGGTGTAGCACGGTTTAAAAAGAATGACTGTCGAGTTTGAAAGCTGGAACCAAGCAAGCTAAGGCTGCTTGTTGGCTGTATGTTAATGTTATATAATGGCGTACTGATTTAATGTTCGGCTTCATAATTACACTCTGGAATATTGTACAAACACCAACAAGGTGGTTGTGAAAATGGGCAAAACCAAGGTAAGAGTTTCTCGTCTAATTATTTGATAAGCTTCCAGTCAGTACACTGAAATGGAAAATAGCCAATCGTCCTTTAAAGAGGATGGCCTACAGGTTCCTGTAGGCTGTACAGCACCATGCTTTGGTCAACCATGACCTCTTTTCCAAACGATTGCGAGGATCATCACACTTTTCTACAGTGAAATAAATACAAAGGCCACTGTTGTATTATTTCAGTTTTACATATTAGCACACAGCGTTGACATCATATATATTAAGGCTGTATATTTTGAGGTTCCATAGACAAGGTGATAATGTTTGAAACACAACACAACGAGTCAAACCATCAATAATTATTATATTAATACATTCCTTTTATAAAGCAATTTTCTTGGACTCAAAGTTGCTTCGACTGTGCTTGGCACAGTGACATTATCACTGTGCGTTTTAAAAAAGCAGAAGGGAGATGGAGAGAGAGAGAGACAAAGAGAACAAGAGACAGAGAGAGAGAGAGACAGAGAATGAGAGAGAGAGAGAGAACGGGTGAGAGAGAAAGAGAAAGAGACAGAGAGAGGGAGAGACAGAGGGACCATGAAGTAATCTCATTAGCTGCTTCTTCTTGGCTAGAGAGAATATTAATTTATCTGTGGCAATTGGCAGAAGGACGACCGAGGGGGGGGGGGGGGGGGGGAATAAACGCAATCATAACATTACACCATTTCATTTTTCCATGTAATTAAATCAATGACATATTATAAAAAAAACATGTAAACTACATGAATGACTTTCAGCCATTTGCATTTTTAATCAGGCCAGATTAATTCTAATATGGGAGTTTGTCTCCGACATTTGTGTGTCATGCCTATTGTGTGTCAGTCACACTTCTGCCACTGCGTTGCACATCAAATTATGCTAATTAGACGTTAGCTAGCCTTTATTTGCCAATCAACAACCAGTCAAGGCTATTACCTACTAATCTCTGATTAGTCCCATTCATCTTTTATTTTGGCCTTAAATATCCCGAGAGTTCACTACAATGTCAAAACTATAATTGCCCAATAGCAACCAAAAAAAACAAAATGGCCACTGTCAGTCTCAACCTAAACAGGTTGGAGGATCTGAATGGTAAAAAAAAACAACCAGATAGAAAGAAAGATGGAAAGCGCAGGCACAGCACACCTGGCGTTCTGCTACACATTGAAATCATCATCAACAACGCGATGACCTATTTGCGGGGCATTCAATTCTGCCATTAACCAAGCTCCGCCCCCATCAGCTCCCCCCCCCAAACACACACACACACAGAAACACATAGCGACAAAACATATAGGCCTCACACTTTTAGATCTGTTGACACACACACACACACACACAGTGTCAAGTTAAGGCAGGAATGGCGTTGCATAGCGGTGGTGATTTACAACGTGATTATAACCCAGCGTTCATTTCAATTAGGGGCAGGGTGATTCTGGAGACGGGCGGGTATACTTACGCCGCTTTTGCAAACTACTGCAAAAAAGAAGAAAACAATTAATAAATCGGTTGAAAGTTTAAAAAAAATAAAGAAAAGAAAAAGCGGTCCGGGTAACGAGCAGCTCTCAAGAAACTGTCACCATCAGCACCGCCTCGGGCTTAAAGAGTGATAGTTACGGAGTTATCGGAACATGCCTACGTAGCTAGGAGGAGGAGGAGGAGGAGGAGGAGGGGGGTTTGTTTGTGGGCCATTGCAGTTAAACAATCAAGAGAGAGAAGTTGCACCTGGCGTTCCCATGGGGGACGGGCGGGGGGGGGGGGGGGGGGGGGGGGACGGGGACGGGCGGGCGGAGACAGTGTGGAAAGATCACCTGTCCAGGTGTAAACGGGTTGGAATCCGTTCGGACAAATCCATCAAAAAGACAAACGACGCCAAACGTGGGGCCGATTTGTCCGACGTATTAAAAATAATGTGCTCCAC
>CM051013.1:18152256-18167256 GCA_027704905.1 Muraenolepis orangiensis | reverse complement strand
AAAACTAAACAAAAACCTGTTCGGTGCTGATTGGCTGGATCCCGTCACACTTGATAACAAAGCAGGTGAACCCCCCCACCCCCGCCCCCCCCGCCTCTGTAATCTAACCTGCAGCCTGCCTGTTGGCGAACATCAGAGAGGGCACACAGAAACGTGACCCATGATGGTGCACTCACAGTTAACGAGACACCAAGACCCCCGACACAACCCCCCCACACACACACACACACTCACAGTTAACGAGACACCAAGACCCCCGCACACCAAACCCCCCCCCCACCACACACACACACACACACACCACACACACACACACACACACATCATGATGATTACGGCTTTTCTCTGCGATGACTCCCTATTCCTAGCTATGCTTATTGGAACTATTTTCCACATCTCTCACCTGATCTATTGTAGGCCATCCTGTAGGCGCTTGACACAATTACCTCTCCCAGAACATAGGATGTTTGGTACTCACCTTGACTGTAGGATACCTTCATGTCCAGTGGCTTTGTTTTGTTTTTGTATGTGTGTGTGTGTGTGTGTGTGTGTGTGTGTGTGTGTGTGTGTGTGTGTGTGTGTGTGTGTGTGTGTGTGTGTGTGTGTGTGTGTGTGTGCTGTGTGTGTGTGTGTGTGTGTGTGTGTGTGTGTGTGTGTGTTGTGTGTGTGTGTGTGGTGTGTGTGTTTTCAAAGGATTATAGCAATTTGTTTGTTTAGGATGTACATTAATTTGACCTACAATATACATGCCTGCAGGGGGAGACAGTCATGTGGTCCCATTTGCGTGTCACAGGTGCAAAGAGAGGCCTCTATCCATTACATTGGATTATGTGTGTGTGTGTGTGTGTGTGCGTGTGTGTGCGTGTGTGTGCGTATGTGCGTGTGTGCGTGTGTGCTTGCGTGTGTGCGCATGACTAGACCTATTCCATCTGCTATGTGGCTCACTGAATGTGTATTGATTGTGGTTGTTATGCTTTAAATGTGTATTAGAGGGTAAATGTATCAAGGTGATCCATTAGGAAAGCTGTTCCATTAGAAATGTAAGGGCTGCTGGGCCTAGACACGGCATGCAGGCGCCTCGCCCATAGGGTTTTTTTTAATTATATTTGTTTACGTTGTCGGTGACTAGAGCCAACTCTAATGTTAAAGGAGGAGAACTCGGTTTCTCATTCCTAATAAGGTAAGTAATGACAACAAACTACAAACCTCTCTAGTGAATCGGCCTAGTGAGTTTTTTGGTTTGCGCAGACTTCGCGGCCAACGAGAGCGGTCTTACATGTTTTAGGCTACACGTGACATTTCCCTTGCCGTCTACTGTACGTCGTAAAGTATAAGGCTACAATAACAGGCAATTGACACCATTAGCTCACACCCTTGGGTGGCCACCTGCACACTGGCGAAAGCCTCAGAACAAAGTGCCGGTCCCCCCCCAAAAACCTGCCTGTAGGCTCCCATGTGTGCGTGTCCCAACAAACAAGAAAAGAGCAAGGAGAACGAAAAAAGAGAGTGACGCTTGGTACCAGCCCTCCTCCTCCTCCCTCTCCTCCTCCTCCTTCTCCTCCTCCCTCTCCTCCTCCTCCTCCTCCTCCTCCTCCTCCTCCTCCTCCTCCTCCTCCTCCTCCTCCTCCTCCTCCTCCTCCTCCTCCTCCTTCTCCTCCTTCTCCTCCTCCCTCTCCTCCTTCTCCTTCTCCTCCTCCGTGTTTGGTTTCTCTCGTTACACACTCATTAACAGTACATTATTGGCACGGATCCATTTAATCATTGGACTCGCAGCGGGGGCATGCCGTTGCTGGCTATATATATATATATATACGTATATATATATATATGAGATGTATATATATATATATATATATATATATATATATGAGATGTATATATGAGTGTTAAGAGTATACGGTACACACGGAGCGTCTATAGGTCTCTATAGGATCCATACCGTCCGCGGTGTTCCGACACCACGCTACTTCAAACATCAGCAGTTTGATTCTGATGGGGGGGGAAAAAAACCCCAACGCGTTCGTTGAGACTTTGAGACACGCACACACAAACGCGACGCACGCACGCGTGCACACACACGCACGCACACGCACACACACGCACACACACACACACACACGCACACAACACACACACTTGCCCCGTCTTTTTTGCCCGAATTGTGTCAACATGCCCAACTGTCGAGAACCGTCTAACATTATTATTATTATTATTATTATTATTATTATTATTATTATTATTATTATTATTATTATTATTATTATTATTATTATTATTATTATTATTATTATTATTATTATTATTACCCCAGATGGGTCGGAGAGATCCGGAGGCGGCTCGTTATTTCGGAGTTGTGTGAACCTGTGTGTGTGTGTGTGTGTTGAAGTACACGCGGGGAGGTTGTTATTTAATGGAATTGCGTTGCGCGCATTTACGCGCTCTCGGTATTAAAACACCTCAAATGGGCAAGTCGAGCGACTTACCTTGTTGGCGTGGTAATAGTCCAAGGAGCTGAGACAACTTGGGTCGGTCGGTAAAGAGCATGAACCCACACTTGACGGGTGTGCAGGATAAAATCTCACGTCCATTTCAGGATGCACAAGACCGAAGGCATGAAATCTGTGAGTCAGTGTAGTTGGTATTGGGACTCTCTATCTATCTATCTGTCTATCTATCTGTCCGATCGTTGAACCGTAAAAAAAATGAACAACAAACAAAAATGAGCAGAGAGAGAGAGAGAGAGAGAGAAAAAAAGAAGCAACGACAAAAAAAAGTGGGTTGAGTTTCTTTGAGAAACACTTTCCCCTTCACATCCGTTCGCGGCCGAAGTTCGGCACCAAACAAACTCTGGTTGGTGCGCAGTGGTCCGCGGAGCCCTGCGCCCTGCGCCACTCTCTGGGTGAGAGACACACGCGTCGCCGAAGAAGCGATGTTTAAGTAGGAGCGAGAGTGGCCACAACTACATGGACACCTGCGCAGTGTTTGTTAAAAAACATAAAAAATATTCCGTTGTTGTTTCCAGGACGGACGCGTTCAAAACCTTGAACTTTGATTCCCTTCTGATTGGCGTTTTATTTTTGTTATATATATATATCGAGACAGAATACCCTAACCCCTTCCTTATCTATTTCCCCACTGCGCTCAGTACTCCAAAATTGGCTTTGTTGCGGAGGTGCATATTATTCTCGCATTGGGGTTCCAGGACAGAAGCGGCTGGTGTGTTCTTCCCTATATGCCATGCGACCTCTGCCGATAATAAACGGAGAAGAGGAACAACCGCGGAGGAAAGGGGGAGGGGAGATCGGTGGCTGCCTTGGCAACCGCTTTCCTTTATGCAACTGCGCGATGGTGATTAGCCGGGACTGTAGTGGTGGTGCTGTGCACTGTGCGCTGTGCACATAGCAGTGTTATGAAGCGCACACACTGCTTCTCCATCAAGCGCCACAAAAAGAGGGTTTTTTTTGTGTTCATTTGGGATATTGTGCCGGGGAGAATGAGAGGAGGGCTGGACAGCAGCCCTCCTCTTGCGGTTAAAACATGTTGTTATATCTTTTTTTGGGGGGGGGGGGGGGGGGGATTTGCATGGCTGTGAGCTAAAGCTGTGTGGTGTTTTGTGGTGTACACGATTATCTATAGTGCCTATTTCAATACATAGCCTGACACAGTGGTCATAAGTCATGCATACACACAGACGTCGTGGCCCCTTATAATCTAAATGCAAGTAAACAGACCGCGAGCACACCGTATACAACTTAAGTTATTTCCTCACGTGGTTTCATCCGAGTTTAATGTTTTATAATGTGATTTATTTATGAATGAACACAATTCCCCTAAAGGTATGACTTCACTCCAATTACTCTGAGGGGGCTTTGTGTGCTGCTGGGGGGGGGGGGGGGAGTGGGGGCTACGATTACATTGGTTTGCTTTGACCACAATGGATCAAAGAGGCTTAAAATGGAGAATAATGGGAAAGCGCATGCATTAAAGCCCACATATATACGCCCCAACAACATCATCTTGATTATTGCCTTTTAATCCAATCACATATCGATGCAGATGCAACATCACACAGTTCAACCACACATAAAAAAGCTTATGTTTTCTTTAGCTTTTCTCATATTATGTGTGTGGATCTTGGATCTTTTTAGTTTTTTTCCCACACAGTTAGAGATGCATATCTAGGGGGGGGGGGGGAGAGAGGGTGGGGCTCTGACAGAAGACCCAGGGTGATGGATGGCCCAAGCCCTGTCATGGGCGCGCACATGTGATGCTGGAATGGCCCTATCTGCCAGACCATTGTCTTTCAATCATGTCGGGAGAACCAGAAGTACAGCAGAAGAGCACTTTCTCCCCCCCCCCCCCCCCCCCCCCCCCCCACACACACCCTGGTGCTCGGGGATGGGCCGTATACTCTACCTGCTTTTGAAATCCGCACAATCAGCAGCCATATTTGTATTTTTCTTTTGCTCAGTCTGTCGGTGACTTGGCCTCGGGAACAGGAGGGTCGCCCCCGGTGAACTTGGTTTCTCGGCATTCACCTCTGTACCAGTTCTCACTCCGTACTTGTTCCATTTTTTCTGGGGGGGACTGGAACCGGCAACTCTCCGGGTTCCCAAGGCCAAGTCCCCATGGACTGAGCTACTGCTGCCGCCCCCGTCAAACAGGCGGACCGGGATCTCCCCACTGAGCGTTTGTTTTTGTTTGTTTTCGTTTGACCTTAAACCTCCGTGACCCCCACCCCCACACCCAGCCCCCCCCCCTTCCCCCCCCACTCCCCCCTCCCCTCTCCTCCTCCCCCACCCCCCCCCCCAAGGTGCGTTCCTCTGAGGCTGCTTATTATGACACCTCCAGGGTGTCCCACGGAGATATGAACTATAGGTATGTATTATTTCAGCACGGTGGGGCCTCTCCCGGGTGGGCATGTCCCCAGTACAACCCCCCCCCCCCCCCGCCCCCCGCCACCATCCCCCCACCAACCCCCCCTCAAACACACACCGCCCACCCACCCACCCACTCTCCACTAGCCTCCACCCAGTCCCAAGCTCCAGCACACAGAGGGTTAACTCTCTGGCTCGGTGCCATGGCTTCATGGGAATGGAATGTGGAGTGCTGTGTGTGTGTGTGTGTGTGTGTGTGTGTGTGTGTGTGTGTGTGTGTGTGTGTGTGTGTGTGTGTGTGTGTGTGTGTGTGTGTGTGTGCCTGTGTGTGTGTGTGTGTGTTTGTGTGTGCGTGTGCGTGTGTGCGTGTGCGGGTGCGTGTGCGTGTGCGTGTGTGTGTGTAAGGGCTCCCTTCCCAGCATCCCTCGCTGCCCAGGCACATGCTAATGATCAGTATTATTGAAGCACAATTGATGGGCTAGCAACCAAACAAGAGAAACTAATTACTGCTAAGGCTTTATTGTCCTTTAATTACCCGAGCTCTATGGCAATTAGTGCGAGCACAAAGACGCTAGCCTACTTTAAGCCTAAATAAAAATGTTATGCGGATGAGAAAGGAAGACAAAATAAGTGAATGAAGATGAAAGCATGGGTGGAATAATTTGGGTTTCCATTCAGGTCTGTCGTAGTGGGAGAGAAGTGGGAGAGAGGAACACGGGATTGGTTGGAAAAGCTACAGGAGGCAGCGACAACAATAACCAAAAAAGAGCTTTTGGGTGAGTTCAAGAAAAAGGAAACACAAAACGATATTGTCACATGAATGGCCCGAGAGACCTTTTAGCTGAAAGGAGACGGAATCGGCGGAACACGAGGGTGACGTCACGATGTGCGTGGTGATGTGTATCGATAGACAATCGGGTCCAGTGAGCGAGCGGGGCCACCGCTCTGCTGCCCCGCCGGTGGGAAGGCACGGCTGGTCCTCGCACCGGGCTCCTCTTGCTCTGCACTGCATTCCTATGGGAAGCTTTAGTTGGGGGATGTGAAAATTATACCCATAATTCAACCATCCTCTCTCTGCCTGGCTTTTTTTTTTTCTCTCTCTCTCTCTCTCTCTTTTGTCTTCTTCTCTCTCTCTCTCTCTCTCTCTCTCTCTCTCTCTCTCTCTTCTCTCTCTCTCTCTCTCTCTCTAGCCTCACTCCCCTCTCTCACTCTCTCTCGCTCTCTCTGCCCACCTCTCTCTCTCTCTCTCTCTCTCTCTCTCTCTCTCTCTCTCTCTCTATCTCATCTCTCTCTCTCTCTCCTCTCTCTCTCACTCTCTCTCTCTCTCTCTCTCTCTCTCTCTCTCGCTATCTCTCTTCTCTCTGCCTCCCTTCCCCTCTTTCTCTCTCTCGCTTCTCTCTTCTCTCTCTCTATCTCATCTCCCCTTCTCTCTCTCTCTCTCTCTCTCTCTCTCTCTCTCTCTCTCTCTCTCTCTCTCTCTCTCTCTCTCTCTCTCTCTCTCTCTCTCTCTCTCTTCCTCTCTCTCTCTCTCTCTCTTAGCTATCTCTCTCCTTCTCTCTGCCTCACCCTCCCCTGTCTCTCTCTCTCTCTCTCTCTCTCTCTAAGCCTCACACTCCCCTCTCTCTCTCTCCCTCTCAGCCTCACACTCCCCTCTCTCTCTCTCTCCCTCTCAGCTCTCTCTCTCTCTGCCCCACCCTCCTCTCTCTCTCTCCTCTCCTCTCTCTCTCTCTCTCTCTCTCTCTCTCTCTCTCTCTCTCTCTCTCTCTCTCCTCTCTCTCTCTCTCTCCTCTCTCTCTCTCTCTAAGCCTCACACTCCCCTCTCTCTCTCTCTCCCTCTCAGCTCTCTCTCTCTGCCCCACCCTCCTCTCTCTCTCTCTCTCTCTCTCTCTCTCTCTCTCTCTCTCTCTCTCTCTCTCTCTCTCTCTCTCTCTCTCTCTCTCTCTCTCTCTCTCTCTCCTCTCTCTCTCTCTCTCTCTCTCTCTCTCCCTCGCTTACTAAAACACATACAGATTTGGATTACCCCATTGGACCAATAACAGATAATGCTCAGTGATCAAACTAAACAATACCCCAACACATGAAACATGAGCAAAAATAAACAAAATAGCAGTCACTTTGCCCGTTTAGCAGATGTTTTAGCAGCCCTTTGCTATCCTCGGATAGGTATCCTTAATAGCAGGCTTACAGTGCTCCAACATCAAACACACACACACACACACAGACCCACACAGGCTCACAGGTGAGCATAAGCGCACATAGACACGCAAAGGAATGCCAAGTCGTAAGCAGACACACAAACACACACACACACTATAATACCACTGATCCAGTAAAACCTAAGAGCAAACATTTCCAAAATCAACTAGCTCGACATAAAATACCTTTAATGGAATAAAATAAATACTCAAAGGGTTCTCTAATCTAACTCCCATCCAACTGAACAAATGAATCAAGCACACATTTCACTTTTCACAGTCTAATCCTTAATGCAGTCGGAGCCGACACGGTTTGAGATGTTGATCTTGGAGCACCTTAAACATTTATCAAAACAGTGCAAAAAGCCCAGGGTTAGGTCCCCGACGTTTCCATCGAGGGGACATCGAGGGCAGCAGTCTGGGTAAAATCCCTGACCTTCGACCCCGGCCAGTCAGGTCACGGACGAGGTCCTGGTCACCCAGGGGGGGGGGGGGGGGCGTGGGAACCTGTCAGTCAGTCAACAGTCTGGTGGAGGGGGACAAACAATGGCCGGAGACAAAGATCCTAACAAAACCCTCACCTTTTATGCAAAAAAAGTTTTACCCCATTGAAAGTAATCATTGTTATACTTATATACATGCAATGTTGTTATTATAGTCCAAGCATTTTACACAGTGTGAATGAATTTCACTTCAATTGAAGAAAAGTGAACCAGAAAAGGCCGGAGGTTTTTCACAAGCACCGCCTGTAGTGACATGAATATGTCCAGACGTGTGTCATGCGTCATGTGTCATGCGTCATTGTCGTGTCAGGCCCCTATGTATATGTTTCTTTCCCGTTTTCATCTATCTCCACGGAGCCCATTCCCTGGTACGATGGTGTACGTTGGGATGGGTGGATGTGGGAGATCGTGACCTCCATCACCCAGGGCTCAACAGCAGCTTTTCGGATACTCAATCGCCGGACATGCTGGCAAAAAAGGAAATTTTAAGCCTTTGACATTTGAACTCCGGCGAAAAAGATTATGGCCATGCCCGCTGCATAAATCCCCCCACATGGTAAACACCGCCAGCCTCCGTCTCTCCAAAACAGTTGTATGTTGATGGTGTTTAAGCCACCTCAAAGTGTTATGGTTGAGATTATCATGGCTCCAAATAGAACACTTTACACGTTGTGTGCTGTCATTGCTGCATGTGTTATGTAGGCGGCTGCTTAACAGCCCGCATACAATTGAATTGAATGTACGATTGAATTAAACCTCAAGAGACCGGTATTAGGAATACATTCCGGGAAGCATCTAAACCTGAAATGTGTTTCCTTTTAGAATTAAACTCAGGACTTAAATAAATAAAATGAACCGAGGTACAATCTTCAGGCAGCTTTAAAGTACAAAAGAAAATCACCGGTGTGTCGATTTTTATCTCCCCGACTCGAGAAAAAAAACGAAAAAAAACCATAGACTTTTACCACTCGTGTGCTGTTTATTTAATTGTTATCTAGATTGGGTTACTTATTATTAGGGAGGAAAAGAAGTGGAAAGAAGCTAAATTGTAAGTCGGACCACGTTTTTCGTTTAGCACTCATCTCGAGGAAATTCAAGAGCGTCCTCTAATTGCGTATCGTGTTGCAGCTCCCGCTCGGCCCAGAGTGTCTTACAGTCTGCTGGATGTGAGCTCAATGTATCTTTTAGGCAATTTTTGTTTTTAAATAGCCAAAGTTACACAAACTCTCATGTCAAGTGGTTTAAGATATTCCCCCCCCCTTTTTTTTTTTTAAACACAACTTTTATTATCAAACGATTAGTATTAGTTAAAAAACACGAAACAGAAGTCTTCTAAGTCTTGTAAGCTTGTATCTTGTGTATCTTGTGTTTTATTGAAAAAAATAATAAAAATGGTGACATTTACGAAATGTTCATTTTCAATACGACCTACTTAATGCCACACATTATACACTGCACAATCTTTTTGTCACCGTGAAGCTAAACACCCCCACTTGTTCTCCGTGTACTTATGAAAACAGGGCATTATTTTCTCCTAAGATGCCAACTGACATTTCCTTGAAAAGATTTACATGGAAACATGGCTCATTGTTTTATGGAGAAAGAAGAGCCTGCACTAATGTCCCCGTGATCGTGGACAATCTAGTATGAGTCATTTTCAACTCCGAATTCTAACTGAAATATAATGTGCTTTTATACCCAGAAGAAAATAATTGATGAGGCCAAACTCACTGTCCATCATGAACTCTGCACACCGCTAAGCAGTTTAGGCCTTGACTATGACTGCCTGCTTTTTAACAATCTATATCTTTCTACAGATAAATGCAATATAATCAACAAGGGCGACAATAAAACGTATTGTTGGCATCAACTACTGGTCACATTAGCGATTAGAGTGTTGTTATCAATGTATAAACGCTATTGTATCGCATTTTTCCTTGTTAAGCCTAAAGCAGAGATATAATGATAAAACGCTATTTCCAGATGGCGAATGTGTTGTTTAGTCTAGTCTAGTTTACTCAAGTATTGAGTAGTATAGTCAGTGATGACACTAGCAAACAAACACCAGCTATTTTACATTAACATCCAAAAGAGCTGTGTTTGTTTGCTAGTGTCACCCTAACACCACTGACTCCAATACTTGTAATACATGTAAGCAATGTTAGTTGTGGTTAAGTTGTGTTTTAGATGGATGCAATCTAAATCTGGAGGATTGAATCCTCTTTATTGGTCACATACAGTGAAATGGGTTTCTCTGCATTTAATCCATCCTATAATTAAGAGCAGTGGGCAGCTATTTTATATACAGCGCCTTAGGAGCAGTGTAGGAGGTCTGGTCTCGGCAGTGCCCAGGTGTTTCGGGGGCTTGAACCGGCGACCTTCCGGTTCCCATCGTACTTCTACGGGAACAAGACAGCTGGCCTGTTTTTAAACAGTCAATTACATGTTTGGCAGTTGGACATTCATCCTTTTGTCCATTACGTAGATTTTGGTCATATCTCATCCCCATATTAGGCGTATAGTGCATTTATAGATTATATATAATCTATATTATTATCGTATTGGAAAAAATCCTCTAGTTATATAGATTGTAAAATCTATAAATGCACTATAATAATATGGGGGACGATGAGCTTGTGGCGAGATATGGTAATAGCACTTAAGCTACATCAAGCCTACTACTATACCGATGGCAGAAGCTAATTAGTTCTCACTAATGGGGAAACATTAGATTCTTATATATTCCTGAACATGAATGGATGAGTGGATGTCCAAATGGGCAACTACCGTATTTCTACACATAGAAGAGCCTTATATACACACAACAATACAATTCACATGAATACAAATCATTAGAAGCCTCACAAGGATGTGCTGTGTGGTCATGTTCAATATTAAGTTGTAGTTCAATATTAACGATTAAGTTGTCCCATCGTGACACACGATCCCAGCTTTGAGTTGGACGTCAGCACTGCACAGACTCGCTGCCTTTGGGACTATTACCACTCTATTTTATTTATCTTAAAGGGATGTGAATCCATTGGTATGTTAAACATTTTCCCATCCCTGGCTCTGGCAATGAACACAGTTAGCGACAAATCCGTGTCATCTCTATCTGTTGTCTGGGGTTTCTCTGCTGCCTACGAGGTTCTGTCCTCAGATGACTTAAAGCCTGCTTGACTGTTCCATCCAGGCTGAAGGATGACAATTTTCTAAAAATGGTTTGGATAGCAATGGTTCTAGTCCAGGCTCTGAGGTGACTGAGGACCAAACCTTTTTTTGAAGGTTTGAAGATGCTGTAACTAAAACCATTTTCTGGAATATAGTGTTTTTTTTAAATAAAATCGACTAAACAAAATTACTCAAGTAAACTGTAAATACCTCCAAAGTATACTGAAGTGTAGTACTTGAATAGAAGCTCTCCTTTAATCAAGCCATTGTGAGAAGAACGTTCACACTAAAGTAAAGCTAAAATGTAGAGGAACTCTACGTTTCCCCAAGGTCAAGAAGCATGGGGAATTCACCAATTAATGAAAGTCGTATCAAGTGGACATTCAAACTCAATAACATTTCTGAATCAAAATGAATCAATTTCGAATAAATATTCCCGCCGTTTCTTGTCTCCAGACGGCTGAAGGACAAGTCGTTACATTAGTCATACGCAGAAGGCGCACGGCCTTGTAGACAAAACAGACGCTGCTCTTTCATGAACGCAACGCATTTATGTATTAAACGAGAAACAACAAAAGTATGCACTTGAGGGTCACTCGAGAAACTACCAAAATTTGTATTTCACGATTCACGAACAAGATTCACGACTGTGAGTGAGCTCAGACCTTTTGTCATTGTAATATTGCTTAAACGACAGGCACACAATAGCGCTTGTACGCTAATGGACAATGGCATTGTAATATGACTCCCTTATTGTATTGTACGAGCAAAGGGAAGAAGCTCTTGATTGTCAGAGAGTAGAATAGTTAAAGAACACGGGGCAGGGTCAAATGTCGCCATTGACCTCATTGCCGCAAGTTCAACGGGGACAAATATGGGCAATTAACCACTGCAATCTCCCACTAACCAAGCATCACATCTCACCATGAATGTACATACAACAGTGTTATCCCTCCTTAAAAGGAGAGCTGTAGAGGTAATTTGAAAATTTGTATTTGAAAGCTCATCATTTGAGTGTCCTCCGTTAGAAATGCCTCAGCGGCCATCCGCCAGCCATATGTGAGTGAAATGCACGGTGAGGATTATCCGTTCTGTTTGACCGCGCCTGCCTCTGCAGCAGACCAATCCCGATTTTTAAACCGCTCCCGGCTCATTTCCGACCAATCGGAGCAGCTCTTCCCTGATTGGTTGGGGGAGTTCCATCTGGCCTGTCGATCACGTGAGTATTCACGCACAACGTGGTCACAGTTGTCCACCACATAGGGGCATGAAGGCCACCCCTATAACCTATACTGTAGGGAGGGAACGGAGAGAGGGGTTTTTTTGTTGTAATTTTCAAGCTCTGGCTCTCTTTAGATTAGATTCAAATTTATTGTACTGTATTTGTGCAATACATTTGAATCTAATCTAATCTAATCTAATCTAATCTTCAGATCTTTTCTGCTCTCCCTCTCTTTTTACAAGCGGCTTTAACCATATTATAATGTTGGTGATACAAAATCTTTTTTTAGCTGGCCGTCTGTCAGCACTTGATGTCCTCCTAGAATGACGGCACTGAACAACAGAAGAGGAAGGTTGATTCAAATAGTCTGTGTTGTTGTTGTTGTTGGCGGTTGTGGTTGTTGTTGAGTGCTCGTGTCACTTTAGAGATTAGGGATTAAAGCTTTGTGGATGGTATTTTACATGTCAACACAGTTGTATTTGACCGCTGCCTAATAGAATTTTTTATTTTCCTCCAACACAAAGCCTTGTGTTCAAAGCACACTGGTAGGGGCACTATAGTGAAGCCAAGGCCGTCGGACAGAGAGAGAGAGAGAGAGAGAGAGAGAGAGAGAGAGAGAGAGAGAGAGAGAGAGAGAGGAGAGAGAGAGAGAGAGAGAGAGAGAGAGAGAGAGAGAGAGAGAGAGAGAGAGAGAGAGAGAGAGACACACACAGTCAGCATGCTGCTGTGTGAGGTGCTGTTCTGTAGGTTCTATACAATATGGCAGCATGGGGACTTGTGGTTGTAGATGCATTTCGGTCGGCAAGGATATCCTTTTTCAGAGGAATATTACAGAGGATGTTCATTCTTGTGGTTCTTTTTCCCTTCTCTTTCCCTGCCTTTGTTTCTCTCTGTCTACTTCTTTCCACAATGCACATTACACATCACAGAACATACTTACTGCACACAGATACACACATGCGTGCGCATGCACACACACACACCACCCACACACACCCACACACACACACACACACACACCACACACGCCACACAACACACACGCACACACACACACACACGCACACACACACACACACACACACACACACACACACCACACACCACACCACACACACACACACACACACACACATTTACACACACTCAGTAAGAAACACATTTTCAAGGGTGAGAGAATCTAGCAATGCCATTACCACTGAACACACTGGCTCCGGGAGAGAGAGAAAATCACAGGGGGAGAGAGGGGTGGGGAGAGAGGGGTAGGAGAGAGGGGTAGGGAGAGAGGGGTGGGGAGAGAGAGAGAGAGGGGTGGGGAGAGAGAGAGAGAGAGAGAGAGAGAGAGAGAGAGAGAGAGAGAGAGAGAGAGAGAGAGAGAGAGGAGAGAGAGGAGAGAGAGAGAGAGAGAGAGAGAGAGGAGGAGAGTGAGGAGGGAGGAGGGGAAATCCATCAGATTTGATGGTGTGGTGATGTAGATAATGTTCTCTCTCTCAGCAGCAGCTCGGAGAGAAGAAACCAGAACACTTCCTCGCTCGCTCACACCTTCCGTTTGGACCAAGCTAAACGCATACTGCATCGAGGAGGCTTGTGTTTATTATTATTATTTTTGGGGTGGGAGGAGGGGGCAAATATTGACCAAAGGAAAAAAGCCAACCTTTAGTTCCCCCCCCCCCCCCCCCCCCGAAGCAGTACAAAAGGACCATGTTCAAAACCACTGCCCTCGTGGGGTTCAACCGCTTCAGCTCAAACACGATGGCTTTCTGATAACGGAGAGAGATTTTAAATGCATGTTTGAATGATGATGATGATTTTGAATGTATTAGTTTGGTTCCAGAGAGGCCACTTCAGACAAGGGGTTTCTAACTGGACAGCACGGCAAGGCCACCCCCCCTGCCCCCGCCCCCCCCCGCCCCCCCCCCGCCCCCCCCTGTATCTCTGTCCGGGGCCCTCCACCTATCAAACAGATGGGCCCACACAATTACATTATTTGGCGATAAAACCGGGGGCCACTCTCCATAAAAATAAAAAATAAACCCAAGCGAGGCTCGTACCGCAACCCAGAGAACGGTTTGATAGGATAGAAAAAAGAAAGCCACGAGTCTTCGCCGGCTTCTCGTCATGTTGTGCACAAATACCGCCGTGCAGAAACCAAGCCTATATCCAAAAAAGGAAAAAGGAAAGAAAAGCAAAAAATAAATAAATAAAAAGGGCTCAGCGCTACGGTAATTTGTGGCACAGAAACACGGGAAAACAAATGTGTTGAGGAAATGTAGATGGGTTTTAAGGTCTGAAAGCCACAGCTGCTTGGCAAGCAGAAGCTGGCTGCTTTTGTCTTTCTATCTTCTTCTGTAATGCGCACAGGTGCTGCTTAATTCAATTGCGGCACGTTGCCATGGTTTTACATTAATATATTTCCATGTTACCATTACGACTGTTGTCATGGAGATGATAGGACCTATTTGAACTGAAAGCAGGGATGGTTTGTATTAGGTTACTGCACTCTGCATTACCCCTAGCTCTCTCTGCTCTCTCTCTCTCTCTCTCTCTCTCTCTCTCTCTCTCTCTCTCTCTCTCTCTCTCTCTCTCTCTCTCTCTCTCTCTCTCTCTCTCTCTCTCTCTCTCTCTCTCTCTCTCTTTCTCTCTCTCTCTCTATCTGCTGCTGCTCTCTCTCTCTCTCTCTCTGCTCTCTCTCTCCCTGCTCTCTCTCTCCCTCTCTCTCTTTGCTGCTCACTCTCCTTCCATATTCTCTCTCTCTCTCCTCTCTCTCTCTCTCTCTCTCTCTCTCTCTCTCTCTCTCTCTCTCTCTCTCTATCTCTCTCGTCTCTCTCTCTTCTCTCTCTCTCTCTCTCTATCTGCTGCTGCTCTCTCTCTCTCTCTCTCTATCTGCTGCTCTCTCTCTCTCTCTCTCTCTCTCTCTCTCTCTCTCTCTCTCTCTCTCTCTCTCTCTCTCTCTCTCTCTCTCTCTCTCTCTCTCTGCTCTCTCTCTCTGCTCTCTCTCTCCCTGCTCTCTCTCTCCCTCTCTCTCTTTGCTG
>CM051013.1:18129756-18147256 GCA_027704905.1 Muraenolepis orangiensis | reverse complement strand
CTCAGTGGGAATATTGCACACACACACACACACACAAAGGCACAGACAGGTGTGCATACATACACAGCCACAAGCATTGATGTGTAGACACAACACACACACACACACACACACACACACACACACACACACACACACACACACACACACACACACACACACACACACACACACACACACACACACACACACACAATTCTACACTATACCATACTACACTATTCTATACTATACTATACTATGAAATACCATACTATACTATATACAGAAATACTATGCATGATTACACACACACACACACACACACACACACACACACACACACACACACACACACACACACACACACACACACACACATCTTGGTGGGAATAGTGCACACACACACACACACAACGGCACAGACAGGTGTGCATACACACATAAACATGTGCATACTAATGTGCATACTTTCAAACACATACACACAAATACACAAGCCTTGATGTGTACAAAGAACACACACATACACAACACACACAACACAACACACACACACACACACACACACACACACACACACACACACACACACACACACACACACACACACACACACACAAAGCCTGGGGGAGGCTGTGTGTGTGTGTGTGTTGTGTTGTGTTTGTTGTGTGTTGTGTGTTGTGTATGTGCTCCATAGCTTACAAGCTACCAGGGAGTTTTGTGTGTGTGTGTGTGTGTGTGTGTGTGTGTGTGTGTGTGTGTGTGTGTGTGTGTGTGTGTGTGTGTGTGTGTGTGTGTGTGTGGGGGGGGGGTGGGAGCCACACACACACACACACGCACAACTCCCTGGTAGCTTGTAAGCTAAATTCAGTAGTGCGGTGGACCAATCGATCACGAGGAGTTCTCTCCTCTTTCCCTTTTTCATTTTTTATCTTCTTCTTCATCCCTGCAATTTTCCTCTGAGGGAAGTAGGCCTAATGTGAGCTAACAGTGTGGAAAATCAATGGTCCACCGGCCTGGAATAACTGGGAGGAGTCTCTCCACCAGACCGCCACCGCCCCTCCATTGTGTGTGTGTGTGTGTGTGTGTGTGTGTGTGTGTGTGTGTGTGTGTGTGTGTGTGTGTGTGTGTGTGTGTGTGTGTGTGTGTGTGTGTGTGTGTGTGTGTGTGTTTGTGTTTGTGTGCGTGCACATTTGTGTGTGTTTGTGTGTGTACACATCTGTGTGTGTATCTATGAATGAGTGTGTGTGCATTCAAGATTCTAGATAAGTACAATGGATTGCTTACTCTTACTCTATTTCAACAACACTATACTATACTAAACTATACTATGTAATACTATACTATAAACAACACTTGATACAACCTACTATATACAATACTATATACACTGTAAAAAATGGCTGTAGATTTTACGGTGTAAAACTGTCAAACCACGACAGTAAAAGACCGTAAACTCAAAATTGGTTGAATACAGTTTATGTAACAGTAGAAGACCGTAAATATATATATCAGCCAAAACAGTAATTTTTACATATTTTTTCTGAAAAAAATGCATTTCTCCACTGTTAAATACTCTTGCACTGTTTTTATAACAAAAATATACCGTAATATATATAAAACAGCCAACACTGTAATTTTTGCCATTTATTTATGTAAAAATAACATTTTGTCACTGTTAAAAATACTAGCCCGTTCCCAGGCATGCCTGGACACATTTCAGGCTAAAATGCCATTGCCCGTCAAATGTGAGTGGAGGTTGTGGACAGAAAGGGCGCTTGAATTCAAACATTAACGGTTGCCTCTTTGATGTGCCGCTGTTTGACCATGTATTTCTGTTGCATTTGTGGAGAATCTGTTCAGTCTCTAAAGGCGTATGTTGTACATTGCAAACTCCACCGCAATGAACCTCGTTGTATTTTCAAGTGTGTTGGAATTGATTGTAAGCAGGCGTTTTTGGTGAGCAAAAGGAGAACCTGTTCCATTTCGTCGAGGATACATGCCTGGCCCAAGAGGTTCAGATGGAGAAGTTGCCGGCAACACCCTGCATTATTGTGTGTGGTAAGTAAACAAACACTGAAAGTGCAACCAAACCCTCTAGAATAAATCTACTAGTGTACTGAAATACAATTGTACTACTGGCTTACTTAGTTCCAGGTTATGTTGCAGCCCATATAACGATACTGACCATTACTTTACCTGATACCAAGGTCAGCCAATAGCAGAATTCAAGGCAGCAGTATGGTTTTAACCAACTCCGTTATCAGTTTTGGTGGTTTTTTGATGGCCCTTGTTGAATGTAATAAGTAATGAGTATGTTTAGTCAATGGCTGACATTGATGCCTTTGTTATGGAAGTTTGTTTGTTTTGTTTTTTGTATTCTTAAATTGTTCAGGGTCCTCCTGCTTTGCTGCTGGGACGTTCATGTTGAGCATCGACCAAGAGGTTGTCAACGACCACGTCACTTCCTTCACGTCTGCCTTCTGCCTGATGTTGGGGAGTTACTACTGCTTCAACATTCACTACCAGTGGAACTACGTTCAACACTTGAGTTCCTCCAAAGGTACAATTTCTTTGTTGTTATAGTATTTAACAATACAAGTTTTTATTTCAGCCCTCAATTGTTTTTTGTGAATTTATATATGTATTTTTCATGAAGGTGTTTCTTCTCAATAAATCCTGAGAGAGGAACCAAAGTCGAGTGGAAGAAAAACAAGAAAGTACTCCCAGTCTATCCCAGAGTCCTCACTCGGATTGCAGACCTTGCAGACCATGAGTGGATATAGACCCTACTAACCCGAACCCTTTAGACAATGTGTTAAGGTGTACTGTACTGCAGATATTTGTTCAATTTCTATCATAGTGAAAGTTCTGAAGTTCTGAAATGTAAACTTTTCCTTGGAAAAGTGTATAGTTTGTGTATGGTGTATAGTTTGTAAAGTCACAGTACATGTTCAGCTTTACTGAGTGAGGTCAATCGTTTTGTGCTGCAAACAAGTTCAGTTCATAAAGCTTTTCTTTATTTTAAAATGTGAGATGGGACATTTTTTTGTGGCTGCTAGGTACAATGAGCAATTTAAAAACATAAATTTGCGCTCAGAAAACTTGTTAAGTTTAGAATAGATTAGATTTACCTTCATTGTCATTGCAGAGTACAGGTACAAATCCGATTAAATGCAGTAGCATGTAACCAGAAGTGCAAATATAGATAAATGCAGGAGTGTAGGTTATACAGCACAATAATGCTATACAATATGTACTAGTGATGGACAGTGGAGAGTTACAATATGCAAAAGAGTGCAAATGTAGGGTTGTCTAGAGTATGAACAGCATATGTGCATTTGGTAAGTATGTAGAGTATAACATATGTATGGGTTGGTTATTTGTACTATTACAATATTGAACAGTGTAGGTGGTTCAGTCTATCATTTGTTTTAGAAGAAATGATTATGAAAATACTCAAGTCTGGCAGAAGTTTCCTCTGATGGCATCATTAAAGAACTGAGCTGGTAAGTTGGCTGCATATTTAAAAATATATACATCAGATTTTTATTCTGCGTCTCAAGTATTGTTTCCCTTCCAATAGGCCAAGCCAAACGATTCTTCTTGACATTACCTTTCCAGGTAAGAGATACAAGTCTAGAGAGAGTAAATTATTGTTTTTGTTTATTTTACAATTTAATCTTTGACTTTCTTTTCTCACTTGTTAGGGCATTGACAGGGCTGCACCATCATTAGGGCTGGTCCCAGTCAAACTACCAAGTTCCACTCAGCGTTCTCCTGCTGCTGGAAGTTCTCCCTGATCCTTCAATGTGGACCTGTTTCTACATTCAGTCAGGACATTTATGGTGAGTGATTCCACACAAACAGGTTTTCTATCATGCACGCTTTCAGTAAATATTGACTTTAGTATAGTGGTATATACTGTGCTCTTTAGAAATGTGTCTACCAGTAGAGATTAAGTAATACTGAGTGTTGGGGGGATGTTACCGTCAGTTACTATAGTGAAAATGTAAATAGGTTATTGAGAGTCCCTTCATTTATAAACCATTTTCTAATTGAATTACCAGAAAAATCAGTATACTAAGATGTGCTGCATATTGTTACAGTCCATAATTATAAAAATATTGTGATCTAAAGGTTTTGCAATATAATATATCCCACCACTACTTAAGTGTACATGAAACGACTTTTGATCCTGTGATTTTTCTCTCTGCTCTCTCCCTGATGCTGGTGTTAGGTCCTGGGTTCCCCATCTCTCCCTGATGCTGGTGTTAGGTCCTGGGTTCCCCATCTCTCCCTGATGCTGGCGTTAGGTCCTGGGTTCCCCATCTCTCCCTGATGCTGGTGTTAGGTCCTGGGTTCCCCATCTCTCCCTGATGCTGGTGTTAGGCCCTGGGTTCCCCATCTCTCCCTGATGCTGGTGTTAGGTCCTGGGTTCCCCATCTCTCCCTGATGCTGGTGTTGGGTCCTGGGTTCCCCATCTCTCCCTGATGCTGGTGTTAGGTCCTGGGTTCCCCATCTCTCCCTGATGCTGGCGTTAGGTCCTGGGTTCCCCATCCATTCCACCTGGTGGGAACCTCCATGTCCACATGCTGCTCCCTTGCCTCAACAGCTACAGGAGGGCAACACATTGGAAACCCCTTGACTGCTGATCTGTTTAATGGACTATTAAAAACTTTGGACTTCTGTCTGACTATGGTCCATAGTCAGACAGAAGTCCAAAGTGACTGTTTATGAGAGGATTTTACGTATTAGAAGTTAAATCATTGCATTATACTGTTAATTTCACAATAAAACCACATTTCATGGCAAAACCTTTTTTTGTACTGCTTTTGTAAGGGAATTTATATAGGAAAAAGTAGAATTGTATTTTGCAGACTGATTATTTTACAGTAAAGCACTGTCATATTTCATGGAACAACCTTTATTTGTACGGCATATTATGGGAATTTATACGGGGAAAAGTAGTATTTTATATTACAGACTGTTAACTGCACAGTGAAACACAGTCAAATATAATGGCCAAAACTTTATTTAGACGGTATTCATACAGTATTTTCATGTTCATTTTACGGTAAAAAGGTGTTTCTTTTAGTGGTAAAAACCTGTATTTATATGGTAAAATATGGAATAAAACTCAAACATTAACCGTAAAATCAGCAGTACTGATATCCTTTTACCGTAATAGTACATAAAGTTCTACCGTATTTTTTACGGTAAAGTTCGTGCAACCACAGCTACCAGTTTTTACCGTAAAAATTACGGGTTTTTTTTTTTTACGTTCTACCGTATTTTTTACGGTAAAGTTCTGGCGTCCACAGCTGCCAGTTTTTTACCGTAAAATTAACGGGTTTTTTTTTACAGTGTACTATGAACAAGACTGTATACAACCTACTATACTATACTATATACTATAAACAACAGTAAATATGATCTACTATATACTATACTATATACTATAAGCAACACTATACTATAACAATACGTGTGTCCATGTGTGTGTGTACAGGGCTCCATGTGTGTGTGTGTGTATATTTGAGTGTGTGTGTGTGCCACCAGCTCCCCTGCTGAGTCTTTCTCCAGCAGTAGCAGGCAGGTTGTTTTCCCTCCAGCTGTATAAAGCGAACACTGCATGGACCTTAGTTAACACAAGGTGTTGAGTGCCTGTGCGTGCCTGTGTGTGCGGGTGTGTGTGTGTGTGTGTGTGTGTGTGTGTGTGTGTGTGTGCGGGCGTGTGTGTGTGTGTGCGGGTGGGTGTGTGTGTGTGAGCGAGTGAGTGTGAATCCAACCCCATGCCATGTCTTTTCAGAACAACGCCCACACTGATCCAGATTGTTTTGAATCAGCTGACATTGCATTTGGTAAACCACATCATACAAAGAAATGATTAAATAAAGGACTTTAATTGAGGGCATCTTCCCCCCCCCCCCCCCCCCCTCAAGAAAAACAAGGTAAGTAGGTCGATGCATGAAATATATTGAGTCAGTGTATAACTTGATGTTTACTTACACAGCAGGTAGCCCGGTAGTCTGCTCCATATGAGATATTCTTCACACATCCAACGTCATAAGGGAAGCATCAACATTTATCTGTTTGTAAATGACTGAAAGGCGTTTAAGTCACTTTTGAAATGAGTGTGTCTAATAGGGGGGGAACGATAGGAGGAGCAGAGGAGCAGAGGAGCAGAGAGCAGGAGCAGAGGAGCAGAGGAGCAGAGGAGCAGAGGAGCAGAGGCAGAGGAGCACGGGTACCCGAGCTCCTCCCCCCCCCAGTATGACGTTGTATTACACGATGGCAAAGTAATCAAGAGACGCCCGGTCACTTCATTAAGAAGCCAAAGCGTGGAGTCACAAAGCTGGGGTCCCACTTGGGGAAACATGGGCCACGTAGCGCCTCGCCAATTACACTTTGCCCTGAACTCCACCCACCCCCCCACCAACCCCACCCCCCCAACCACCAACCCCCCACCGCCCCCAACCCCCACCGCCCCTCCTCCCAGGTCCCTCCTCCGCCCAAATTATTCTTGGCACGTCGGGGATGCTAATTATTCATTAAACACATGGAAATATGACCAACCTGTTCTTAATCCACAGGCCTCCTGAGAGAGGGGAGGGGGAGAGAGAGAGGGGGAGAGAAAGGGGGAGAGAGAGAGAGAGAGGTAGTTGCGTGTATATATTTTTAAGTTAATTTGACCCGCTCTTATTCACATATTTGATAGCAATGTTGCACAGCTCGGTTACAACGTTTTTCTTATTCTAGTGTATCTTTGATTCTATTCACATTTTTCATTTTCATTTCACACTTGCTTTGGCAATGTAAACGTATGTCTCCCATGCCAATAAAGCCCTTTGGGATTGGATTGGATTGAATTGAATTAAATTGAATTGAGAGAGAGAAAGAAATCAACATTGTGAGTGGTGGCATGTTGTGGTGAAGAACACTAGATACCCGGTTGGTTTCTTTTAGCAGCGGAGCTCACATCTTATTATTTAGCCAAAGTGAAATGTGTTACAGGAACACTACTCTGGTGAAAGCAAAATGTCCCCTCCTTTGACCTTTCTTAAATCTTGGTTTTGACACATTTTCACACCAAATTTCACCCTCAATGCGTGCGGGATTTTAACCTAAAAAAGGGTTCATGAACGAGTTTTGGTTTGGCACTAAATGTTTCCTGTTTGTCAAACTGAAATGCAACCTATTTAGAAGCGGATTGCAGGACTTACAACAAATGTATCGACGGTTCTCGAATGTGTACGATAAAGTTGGTCGTAGATTTAGGAGTATAGCAATACATTATAATTACTCAAGTGCTTGTACATATATGGAATCCTTCGAAGACCCTTTCTCATCTGGGCTAAAACGCATACAGGAAGTCAATCAAATCTATAAATAAAAAACATTTTGTATCCTTCAAAAACAAATTTAATTTAGTCAATCCAGAATTTCCAACCCCCTACCCCTCCCCCACTCCCAAAAAACGAAAAGAGACAGCTTAACATACTTTGCATTGTGCACTTGGTTAAAGGTACTTCACAGGGATAACAGACCAGACCGGCCCAAGAAGTGTAACTTTAGATATGTTCATGCACTCGTTTGCCTAAAATTTGGACTTTATTATGGGAATGGCATCGGGAAAATACACATTACCATAAGCCTGGTGCAATGCATGCATAATAGATTGTTGTTTTCGCTCTGCATATGGTAGGAGCTGGATTTGCTTCAAAGTACACCACATTTGCATGATTCGATGTGAGGGATTCTGGGATTAGAAGGCTGCATCCTGCAGTCCTCCATTCAGCTATAGAAAGGTACGGTGGTGTCTACAGACGGCGGAGGAGATCTTGTGCTGTGTAAAGTCAGAGGGATGTGGAAAACGGTGACACGGAAAAAAGTGAAGCATGTTTTTTCGCTCCTTCTACAGAAATGCATTTTTGACCCCTAAGGTTGGAGGACATTGTGAAGGACCGGGCACCGGGACAGGAACAGGATGGCAGTGGTTTTTTTTTACAACCAAGGGGTTTTATTCCACTCAAAATAATATATATATATGAAAAGGAAACAGGTCAACATAATAAAACGATGGCTGAATGAGCATAAACCAGACTAGCCACTTCAAACAGGGAATTAGATGATGACGTGACCCCCCCCCCCCCCACAATGAGACATGAGGGAGACTATATACTAAATGGGGTAAACCAAATGACCCATGAGAGGGAGGGACCCAATCAACCAAATGAGCCACACCTGTAGTCAACCTCCAGGTGTGACTTCAGCCTATATAAGCCCAAATAAAGACAAATGCATGTTCTATTAAACCAACATCATATCATGCATGTCAAAACAAGTATAACCAAAACATGTGTGGCTGTGAGGCCTGACATCCCATTGGTATTCCAAGGAACAGAACGGCACAAGCACATTTCTCCTTCTGCAAAACTCCAAGTTACGATTTGAATCATTTCGGTCAAATCAATATATCAGCATAAAATGTGTTGAAATCAGCAGAACTGGGATTGCGTCTCTCTTTAGTCCCGTGTGCGAAGCCCACTGTGAAACAATGAGGAATGCTGCTTACACACACACACACACACACACACACACACACACACACGCACACGCACACGCACACGCACACACATATGAGCTGCTGTTAACAAGCAGCCAGAACTAACCCCAGCCAGAACAATAACAAGATGATGCTCAAAGAACCCAACACTCACGCAAGCTGTGAGCTGATGATAAGGCAAAGGGCAGGCAGCGTCCCAGAGTCACTCCCACTAAAATGTTAGTGAGTCTCTTTTTTTTAACATTTGAGTTTCTTCTTCTTTTCTTTGGCTCAGCTCTCTCGGTCATCTGCTGATAATGGCGACTCGCCTTCCTGCTGAAAGTGAACCGAAAGGCATACATCTCGTGATGGGTGATGGGAGGTTTTCACAACAGTGAGTAAGAGTGTGTGTGTATGTGTCTGTCTGTCTGTCTGTCTGTCTGTCTGTCTGTCTGTGTGTGTGTGTGTGTGTGTGTGTGTGTGTGTGTGTGTGTGTGTGTGTGTGTGTGTGTGTGTGTGTGTGTGTGTGTGTGTGTGTGTGTGTGTGTGTGTGTGTGTGTGTGTGTGTGTGTGTGTGTGTGTGTGTGTCTGCGAGACATGCTCTCATGCAAATTACACGCCCATCCGTGATGAGCTGTCACTCTTCCTATTGGATAACCAGATTATAATTTAGATTGGTTGGTCCATCTGCTGTGTGCACGCCCACGCGTCCCACCATGAATATGAGGACGTAAATGAGGACGGCACGGCGATGTTTGTCTTATTTATTTCTCTCTCTCTCTTCTTTTCTTCTGAGACAAAAAAACAAACAGGTTTGGTTCACAGCTGTCTCCAGCGGTTGGTTATGCCGTCTATTAGTGTTCATTTTTTGGGGGGGGGGGGGGGGGGGGGAGGTTCCCAAGGCAAAAAAATGTGTGAAATGACACGGCAGAAAATGGCCTCCATGCAATTTTGTATCATGGCTCCGCCGTAACAAAGGCAAAATCCATTGGAGGTGTTCCACGGTGAGACGAGAGAGAAAGGACACGGGTGAACCCCAGACTCCAGAGTGCAAGGCTGAACATGCTCATGAAATGTCACAAAGCAGGAGACAAGGCTGTGGGATTCCTGTTCATGGAAAATAATAATAATAAATAAAGTATTATACTGTGTTAACAGACCGTCTCAAATAGCGCACATTCTGCGGTAAGAAGCATGTCGTAAATGATTGATATTGTTAAATATTGACGTGTTACTTTGTCACCGCTCAGCTATTCTGGGGTATTAAAAGTGATCTAGTGATAAGTGACGATGCCAAGCAAGAATATTAAGAATTAAAGTATTGTCTGCCTTTTCTTGAATGGATTTATTGATTCTTGATTGATTGATTCTGGATTAATAATAATAATAATAATAATAATAATAAAAATTAATTGTATTTATAAGTGCACTTTTAATTTGCGTGGACAAAACTCAAAGTGCTAATTGATCGAATGATTGATCGAATGATCATTACTGATCAATTGTAAAATTTCAATCAATCGTCGGCTAAATTTCCTTTGGTTAATCTGGACAAGGGTCTTTGACTCTCAGCCGAAAAAGGTTTCAATCATACCGCACCCGCTCATTAAGGAAATGGATTGAAAAATAACTGGCTTTCACCTACCTCGTTTTTTGATCTGTCTGCAAACTTCTGTTTCAGCAAGTCTTGCATCTTCCCTTATCTGACCCCCCCCCCCCATCCTAACCCTCCCCTGACCCCCCCCCCCCATCCTAACCCTCCCCTGACCCCAGCCCAGCCCTCTCTCCATCCTTCTTATTTTACTTTTCTTAGTTTTACTCTGTTCTCTCCTTCTGCCATTTCTCTCTCTCTCTCTCTCTCTCTCTCTCTCTCTCTCTCTCTCTCTCTCTCTCTCTCTCTCTCTCTCTCTCTCTCTCTCTCTCTCTCTCTCTCTCTCTCTCTCTCTCTCTCTCTCTCTCTCTCTCTCTCTCTCTCTCACCACAGACAGACCCACGACGTGTGAAAACCTCGTGTTTTGATCGGAGCATCAACACTGTGTTCATTCCGCTTAATTAAATTGACACTAAAAGTAAGTGTGAGGTGTGAGCGTAAAGTTTTGACAAAGACACATTTTTATTCACACTTCCACCCCCCTCCCTCCCCTCACCCTCCCCTCCCCCCCCCCCTCCCTCCCCTCACCCCCCCTCCCCCCCCCCCCCCCCCCCCCCCCTCTCGACAGTGCTGTGTGGACTAATGAAGCCAAGTGTTTCGGGCGCTCTCTTTGTGTGGTGCGAAAAACTCTGCCCCAGTAATTGAATGTGTTCTAATGACTGCTGGCCTATTCCGCCATTCCCGAAAGCCAACACGGTAGCTGTTGCTGAATCCTCGACAGATTAAATCCCCCCTATGAATCATTATAACTAATGAAATGCGAGCAATTAAAGTGAAAGCCTGATCAAATTGTGACCCAAACTGTCAGTCAAATGTGGCTGACATGTAATTGAAAATGGCCGCTTCCTCCTGCTGCTGCTGCTCTTGTGCTGTGCCGGTAATATGAATCTGTTTTAAAAAAAAGAGGAAGAAGAAGAAGAAGAAGAAGAAAAAACTAAACAAACCCCCAACATATCAGGTTTCGGTGATACTAGATGATACTTAATCAAGTAATTGACACAACAAAGACCTTTTCTAATACTTTGTGTGAGGGGGGGGGGGGGGGAACAGACACACACACACACACACACACACACACACACACACACAAATGGCGGTCTTAACATGATTAATGCTAAATTATTCATAAGGTTGACTTTCAGCTTCTTAAATAGCAGCGACCCGCCGATTCAGCTGTCGCCCGGCGCACGGTGATGTGGACGGGACAAAAGGGGCCCAGAGGCCACGGCGCCGCTCGACCCCCGTTTGATAAATAGCATGATACCTGCTGGGGCCTCTGATGCCCCTCCGTACAACAGGGACGCTTTCTAACACCGGAATCACCTCTGAAACCAATCTAAACTATAAACAATAAACAATACTATATACTTTCCTACTTACTATAAGCAACACTATATACTACCTATGATATGCTATACTATATACAGCACTATATCCTGTCCTATAAACAACAGAAGTTACTATATTATACTATAAACAACACTATACGCTACCTACAATATGCTATACAAAATACTATAAACAACACAATTTACTTTACTATATACTATAAACAACACTATATACTACCTACTATATGCTATACAATATACTACAAACAACACTATATACTTTCCTATATACTATAAACAACACTTTATACTACCTACTATATGCTATACAATATACTACAAACAACACGATACGCTATGTTATACTATAAACAACACTTTATACTACCTACGATACTATATACTATAAACAACACTATTTTCTTTACTATATACTATAAACAACACTATATACTACCTACGATATGCTATACTATATTCTATAAACAACACTATATACTACCTACGATATGCTATACTATATTCTATAAACAACACTATATACTACCTACGATATGCTATACTATATTCTATAAACAACACTATATACTACCTACCTATTGATTGGCATGTCAGTTATTATCTAACATTTGGGAAAGCTGATTACTCCTGAATGACATTTTTGGGCAATCTCGGTTGTGATTCATCCGTATGAGGAACAATAACAGGAATACCATGAATCAAATTGATTGGATGTTATGTACCAATAGTCATTTTGGACTGTGTGCCTGTGACTAGAACCCAATTGGCAGTTGCCCCAAATGTGTTTTTCTTGTTAAGGCAGGGAGAGAGGGTGGGACAGGGTGTCACACACAAGAAGGATAATATGCATGTTTATATTAGACGCTGACAAAACCATGAGGATCAGGGACCTAAGTGCTCCCAATCCTTCTAATCGCACAGCAGAGAGAGAGAGAGAGAGAGAGAGAGAGAGAGAGAGAGAGAGAGAGAGAGAGAGAGAGAGGAGAGAGAGAGAGAGAGAGAGAGAGGAGAGAGAGAGAGAGAGAGAGAGAGAGAGAGAGAGAGAGAGAGAGAGACACACACACACACACACAGGGAGCACGAGAGATAGAGAGAAACAGAGCGAGATGGAGAGGGAGGGAGGGAGAGGGAGAGAGAGAGAGAGAGGGGGGAGGTCCATGGCCTGGTAGCTACTGGGTCATTGTTGCCTTGTATGAAGTAAGTGACAATAATTGAGTTAAGAGGGGAAACAAATGACGTGATGGGAGCATGATGGGGAGGGAGCTCAACTGATTTATTTTACAAAACAATGCATGCCACAGCGAATCAGGTTTGTTGGCCGTCGGAGGGAGGTGACCAATTAACCGGCTAGGGGGGGCGGGACTTCTACACTGTGTGCTCGGCGACTGCGGCACATTAAAACGATAGCCGTTTTACAACCGAAAAAATAGAAAGAAATCCAAATGCAATTCAATCCAAAGCCACGGGCCAATAAATAAAAGGAAATATTGATTGAGTATTGAATGGAACTGCATTAATCAAGAGCCAATTCAATTAGTTTTTGTCATGTCGTATGTTACTTGATATATGTATTTCACCGTTTGCCTTGTATAAAAACCAACCATATTTCAACCATATAGTGTGAGTTGGTGTAGTAGCTTTAATGAGTGAGCCAAGTTTCACCTATGCATACGTTGGCTAAATATAAGAATATACCTCATGCATTTTGTATAGATCCATTCTATTTGTTCAACAGCTTGACGTACCAATGGATTTAGTGGAGTGTGTTGTCTTAGCTACCTTGGTTGGTTCACCTTCTCAGAGGACTGGTTTCCCCTACAGGGTTAAATAGAGTGTCATCTATTATGAAATCATATATATATATATAGATTCCAACTCATATTTAAATATTTAAAATCACTTGCAAAAAGAGGTTTTGTCGATCAACACGACTCACTGGTGAAGACTTCTTTTCTCATTTGTTGACCCTTTCGAACAGGAAAGGGTAAAGTTACTTCCTTTCTTAGCATAAAGTAAGCGTATTTGGTGACAGATAAAACAAGAGCTCTTCTCAAACTCAAGTAAACAATTCGTAAAGTAGTAAAAGTAAACAATTGAATTGATGACGAAACGTGATGAAATCTACTGGTATGTACAGTACTTTTATAGTTTTATAGACGTTCCTATATTTTTTATCATTGTAAGCCAGGCATAGATTGAATCTGTGTGAAAGCTGTAATATTTCAGATTACAAGAGGATATCGTACAATGTGATCTTTCAACGAAGGTTTCCTCATTGTTCCATCGAGTGTATTTGTGGGTTTTACACGCAATTCTGGTACTTAATTTTTAATGAGCAATAGAGATTGCTCTTTTGAAAAAGTGCTCTATAAATATGGTTCATTAATTTGTTTTTATTACAACTATTTTATCATCACTATTTCAACATATACGTATATATATATTGCTTCAACGAGACTTCACACATGAAAATAGAGAAACAAATGTCACTGTGTGTGTGTGTGTGTGCGTGCGTGCGTGCGTGCGTGCGTGCGTGCGTGCGTGCGTGCGTGTGCGTGCGTGCGTGCGTGCGTGCGTGCGTGTGTGTGTGCGTGCGTGTGTGTGTGTGCGCGTGTGTGTGTGTGTGTACATGTGTATGTGACCAATAGAGAGGATTCAAAAATCCTCCAGATTTAGATGTGTGTCTGGACTGCAGGCAGCGGTGGTGGTGGTGGTGGTGGTGGTGAACACATGGAAGGGGAAAAGTGTAGAAGGATTATTAAAACAAAAACAAAACAATAAAAACACAAGTGGCATACAAAAAAAGAGAAATGTAAAACGCGAAGGACATGTGGTGAAGTTGTTGACATTCAAGCGTCTGCAAAAAAAAAAAAAAGTAGGAGTGATTAAAGTGACAAAGGTACAGGCGGTACTCTCGTCCTTTGTCCGACCGACGACTACACAGAAGAGAGACTAATTGCGCGGGGGATGAAAAGTGGCCACAATTATTTCCCCATAATGGCACAGATGTGTCCATTTTGAACATAAAAAAAGAAGAAAGAATAAAAAAAGACGCCATAACTTCAGCTGAAGTTTTACTCGAATAAGCCCGAGTTGAGTTGTCTTTTGAACGTGCAATGTGTGTTTGTGTGGTTTTTTTTGTTGGTATTTTTAATTCTGCCACATCGTGTGTTTTATGTGTCGAAAAGGGGCTTGTGTTATGACCCTCGCTTAACACGTATTCTGCAGTATTCAATTATGCACAAGTAGCACAGAATGACACAGCGTGTAGACGGGCTCTATTGTGTCTGGAATGTTCCACGCTATTCACTCAGCTCCTAGTTCTAAGATTCAAGATTCAACATACAAGATGTTTAAATTTGCCAGGAGTGGATTTGTGGAGGCTCGTCCATTGAGGAAAGGGAGGACCATCCTCCCTACAATTTAACAATTGATCAATTTAACATATTCATCTGTGAAAATACTGATTAAATTACTATTTGAACACTTCAAAAGCACAACAATCATGTCCCCGTTTCAAAGTACCAACAGTGCCCCCTACAGCTAATTTTAAATTAAAAGCACGGAGGAACGTCCAATTAAAGTCCAAATTAAAACTCCCGGACACGAGCGGCCGGTGAGTCCTGGGTTAACATGAGTGTGTACGGCGCTAATGAAGGACCATCCTCCCTTAGGGCGGATCTAGCCAGAGGCTCTGTGAACCAATCAGCAGAGCTCACTGCGCTGGTCAATACCCAATCAGAGTTTTGGGGGGCGGGTTATCACATGCAAGGATTTATCTTGTGTCATTCATATGAATTCCCCGTTGCAGACAACTTGTGAGTCGTATATTTACTTTTATGTAAATATGTTACGAACTCCGAACGTTCCAGGTGCATGACGCCAAACGTAAACAGAAAGCATGGCTGACTGTGGTTGGTGGTGTTTCTTTGGGTCTCGATTAGACAATTGACGTGATTTACGTGCATAACTGGTTTTACTATATGATAGTATGTCTTATTTTAATTAAATACAAGTAAATATACTTTACACAAAAAACGCTTCTTCCTCAAATCTCACTTGTTTTTTTTGGTAGAACTCGCAACTGTGCAAAGAACTTCTATTCCGATTTTTCCGATTTTCATCATTAATGGAGTGATTACTAAACAGTTGTTTTTCATCAAATCAATGCTCCTTCCCCCTCAGATCACAATTGGTTTCAATTCTGTTTGGCTTATCTGCTAAAATGACCCACTAATACACTGTCAAAATTGATAGTGCACCTTCCTTCCTCCCCTACTTTTTACAATCACCAGCCGCCACTGCTATATACTACTGTACTATACTTGTACTATACAGCACTTTACTATAACAATATTGTACACAATAAAAATAACAATAAAATGTCTGATGGACGATATACGTATACATATGGTGAAATGTGCTAAAAGGATTTAAAAAGCATTTTAAAGTAGTTCAGCAGCATCATGAACAATATGTTTCATTAACCGCATGTATAAAGTGTGCTCTCTCACACCAGAGTTAAAACAATTTAGCCAGATTCACCTGAGAACTTACAGATCCCATAGTGCCGGTGGACACTGGACAGTCTAAAGGTTAAAAAGGTTTTATAGTAACGTCAACGCCAGCGTGCCTTCATTAAGGTCTGCCCATGCCATCCCACTTCCCAGCAGCTGTAACGCCTCTGGAGATGAAGGGGGAAAACTTCTTGGAAAGCGTATATACAGTATATATGTGTGTGTGTGTGTGTGTTAAGTCTGTAGGTGTTGTGGTAAGATGGCGCTGGTGCAGAATGATGACTCACAGAGTGACTCACGTTGGTAGTGTGAGGTTTTTCGGGTACCTGGTTCTTAATATACACTACAGACTGTGGTGTGCGGTTTTTGGGATCCAGAACTACTCTCTTACTCTGCTGCCTGTTTGCTGCTGCTGCTGCTGCTGCTGCTGCTGCTGCTGCTTCGGGTTGGGGGTGGACTGTTTTTCCAATTGACGTTTATCTGACCGAGACTGGATGTGAACGATGATAGTTGCCGGGGGAGACGCGAGAGAAGGAGCGTGGTGTAAAACATGCACTTGTATCCTACCGCCGTAAGAAAGGGCGTTCAGCTCAGGGGACTAGCTTATCATCGCTAACGGCGCATGATGCTTAGCCCCCGGGCTAAAACATAAGATGATGTTTTAGCATAACAACGTGTTTTTTCGGTTGAGATGAAACAGCCTTTATAATCAACCAACCCGTCATGTTTTACATGCCGATCAGACTTAAAAACAACAGAAACAGCCGGGTGACGTTATTGCAACGGGCACTGCAAAACCAATACCATTTATAAAATAGCCTGGCGCTAGCGTCTTACGGTTATATTACAATGCAATGCATTCTGGGTAACAAAAACATAAAAAGGGTGATGTACTGATGTTCTAATTACTTGTTATGGTAAGCGTTTTCTATTGTTCCCCAGAACCCAATTATAGAACAAAGGCGGGCTTATTGAAAGGGGGTTTTAGGCTCAGAAAAATGTATGGCCAGAAGGAAGCACAATGTTAGCCCAGTGCTGCACTTTCCATTGTCGCAAGACCCAACGCAGAATACACATGCAAACACACACACACACACACACACACGCTGCACACACACACACACCCACCCACACACACACACACACACACACACACACACACACACACACACACACACACACACACACACACACACACACACACACACATATGCACACACGCACATACAAACACACACACAAAGACAGACATGCACACACGCACCCTTACAAACACACATGCACAGACACAAATGCACACGCGCACATACACACACATACACACGCACCGACACACAGACACACACACACACACACACACACACAAACATGCACACGTGCACCCACAGACACACAAACACACACACACAGGCACCCACACACATGCCCACACACACACACGCGCACACAC
>CM051013.1:18079756-18127256 GCA_027704905.1 Muraenolepis orangiensis | reverse complement strand
TACATGATGAGCTTCATGTGTTCACAAAACCCGGGTAAAAGCCTGTATAACGTGACAGAAACACAGACAAACACACACTTCTGCGGCTGCAGCTTTAATAAAAAAAACAAGTGAGAAGGTCTGCTGAAAGCTATGATGGAATATGACAGAGTGGCTTTCATAAACCACAGATTTTTATCAGCAGCACCGCATTTCAGTATGAGCAATTTGTATACCCGGGAGCGCCGCACGATGACAAGGTTTTAGTATGTATGGGCGATGTGCGCGGGGGAAGTGTAGTGGATGGAGAAAACAACTAAAACAAGGAAGTGACGGTTTCCGCACTTAACGCAATGTAGCTTTAAAAAAACGGCCATCCTGAAGATGTCCAATCGCACTTTCCTTTGACTGCGGAGAACACAAAGTGCGTTCATATTTGAGTCAGTCGTAGGGGGACGCTTTAATCCAAAGCGACTGACGAGGGAACAACCAAAGCGCAATACTGATGTTGATTGGATGTATAAGTTTCATTTGAGCCGGTTTGGATCTGGCTGTGATTACAATGCAGTCGCTTTGATGTTGAATGCTCCTAAAATGTCAAAATATGGAAAAATACTATAAGTTTGTTCTTTTTCCAAACCCCCCCCACACAGAACCACTGTTATTTTCCGCTCTACAAACACATAATTAAATGTCCACAGATTTATATATATATATATATATATATACTGTATATATATATATGACGTAAACTACGAGCACCCCAATGCAAACCAAACATGCAGCATAGCAACAGCAAATTGTAATACGGTGTCAACAACACGAATGGCCCACTGCCTTCAAAGACCACACTGATGGAGACCAGGGAAACGCCACGCAACACAGATGGAACAATATGTGGTTTATTGTTTTACGGGCCATAGTAATGACCAGGATCACAATGCCTGCATGTAATGTAATTCACCGTGTAATTCAGCAGCAGCACCTGCTGATAATGGTCTCGAAGCGTCCGAAACATCATCGTATTGATCGCGGTCATCTAAAACATTATTGGTTCGGGAGGAAGTGACTGTTGTTTCCCGCAATCGATTAGGATATTATAATGGACGATTGATTATTTTTTTTCTTAATGAAGAATTCATTCAATTTTTCCCGCAGAAGGAAACGACCTTGGTGGAGCACGTCAAGTTACAGTAAGTTACATAACACGATCAAACAAAACAAAAAAAATCTATTTATATATTATGTTCTTTTTCTCAAAGTGACTAAGCAACACTGTCAACAGTACAACCAACCAAACTGTAATCTTGAAATCTCTAGCCACGCTTTCCTTCCTAAACGTTCATGGGATAAGTGTCTCTTCTTCACGAGGCGGTCCCTCCCTCCCTATGAAGGCTTCTCCGCCGCCATCAGAGGCCGATTTGAGGGAATACGTCAGCTCTCCCCCCCAACCCCTCGTCATGCTACACCCCTAGATCATGAACATGTGTCAGGGAGACGGGTATCTGAGTGGGAACAGGGAAGCACAGGAACACTGATGGGCCCTCGGGATTGGAGAAGGAGGAGTTGAGGGGGGGTGGGGGGCTTGGAGAAAGGGAGATGAAGAAGAGAAAGAGAATGAGGAAGAAAAAAAGGAGGAGGAGATGTTGGGAGGGAGTATGGGAAACTGGAGTGGGATGAGAATAAGGAGGTGGAAGGGGGAGGAAGATGAGAAGGTGGATGAAGGGGGGGAGGAAGAAGAGGATCAAGATAAGGAGGTGGAAGGGGGAGGAAGATGAGAAGGTGGATGACGGGGGGGAGGAAGAAGAGGACGGAGATAAGGAGGTGGAAGGGGGAGGAAGATGAGAAGGTGGATGAAGGGGGGGAGGAAGAAGAGGACGAAGATAAGGAGGTGGAGGGGGAGGAAGAGAAATAGGAGGAGGAGGGAGATGAGGGGGCGGAGGGGAGAAAAGGAGGATGAGGAGAAGGAGGAAGAGGAAGAATAAGAGGGGGAGGAGGAGGAGGAGGAGGAGGAGGAGGAGGAGGAGAAGAAGGGCTGCATCTCATTCCTGAAAACATCCAGATCCCCCACCCCACCGGCCAATGAAGGCCTCCATCACTTTCATCTCCATGTGCCTCGCTGGGGCTTAGAGGGCGGGTGGAGGTGGCGATCAGGGGGAAACCATAGAAGAAGAAGAAGAAGAAGAAGAAGAAGAAGAAGAAGAAGAAGAAGAAGAAGAAGAAGAAGAAGAAGAAGAAGAAGAAGAAGAAGAAGAAGAAGAAGAAGAAATGCATAGAGAAGGTGTGGAGCTGGGAAGAGAGGCAGAAAGACAGATGGAGTCTCCCTCGGAGAAGACAATGAGTGTTGGATGGGTGGGGAGAGCGAAGAGAGGTGATATATAAAAGACATGGAGATGGTGGGGGGGGGGGGGGGGGGTACAGAGGTGTGTGTGGGTGGGAGGGAGGCAGGTGGGGGTGTTATGGGTAGATAGCAGGAGGAGAAGGAATGAGGTAAGAGAGAAAGGGTGCGGAGAGAGAGGGGTGGGGGTGGGGACGAGGTCTAACTCTGGCATAAAAGTAAATTCAAATGCATTATTCATGGCTCCCTGTGTCAAAATATCATTTACGTGTGCCGTGTTGACTCATGGCTCGTAAAATGAGAAGGACATGAAAGAAAGAACGGATGGTAGAAAATAAACAACTCGGGAGGCTTCCTTTCTCATCTTGTGGCCTGAAAAAAACCTCTGGTGCGCTCTCCGTCGACTTATTAGGTATCAATTATGTATTGCTCTCTCTCTGTTTACCGTTCTTTATGTGTGTAATAAGCTGCCATCTTGTCAGAGAAAGAGAAAGTCTCCAATCCCGTCTTCAAAGTCGTCGGGGTTTTTTAAGAGCAGACTACGATTTAGAATTTCCCAAACTAGATGCCAATGTGAAAGGACCCCAATCGCGGAGCTGTTTTCACAATAAAAGAAAAATAATGTATTTATTTATTGGTTACCTAAATAAGGAGCATGTCGATGGACAGCCGTGACGATCCAGTTCCTCTCGACCACAGCACCCCCTAGAGGACACTGGCGGTACTAGCCATATTATTCTCATTTATTTCTCCCGTGTAGTGCTCACCTATTGTATATTTGACTCAAAACGAAAACACAAATACACCCCAAAAGCAAAAACAGAACCAAACTTCATATAAACAGTAAACAGAAAATACAAACACTTTAGATGTTAGATAAGTAGAAATATAATATGCAATGCGGTACAGAGCGTAGATCCTCTTTCAGTGACAACAAGCGGGAAGATGTCTGGTCCTGCTCATGTAGATTTAACCAACCAACCTGATCCCCGTATTTTCATATCAGGCCGTCACGTGACACATTTTTCTTTTATTGGTGGCACTAAAAATAAGATGAGATTGAGGCTCGTTTTCATATGGTTTCCATATAGCGTCCTCCCCTCCCCCCCCTCATCTTTTTCATCTTCATTCCCCGCCATATCTGTATGCAAGGAGGAGTGGGGGGTGGGGTGGTGTGGTGTAGTGTAGGGTGTAGTAGGGTGTGGCCACATATGACCTGCTCCACTTTTATTTTGATTTATAGGGCCGGGGCGGAGAGCGTCATCACGGAACCGCTTCATCTTCTCTGCCTTTATTACAACACATTTGTTTTCATTTTGCTCCCAAGGACCGGGGGCCTGAATGCATTACAGATTTCCCAGGGGGGAGGAGAGGGGGGGGGGGGGTGGTAGGGGGACCGCGGGGGACCGCGGGGGGCCCTCTGCTTCTTCAGCCATGAGAGACAATGGGATGACGGAGAGAGGGGATCTCTGGGCACGCTCCATCATTAGCCGCGTTAGCATTATTCCTGCATGGTGAGCATTATGGGCCGTGCGCTCACCACCACTGTATTGCTCACGCTATCGGTGGCATTAGGTAAAATAGTTATATTTTTATATGAACAATATCTATATATAATATACAGTATGTATAGTATAGCATAGTGTATTTATATATTTATATATTTATATATAAGTACAAAGTATTGTACATGCAATACGTTGCCCACAGTCATGCAGGTTTCCAGGAATCAGAACTTAGCAGGTGGGTGGGGGCTTTCAGATTGGAAACCATGGAGACGGGGTTCCTTCCTGCGCCGCAGTCATCCCAGATACCATCTACATCCTATTCATCAATCCATTCACCTGTACTCACGCTCCCCTTCCTCCATCCTCCTCCTCCTCCTCCTCCTCCTCCTCCTCCTCCTCCAAACCCCCTTTTTCTCCCTCGTCTCTCTCTCTCTCTCTCTCTCTCTCTCTCTCTCTCTCTCTCTCTCTCTCTCTCTCTCTCTCTCTCTCGCCAGGAGGAGTGCAATACAAAGCGCAGCCCCACTCGGGTTGACTGCTGCATGCTGGTCGGCCCGGTGCAGACAGAGCCCGGCCCTGGCCCACATCCACCCCCCCACCAGAAGCTCCTTCTCTGCTGTCATTTAGATGAGACAAACCTCTTCCACGTGTGTACCTCTCTCTCTCTCTCTCTCTCTCTCTCTCTCTCTCTCTCTCTCTCTCTCTCTCTCTCTCTCTCTCTCTCTCTCTCTCTCTCTCTCTCTCTCTCCTGCAGTCATTTGAGGATGCCTCGAGGACTGGAGGATAGGGTATGGGCTGGGGGGGTGGGTGTGATAGGGGCGGCGGGGGGGGGGGTAAAGTGGGACACAAAATCAGATTCTGTCTCAGCGAAGATAACTAGGAGAGAGCCGGGGACATTAAGGTGCGGATGATATGGCAATTGAGTTTAGCATAGAAAGGTCAAAGGCAGGGTAATACAGAGTGTAATCATGATTAACGGGGGGGGGAGAGGGGGGAGACAGTGAGGGGGCGGGGCTTAGAGGTCAGGGGGTGGGGGCTGACCGGTCGGCACTATGGGGGCCAATATGGGGGCCATTTGTCGGTGAGCATCATGAGCCAAAAGAGTAATGTTGTCCCTGCACAGAGACGCACTCTTATCGCATTCAGATTCAGAAGTCCTCATTCCGCATGGTCCAAATGTGATTATTTCATGTGTTCATTCAAGTATGTATTCAATGTATTCAATTGTGCTTGGTTTAAAAAGTGCTATATTCGTTTTTCTCTCCACTCCTTATAGTGCAGGTGCATTTCCACTGGAGGCCTACATTTTCACTATCTACTTTTATATCTATCTATCTATCTATCTATCTATCTATCTATCTATCTATCATTTTCTACTACTACTACATTGTTGTTGTGAATATAATACTCACGAAATGTTCATGTTTTACAGTGCAACACTGTGGCGCCGGGACCACCCCCAAAAATGCTAATGTATGCAAATCGTGTCATTATTTCACCGGTACATCCGCTCAGCTGCATATCCCTTTTTTTATTTTTTTTAAGGACACCGTTATTGTGATGATCACATCTCTCTGGGCTATTGTTCCTCTTCCGTCACAAACACAAAAGGCACGTGGTGGAGGAGGCCCTGTGATTACCTCGTTAGGGATAAGCATCTCCGCAACTCAACCGACGACGGAGGGCCTCCATTGTCTTAGCTCGCCTGCTCGTCGTCATCTTAAGACATGTTCACCCCCCCCCCCACACACACACACACACACAGCAGCCGAGCGCGGAAACGTATCTCTTAAAAACATTGTATTTCCATATTTGCGGTCAACCAATCACAACCCTCCCTCCCCTCACGCCCCCCCTCCCCCCTTTCCTCCCCCAACCTTTCACCTCAGCTCTTTTCATTCACCCGTTCAAGTATTCACCGCTCACAACGGGAACCGATACGGATCTGCGACGTCACCTCAAGGACACACAACGGAGAAAAAAAAAGAAAAAAAAACGACCCAAGCTGCATAGGAGAAGGAGTAGATCCGGCTTTTTTGTGTGATTGCATTCCCAAGGACAAGAGAACCCCCTTTCCCTTCCCTTGCGGAATGAGTAGGAGATGAGGAGTGGTGTAGGAGGAGGGGAGGGGGGGGGGGGAGCGCTGGTGGTTGGGGGGGGGGGGGGGGGGGGGGTGGTGCTGGTTGTTGGAGCAGAAATAAGGAGTTTGCAGAAAGGTGCAAGGAGAATAGAGCGAAGGCTGCTACAGGAATGGCTTACACTTGACTATATAGAGTATGCCTCTATATGAAACTGTGCTATAGTTAAAAGTTATATAGTTTATAGTTCTGAAATACGATTGGGCATTGGTATATAATACACTACATTTATAGATGTGGGTGGGTTTTGTCTGTGTGTGTGCTTAGGCATACACATGTCTGCAGGCATGCATGACGCATGACAAGCAGAACTTAGTAAATGATAAAACGAACCACATATACAACTATAGATACTTTTGTGATCTTCTCGGCCGGAGAAAAAAAGCCGCGCGCTGGCATGCCGTCTACTGCAGAGCAAGCCATATGCAAAGCAGTACAACAGCTTCTTGGACATGTAAATTGCATGGCCTTTTTCATTCCGGAGGGTAAAATTACTTCTCACTGCACTCTATATAATAGCCCGCAGGATTCTCTCTGTTTGAGGGTTTGGGGGTTACCTGCCAATCACAATACCGCCAAACAGCATACATTTACATATTGGTCTTTGTGTAGCTCTCTATCTGTAAGCCTGTCTTTCAATGTAAGGCATGTGGCTAGATGAGAGATCCCAATTGAAAACAAACATTTTTGTTTGTCTGAAATATATGTATATATATATATATATACAGTATATATTTTGAAATATATATATATACATACATATATAAGATAGATACACAGACAGACATACGTACATATATGAATATATATATAAACACATATATATATATATATACATACATACATATGGATATATATCCATGTATATGGATATATAGATCCATATATATGGATCCATATATATGGATATATATATATATGGATATATATCCATCCATATATATGGATATATATATCCATCCATATATATGGATATATATACATACATATATAGGTATATATATATATATATACAGTATACATACATAGGTATGTATACAGTATACATACATATGTATGTATATATACATACATATATAGGAATATAAACAATAAGCATATATATATATGTATATATATACACACATACATATATTTTTAATGTTATTTGATCTATCATTACACATAAAGATACATATGTAAATATGTTAAGGGTTGGTGACTTGTTTCAAATGTGATCTCTGACCAGTGACCATGTCTTTTAATGACGTGACAAAATGATGTTACAGAAGGTCGGACCGCGAAGAAAGACCGACCATGTTGCTGTTGGAGACAGCTCTCTAGCGGTCAAAAGGGGTACTACATCCACGTGTTAACTGTAGCCTAATGTAAAAATGCATGATTTCAGTGAACACCAGCGTGATGTGTATTGCTAAATACATAAATGCTTATCTTCCAATAATTGTATTGAGATGCAAATACACACACTATTCTATGATGGAGACGGCCACGTACTCCTCAATCATCAACTAGCGGTTTGATCAAATAAATATTCCATTGATGTAAATAAATCCATTATAATTTTCCATTGTGCCGATCCATAAATACATGCCAACATACTTTGCTGTGCATGTCTTGTCAGAGTGTAGCAGAGTGCCTGTGTGTGCTTTACCCATATCCCAATTATTATCTATTGAATCAGATAGACAGGGCAATCTCGAAGAGAGACGGACAAGACCCCCATTTAGAATCCAATAACATGCAAAGTTGCAGTGTCATCGCTTGTGTAAACAAACACAGAGGCTGCATCTTCGCTGTATCGGGCTGTATCTTCACCTTCATCTTCATCTTCTGTCCTTCCACGACTCAAGAACACGGAATGGATGTTGAGGATAAGATGATCTTGGGAACCACTTTATCTCCGCTCCTGCTCAGCATCTTGAATGCAGCTGAGGAATTGTTGTTGTTTGTTGTTATCTTTTTGACACATTGAACAAAGGATATGTTTCGCAAGTCTTCAGGAACAATTCAAAATGTGTGCAACGATCTCTTCAAAAGGACAAGGGATGCATTTCACTACCCCTGCTGCATCAGTAGCATAGTAGCACGTGGTGTTCCGTTTTCTCATAATTGTACATTATTTCAGTTTTAGCTCACCTCATTAGGTTGATTCACGGGATGCTGCCCTAAACTCTTTCCCATCGTGTTGACCGGGTTGGTATTTAGCAGGCTATTTAGAGGCTTCTATCCAGTGTTCTTTATTTTGAATCCAGTCACAGGTTATTATAAGGAGCAAGTGGGTTATTATGCAGGCTATAGGCCCTAGCCACTTTTCCACATTGCGGACACTATCCAGAGAAGCCTGTATGCGTACACGTGTCTGAAAGTTGAAGTTCAAACGTGTGTATGTTAGCTTGCTGGATATTGGGATTACTGATAATGTCAAATGGATAATATAATGAAAACATTACGAGGTAGGCACGAGAGAAGATGATGAAGGCCTTTGAGTCATGACCAAACTGAACCACGAGAGGGAGCTGAAGTAGCACTGAATCACAAACACTCGGTCCCCAACACTTTAACACAGACATCTGGCAACTAGAGCAACTAGAGGAATCCATTCCACTTCGAACTTTTAAATATGAATAATTGGCAAGGAATTTCTTCACATATAGTTATAGTAGTATACTACTATACTACTATACTATACTACTAGTATAGTAGATAGTTATAGAAACGTGGATAAAATTGATTCTAATTGAGGCAATCGGAGGGAAATATGACTTAGTTGGCTAAGTTGATCTCAGATGTATCCCTATATTGACTGTAGCCAATACAAACTAAACACATATATAGGCTGCCATTTTTGTATGTATAAATATTGGTGGTATGGTGAGAGAGAGGGGGACTTCCTTTATTATTGACTAGGATTTCAGACTCACTGGGGTCGGGCTACTCAGACAGCGAAGAGCCCCATGCCCTTTGAAGTGTCAAAACATGAACTCCTGGTTGGTATTGTCCCTACTGTACGGACAAAACAAAGGGTTTCTCAAGTGACAGAATTGAAAGGAATACTGGAAATCTAATGTGTGCTCCCTTCAGGGTTTAGTATTTAGGACATTGGAGAGAAGCCAGCTGAAAACAAAGAGACCAAGAAACCAAAAAAACAACGAACACTGTAGTTATATTGTGTTTTTGTGGACAACTGGAAAGAATGGGGACAGCTCAGCTACCTGAGATGAGCGCACCTGCCACCATTCTGCACAAGGTCAGCAGCGGTACTCATGTATGGCTTACAGGGTCTCCTACGTCTAGTTCGCTTCCTGCACTGAAACTCTATCAATGCATGCTAGAAAGACTTAACGCACTGCTGCATGAACTTCTTGTGTCACTTCGTTGTTTGTTTATGTCCGTGCTTTGAGAACTATAGTTATTGCCAGACTCTTTGGTCGTCTTCTTCGCTGCCCGAGATGAGGGGGAGGGGGGGGGGGGATGTTGCCGCCTCTGGTCGCCTGGTGCATCGCAATAGTTCATCTTACTGCACTGTCAACGACGGCGTGATGACAATCATTTGGATGTTACAGCTACGTTTCAGACAAAATAAAGATCAGTGCAGTGAGAGAAATCATTGATCTTGAATTGGGATTAGGGTGAGAAAAGAATAATTCTATTTCTTAAAAGCTGAATTTCAGAAAATGGTCCACATCTTATACTGATCTTAAATTGAGCTCAGTTTTGTCTAGGATAAATAGGCTGGACAAAGATAAGATCTTATTAAGAATGTTCCTTTTCTCTGGGAGTAAGCACTGATTAAAGCTTGCTAGAATTACAGATATATAGTTGGTCATTTGTGTTGTGAAGGCTGTTCTTCTTACATGTTCAAGAGATGGTCTGACCAGAGATCCTTAGCCTGGGCGGCTAGTGGGTATGACAGTTGTCTTCTGTTCTTCTACTTTAAAGATAGCGTCAAAGACGCAGTAGGCCTACCTCATCCGACCTCACTATCAATGTGTACAGTGTATTAGTGAGTCATTTCAGCAGACCAGCCAAAGAAAATTGAAATTGATTGTGATCTGAGGGAGAAGAATTGTTGTTTTGATGAAAAATAGCTATTTAGCGATTACTTCACTAATGATGAAAATCTGAAGAACTTATATGTTTCGGACGGTTTCTTTGTTTCTGGGTCCCTGGCGGTAAGAGCGGACGGAGTACGAGTGGAGGAGGAGATGCCGCCATGGGGGCCCTCTCATATCCGTGGTGCATTGTTGCTTATTATTTAAAACTTGTTTATTTTGAGTGCCTGTGGAATAAAAAGGACTCCTTAAAACTCCATAAAGAAGGTCCATAAAACTCCTGAGAGTGGTGTCTTCTGATCACCAGTGGCAGCGTTGTCTGCTACAGTATATTTCCATGTATTTAATTAAAATAAAGCATACTATCAAGTAAAACCAGTGACGCACGTAAATGTTCTAATCGTGAGCCAAATAAACAGCACCTCGTCACTGTCAGCCATGCTTTCTGTTTACGCTAGGCGGCACAAGGAACGCTTTGACGTCAGAACTCGAAAAGTCGGAATACTCGACTAACGAGTCGTCTGGATTTACCCACCATTTGGTGTGACAGAGTTATGCCTCTACTGAGTGCCTTCTAGCCAGAAATGAACTTACTTCAAAATGATGCAGGGCGTCAGTGTAGGGTCACTGATACACTTTGCTTCAACTGCAAATTGTTAAAGTTTAATCGTGTTGCAAGGAGTTTACTGTAAGAATAATCATTCAGCATCCAAGTACCAACAAGTGATTTGTGAGGTTCATGTGTGTTTATCATGTATTTGCAAAAAAAACACATAACCTCCATTACCGCACCTGTGTGTTAAGTGTAAGTGTTAATATGTCTGTATGTAACTGCACTATAACTGTTCCGCAGTAAGAGGGCGCTATAGGCGTAAGGAGGCGCAGCTATTGTAGCTGACGTCAGGTGTCAGATATAAGGGATTGTTCCCCCCCCTTCTATCTCTCTCTCTCTAGCTCTCACGGAGAGCGGGTCAAGTGGTGCAATGCATATATGGAAATAAATCACGCCAGTTAAGGCTAAATAAGACCTCGTCGTCATGACTGGTTTCTTGCTGCACATGTGACTCTGTCAACAGGTTATGGGCCCAGATCACGTAAGAGCAAAAGAACGATAGGTAGTTAGCTGAAAAGTGTAGGCCAGTTTAGCGGCGGGAGAACCGCGTGACACTAAAGCTAAGCTACAACCAAAAGATGGCGACCAGAGGCAGAAGCAAGTGGCCCACGTTTGACGGAAGGGCAGAAGAATACGAGCTCTGGGAAGAGCGGATGTTGTGCTGTATGCACGGATTGGGGCTGAAAAAGACAATTTTGACGGGCCTCACGGGAGACATAACGGAGGCCGCGCAAGCCCTGGATACTAAGCTGAACGCCGACGCATACTGCGAGCTAGCACCACTCCTAGACAACACAAGCTTGGGGCTGATATTCCGGGACACAAAGGACAAAGGCCGAGAGAGTCTAAAAGTGTTAAGAGAACACTACATCGGCAAAGGTAGGCCCCGGATTGTATCCCTGTATATAACATTGACCGCGCTGAAGAAAGCTAGCACAGAGACCGTGACTGAATACGTCATCAGGGCGGAGCAGATCATCACTGCGCTCAAAAGTGCAGGAGAAGCACCGAGTGATGGACTAATGATGGCGATGGTTATGAGGGGACTACCGGAGATGTATAAACCGTTCACACTGTTGGTGACGCACGGTTCAGCGGACATGTCGCTGGGGGAGTTCAAGGCCAAGTTGCGGAACTTCGAGGCCTCAGAAGACTCAGACCCGGTCGCCGAGGAGGCGGGAGAAAGGGTAATGAAGGCCCGGGCAGCGCCAAAGAAAAAGACCGGACCCCCGACGGAGATGGCGTGTTGGCGTTGTGGAGAAAAGGGTCACCGAAAGGATAACTGCACAAAAACTGTTTGGTGTAGTTTCTGCAAAACTTCGGGACACGCAGACAGAGTGTGTAGAAAGAAGCGCGAACAGAGCGCTCGGTACGCGCACGTGCAAGATGGCGGCTGTGGACAAGATGGCGGCAGCGGTGGACGTGAGGCGAGTCGAGACGACGCCCGGAGAGGAGCGGGGAAAGAGGACTTCACCTTCGGGGCGCAGACAGCATACGCCAGCCGGTCAGCGCAGCAGCAGCAGGCCCAAAGGAAGGGACTGATCGTGGACACAGGTGCGTCGTCCCACATTATCAACGACAGGAGCCGATTCAAGAACTTTGACAGCACCTTCGAGCCGGAGAGACACAGCATGGAGCTGGCAGACGGGAAGCGCACTTTCGGGTTGGCGCACGGGAGAGGAGACGCACAGGTATGCCTCATAGACAGTGAGGGGCGCCGGTGTACAGTGACGTTGAAGAACGCCCTCTACATACCCTCGTTCCCCCAAGAACTATTCTCTGTAAAATCTGCTACTGCAAATGGTGCCAAGGTGTTCTTCAATGAAGGTAACGATGTTCTTGTGAAGCCTGACGGTACGAGATTTAACATTGAGGTGTACAAGAGAATGTATTATCTACAAACAGAATGTAATGAAAATGATGTGTGTAATGTCAGTCATGATATTCAGACATGGCATGAGATCATGGGTCATTGTAATTACGAGGACATACTGAAGCTGCAGGCGGTAACAGTAGGCATGCACATTAACGGTGAAAAGCATAGACCTAACAAAGAATGTGATGTGTGTATAAAGGGAAAGTTCACTCAAACAAGGAACAGAGGTCCCACAGAAAAAGTAAAGACACCACTTGAGCTAGTTAACACAGATCTAGCCGGCCCAGTGAATAATGAGTCCATAGGCGGCTTTAAATATATGCAGTCTTTCACAGATGTGTGTACAGGGGCAGTGTTTGTCTACTTTCTCAAAGCAAAGAGTGACGCACTTCAGGCCACAGAGAAATTCCTTGCAGATGTGGCTCCGTATGGCAGCGTAAAGTGCCTGAGGTCCGACAACGGAACAGAGTTCACAAATAGAGAGTTTCAGTCACTGCTGAGAAGGAACAAGATCAGACACGAGACGTCCTGTCCTTACTCCCCGCACCAAAACGGGATAGCTGAGAGGGAAGGGCGCACTCTCTTCGAAATGGCTAGGTGTAAGCTAATAGACGGTAACTTACCTAAGAGTCTATGGCATTATGCGGTCCAAGAAGCAGCTTACACTAGAAATCGGTGTTTTAACAAGCACACGGGCACCACCCCATATACAGCACTGACAGGAAAAAGGTGTGATCTAGCCAGGATGCACAAGTTTGGGTCAGTATGTTATGCTTACCAACAGGACAGAGGAAAACTCGAGTCCAGGTGTGAGAAAGGACTTTTTGTAGGGCATGACAAGGGCAGCCCCGCTTTTCTAGTCTATTATCCCGGTAAGGGGAAAGTGCAAAAGCACAGATTAGTAAAGTTTGTCACAAAGACAACATGTGAGAACGAGACACAGACACAGGAGCCAGAGCTGGACTCCAGAATAGGGTGTGAGAAAAGAGAGACGCCACAGCCTAGTGTACTGAGCACAGACATGGAGACAGACGGTCAACAGCCACCGGAGGATGATGGCGAGAAGCACCCTAGGGTGACGCCACGTGCCTCATGCAGTGGGAGATATCCCCCCCGGGAACATAAACCCCCAAAGTATCTGAAAGACTATGCCCAGAGAGAAAGTGACGAGGATGACAGTACACTTACCAGTATAGATTACTGCTACAGAGTAGTGAGTGGTGTACCTCAGACCTTTAAAGAGGCCATGATATCCCCTGAGTCAGGAAAATGGGAGAGAGCGATGGATGAGGAGATGAGGTCCCTGGAGGACAATCATACTTTTACTCTAACAAAGTTACCCGAGGGTAGACAAGCAGTGGGAGGCAAGTGGGTGTACTCAATCAAGGAGGGTATTGAAGGGCACGACAGGTACAAGGCCAGGTTTGTAGCTAAAGGCTACAGTCAGAGGGAAGGAATAGACTACGGTGAGACATTCTCCCCTACAGCTAATCTGACCAGTGTACGGGTAGTTATGCAGAAGGCAGCCGAAGACGACTTGATTTTACACCAGATGGATGTGAAGACAGCCTACCTGCACGCACCCATTGACAGGGACATATATATGGAACAACCTGAAGGTTACGAGAAGAAAGGAGGGAAGCTAGTATGTAAGCTACAAAAATCCATTTACGGCCTGAAACAGTCTGGGCGAAATTGGAACGAGATGCTTCATACATGTCTAATCGAAGACCACTTCATACAGAACCCAGTAGACCCCTGTGTTTACACAAAGGAGTCAAAAGAGGCAGGGAAAGTGATAATTGTGATTTGGGTGGATGATTTGATCATCGCAGCAGACAACACTAGAAACCTAGAGCAGGTGAAAGGTATGCTCTCCACCAGATTCAAGATGAAGGACCTGGGCAGGTTAAAACATTTTCTAGGCATGGACTTCGAACAGTCTGCCAGGTGTGTAAAATATTGCCTGTTATGTAATATTGACCGCCATGTTCTTTTGATGTTTTGAATTGTTATTTTTTCTTGGAAAAGTTGTACAGTATACACGTCATTCATAAGTGGGAGTGTTAAGTGTAAGTGTTAATATGTCTGTATGTAACTGCACTATAACTGTTCCGCAGTAAGAGGGCGCTATAGGCGTAAGGAGGCGCAGCTATTGTAGCTGACGTCAGGTGTCAGATATAAGGGATTGTTCCCCCCCCTTCTATCTCTCTCTCTCTAGCTCTCACGGAGAGCGGGTCAAGTGGTGCAATGCATATATGGAAATAAATCACGCCAGTTAAGGCTAAATAAGACCTCGTCGTCATGACTGGTTTCTTGCTGCACATGTGACTCTGTCAACACTGTGCTTATAAAGAATAACCCCCAGTCGACACCCGGTGGCGACCTGACGTATTACATGAAATACAAATAAACAAACAGATATGGCTCCTACAGCGTGTTTATCATAATCGTTTTTACAGATACGCAAACGTACACACGGGATTAGCCGTTTATGCATAACATACTGATGGCAAATATACACACGGGTTGTCACATTATGTTCACATTTATAGTATTCAGACAGATCTACTTTGATTGTGGGGGACGAAACCCTAGGGGCACAGGGACCCAGCGGCGTCCGATGCTGCTCACAATGCATCTTAGTAGGTCTACTGGTAGACGCTTCTCAGAAAGCGCAGCTTTATTTGTTGAGTTGAAACTTGAAGGCATTGACCTATGACAATGAATTCATCAGTGCTAAACGTGTTGACGGTGGTTTTCTGTGCGTTTTTTATGTTGGAAATAGCAGTCGCTATAATAGGTAATGTAACAACTAAGCTGGCTGTTATATATATATATATATATATATATATATATATATATATATATATATATATATCTACGTCTATGTTATTTTTGTGTGTGGTCAACTAGGAAACGTTGTCACTGTATGCTGGACAGGCAACCGTTAAAGTCTTGTTAAATGATGATTTGTGTTAAATGATTATGAACAATTTTTGAACATGTATGTACAATAGGGTGCTTGAACTCGTTCACCCCGGTCTCCAGGGTATGCATCCTGTGTTTAATCCATTGACCTGTGCCGCAACAAGTGCACATTGGTTTAAGTCTAAAGAGATCAATTAAAATTTGTAGCGGGTACATGTTAGATCGGATTAGATTAGATTAAAATTGATTGTCAGTGTACAGCACAAGCACAGTCACATCGAAAATAATTTGGCATCTAACCAGAGTGAAAATGTTGCAGTAAAGTGCATGGTAATATATAATGTACAGTTGTAGAGAAATATTGTAAAAACAGTACTAAAAAAACTACTACTAAAACAGGGAAACAATAACTTAGAGAGGTTAAGAGATATATGCAGAATTATAGGTATATATATATACAAGGTAAGTATACAAGTGCAGTTGCATCAAAAGATACATCTATATAAATGTATATACAGCAGGTAGTGAGCAGGGATGTGTAGTTATATCAGCAGTTGACGATTAAAATATATTTCCGGAAAGTACCTTAAAAATGTACATGACTATCATACAGGTATGTCAATATGTCAACTGTAAGTAGAGGTAGGGAATTATGATACAGTGCAAGGCCGTTAAAGACATTGATGGTGAAAGGGTATTGTCAGCAGAGTTCAGAGTTGGTATGTTGGGAGAGCAGAGGGGGGGGGCTGTAGTACAGTGTTCAGAAGGGGGGGGGGGGTGCTTACATCATGGTACAGAGTTCAGGGAGATGACAGCTGAGGGGAAGAAGCTGTTCCTAAGCCTGCGTGACATGGAACAAAGGTTTATATCTATAGCGCCTCCCGGAGGGGAGGAGGGCAAACAGTCCATGGTTGGGGTGAGAGGTGTCTTTGACTATTTTGTGTGCCTTCCTCAGACATTGTTTGTGGTGGGTAGTTTTTATTGCAGGGAGGGGTAGTCCAACGATGCATTGGGCGGTTCACCACCCTCTGCAGCGCTTTCCGGTCGGAAAGAATGCAGTTTCCGTACCACACTGTGATGCAGTTGGTGAGGATACTCTCAATGGCACACCGGTAAAAGTTCACCAGAATCTGAGGGGACAGGTGGGCTTTCCTCAGTCTCTTCAGGAAGAAGAGAGGCTGGTGAGCCTTCTTTACCAGATAGGCAGTGTTGAGGGACCAAGAGAGGTCCTCGGAGATGTGGACCCCCAGGAATTTGAAGCTGGAAACACCTTGCTTGACCTCCGCCCCGTTGATGAGGATGGGGGCGTGTGCGCCAGCTCTGGTCTTTCTGAAGTCCACGGTCAGCTCCTTGGTCTTCTTGGTGTTGAGGGCCAGGTTGTTGTCAGCACACCACGCCACCAGGTGCTGGACCTCCTCCCTGTAGACTGCCTCATCGTTGTTCTTGATGAGGCCCATCACCGTTGTGCCGTCTGCAAACTTGATGATGGTGTTTGTACCATGTACAAGAGTGCAGTTGTGGGTTAAAAGGGGTAGACGAGAGGGCTTAGCAAACAGCCCTAGGGGACGCCGGTGTTCAGGGTGAGGGTGGAGGAGGTGAGACCTTAACCTGACTGGTCTGTTGGTTAGGAAATCTAATAACCAGTTACAAACAGAGGGGTTATGTCAACATCTAAAGCTTTATAAAATAAAAACTATTTAAAGAAAAAACAATATATCGAAAACAGAATGATATAGCTTATAGGCTACTGTTTGAATCTGCGAAGTCTCACCTTGTGTATAAAACAAACTTGTATCGCAATATGTATGAAAGATTTCGAAAATCAGTTTGGATCAGTATAATGTTCAAAATTTGACAATTTTAAATGTGATTAAGTTCAAAGGTTCAAAACAATAAGTAGTAGAAGTCTCACGGAATGGCAGCCTGCTGCACCCATTGCCTTCCATTCTAAAACCATAGGCAGAGTTTAACATTTGCGCTGGGGAGGGGCAACGATTTTTTAAACTGACGTCAGTACACAGTCCCAACTATAGAGACAGAGCGCATTTAGGCCACGTCCACACAGGGGAGGAAAAAAATTGATCGCTCTCCATTGACTTTGCATTGCGGGAAGGTGCCTCCTTGTCATTTTTGATTTATAACAAAAAACTGAAACATGCCTAAAAGCTGCTGTGAGACAGGATGCTCAACCAAGAAGATAAATAACCCAGAACTAAACTGCCGAACCGAAAAAATGAATTCTTTACCTTGTTGATAGTGCATCATGTCACTCAAGTTTCTGACCACTTAACAATATCACACACAGGCGTGGGGTGTTAATCTTACACACATGAGTACACTGCCGCACACAACTGAAGCGACCATAAAGGCAACCTTAAAGTTAAAGTCTGACAAGTGAAATATCAATTAGTTTTTATTATACAGTTTGGCTTTCATTTTCCATGTACCCTTTTAAAACATTTTGTGTACACATTAACACATTTTGTGTTTAATTGAAAACGATGAAATAGGCACTCACTGTCCAACTTATAGCATGCACTGGCCTCCACAGACCACTTGTCTCCCTCGTTACTCATTTCCCTCAGACACCCTGTGGTGTAGTGAGTTTTAACTGAATTCACAGATCGCCACTTGTACGCCCATCTTGTCTCACTTGGCTGTATTATTTCAGTTTGTTTCATATTCAGTGATTTCTGCATTTAAATAAATCGATGATGGTTTGACGGCTCCGCAAATACATACAGTTTATCGAGTACAGTTTATCAATGATGTTGTCAGGAATGTTTTCACGCTGTGGTTGACTGCACAACACTCCACAAGCACCAGATTTAGTTTGTGTGCCAAGCAGTGTACGTACACTGCATATGGGTTGGTCTCTTTGAAGAGAAACATGACCAGACCTTACTGAGGCACCATCGTAACTCTGGGAAACAATTGGGATATTTTTAGGTCCAGTCCCTTATTTATTGCTTCCACTATCCCAGCCGCGTTGTGAGATGCTGAGCAATCAATACGTCACTAAAAACTCTCCTTGATTTCAAGCTGCTCTGCATATCTTAGACAAACTGATAATTGTTCCATTTTGGAAGACCGGGCCTCATCTGCAATTACAGAATAAAAGCCAGTATCCTGCACTTTCTCTACACATTCTGCATGAACTAAGTTAGCGCATATGTCAATTACTTTGTATCTGGGCTTGTTGCATTGAAATAATTGGCTGCATGATTTTGAACACAATCATACTTGGAGAAGAAGCCACAAACCTCAAGGAAATTCCCACGCGATTCAGATTTGCTTCCCTCCCTCGTGTCTACGAAAAGGCAATCAAAGTCAGTCAGTCAAGACAACAGCCTCACGATAACAACGATTTTGCACAAATTAGATCTGTTCTTCTCAACAGCCTCTTTGTGGCTTCTGGAAATTTGAGCTGCAATTGAACCAGAAGATGCATTCACTTTAAAGTTATCCCATTTAACCATGCAGTTCAGATGGGCCTGGGAGTTAGCATGATTATCCAGTTTACTGCTAAGTCTTTTTCAGTCACTTACAGTTACAGCAGGCTGCTTGGTACTGCTGTGTATTTCCCCAAGATCATCATTACCCACTGATTGTCCCTGTACCGGTGGTCTCTGTGCTGTGGTGTTAACGTTAGCTGGTCTTTCTAATCCAGAGCTGCTCGTTTGCATGTCTGTTTCTTCACATGCTGACGGCTGCTGGTTGGTAATGTTAAGGTTAGGCTCAGGCAGCTCTTCTGTTGTTAAAGCTTTGCTTGGACATTTAAATAATAATTAAAAATCGCAGAATATACATTACTGCTCAGTGTACAGAAAAAGCGTACAGAAACATAGCTAGCTGAATCACTTAATGCACAAAATAGAGGGAACACATGTCCAACTTCACACATCACAAAAATACATTTATTTAAAACACAACATAATAGATTTAAGATTTTTTTTTTAACATATATTCAAATATTTGTATATATATATATACATACAATAAATATTTGTATTAGAACTATTTTAGACTAGATTCAGTAACATATCTTGGCAAATAGAGCAGGGGGGGGGGCAATGCCCCCCTGCCCTCCTGTAAACTCTGCCTATGTATAAAAATACTTTTTTAAAGAAAGTTTAATATTTTAGTAGAGTTTACTTTTAGAAAAACGGGAATAGATGCCGTCGGTTCCAAAACAAGCTGAACAGTTGAAACTTTGAACCGAGTCTCCAGCTGAAGAGGGTCTAAAAAAGTGGCTTTTTCTTTTTGGAAGAAGAACCCAATTCTAATGTAGGCCTATAGGCCTCGGGCTAAATGTAATTCACCAATACACTTAAGGCCTAATACTTTATATTGGCCAGATAAGAGTGCTTCTTGCCAAACAAAGCCGAGAGACATTCCACAAATTCAGAAATTCAGAAATTCATTCAGAAAGCTGAAGCTCACCTGGTGTTCAACCGCCCCAAGTACTCCAACACATCTACCCTCCTTCGGACTCTACACTGGCTACCTGTAGCTGCTCGCATCCAGTTCAAGACCTTGGTGCTAGCCTACAAGGCAGTAAAAGGTACTGCCCCATCCTACCTCCAGGCAATGGTCAAGGCCTACATCCCAACCCGTCCACTTCGCTCGGCTTCTTCGGGCCGTCTGCTTGCCCCCTCACTCAGAGGCCCGTGTGGCCGATCTACACGGCGATCTATACCTGACTGTCTTTACATCTTATTTAACCACTGTAAGATATATATTACCATGCACTTTACTGCAACATTTGCACTCTGGTTTGATGCCAAATAATTTTCGCTTTACTGGACTTGTGCTGACAACAAACTGAATTTCTCTTTCCTATGAAGAAAGACCAGGAGTCTGCCCTCCCGTTGGGGATGGAGCAGGGTTGTGTGCTGAGTTCTGCTCTCAGGACCCCGACTGCCCTAACAATGAGAAATGCTGCTCCAACGGATGTGGACACCAGTGCACTGCCCCGTACACAGGTTGGTATTATACACAACATTTACCATGCACAAGTGCACACATTTGAATTGGTTTACGTTTAAAAATGTTATATACACAATACAATATACAGTTGACTATTTATTATTATTATTATTATTATTATTATTATTATTATACATTTTAATTTAATTACATTTTTGGGCAACAGTAGTCTGTTGGGGCTTGACTTGGGAACCGGAGGGTCGCCGGTTCAAGTCCCCAAAACGGACCAAGTACGGAGTGAGAACTGGTACTTGGAAAAGGGTGTCAGTTCGCCTCCTGGGCACTTACTTACTTATTTAGAATTAGTCTTTTCTCTGGGAGTAAGCACTGATTAAAGCTTGCTAGAATTCTAGTAGGTGTCTTTTTGATATATAATTGGCAATTTGTGCTGTGAAGGCTGTTCTTCTTACATGTTCAAGAGATGGTCTGACCACAGATCTACATAATGCATAGCCTGGGCGGCTAGTTCTTCACATGAAAATATAAGCCTACTATAAAGATAGCGTCAATGATGCAGTACCACACGACGCGATTACTCCATTAATGATGAAAATCGGAAGAATCTAAATAAAAGTAAAAAATTTGCAGAGTGCCTAGTTTTACCAAACAAACCAAACGGAATTGAAATACAGTGAGATTTGGGGAAAAGTGTTTTTGTGAAAAGTATATTTACCTGTATTTAATGAAAATAAGACATACTATCATACAGTAAAACCAGTTATGCACATAAATAATGTAAATTGTTTAATTTCTGTTTACGTTTGGCGTCATGCCCCTGGAAGGCTTTGAGGTCGGAACTCGAAAGTTTTAAGCCCAAAATATTCGACTGTCTGGAACGCGGAATTAATGAATGACACAAGATCGATCCTTGCATGATGATAACCCTCCCCCCAAAACTCTGATTGGGTATTCACCAGCGCAGTGAGCTCTGCTGATTGGTTCACAGAGCCTCTGGTTAGACCCGCCTGAGGGGCGTAGGGGCTGCTGTTGGTAATTTGACACAGGGCATGGTTTGTGTGCCTTCGAAGTGTTAAAATAGTAATATTATCTGTATTTTCACACATGAATCAGTTCAATTTATGTGTATTTAGAAGTAGATTTTTCGCAGAAATTTAAGGGAGGATGGTCCTCCCTTTCCTCAATGGACCAGCCTCATCTGATGCATAATAATGCCAATCCGTATTAGTTCATGATTTCATCCATTAATACAGAGCAATTTCACAAACACAAAAAAAACTCAAATAATTTTCAAATTCATGATCTGTGGATCTCAAATCTACGCCCACAAATTAAATTATATTCTGTATAAATAGCATTTTAATGAATCCAAATTCAGGATGCGGATTCGGATCCAGGGGACTGTCTAAAGAGGCCGAGTCATACCAGTAGATTTATCCACTTTTTGGCGTGACACAGTTATGTGCTCTTCTAAGTGCCATAGTCAGAAATATGTAGTTCATCTATCTGTTTATCGCACTACAACAACCAATTCTTAAAACTGTGATACTTCAAAATGATGCAGGGCATCAGTGTAGGGTCACTGATACACGTTGCATCAACGGAAAATTGTTAAAGTTTAACCGTGTTGCAATCACCCAGAGAAGTTTACTCCCATGCTGTTTTAGATCATTTCTAATTGTATCGGCTATCCGAAAGGACCCAAGTCAATTTTTCGAGTTTGAATAAAGACCGTTTTGAGATTGAGATCCACGTGTGTTTTCTATGTACTTGCAAAATCATGTATTTTTGAAAAAAAAAATTATTTACAGATGCAAAACTTACACATGGGATTGCCAGTTTATTCTGATGACAAATATACACACATGTCATTATTGTTCATTATGTTCACATTAATAGTATTTAGACAAATCTATTTTGATTGTGGGGGACGTAACCCTAGGGGCTTCTCAGAAAGCGCAGCTTTATTGCATTTTATAAATTGCATTTTATTTTATATATTTAACTTTATACAGGTTTTTTTAAAAACTTTTATTCTATTCTGTTTTTATTCTATTTTATCTCATTTTTATAACTGCTGTCTGTCATCGGGTATTGCACATAAGATTTTCACTCACTGTTTTATACTTGTGTAAACTGTGAAGTGACAATAAACTTGACTTGACTTGACTTTATTTGTTGGGTTGAAACTTGAAGGCATTGACCTATGACAATGAATTCATCAGTGCTAAACATGTTGACTGTTGTTTTCTGTGTGTATTTCAGAAATAAAAGTCCCGTCAGAAACAAGAGGTAATGTTACAACTAAGCCGGCTGTTATATATATATATATATATATATATGTATATGTTGTTTTTGTTGTGTGGTCGACTAGGATACATTGTAGGCAACCAATAAAGTCTCAATGACAGATGAGGTTTGCTGGTGTTAAATGATAATGAACAGTTTCAGGGAGTTTGATGTATACATGTACATCAATTAGGGTGCTTGAACCCCTTCACCCCGGTCTCCAGGGTGAAAGTCCTGTGTTTTAATACGTTGACCTTCCTTCCTCCCCTACTTTTAAAACCACCAGGCGCCACTGATATATATATATGTGTTTACAGTATATAAACAAACTGTATTTCTCTTTCCTATGAAGAAAGACCAGGAGTCTGCCCTTCCATTGGGGGTAGAATAGGGTTGTGTGTTGAGTTCTGCTCTCAGGACCCCGACTGCCCTAACAATGAGAAATGCTGCTCCAACGGATGTGGACACCAGTGCACTGCCCCGTACACAGGTTGGCATCATACACACCATTTACCATGCACAAGGGCACACGTTTGAATTGGTTTACGTTTACATTTTTTATATACACAAATACAGTTGACTATTTATTATTATTATTATTATTATTATACATTTAAATTTTATTCCATTTTTGGGCAACAGTAGCTCAGTCTGTTGGGACTTGACTTGGGAACCGGAGGGTCGCCGGTTCAAGTCCCCAAAACGGACCAAGTACGGAGTGAGAACTGGTACTTGGAAAAGGGTGTCAGTTCGCCTCCTGGGCACTTACTTACTTATTTAGAATTAGTCTTTTCTCTGGGAGTAAGCACTGATTAAAGCTTGCTAGAATTCTAGTAGGTGTCTTTTTGATATATAATTGGCAATTTGTGCTGTGAAGGCTGTTCTTCTTACATGTTCAAGAGATGGTCTGACCACAGATCTACATAATGCATAGCCTGGGCGGCTAGTTCTTCACATGAAAATATAAGCCTACTATAAAGATAGCGTCAATGATGCAGTACCTCATCTGATCTGACGGGAAGAAGCGTTGTTTTGATGAAAAATAGCTATTTAGCGATTACTCCATTAATGATGAAAATCTGAAGAATCTAAATAAAAGTAATAATTTGCACAGTGCCTAGTTTTACCAAACAAACCAAACGGAATTGAAATACAGTGAGATTTGGGGAAAAGTGTTTTTGTGAAAAGTATTTTTACCTGTATTTAATGAAAATAAGACATACTATCATACAGTAAAACCAGTTATGCACATACATAATGTAAATTGTTTAATTTCTGTTTACGTTTGGCGTCATGCCCCTGGAAGGCTTTGAGGTCGGAACTCGAAAGTTTCAAGCCCGAAATATTTGACTGTCTGGAACGCGGAATTAATGAATGACACAAGATAGATCCTTGCATGATGATAACCCTCCCCCCAAAACTCTGATTGGGTATTCACCAGCGCAGTGAGCTCTGCTGATTGGTTCACAGAGCCTCTGGTTAGACCCGCCTGAGGGGCGTAGGGGCTGCTGTTGGTAATTTGACACAGGGCATGGTTTGTGTGCCTTCGAAGTGTTAAAATAGTAATATTATCTGTATTTTCACACATGAATCAGTTCAATTGATGTGTATTTAGAAGTAGATTTTTTGCAGAAATTTAAGGGAGGATGGTCCTCCCTTTCCTCAATGGACCAGCCTCATCTGATGCATAATAATGCCAATCCGTATTAGTTCATGATTTCATCCATTAATACAGAGCAATTTTACAAACACAAAAAAAACTCAAATAATTTTCAAATTCATGATCTGTGGATCTCAAATCTACGCCCACAAATTAAATTATATTCTGTATAAATAGCATTTTAATGAATCCAAATTCAGGATGCGGATTCGGATCCAGGGCACTGTCTAAAGAGGCCGAGTCATACCAGTAGATTTATCCACTTTTTGGCGTGACACAGTTATGTGCTCTTCTAAGTGCCCTATAGTCAGAAATATGTAGTTCATCTATCTGTTTATCGCACTACAACAACCAATTCTTAAAACTGTGATACTTCAAAAGGATGCAGGGCATCAGTGTAGGGTCACTGATACACTTTGCATCAACGGAAAATTGTTAAAGTTTAACCGTGTTGCAATCACCCAGAGAAGTTTACTCCCATGCTGTTTTAGATAATTTCTAATTGTATCGGCTATCCGAAAGGACCTAAGTAAATTTTTCGAGTTTGAATAAAGACCGTTTTGAGATTGAGATCCACGTGTGTTTTCCATGTACTTGCAAAATCATGTATTTTTGAAAAAAAAAATTATTTACAGATGCAAAACTTACACATGGGATTGCCAGTTTATTCTGATGACAAATATACACACATGTCATTATTGTTCATTATGTTCACATTAATAGTATTTAGACAAATCTATTTTGATTGTGGGGGACGTAACCCTAGGGGCTTCTCAGAAAGCGCAGCTTTATTGCATTTTATAAATTGCATTTTATTTTATATATTTAACTTTATACAGGTTTTTTTTAAAACTTTTATTCTATTCTGTTTTTATTCTATTTTATCTCATTTTTATAACTGCTGTCTGTCATCGGGTATTGCACATAAGATTTTCACTCACTGTTTTATACTTGTGTAAACTGTGAAGTGACAATAAACTTGACTTGACTTGACTTTATTTGTTGGGTTGAAACTTGAAGGCATTGACCTATGACAATGAATTCATCAGTGCTAAACATGTTGACTGTTGTTTTCTGTGTGTATTTCAGAAATAAAAGTCCCGTCAGAAACAAGAGGTAATGTTACAACTAAGCCGGCTGTTATATATATATATATATATATATATATATATATATATATATATATATATATTATATATATATATATATATATATATATATATATATATATATATATATATATATATATATATATATATATATATGTTGTTTTTGTTGTGTGGTCGACTAGGATACATTGTAGGCAACCAATAAAGTGTCAATGACAGATGAGGTTTGCTGGTGTTAAATGATAATGAACAGTTTCAGGGAGTTTGATGTATACATGTACATCAATTAGGGTGCTTGAACCCCTTCACCCCGGTCTCCAGGGTGAAAGTCCTGTGTTTTAATACGTTGACCTTCCTTCCTCCCCTACTTTTAAAACCACCAGGCGCCACTGATATATATATATATATGTGTTTACAGTATATAAACAAACTGTATTTCTCTTTCCTATGAAGAAAGACCAGGAGTCTGCCCTCCCATTGGGGGTAGAATAGGGTTGTGTGTTGAGTTCTGCTCTCAGGACCCCGACTGCCCTAACAATGAGAAATGCTGCTCCAACGGATGTGGACACCAGTGCACTGCCCCGTACACAGGTTGGCATCATACACACCATTTACCATGCACAAGGGCACATGTTTGAATTGGTTTTAATTTAAACGTTGTTATATACACAAATACAGTTGATTATTTGATTATTTGATTATTAATTATTATTGATATTGTTATTAATATTATTATTATTATTATTATTATTATTATTATTATTATTTTTTAATTACATTACATTTTTGGGCGGCAGTAGCTCAGTCTGTTGGGACTTGGTTTGGGAACCGGAGGATCGCCGGCTCAAGTCCACCAAACGGACCGCAAAGTACGGAGTGAGAACTGGTACATGGAAACATACCAGTGCCAGTTTGCCTCCTCCTGGGCACTGCCGAGGTGCCCTTGAGCAAGGCACCAGACCCCTACACTGCTCCCCGGGGTATATTAACAATAGCTGCCCACTGCTCCTAATACTAGGATGGGTTAAATGCAGAGAAACAAATCTCACTGTGTGTGTGTACATGTATGTGACTCTCTCTCTCTCTCGCTCTCGCTCTCGCTCTCTCTCTCTCTCAGTAAAGCCCGGTGGCTGCCCAGCGCCCATGCGTACTTTGTTGTGCGCAGAGTTTTGTTACCAAGACGACCATTGTTTCGGGGAGCAGAAGTGTTGCCAGACAACATGCGGTCACGCCTGCTCTGAACCCTGCGGTATAAACCCTGAACCCATCACAGGAGCCGTGAAGTTGTTCAATTAGATTACTAATTAATTGGATTAGATTACATTAGATAAGATTAGATTCCATTAGATTAAAAAGTATTGTCATTGCACAGCAATGTACAGTACAGCGGAAATAATTGGGCATCTCACCATAGTGCATATGTTGCAGTAAAGTGCATGGTAATATATAATGTACAGAGGTTAAATAAGATGTAAAAACAGTCTACTAAAAAAACTACTACTAAAAACAGGTATAAAATAAAAGTTATACAGTAGGTATGAGATATGTGCAGAGTTATATGTATATATACTATATACAGTATATACTATAGTAACAAACAAAGCTAGGAGTCATTGTAAGATCATGATTGTAATAAATCTTGGAAACAACATATGGGCTAATGTTCTTTATTTATCAACTCGGGTACAACTTGGGGCTCTTTCTGTCTGCTGATTGTCATCATCACCACACTGCAGGTGTGAAACCAGATCCACTAGATTACAATGAACAATTGGTTCAAGATAGCATCAGGTCAACTTTGAAATAACCAGGACAGCGCTACCTGAGATGTCTACACCTGCCCCCCCCCCCCCCCCCCACTGTGTTGTAACTTACCTCTCTGAACAAGGTCTGCACACTACCAGCCACATTATGTCTAAAACAAATATATATATATATACGTATATATAAATAGGCGTGGGAATAGTGCATTATCTCGGACAGGGACACACATATACTATGTATTCAGATGACACACATACCTTTTTTTAAGTACACTAGAGTATAACACAAAAAGTACTATACAATACTGGCTTCTCCGACAACATCGCTACAGTCAGTAGGATCTCCTTTGAAGTGTTCATGCCTGATCTGAAAGTCTGTTTTTGTTTTGGTCTGAATCCTACTATTCGTAGTAGTACCCGAGGTTGCCAGATATGGAGCAAATTGGCACACAAACACAGCGTGCTGCAGCCATGGAAGTAAGCAAATACACTGGATCAACGGAGATTGTACATACATTCTACCCGACCCAAAAAGCCTGGTCCGTGCACACACACACACACACACACACACACACACACACACACACACACACACACACACACACACACACACACACACACACACACACACACACACACACACACACACACACACACACACACACACACACACACACACAATCTCTCAGTTTCTCCCTTTCTGTGCTTCACTCTCACTCTCTTACATATTTTATAGTAGTAGGAGTAGTAGTAGGACTGCTAGTAGTAGGACTGCTAGTAGTGGTTGTATTAGTAGTAGTAGGAGTAGTAGTAGGACTGCTAGTAGGGGTTGTAGGAGTAAGAGAAGTAGTAGTATTATTGGGTTATCTTGTTGAGCAGCAATGCACACAGCTCAGCTCACAAAGTGTGCATTGTGCAGACCTCCAATTCCTGCACATGTCAATTCAACCAGGCTTCAGAGTATGACCGTGTCTCTGGTCTCAGCAATGGGTGGCCACTGAACATAAGTGTTGCTTGCTCCAGGCTCGCTGGAGATGTCAAATATCTGTGGTACAACATTTGAGCAATTTGCAAAACATCTAAATAAATACACTTCATAGTATTACTCATTCTAGTAATAGTTTAAATATTAAACAAAATGTACATTACATTAGTCATTTAGCAGACGCTTTTATGCAAAGCGACTTAAGACAGTGTGTTTCAACAAAGGAAGGTACGAGGTAACAACTCGTCACCAGAAGTCAAAAGTGCATTTCAACAACTGAACCAGTGCTCAGGTAAAAATACAATAAGTTCAGGTCAAAGTACAGTAAGGTAAAAGTACAATAAGTTGGCAAACAATATACAGTTGCAAGAAGAAGTATGTGAACCCTTTGTAATTACCTGGATTTCTGCATAAATTGGTCATAAAATGTGTTCTGATCTTCATCTAAGTCACAACAATAGACAAACAGTCTGCTTAAACTATTACCACGCAAACAATATGTTTTCATGTTTTTATTGAACACACCATGTAAACATTCACAGTGCAGGGTGGGAAAAGTATGTAAACCCTTGGATTTAATAACTGGTTGACCCTCCTTTGGCAGCAATAACCTCAACCAAATGTTTCCTATAGTTGCAGATCAGACCTGCACAACGGTCAGGAGGAATTTTGGACCATTCCTCTTTACAAAACTGTTTCAGTTCAGCAATATTCTTGGGATGTCTGGTGTGAATCGCTCTCTTGAGGTCATGCCATAGCATCTCAAGCGGGTTGAGGTCAGGACTCTGACTGGGCCACTCCAGAAGGCGTATTTTCTTCTGTTGAAGCCATGCTGTTGTTGATTTACTTCTGTGCTTTGGGTCATTGTCCTGTTGCATCACCCATCTTCTGGGTGCGTCAATTAGTGGACAGATGGCCTTCAGTTCTCCTGCAAAATGTCATACAAAATGTCATGCAGCTCCAAACCATGATGCCCCCCCCCCACCATACTTCACAGTTGGGATGAGGTTTTGATGTTGGTGTGCTGTGCCTTTTTTTCTCCACACATAGTATTGTGTGTTCCTTCCAAACAACTCAACTTTGGTTTAATCCGTCCACAGAATATTTTGCCAGTAGTGCTGTGGAACATCCAGGTGCTCTTTTGCAAACTTCAAACGTGCAGCAATGTTTTTTTTGGACAGCAGTGGCTTCCTCCGTGGTGTCCTCCCATGAACTCCATTCTTGTTCAGTGTTTTTCGTATCAACAGAGATGTTAGCATGTGCCAGAGATTGTTGTAAGTCTTTAGCTGACACTCTAGGATTCTTCTTCACCTCATTGAGCATTCTGCGCTGTGCTCTTGCAGTCATCTTTATAGGACGGCCACTCTTAGGGAGAGTCGCAACAGTGCTGAACTTTCTCCATTTATAGACAATTTGTCTTACTGTGGACTGATGAACATCAAGGCTTTTAGAGATACTTTTGTAACCCTTTCCAGCTTTATGCATGTCAACAATTCTTAATCTTAGGTCTTCTGAGAACTCTTTTGTGCGAGGCATGGATCAGGCAATGCTTCTTGAGAAAAGCAAACTCAAAACTGGTGTGTGTTTTTTATAGGGCAGTGCAGCTTTAACCAACACCTCCAATCTCCTCTCATTGATTGGACTCCAGGTTGGCTGACTCCTGACTCCAATTAGCTCTTGGAGAAGTCATTAGCATAGGGGTTCACATACTTGTGAACCCCTATGTGTGCTGTTCAATAAAAACATGAAAACATATAAATGTCTGTGTTGTATTAGTTTAAGCAGACTGTGTTTGTCTATTGTTGTGACTTAGATGAAGATCAGAACACATTTTATGACCAATTTATGCAGAAATCCAGTTAATTCCAAAGGGTTCATATACTTTTTTTTGCAACTGTATAACAATATCTAGAACAACATCTACCCAATAATCTACTTAGATAATCAACTTAGCGCTATGAGGAAGGATCCGGGAAGTGTGTCCTGAAGAGATGGGTTTTCAGCCTGCGGCGGAAGATGGGCAGTGACTCTGCAGTCCTGACATCCGTGGGGAGTTTGTTCCACCAAACTGGGGCCAGGACAGAGAAGAGCCGTGACCACGTAGATCGGCCACAAGGGCCCCTAAGCGAGGGGGCAAGCAGACGGCCCGAAGAAGCAGAGCGAAGTGGACGGGCGGGGATGTAGGGCTTGACCATTGCCTGGAGGTAGGATGGAGTTGTTCCTTTTACTGCATTGTAGGCTAGCACCAAGGAGGAAGGAGGAAAGGAGGGTCAGATATCGTTGACCTTCTTGTCAAAGAAGTTGGTGAAATCGTCCGGGAGCAGGGAGGAGCTGGGCGGAGGGGGTAATGGAGGAGGGAGGAAAAAGTTTCAAACTGTTTTTTAGGGTTAGATGCTGCGCTCTGAATTTTGGAACAGTAAAATGCAGCTTTTGCGGATGAAAGAGACAAGGAGAAGTTTGACAGGAGCCCTTGAAGATGGAGAAGGTCCATTTTCCTTTCTTCCACGCTGCTCGGCCTCTGCGTACGCACTGAGTCCGACAACCAGGGGGCACGTGGAGTTGGACGTGCATACCTGGAGGTGAGAGGACAGAGAGTGTCCAGAGAGGAGGACAGGGTAGAGAGAAGAAGGTCAGTAGCAATATCAGGGGGTAGAACAGAGAATGAATCAGGAGGAGGGAGGGAAGAGAGAACAGAAGAGAGAATTGAGATCGGCAGGAGTGAGTGTGCGGAGATTGCGACGGGACGTCACCATCTGGGTAGGGGGAGAGTGGGAGGGGGGGAAGGGAGGAAGAGAGAGGACATGAAGAAGTGGTCAGATAGGTAGAGAGGAGTAACTGAAAGGTTTACTGTATCGCAGTGTCTGGCTAAGATGAGGTCCACCTGGTTGCCGGCCTTGTGGATCAGAGGAGAGGGGGGCGGGAAAGGTTGAAGGAGGCGAGGAAGGAGAGAATGTTGAAGTTGCCAAGAAGGATGAGGCCGGAACCATCATCAGGGAAGTGGGAGATAAGCATGTCAAGCTCCTCCAGGAAGTCACCAGCTGGAGCGGGTGGACAATAAACAACTGCAATGATGAGCTTGACTGGATAACAAACAGTGACAGCATGAAATTCAAATGAGGAGGGGGAGAACTGTGGAATGGAAACGGGGGAGTATTTCCAGTAGCGCGAAATCAGCAGCCCAGTACCACCGCCTCGTCTTGCGACTCCGGGAGTGTGAGAAAAAGAATACACGTCTGACAAAGCAGCGGGCGAGGCAGTGTTTTCAGGGCTGATCCAAGTCTCAGTAAGAGCAAGGAAGTTCAGGGCAAGCAAGGATGCATAGCCCGAGATGAACTCAGTTTTCTGCACTGCCGACTGGCAATTCCAAAGCCCCCCAGTTACCACTAGCTCGACATGGGTAGACAGAGTAGGGTAAATGAGGTTTGTGGGATCATGGCGGTGCCTGGGTGTGACCCAACGTCTTTGTGACCTCCGCAAAGAAGTGTGCACCGCAATGCCACACATGGTAGATTACAGTACAATAAAATGCCAAAAAAAAGTCGACTGTAGCCTTATTTCGCCTTTGTTTGCCTGCCGCTCCAAAGCTGCCGCTTTCATGAAGTGGCTAAATAACACTGGTTGCTAATTGTCTGAGGGTGTACTGATTTAAAGTTGGCTGTAATGGTGCCCTCACACCATAGCGTTTGCTGAAACCTATGAGTTGCGTGTAAAAAATATTTGTATACGCACCAAACGCAACCAAAATCAACAATTTAGTCAATTTGTAACCTATTCGACCTATGGGTTGGCTGTGAGTTGTGTGTCGGTTGCGTGTGGGTTGCGAACTGAACGTATGATCCCCCAATATCTACGATCACCGGCGTGCGAGTTGCGTGTGAGTTGCATGCAGAACTTACGAGTTGCGTTTGAGTTGCGTGATAAAAACCTAAAAGCGGAGCCGATTCAGTGTTTCCTTCAGTACTGATTTGGTCATCGAACGGTCAACATGGGGAAAGCTAGCAAGAAATCTGATAAAAGTGACCCCAAAAGTGATGTCAAAACTACTGAAACAGCTTCCCGTGGCCGTGGCCGAAAACAACCAGCAAGAGGTAGCTCCATGTTGTCACCTCGGAAGTCCACCAATAACTGACACGGATCTAGAAAAGGCCCACTATTTATACCATTTCTCAACACGCATGTAGTACGCAACTAACACGCAACTAATAGGTTGGATACGCAGGGCATAGGTTGGGGATACGCTGGGAATAAGCACTATATGTTGGGGGTACGCTACACATGCAACAGGATCGCAACAGGCACGCAACACGATCGCAACAGGTACGCAACACATTTGCAACATGTACGGTACCAAAACCTGGTCAGATACCTCAAATTTGGACCTGCGATCACCTGCGTTCATAACTTATGAGTTGCCTACCTGTTGCGATTGTGTTGCGTGCGTAGCGTGTAAATTGATCGCAGGCATTCGCAGAGAATTGAACATGTTCCAAATTTCCGAACTTACTCTGCGTGTGTCTGCGATCACCTGCGTGCTTGCTGTGTACTTCAAACCTATAAAACCTATTAGTTGCGTGTGAGTTGCGTTCGGAACTTATGACCACTATTTTTTATTCGCAACCATGCGCAACTGGTGATCGCTATGGTGTGAGGGCACCATAACCTAGAACAGTCAGTGTCAGTGTTTGGCAGTGTTCAGTTCTCTTATGGCTCTGAGGCAGTGGCGTTTTCTCCCGGAGGCCAAGGGAAGCCAGGCTTCCCCTGTTTTTTCGGATTGTAGTTATAATTTTAATAAATAAATACACATTTTTTTCGGTAATTCTCCTTTGCTGTGTGTTGCTGCCGGACCGTCTCTCCCCCATTCTCATTGAGTATTTTACAAAGAGTGAAACAACAGCGCCCCTCTAGATGTTATGGTGAAACAGTAAATTGCATTCACTGTTGCCAGAGGAAGCCAGCCGAATGAGCTTCCCTTGGTGAAAAAAAAATGGAGGGATTGTCCCGGATTGACCAATCAGATGAGGTCCACGTCATGCCCCCCAGCCAACCTGTGATTGGTCAGGGCCATGCCAAGGGATGCCAGCCGTCTCTGGCTTCCCTTCAAGGGAATGGGATCCCTTGATCCCATTGGATCGATTTGAAGGGAATCCCTTGCCTCACAATCCAATCAAATCACATCAACATCAGTACGTAGAACTGTAACTGTCATCCTCGCCGTTTGATAGTATCAAGCAAATTAAGCATTATGGAGGGTGGAGATTTGGCGTACTTAATAAAATATAACTTTACTAAACTTCCGCTACAGCAGCAAACGTATCAGAGGAACACTTGTGGACAGGACAGACTTGTCAACCTAGCCACAATATCCATTGACTCTGTTGTTGTGGAGGACCTAAAGGCCGCTGGGAAGTTCTATGACATTGTTATTGACCACTTCGCCACCATGAAAGACAGGAGAATGGCCTTCCTCTTCAAATAGGGTGAGTAAAATGTCCACCCCTTTCTCTCTGTGGCATACCTGTTGCCTGAACAGGCCGTGAATGCTTCTTTTTTATTCATTACCAAATCTGCACTGCGCATTGAGCGGCTGGTTATGCATTTGGGGGGGGGGGGGGGGGGGAATGCTTAAATTAATAAGACGAGAGAGTTTTGGCTGGAGAGTGCGTGCGGACCTGTCGGTTAGATAACAGGCGTGTGCAATTTACATTTAGGGCATTTGGCAGACGCTTTTATCCAAAGCGACTTACAAGGTGTACATTAGTTGAAGCAGACAATAGCATAACACTGAGGTACGCGAACACAAACTGGTTACGTTATTGACCACCCCCCCGACTCAAAAAAACTGGCTTCCCCTAAATTTTTCCCCACGCCACGCTACTGCTCTGAGGTAGAACGTGTTCTTGAGTAAACACAGGACAAAATGTCCTGTGTTTACTCATGAAGTTATTTGTCAAGGCAGACTTTGGACAACTTTTCTCCAGTAATTAAGTACTACCATAGTTTTCGTTGTGTCAGCCACATACAACACATGGTGAACACCAAACCATGCCATAAATACATATTTCTAGTTACTGTGCACAATATATTGCTTATATTATATTATCCACTTATCAGGTGTGTAGGTACTTCCTATTATGTATTATCCAGGCAATGCTTCTTGAGAAAAGCAAACTCAAGGGCAGGGCAGCTTTAATCAACACATCCAATCTCTCATTGATTGGACTCCAGGTTGGCTGACTCCTGACTCCATACTTATTATCAGGTGTGCAGTCAACCTATCTATTATACTAATTTATTGTCAGGTGTGCAGCTAACTCATACAATAAGTCATACTCATCAATGTGCTATAACATAACTTGTCTGTGTGTGTGTGTTCAAAACACTCCAAATGCCTTGACTAAGACGTTTTTAAATAAACCTTTATTTTCAGAATTATATTAAAAATAATAAAACTCTCATTGACCCCAAAACAAAATAATAAATAGTAATACCACTGGGGTCGGGTGCACTGCCAGTTAGGCAGCAGTGATAGTAATTGTGGAGAAGCTTAATGGAGAATACAACCTCAGTCACCCAGACCCACGTCATTGTTCTATGAACCAATGCATGGCTGAATCAAAAACATTTGATTCTGAAAGATTAAAAAACAACCACCAGCCCTTCCTGCAAAGACAGGAGCGGATGTCATTTAGTGAGCACACATGAAGTACATCCCGCTCTCGCAAAAGCGACCCAAAAGCGAAGAGAGAAATGGTTTTGAGATGGAAATAAAAACAGGAAAAAGATCATGCTACAAAAACCAATTCATGCACAATCATTGAAATACAAAATCAATTTGCAGTTTGCTTCATATGACCGTTTCTTATATGGCAAAACATGCTCCACCCAGTCGAGTTGGTATATCATAACTGACCAGCGTTCTGTTCCATAGATTGTATGAAGGCTACGACAAATGCCAGGATCTTTACAGTTCTGCGTCTCGATATACTTTTACCCAGCGCCATCTTTTAAATCACAGTGACTCCATGCCCACAGACGTAGAAAAGCCCTCCGCAGCACAGAGCCATGGACAATGTTCATTCTTCCTCCTGGAGAAACATCATTGATCCTCCGTTTATCAGTTACTATTATGCAAATCACAAATCCATAGGCAGCTAAATAGTGTGAATCCTCGAAACTCAAGTCTCTCGATAAATAAAGAAAAAAAACAAATGAAAAACACCACAATAGTTCATTGACGGTGTCCTGTACAAGAACATTCATCTCAGTGCTTGAACCTGTGGTGATCCCCCCCCCCCTCCTCCTCCTCCTCCTCTTCCTGAATAATTAGTCTTCCGTCGGGTTGAGACCGCGGAGATAACCGCATAGCGGCGGAAACCTCACAGCGGCGCCACTCCCCTCATCCGGCGGATGACGTTGGCGATGCGCTTGGCCAGCCCCGGGCTGGGCTCCTCCACCTGGAAGGTGCGGGTCAGCAGGTTGTACAGGGAGCCGTAGCCCACGGCCACCACCGTGCAGGTCAGGCAGATGACGTTGTAGGGCATGCTGAAGTCGGGCGTGGGCAGGTTGACCAGCAGGGGCTCCGTGTAGAGGCGGGTGAAGTAGCTGGCCTCCTCCTTGCAGGGGAAGCTGTGACCCGGGGGGGAGAGACCACACACGTTGGGACGTTACATGACGACGTTCACTATTGTTCACTGTGTGTTTGTGATGCTGCTGCTGCTGCACTACTTGCACTTTAAAATGCTTCTTTGCACCAATCGCCATATGTATAAACTGTATCATCCATCATGATTTAATGTTCTTTTTACCGTGTACAGTATCGTTAAAGTATAGTGTTGTTTATAGTATAGAGTATAGTACAAAGTATAGTATATAGTGTTGTTTATAGTACATAGTATCATAGGGAGCATAAAATGTTAGTATGGGTCTAGTACTAAACTGTTTAGTATCGTCTAGTATAGTATTGTATAGTATTGTTGTAGGGAATGGGGAGTAAGCATGCCGTTGTTCTTGTCGCACAAGAAAAAACTAATTGAATCTTGAATCTTAAAACTACAGTCATTTACATTAGACATTTAGCAGACCCTTTTGTCCAAAGCGATTTATACAATAAGTGCATTCAACATAGTCAAGCAAGACAACTACCAGTCACCAGCAATCATAAGTGTATTTCCCTTCCTCCCAAGCCTCCAAGAGCAGAACCAGTGCTCAGGTAAAAGTACAATCAACTAAAAGTTGCCTCCCTGAGAGATTTTACACATTAAAGCACACTTAAAAACAGGGGCTATGACACACAGTGACGAGCCACAGCCACAGCCACATCGAGCCACAGAACCGCTCCCGTATAAAGCAGAGAGCAGAGAGTGGGAGGACTGTGCGTTGTGCTGTGTGTGCCTAACAGGCAGTACTCACAAGCTGCTGAACAGAGGGCGCTCCGGAGAGCTGTCCGTGTCCATGGCGACGACACTGGGCACCAGGGCGCTGATGACAGAAGACCTGCCGGGTGACATGAGAACACTTCAGGTTGAACCACTGAGAGAAGCCAAAATGCTGAGGGAGAATCTAACTATCCGTCTAGCTCGGTAGGTATCCATCCATCCATCCATCCACATCTATCTTTCTATATATTAAATCAATAAATTCTATCTATAGGGGGTAATTAGATGCAGATGAAGATCAAAACGTCGTTCATTAGCTGCGCCGAATCAGCAGATCCAGCTGGCTGCCCCCCCCTCCCCCCCCCCAAAATAGCACAAACCGGGGGGGGGGGCCAAAGAAGACATTTATTTTGTGAACCAGGGCGGTCCCCCTCTCTCCGGCGTGCGTTACGGCGCCACACGTACCCCACGTAAAAGCCGTGGTTGGGGTCGGGGGTGTACTCCGTCCACTTGAGGAGCGCCCTCTCGAACTCCACCGTGACCTCGGTGACCGAGTTGGGGGGCAGCTGCAGCAGCATCTCCAGGAGGTGGGGCCTCTCGCGGTCCTTGGACGGCTGGTAGTGGATGTAGCCTGGGGGGGCGGGGGGGGAGCATCATTTTATGGATGCACTGGACGTTCAATCAATATCATCAAGTCAATATCTTATATCCATGAACATATCTCATGTGCCATGGGGTGGGGGTTATGTTTTATGTTATAGCATCATTAAATACAATTAAATAAAAAAGGTAAAAGCAGAGTAAAAGCATTCAATAGCGATGACCTAGTCATAAAGCCTTGAGTATAGTGGTATAAGAAGTTCAGTGGAATTGGAAGACAAACACGGATCAGCGACTCCCCCTTGTGGCCAAACTGAGACAATGCATTCAAAAAGCGATCACTGACACGGATTGGTGAAGGGTGTTGCACGTTAGTATATCATTATAATCAACAAAAAACTGTGAGGAATAAAGACACTGTGAGGGGACCCGGCGCTGCGGCGACTCACTGGGTTTGTTGTCCTTGCCCTTGCTGGTGACGGTGAGCGTGTGGATGTAGAGGCGCAGGTACCAGGGCACGGTGGACAGCAGCAGCACGGGGAAGGCCCGGTACGGGTGGTTGTTGTACATCAGCGTGTGGATCTCGCCCGTCTGCAGGCCGTAGCCCGCCACGTAGCGCTCGCTGTGCAGCAGCGGACGCAGCATGTTCCCTAGCGTGGAGGAGAGGACCCCGAGAGGAGGAGGAATCATTTAGCGTGTCAGTGGGTGAAGCCCGACAGGGGGTGAAGCCCGTTTTTCCACCCAGTATTAACCCGATCGCGTCTGTCCCGGTATGTAGTGAGTGAAGAGAAGCGCTCTTTGAGAAATAAACAATAGCTTAACTACTACGGAGGAAGTAGGAGGTACTACTACGGAGAAGTGTGGAGGAAGTCAGTGGCTTTAGGATCCACTCTCAGACCGAGTCCGACGGCAGAGCTTCAACGTAGACCCAGACGAGCCGCTGATTAAGTGAACGTACGGAACATACTTCGAATGATAATACAACGAAAAAGGTGTGTCCATTATTCATGATGCTGCTGCACTACTGGCACTTTAAAATGCTTTTTGCACAATTTACCATATGTATATATCATCCATCAGTCACTTTATTGTTATTTTTATGGTGTATAGTATCAGTATTATTTTATGGTTGTTTATAGTATATAGTATACAGTGCTGTTTAAAGTAAAGCATATTGTAGATAGTATTGTTTAGTATCATATAGTATTGTATAGTTTACTTTAGTATTGTATTGTTGTAGGAAATTCATACTGCGGAGGGAATGGGGAGTAAGCATTCCATTGTACTTGTTGCAAATGGAAAATAAAAAAACATCGAACATTGATTCATTGTGCAATAAAGGTTTCAACGTGCATGCGAAGAAGACATGCACGCACCCACGCACTATTCTGGATGATGCGTCGCCAAAAAACGAAGAAAAAAAAGGAGTCTATTATCTAATTACCAGCCTCGCATGTGCGACAGCGTTGCGCCGAGTGGGTGGGAGCGCCAGCGCCACCGCGAACAACATATCATGGGGAGAACCCCGATATGTACGCTTAATTACGTACTATAAATAGAACGCAGTGAATAGGCCGTGTCGTACTTGCCGCTCTGCGTCCGGCCTGTGGCTTCCCCTCGCATCGAACGTCGATTGGGAAACACTCACCACTCAATGATTGTGGTTGTTGCTCGCCATAAAAAAAGCAAAAAGTTCAAAATATTCTATATCCGTCACCCTGTTCGTCTCTCTAACCATACGGGGCGTGCGATTCCCCCCCCCCCCCCCCCGACACGACACTGACGCTCACCCTCGGCGGACTTCCAGCGGAGCAGCATATTGAGGGAGCGTGTGGAGCCGAAGGTGCCCTGCTGGGTGAGGTCGTAGACGGAGTAGGTCCTGCGGTCGCCCAGCACCACCGCCTGGCTCAGCAGGGGCGTGGCCGGGCTCAGCTCAAACTGCTCTCCCTGCGAAACGAACACACACACATTTTTTATAATATTGTGTTTTTGGAATTCATACAGCATGAGGGAAGGGGGAGTAAGTAGTCCAATGTACTTGTGCAAATACAAATCTTGGAATATTGCGCACACACACACGCACACACTTCGTAAAATCTGGTTTATGTTTGTTTAATGTGTGCCGTTTTTTTTTTTAAAGAGAGAGAGAACTAAATAACAAAACTAACTTATGAACTTGTTAACAAAAAAATTAACTGGAAGAAGAAGAAGACAAGCTGTGTGAACTTCAAAGTCCATGAAACTTTCAGGACACGAGAGACCAAAGTGGACCAATGAGAGGCTGCGCTAGAGCCCAAAGTGGACCAATGAGAGGCTGCGCTCGAGCCCAAAGCGGACCAATGAGAGGCCGTGGTCTGAACGAGAGGCCCGGCAACACGAAGACAGGTGCTGCGGTCACGTCTTATCGGTTCAGCCGCTGCCTCCGTGACGCAGCACAGCGCTCTGTCACTATCCATCTGCCACAGCCTTGTCAGCAGCTACGAGATGAAGTTGGCACACGGCCCCCGAACACTCGCAATAAGTCGACTTCATTTCACGCATGACCTGCTCGCAATTATTGAGTTTAGTTTTTTTTTCTGCCTACGCCTGACCCCCCCCTCCAAAAAAAAAGAGATGCAAATAGCCTTGAAATACCACTAGTCCTCGGTTGGCTTGCTTGCTTGGTCACTTCTACGGAGACCCGAAGGGCATTAACACACGCCTGTGAGTGAAAGCCTTGATGAAACAACCGAAGTGGAGGTTAAGCTGTAGGAAGGCAGCTGTATGGTGCTCACGTGCTTTTATCCAAAGCGCTTTACAAGTCATGCCTCACATTCACCCATTCATACACCGACAGCGGAGTCAGCCATGCGAGGAGACAGCCAGCCAGCACGTCAGGAGCAGATAGGGTTAGGGTGTCTTGCTCAAGGACACCTCGACTGTTTTAGCTAGGAGGAGCCGGGGGATCGAACCAGCGACCTTTCGGTTGTGAGGCGACCGCTCTACCTCCTGAGCTATACTGCCGCCAAAGTGAGATGTATGTGTGTGTGCTCCAAAGGCGCTCTCACCTGAGGGTTGTCCGTCATGTCGATGTACACCTTACTGGAGGAGGCCAGTGGACAGGCTTCCGTCAGGGTCCGAGAGAACATCTTGAAGAGGGACCACTCTGACGGGAATCAAACACAGGCACACTATGTGTGTTGAGATAACAACAACAACAACAGTGGACATTTGGTGGGAATTGGGTTTTTACAACAATATACTGTATATGTATATTTTTTTAAAGACTAGTGGACATTGAAACATCACTACTATAAATGTCATCCGGAAAAAAACAGAAATAAAGCTTCAATAATGTTGTTATTCATTGTGGTTGTTTTCAGGCTCAGGCTTCCTAAGGCGGACTGATTATCAACGCTGATTAAAATCAGTCACTTTTCAGTTCGTTTTTTCGGACTAATCGTCCTGAAATTAGACTGAAAATTAGATTCATTTCCAGCTCTGATTACCAAAATCGAAATCCAGAGGATTTTAATTATTTTTATTGGTCACATAGATGTGATCACACAGTGAAATGTGTTAATATAACTGAACAAGGCTTGTGGCAAACTGCAGTCAACAAGCAGTGTAGCACAGTCATGTGGTTTCAGAAGCACAGCATTCGTCGTAGGTGTGTGTGGGCTAAACCCAGCTCCTGTGTGACACAACATTCACAGTACAGAGCAGCAGCACGCAGCTCACCTCGCTTGCCCTGGCCAGAGGTGTGGAGGTCAAACACCACGTTGAGGGTCTGCCGGAGCTCCAGGGAGGTGGTCCTGCACTGCGGGTCCTGGCAGACGGGCCTCACGTGGACGGCCTGCGAGTGGAAGGTGCTGTGGAACAGCTTCTCTGACTTGAGCAGCACCGACAGACCAGCCTGGAGTAGGGTTGTTAAAATAATATAATAATAAAAAAAACTAAAATTCTGATTTATGCAACGACCTCGTCTTCAAAAAGACATTTATTTTTTGTGGTTTGTACAGGCGCCCGTGTCCACAATTGGGGGAACTATAGCATGTTATTCAGTTTCTTGTTGTGATATGGGCTAGCTGGATGCAACAGTCCAGAGACCAGAAACATGCTTGTCAAAATGTTCCATTTGGGAAAAAATGTACTAAAATGATCTCCCAGGTAAAGCTAGCATATCGCATATCACAAGTCTACAACAACGACAACAACGCACACATGTCCTTAGAGAGCAAAGCAGCCGGCAGAAAGCTGGTTGTAGGGATGCAAGAAACACCAAAAAGCCTCTCATCAAGGTAGGTGCACGGACAAAGTCTGAGATGGTTTCCACCATCGTATAGCGTTACATTCACACCGGAGGTCCACTGACCACACCGTTTTTTTGCCAACTATTGCTGCTTTAGACTAGAGCTAGTGGGGATACACTGGTATGATGACTAAAAATTATGATTTTGTGCTTCAAAATGAGCAGCCAAACACTAATATGTAACCTCATGGACAGCACCAGCAATATGACGGTTTTAGTCAGAAGCCACTTCTGAGTGGGTCATGGAGATCAGGGTCTGGCAATACAAGTATTTCTCTACTCCTACGCAGTCTGACAAACACTCACTTCAGTTGTCTTAGTTTTCAATGGCTCATTCACACACTATGCACAGCGCACACACACACACACACACACACACACACACACACACACACACACACACACACACACACACACACACACACACACACACACACACACACACACACACACACACACACACACACACACACACACACACACACACACACACACACACACACACACACACACACACACACACACACACACACACACACCCACCCACCTTGGAGCCACATGGCAACAGTTTCTTCCAGGGAGTCAGATTCTCAGTGCAAACGATCTCTCGCGGCAGGGTGGCATAGCGGAGAAAGCGATGGTCTGTCACTAATGAAACGAAAATAAGAGAGAGAGAGAAAAACTGATGACACATGACAACAACAACAACAGTCGTACAACACACCGTGATAGGCAATGTCAATGAACCTTCTCCATGAGGTAACCGCTGGGCTGGTAGCCGAGCGCCTGTGTGTGTCTGCCTTACCGTTGCCGACCCCCAGGGGTTTGAAGGAAGCGCTGGGCTGAACGGTGTTGGTGGAGTCGATGAAGTTCAGAGAGGCACAAAAGATCCCCGACAAGACGTTGGTCAGCTCTTTCCACGTACCGTCCACACTGAAAAGAGAGACGCAAATTAAATAAGGAAAAACCTTTTTATTATTACATTATTACATCTTAGATTATTTTAACATCACCCAACACATTGATTTCCCCACCCATAACAAAGGACACACCCTCGACCTAGTCTGCACCTCTGGCATCTCCATTAACAACCTCTCCACCACTGACCTCACCATCTCTGACCACCTAGCCATCACCCTAGACGTCAACATCCCCCCCCACCCCGTTAAACAGCAACGCACCATATCCTTTCGAAACCTCAAATCCATCAACCTTCCCTCCCTCTCTGCTGCCCTAACCAACGCCATTTCCAACACCATCCCCACCCCGAACGTCTCCCCCACTGACCTAGTCAACTTCTACAATAACACACTCTCATCCTGTCTTGATGACATCGCCCCCATCAGAACCAAACTCGTCTCCTTCACTCACTCCGCCCCCTGGTACACTAGCGAACTCCGTCACCTCAAAACTCAGGGCCGCCAACTGGAACGCTTATCCAAAAAAACCGGACTCACCATTCACCTCGATGCCTACAAATTTCACCAACAACAATATACAGAAGCACTCAATCACGCACGATCCTCCCACTACTCCTCCATCATCCGTACCGGCTCCAACAACCCCAGAACACTCTTCTCCACCATAAACAAACTGCTCAAACCCATAGACACTACCAGCAATTCCTTCACCACCAGCACCTGCAACTCCTTCCTGTCATTCTTCCAGACTAAAATTGACAACATCCACACACAGCTAGCTGCCTCCGCCCCCTCCTCTCCTCCCGGTTTTCAGCCCACCGACCCCCCCCCTCCACTCCATCCACTTTCATCTTTCACCCCCATCACCGAATCCGACCTACTCTCCTTAGTCACTAGTATGAAACCCACTACCTGTGCCCTTGACCCCATCCCCTCTTCCCTCGTTAAGGACTGCCTCCCCTCACTCTCCCCACTCATCACTACCATCATCAACTCCTCCCTGGCCATCGGCTCCGTCCCCCCCTCACTCAAGCTTGCTACCATCACCCCCATACTGAAAAAACCCGGCCTTGACCCCGGTAACCCCATCAACTTCCGTCCTATTTCCAACCTCCCCTACACGTCCAAAATGCTCGAACGTGTCACCGCTTCACAAATTAAAGCCCACCTTGACACAAATAACCTTCACGAACCCTTCCAGTCCGGCTTCCGCACTAGACACAGCACGGAAACCGCCCTCCTCAAGGTTACCAATGACATACTTCTCTCTGCCGACTCCGGCTCCCTCACCATCCTCATCCTCCTCGACCTCACCGCTGCCTTTGACACTATAGACCACTCCATCCTCCTCTCCCGCCTCCAGCACTTCATTGGTATCACCGGCACCGCCCTCTCCTGGCTCACCTCCTACCTCTCCGACCGCCACCAATACATCTCCATCAATAACTGTCAATCCTCCACTGCCCCAGTCACTCACGGTGTCCCCCAGGGTTCTGTACTTGGTCCCCTACTCTTTATCATATACATCCTTCCCCTCGGTCAGATCCTTCGCCACCACGGGCTCCGCTTTCACTGTTATGCCGACGACACTCAGCTATATCTCTCCGCCAAAGCTATCACCCCAGCCACCCACGCCACCCTCTCCGCCTGCCTCAGTGACATTAAAACCTGGATGCAAACAAACTTTCTCAAACTCAACAGCAATAAAACAGAAATCCTTATTATTGGCCCTACCTCCCTCACCCGCTCTGCACAAAATTTCACCCTTAACATAGACGGCTCCATCATCACCCCCTCCACCCAGATCCGCAACCTCGGCCTCATCCTCGACCCCACCCTCTCTTTCCTTCCCCATGCAAATCACATCACCAAAACCGCTTTCTTCCACCTCCGGAACATTGCCCGCCTCCGCCCCTCCCTATCCTTCCCTGCTGCTGAAACCCTCATCCACGCATTCATCACTTCCAGACTCGATTATTGCAACAGCATTCTGTATGGCTCAACTCACAAAATCATACATAAACTCCAATATGTCCAGAACTCTGCCGCCCGCCTCCTCACCTCCACCCGCCGCCGAGACCACATCACCCCTGTCCTACACAACCTCCACTGGCTCCCAGTCAAACACCGGATACATTTCAAGATTCTACTCCTCACCTACAAAGCCCTCAATAACCAGGCCCCCCCCTACCTCTCCCACCTCCTCCCCCGCCACGTCCCCACCCGCAGCCTCAGGTCCGGAGACACTAACCGCTTGACGATCCCCAGGACCAATCTCCGGACCTGGGGCGACCGGGCCTTCTCCGTGGCCGCACCCACCCTCTGGAACGCTCTCCCCATCAACATCCGCCAAGCACCCACCTTATCATCCTTTAAACAGGCCCTCAAGAGCCACCTCTTCAACCTCGCCTTCACCCAGTAACCTCCACTCCTCACCTCCACATCCCACTGTCCCCACCATGTATGTCAATGTTTGTAAATGTGTGCAAAGTTTGTAAAGCGGCTTTGGGTACTCAGAAAAGCGCTATATAAAATAAATGTATTATTATTATTATTATTTTTTTTTTTTTTTTTAAATGGTGGCGCATTTATGATGATTTGCCTTGGAAGCTTGGACGATTGTTTAATTTGCTCTCTTGTTCGGTTCTACACATTTAACACTATCCACTCAAACTGATGGGTGTATTTTAGCTTTTACAAGTAACGGACGGCAGCAGGTGGCGCTCTGCAGTGAGTAAACCTCACTCCCCAACACCGAAAAGACGCTTGAGTGACGAAGCTAGAGCCTGTGGGGTTTAAGCTTCTCAGGTTAGAGCGTCACCACTCATGCAAGAGGTCGTGAGTTCGAGCCCAGTGCGGGACACTCACTGTCACATTGGTGCCGTGACCCGGATGAGAATGAGGTTTAGGGTGGGGGGGGGGGGGTAACAGACATCAGTAGGTGGTGCTGTGCAGTGGTAAACATCACACCCAAAAGCCTAGACGATGTTCTAGCGATGAAGCTAGAGCACGTGGGGTTTTAGCTTCTCACGTTAGAGCGTCACCTCTCATGCCGGAGGTTTTGAGTTTGAGCCCAGTGCGGGACACTCACTGTTACACAAGCATATATATATTTGGATGTTGGTAATACAGGTCATTAGTTATACAACTGTGAACCACACCACAAATCTTACTCAGTAACGGTGTCCTGAAACCAGACCCAGAGCTCGGCGCCGGGTGGAGAGGGCTGGTAAGGCTGACCCCACTGCATGGTCCTCCAGTAACCCTGGGTGAAGGAGATGTGGAGCTCCCGAACAGAGAACTTCGTTATCACCTGGCCCAGAGACTTGGGGAACAGCCGGTAGTGCGACACTGGGAAAACAGGAGCATCATGATGAGGAGGATTGTTGAAACACACTATTGTAAGTCGCTTTGGATAAAAGCGTCTGCTAAATGACTGTAATGTAATGTAATGACGCATGTAGACCACCGCCCCCATCTCTGATGGGTCAACAATAAGCTCAACACAGAGTCGTGGCTTTACAATGCAGGGCCTATACTTCCGATCTGCAGTTTTAATAAATGACACAAATGAACACACACAAGCGCAAGTGCACAAAGTCCACAAGGACCCTAGGAATACCCTTTTGATCTCCCGTGAGGTCCGTGTCCCACACGGTGCGGAACTGGAAGCTGGCGTAGATGTCTCCGGAGGACAGAGGTCTGATCACCAGCTCCTCCTTGAAGTCATCTGTGGACGACGGGCCGTCCACGACTCGGTGGTCGTTAGCATCACCATCATCGCCGACGTCGTCTACTTCCCCTCGTACCTCGGTCGCTTCCCAGGGCCCGTCCTCCGCCTCCACCACCTCCGCCTCCACCACCACCTCCTCCTGTGGGCTCTGCTTCCCCCCCGTACCGAGTGGTGCTGGTGGTGGGTCGGGAACTAGCACAGATTCCGCGTCCGCCACGTCGCTTTCGGTGTCGGTCACTTGTGTCGTGTAGTCGTGAACGTCCGCGTCGATGTGAACTGTGAACGAGGTGCATAACATGAACAACAGCAGCCCGACACACTCGCACCTGTAAGCTGCCATTTTTTCTCCCCCCACACACACACACACAGTCACACATACAAACACACAACAGACCGCTTCCGGGTTGGCGCGTCACGGTCGCGCTGACCAATAGGGAGCCAGGATCCGAGCGTCTCAAATGAAGAGGATTTCTTTGTTTGGAGCAACAACCAAAAAAAAAGAAATCCATATCTGACTGATACATACATTTGTGTGACATGGTTATAGTTAGTTATAATACCCGTGCTTTTATTTGGCATTTTGCATTTGTAATGTCAGCGTAGACCTGCAGACGTATGCCTGTTGGCTATTGTAGTTGCCTATATGTCTAAAGTCAACAGTTATTTTTTTCAATACATTTGATTTGGAGTGGAATATGTCAGGGAGGTGGTCATTGAGTAGCCCCTTTGTAATCACAATGATATGCCACCGAGAATCCGTTGCGTTTTTGGGGATTAAGTATGAAATGAAACATTAGGCCAGCAATCATTTCTAAATGCACTGATTACTGTCAATATGCTTTGCTCGCTAATACCGTCTGGCGGACTGCAAGGCCGATCACTTAATTGAACCTATAACCTCTTGCAGTAATAACCCGACCACTAGAAACATACAGGCGTTTGCAGCGTGCGAGTGTGAGTACGTTTTCTGTCGCCGGATGGCCATATTGGAGGATACAGCGGGGCATCATCGGTGGCACGTCACCCCTCCCATCATGTCCACACACACACACACCAGACACACACACACACACACACACACACACACACACACACACACACACACACACACACACACACACACACACACACACACACACACACACACACACACACACACACACACACACACACAGAGAAGCGTACGAGGAATTTCTGCTCAACCATGGCACCCGGGTAGACGCTCTGCAAGCGGCTGTTGTCAAACCGAATTACACCCGCACTAGATCGCTCCATTACTACACCCACATTGCCTGCATGTTGTAGGCATTTTTTTTTGTGTTCCCATTTGATCCATCATTCTTGCGCTCAGTCCCCATGGCTACATCGGATGGAGTAGACGGCTGCCTTCTGCAGC
>CM051013.1:18072256-18074756 GCA_027704905.1 Muraenolepis orangiensis | reverse complement strand
GTTTTGTGGCTTTCTTTTTCCCCCCACCCATTGACTACAGCAGCTCAACACTGCCCGTCGGTTCTCTCTCTCTCTCTACTCCCAAATAGCAGCCTGGGGAATCGCCGACTGCCTTCTAACAACGCTCTGCAAATACACAACAGTTAATTACTCTTGGTTAGACACTGTCGATTTTAGTTTTTGGATAAAGATCCATTTTTACTTTGGGGTTGTTTTATTTATTTGTATTATTATTATTATTATTATTATTATTATTATTTACCTGGCGTCCTGTAGCTGAACATAGGGAAAACGGACTCAGGGTTGTTTGAGAAGGACACTTAGACCAGGATGCTCCAGGGGCTTCACCTCGGCCCTCTGGTTGAAGGCTACTCTAAGAGGATTACTACAGGCTGCAGGGCTACCGGAGCATCAGAAAACACAGCATTTGATCTAGGATTACTCAAGGTGTCCAAGTTGTTATCCAAATTTTTGTTGCCGTACAGTACAGTCTAAAGGTGATCACCGTTCTAGTTTTATGAACAATATAATGTTGATAACCAGCACTGTCCAGATAACTATGTTTCTTTTTACATTCTTTCTCAGTGGTTCCCAGGTTTCGCTTCTGTTCCTGTTTTGCTTTTGTTTGCTATCTTTGCAATGTGTTGCAATGTTCTCTCTCTCTCTCTCTCTCTCTCTCTCTCTCTCTCTCTCTCTCTCTCTCTCTCTCTCTCTCTCTCTCTCTCTCTCTCTCTCTCTCTCTCTCTCGCTCGCTTGCTCGCCATTGGCTGAGTTGCTCCTCGTGGCCTCCTACATCCCGCCTCCTTCTCACTCCCCATTGGCTGCTCCTGCTGTCACCTATAGCTTTGTCTTGCCCTGACCTCACCAATGAGGGGTGTTCCGCATCACCCTGGCACAGTGTGCCATGTCAGGCTAACCAATAGGGGACCACAGGGAAGATGTGACTCATCACATTGGGTAACTGAAGAGCACAGGAGATCTGGCAGAGGGAAGTGGGTCTTCTCCACGGTTGCTTTTATTTTGAAATGTTGTTTTTGTCGGGGCGGAAGCACTGTACGTTTACATTCACGACGGGAAAGCCACCACAGATGGATAGGTGATGAAGAAGATGCAAAGATGTCTACAAAAAAACAAAACAAAAAGATTCATGGCCATTATAACAATAACATAACTTATATTTTGATTGGGTTTCATTAGAATGTTGCTGCTAGCTCACATATAAGTGGAATGGACTAGTAAGTGGACTGCATTCATATAGCTCTTTTCCAACCAGTGTGGCCACTCAAAGTGCTTTACAAGTCAAGCCTCATACCCATTCACACACCCATTCCTACACCCATTCATACACCCATTCACACACCCATTCACACACCCATTCCTACACCCATTCACACACCCATTCACACACCCATTCCTACACCCATTCATACACCCATATTCATGTATGTGGCCAGCACATACATTTAAGGCCATCTTTTCGGTTTCTGTAGTGTAGGCAAGCAACTTCTCTCGATAATAAAGCAAAAGGTCCAGCATATCCATCATCGGTCAGGTGACAGTTCAGTCTTTTTACCACAACCTGTCCAAACGCTACTAACCCTTGGCCTGTATATTTACGGCACACTTTAATCACGGCCCATATGACAGCCCCCTTACGTCTTGCGCCCTGCGCCCAAGGCCACGGGTTCACTGGAGGTAGCTGGAGGTAGCCTCTTGGTCTGAGGAACAGGGTTGACAGCTCCTCCACACACACACACACACACACCACACACACACACACACACACCACACACACACACACCACACACACACACCACACACACACCACACACACACACACACACCACACACACAGGGAAGACCCTTACCCGACCGAGCTAAGTAGGACCTAGTAGGTAGAAGTAGTGTGAAGGACAGCAACACAGCCACACAGCCATCAAAACATCAAAAGTCTTTCCTTTTCCCTCCTTTAAGAAGTGGAAATGGACTCAACCAATCAGTCCCAATCTGTCTTCAACCAATCAGCAACACCTGTCTTAAAAAAACGCTGCTGTTTCCCCCTGGCCTCAGCAGAGGTAAAGTCAAATAAAGATAAATGTGTGTGATATGAAATCAAAGCTATGTGTTATCATTATCTATGAACTGGAGTGTGTATGTGCATAAGTATTTAATTGTAATAATGTCATGTAATGTCTTTGAGTTTTTAGTTAAGCGCTATATAAAAAAATTATTATTATAATCATTATTATTATTATTATTATTATTATTATTTAAGAACATTTTATTATTTGTGTTGCTTGAACTCCGACACTCACAAGTAGTTATCGGAGATATATGAGGGTTTAGTGTTATAGGGATGTTATAGGCTGTTAGCCTATAACACACACACATTTTGTTTTTGGTTAATGAACACCCCCCCCCCCCCCCCCACCCGCCTCTCTCTTTTAAAGCTCATACTATATCACAGGAACATCCTTCACGAGATCGTATCATCTGAGTA
>CM051013.1:17964756-18067256 GCA_027704905.1 Muraenolepis orangiensis | reverse complement strand
TAGTAGTCACAGTGGAGCTTGGCTTCACACTTGGACTGTAATTACTTTCAAAAACTGGTGGCTTGACCTTTTCCAAACCGGCACAGTGTGGATGAATGGGTCTCTGATTTCCATAGAAAAATAATGTAGGTGTGGATTTATCAAAAACCTGTGTGGCATATCTTAAAATAATAGGCCCATCAGTCGGGCTATATGAAAAGCAAAGCCCATAGTGATTCAGTCTATTTTGGATTGAACTGTTTTGATTGCTGCTTTGATTGCTACACTTTGCTGAGGTCGTCGGCATTGTCCCGCCCCTCCCTAGCCCTGATTGGTCCAAACATGTCATTTTTTGGGGAAAGGCTTCAAGAAACAATGTGAGAATCGATGTGAGCTTGTGAGATCAGGATGTTCCACATCTCCACACCGCCAAACAGTTGCTTGTTTTCAAACCAAGAGTACCTCGTACGCTTCTCTTCAAAGTGAGAAATGCCTCTCTGAAACACCCAGAGTCTATGGAGAGCTGTAGTCCCGATTCAGGGGATCTTCCGTGTCTGAAAGCGTACAGCTCCATTTGTTTTCTCTTACTACTAGTACAGTCCTCTCGCCAAAGGTATACATTGTTGTTCCCCTCCTTTCCTCCCTTTGAATGATGTGTCCTGTGATCGGTTTCCCTATTTAAACTCTGCGTCTTAGTTTCCGTCCCTTCATTCATTCCTTTAATGTCTCTTGTCTAGCTTGTTCTCATTCATACCCGCTAACGCCCTTCCCTGGCTCCTGTCTTCTTCTTCCCTTCGCTAGCCGGTTAGCCCGAGTGCTATCTGACAAGGGCAGGGCCCCCCGTAGCACTGGGTTACAGACAGATGGCGGCCCCCGGTCGTACCGAGGGGAGGAGAGGGGGGGGAGGGAGTGCCATGGGAACGTGTGGTGCTCAAGGGCACTAGGTTGGTAAAAGAGGTTAGGGGGAGGGACTCTTTGCTAGCCAGAGGCTTGTAGGCTCTGAGTGTCTGGTGGCAGGGCCTCCCTATATCGTTTCCTGATTCTTATGTTGTTTAAACGGTAGCCTCGATTGACATAGGTCAAATATCTGTGTGCCTGTTGTTAGTTAGCCTGTAGAGTTATATTCTATGTAGTACTTTTAGGATCCATTCTGGTCTCCGGGCTGTTCTATTTCGTCAGAAATCGTCATTCACTTCATTGTTATGTTTTTATTGTGTACAGTATTGTTATAGTAAAGTCTTGTATGGTACACGCTTAGTACATGGTATAGTTTATAGTATCGTTTACAGTATATAGTGTGGCATATAGTGGGTTGTATATATTGTTGTTAACACTATAGTATTGTTTAGTATAGTATTGTATAGTTTAGTACAGTATTCATACTGCGCGAGGGTTCCATTGTACTTGTTGCGAATGGCAAATAAACATCTTGAATCTTGAATGTCTCTCCCTATCTATTTAATGTGGCTCCACCACATGTACGGCTTGGACCAACACATCACCGGGATAATACTCAAGATTATCACAATAACTCAATTATCATATTAAACAAATCAAGCCCTGATCCTTTTATACAGCCTGTATTTTCAAGCAATATCTCGTCAATTTATTAGAGCTGTACATATCCTTCTTATACTGTACAGGTATATATGCCAGCGTACATCAGCGGTGGCATTATGCTAATATAAGTCACACACAAGGAATTATTTATGTCGACAGGAAGGGAGGAGGCGTTCGAGGTGGTCGGATTTAAGGGAAGCATACATTAATATCCTATTCATATACTATTCATAATATACTATTCATCTGGTTTTGGAAGTGTGTGTGTGTGTGTGTGTGTGGGGTGGACTCCCAGACACAAGGTACTTCTGGGTTCGACTCTCAATATTCGCAGCCTGCTTCATGCATCCCTTAGCCAAACACGTCTAAACACCTCTACCTGCACCCTCATGTATGTCCATTCTGTATGTCACTTTGGATAAAAGTGTGTGACGGTCTGGATGACAAAATATTACTAAACAGCAAAAGTCCAGGGGCCTTGCCGTTTGTGATAGACGATTGGTCTTTACAGAAGACCTTCTTCACCGCGTTGATGGGACGAAGGCGTTCACGCAGACCTTTGGGGGAGAGAGAGAGAGAGAGAGAGAGAGAGAGAGAGAGAGAGAGAGAGAGAGAGAGAGAGAGACTACTTATAGACAGACACACAGAGTGAGTTCTGTGTGAGCCGTGGATCAAGACCTCTTGTTGTGCTCAGCCAGCGTTTGCCAGATAGACACACACCTGTGTGTGACACAGTGTGTCTGGGTGTTGTGAGGTTGGAAACCCATTCAGCGTGTGGAAAACAAGCAAATAAGTGTGTGTGTGTGTGTGTGTGTGTGATTGGTGTGAATTGTACAACCTTGAATTGCAACATGCTGAAGCGCCAAAGTTGAAATGCTAAATCCTCAAATTGTTTTTTGTGATTGAAAAACGTTGAATTGCAAAATCCTCAAATCAAATCAAAATCCGTAAATACATTTTTTTGAAGAACAAAATCCTCAAATCGAAAAAAAATTTTTAAATTGAAACCATCTTCAATTGAACAATGAAGTAAATCCCCTTTGGACGAATGCTCTCTCTCTCTCTGTGATGCCCGGATCCCCTCTGCGTCCTCTGCTCTGTTGTGTGAGGGAGTGGAGGCGTGGTGGAGGCCGCCGGGCGTGGCCCGAAGAAGAAGAAGAAGCAGCAGCAGCTTCTAGCAGTAGAAGCACACGAGTGACACCGCACCAAACCACAGCTCGGCACTCGCAACTTCACTCAATTCATTTTTTTGTACTTTTTGTTGTCATGGACATTATGATGAAATACATCTTAGACCTGTGGTCCCCTCCCTCCCCCCCTTGGTCGTTAAATCTTGCTTTAAAGCTTCTTTTCAGCTGACCGACTCATATTGTCTGTAACTTATGGGGCTGGGTAGATATCAGGTCGGGTCGATACTAGTGCCGGCATTCACAGTGAGTGGCGGTCCACGGCATGTGTGACCACGCATTGGATTTCACAAATCCCTATTTGGATGAGCACGTTCACTTGAATTGGCCGACGGCGCACCGACCGCTGCACGGCGCACGCGGTCATCATTCATGCTAATCTGACAACACATGTTGTGTGTGTGTCTCCATCCTCCTGCAGAGAATTTAAACACGAATCCAAGACGGATGAAGCAGCCCATGCGTTGACCATGTGTTGAACGAGGCCCCCGCTAAAGGCTCCCGTCATCTCGTCAAACAAGGCTCCCCGAGTGGCTTGATATACATTATAAATAGAAGCCGCCCGATTGGCCGAGCCCAGATTTTCCTCCAAGCTCTTCCGTATAGCAACAGCCCCCTCCCATCACCCTTCCCTTAACTGGACCCCCTCCATGCCTCCCTCCCCCTACTCTCCTTTTTTTTTTACTCTCCTCCTCCCCTTTCTCCTCCCTCCCCACATTCAACACGCAGACATGCCACCGTTTTTCCCATCCCGCTTCCCACAATGCACTGGGGTCTACCGCGAGCTTTGAGCCACCGCTCAGTCTTGGGGCTCGGTCTCCACTTCCTCTAGCCCCTCCCCCTCCTCCTCCTCCTCCTCCTCCTCCTCCTCTCTCTGACTACGGGCTGACTCGCTCCTCCCGCTGGCTCCCAATGCTGCGACAGCATCTGGATGTGGTCGCCATGGCAACAGCAGCAGGTCTGACCCCCCCCCTCCCACTCTCTCTCTCTCTCTCTCTCTCGCTCTCTCTCTCTCTCTCTCTCTCTCTCTCTCTCTCTCTCTCTCTCGCTCTCTCTCTCTCTCTCTCTCTCTCTCTCTCTCTCTCTCTCTCTCTCTCTCTCTCTCTCTCTCTCTCTCTCTCTCTCTCTCTCTCTCTTCCCACTCCCCAACCCCCACCCACTTCCCCCTCTATCTCCAACACTCTCTCTCTCTGTCTCTCTCTTTCCTTTTCTCTGACACTCTCCCTCACTCACGGAGCCATGTGCAGACGCATGTACACACACACATACACACGCGCACACACGCACACACACACACACACACACACACACACACACACACACACACACACACACACACACACACCCGTCTCTCTTAAGCTTTTTCCTCCCAATCTTCCTCCCAATTTCCTTCTCTCGCTCTGATTTCCGTGCACGTACGTGCGTCAGTCTTGACCTGGATATTCTGCGAGCGTGCACGTGCCAAGCCCCGCCCATTTAACAACCCAACAACCCAGTCGGTCAGCTGACGCCCGTTTCCTGGGGGGTCTTCACGGCGGTTGAAGCCTCAAAACCTGGACTGAACACCTCACTAACCCGACGACCCCTCACTGACCCCAACCCCCCTCCTGCCATCATCCATCTCATCCATACATCCATCCTCCGTCCTTCTATCACAACTACCTTCCATTATGTGTCCCCTGATGTCTGTCTGGCCTCTTCGTTTCAGAAGCAAGGAGAGAGAGAGAGAGAGAGAGAGAGAGAGAGAGAGAGAGAGAGAGAGAGAGAGAGAGAGAGAGAGAGAGAGAGAGAGAGAGAGAGAGAGAGAGAGAGAGAGAGAGAGAGAGAGAGAGAGAGAGAGAGAGAGAGCGTGCAGACAGAGAGAGAGAGAGAGAAAGATAAATTGAAGGAAACACCATCTTTTCATCTCTCTCTCTCTCTCTCTCTCAGCCATCCCTCTCCTGTTCCTCTTTCCCTCCCTGAACCCCTGCCAGATAAAACACCATCGTGTCTCTCTCATTCTCTCTCTCTCTCTCTCTCTCTCTCTCTCTCTCTCTCTCTCTTTCAATCTCTCTATCTGTTTTCAGTTTTAAATTAATAAGATGTGGTGTGGGCATGTACAGACACACACACACACACACACATCAGAGGCCCACACCATGTTTTATGCTGTGAGTTGTTACTGTCGTCACTCATGGAGCCCCAGGATCTCGTTTAGAGAGAGAGAGAGAGAGATAGAGAGAGAGCCAGAGAGAGAGAGAGAGAGAGAGAGAGAGAGAGAGATAGGGAGGGAGGAGGGAGGGAGGGAGGGAGGGAGAGAGACAGGCAGCGAGAGAGAGACAGACAGACAGACAGACAGACAGAGACAGTGAGAGCTCGGGTGATGCAGCTCTCCCTGTATCTAGGGACAGCTCGTCCATGTTCTGCATCATAACTGCTTATAGATTAGCTCACAATGTTTCCTTCCTGTTGCATGTGTTTACCTGTGTGCATGCTCACGTGCAGCGGCGTTCTCTCTCACGCACACACACACACACACACACACACACACACACACACACACACACACCACACACACACACACACACACACACCTCTCACAACCATTCATAACTAAACATACATGTCAAGTATAAAGATAAATCATTTTTTATTGATCAGTTGACTTGGAGTGCTGCTGTGTAGCAAAAGATTACGAGCAGCCAGCGGTTGATGAGAGAGATGAAAAGTGACGACAGAAAAGTGGGCGAACGAGGAGACGTGGTTTCACTGGTCCCATTACAGAGGAGCCAGGGCCACCTGCTGGTCTTCACGGAAACACAACTTTTGTAGTTTGCTAGAAAAACTACAACAACGTTCATTAAAAAATAAATAAAAATAAATAAAAAATAAATGGCTTTCTTCACCACAAAATTCTGCTAAATTCCAAAACTTGTTTGACTTGTTTGTATGTGTCAAAAGACAATATCTAAATCTAAATCTGGTCACATACATGTTCACACACACAGTGAAATTTGTTTCATCGCATAAACCCCATCTTAGTATTAGGAGCAGTCGTAAATGAGTGAAGTCATGGTCGTCGGTCAAGTTCACAGCGGTTGACGTGTGCCTGAGCCAATCTTGGGTCACCCGGTCTGTTAGTTACACTCTGCCCCGCCCGGGGCTCTCACCTCTGTTTTTGGAGCTGGGTGTTGTCTCTCCTCACTCTACCAGATTGTAACTGCTGTGCGTCTAACCAATCCTGTCTCTCTCTCTCTCTCTCTCTCTCTCTCTCTCTCTCTCTCTCTCTCTCTCTCTCTCTCTCTCTCTCTCTCTCTCTCTCTCTCTCTCTCTCTCTCTCTCTCTCTCTCTCTCTCTCTCTTTCTCCCTCTCTCTCTCCCTCTCCCTCTCCCTCTCTCTCTCTCTCTCTCCCTCTCCCTCTCTCCCTCTCTCCTCTCTCTCCCTCTCCCTCTCCCTCTCCCTCTCTCTCTCTCTCTCTCCAAACCAAATCCCCTCTCCCCTTCCCTTCCTCTCCCTCTCCTTTCGATTCCTCCTCTACACTTCTCCCCCTTTTTCTACCGCCCCTCTCCTATCTCCCCCCCCCCCCTTTATCTCCCTTTCCTCCTCCTCCTCCTCCTCCTCCTCCTCCTCCTCCTCCTCCTCCTCCTCCTCCTCCTCCTCCTCCTCCTCCTCCTCCTTGTCTCTCTCTGTCTCTCCTCCTCTATGGCACCCGCCTGCCCCACACCCACCCCCAACCCCACCCACCCAACCCACCCCATCCCATCCCATCCCCGGCGGCCGCAGAGGAGGTGATGGACCAGCAGAGGGCGCTGAGGACAGGTTGCCTGGTGACCGGCGTCCACACCCCGCCCATCCGCCGCAACAGCAAGCTGGCCTCCCTGGGACGCCTCTTCAAACCCTGGAAGTGGAGGAAAAAGAAGAACGAGAAGCTCAAGCAGAGCTCCACAGGTGAGCTCTCCACCTGGACCTGAGAGTAATGGGGTGGGGCGGATTGTGCCAAGATACACACAGTCTCACACACACACACACACACCCACACCCGCGTGTGGGTGTGTGTGTCGTCCTCTGAAAGAAGGTCAGGGGTGAATAATGACTCTAATGAATAGTTATGCTTCTTTCCTTTGAGCCACATCTGCTCCTGGTTTGGGACTATTTAGGACAACTCTTCAAATATTCAAAGACTATTTCCAGGGCCATTCATTGGCGGAACAGACACACAATTGATGACAAGCGAGAGACTCTGCTTAAGGCTGATGTCTTTTTTTCAATTTTCATTTTGTTTCATCATGTCCTTACATAATGAAACATTAATATTAACAATAACATTAACATTAACATTGCTTCAAATGAGACCATGAATTAGTATCGGCCAAAAGGGTTTGAGACGTGGTAAGGAAGAGGCCTATACTGCATTACAACCAGGTCAAGGCTTCTGAAAGAACACTTGAATAAACAATATCCCTCTTTTTTGTATAATCTACCGCAATACAAGAAACGCACCTTTTTCTTGCTACGGTTCATCACATCTTATTAACACCTACCTCTCTCCCCCCTCTGCCTCCTCTACCCCCCAGACGTAGCGTTGTCCAGCAGCCTGATGTGCCGCCAAGATGCCTGCTCCCCCCAGCAGGGCTGCTGCTGCTCCCCGGACGGGACCCTCCTCCTGGGGGGAGGAGGGTCCTTCGTGGGGCCCCTGAGCCCCCGTCTGGTGGTCAGCAGCGTGGAGTACCTGGGCCCCGACCGGGACCTCCCCTCGCCGGGTAAGGGGACAACCCCCCCCGCCAAATACGAAACAATATTCAGTCTCACAAGTCGGGGTTTCCAAAGTATCGCATGAGAAAATGTTGAGGGAAACGGTAAATTTCCTCTGATTCGCATAAAAGTTTATTCGCAAAAGCGGAGATGGAAACAACTTTGAACTCACGTGACTTACGCTGTCTGCTTCTTGTCACCGCCCAATATCCGTCACGGCTGACGTAGTTTGTTCGCTCCAACTTGTTGATGGAAACACAACTATTTCCTTTTTTTGGGTTTTGTGCAAACTTCCAAAAGGTTGCTTACAATTCGGTTCCAACAGCGGTACAGTAGTGTGACCGATATGACACAGTGGGGGCGAATTGATAGACAAACAGGCACACACACACACACACACACACACACACACACACACACACACACACACACACACACACAACTCAGAGCAGGTGCACAGAATAAGGGAAATACAGACACTATGAAATTACTCCATAGGTCCACAAACAACTGTGATGTACACCTCTACTGACAGTTTTGAAGTTGACTTCAAAAAGATTGTCGGCCATAAAAGTAGCTGCCGAAAACGGGCGCTGGGTGAAATACGGCCGACTGCTGCTGGTAGAAAATTGTCTCTGTCTCTCTCTCTCTCTCTCTCTCTCTCTCTCTCTGTCTGTCTGTCTGTCTGTCTGTCTGTCTGTCTGTCTGTCTGTCTGTCTGTCTGTCTGTCTGTCTGTCTCTCTCTCTCTCTCTCTCTCTGTCTCTCTCTCTCTCTCTCTCTCTCTCTCTCTCTCTCTCTCTCTCTCTCTCTCTCTCTGTCTCTCGGATGAGCATCTGGGCACCAGCAGCCTGTAGCCTGAAGGAGCTCCTTAGCTCACTTTATAGCACTTGTTTGTTTGTCTTACCAGCGCCTGTCTTACTTAATCATTGGATACCGCCTCGCCGTCGCCTCTTGCACTGTGTGATGGCTTTCTCTTACATGTGTATGGGTATACTGTAAGTTGTGTGCCCTAAATGAAGGCCTCTCCTTAGAGGAGAGGTAGGGAGGAGATGGGGAGAGGTGGAGAGGAGAACAGAAGAGGAGAGGAGAGGGTGAGAGGAGAAGAGGAGAGGAGAGGAGAGGGGGAGAGGAGAAGAGGAGAGGAGAGGAGGAGAGGAGAGGGTGAGAGGAGAAGAGGAGAGGAGAGGAGAGGGTGAGAGGAGAAGAGGAGGAGAAATGGAGAGGAGGGTGAGAAGGAGAGAGGAGAGGATGAGGTGAGGGGAAAGTGGAGAGGAGGAAAAGGGGGGTTGAAGAGGAAAAGAGGGGGAGAGGGGGAGGTGATGGAGGATTGGTGAGGGGGAGAGAAGGAGAGAGAAGGAGAAGGAGAGGCAGAGGTGGAGAGGAGAGGAAAGGAGAGGCAGAGAGGAGAGGAAAGGAGAGGCAGAGAGGAGAGGAAAGGAGAGGCAGAGAGGAGAGGACGAGAGGAGGTGGAGAGGAGAGAGAACAGGAGGAGCGGAGGAGCAGATGGATTGGCGAGGTGCTGGGTGTGTCAGCTCTGGTGATTTGTTGTTAAAGATGGATGAGTGTATGTGTTGTGGTGGCTGTGAGCAGTTAGTCTGTTTACAGCAAGGATCTATGATCGCTGTTGTTTTACGGTGGGGAGGATTCCCTCATCGGTTGCTTAGCAAAGAGGCACGTTGATGCTACGCTGTCATAAGAATAAATATTAAATACATATTTCAAGGATGCTGGTAAGACTCCAACATCAACATCATTAATATACATCTTTATTTGTATATTACATCATTTTATATCCATATAAAAGTACACTTTAATAAACACTTTTTTTTTTCAATGTATTTGGTAAAATACATTTAAAAGTGTATTTTAATATGTATTGTTATAGTTTCTTGCAAAGTAAAGTATGGAAAGGTGGGGGAATTTGTTTGTTTTAAGACATTGTTTTCAAGTATATATTTAGCGTTTTACATGACAAGTTATACAAATGTACCACAAGAGGGCAGTAGACACCTTTCGATAACAGCGTGCGCCACCCTACTCCAGTCTAGACTAGTCTACAACCTTGTTATTGTCTAGTCACTCGACTATCATGATGTCAAAAAAAAGAACACACGCCATTTATAGCAGGTTATAGGATGGTTTGTTAATGGATATCATTCAGTAAATCATTATTTTATACGGTTTGGTTTTTATTGTGTGGTCACTTAAAATATAAATGAAATCCAGGCGAAATCGATTGTATACATTGTTATGACATACCATAACATTTATGTATTTATCCTATGTATTTAAAAGTATATATTAACGGTGGAGTTCAAATCATTTGCGATCCAATTCCTGTCATAATACATAATACATACTAATGTTTGTATAGATAAACCAATATAGAATATTGTTTGTTGTTTTTAAACTGTTTTTAATTTCCCTCCCACCCCTGCGTGTGTGTGTGTGTGTGTGTGTGTGTGTGTGTGTGTGTGTGTGTGTGTGTGTGTGTGTGTGTGTGTGTGTGTGTGTGTGTGTGTGTGTGTGTGTGGTGTGTGTATGTGTGTGTCCATCCCTCCTCAGCACCCCCTCCTCCGGACGAGGAGTTTGAGGAGGCGCGTCTCCATCAGCAGGAGCTGGACTCCCGGGAGGAGGGAGAGCAGGAGGAGGACGAGGAGGACGAGGACCGGGAGGCGTCCTGCAGATCAGATCTCCCCGAGGAGGCGGGAGAGAGGAGCCAGGAGGCGGGCCGGGAGGAAGAGGAGGAGGAGGAGGAGGAGGAGTCCGCTGCTCATCCTGGGAGCTCCCCGCCCCAGGTCCTGCCCCCCTGCGTCCTACCCAGGCTCAACAGCGGAGACAGTGAGTAAGCATCTGCACGTGCACGAAAAACGTGCACGGAAGCACGTGCACGGAAACACGTGCACGACACAGCAGCACGTCACAAAGTGCGATGGTTCCCAATCTTCGACTTTTTTTAGGTGTCCCACTAATTGTCATCAACATCTTTTTTCGCTGGACCATCTCATATGCAATCGGAAAAAACAAAAGGTGAAGACACAATTAGGACGGCAAGAAGGCCGTGGCTGGGGACAGTGGTAAGGAAAGGTCAGCAGCGCTGCTACTTGCTGCTGCAGAGTGTGTTTATTAAATAAACAAAATAAGGAGGAAAACGAGGAACACCTCCATTGCAGATGAAATGGAAAGAGAGAGAAGTACGGTGGAAGGTAGGTGAGGTAGAGAGGGGGAGAGAGGAAGTGATGGGAGAAGCATTAGGTGAGGAAGGGGCAGGGAGAGGAAGAGAGAAGGGTATGTAGGAAGAGAAGGGGAGAGAGGAAGAGATGGAGAGAGAGAAGGGCAGGTGAGGATGAGAGACGAAGAGAGAGGAAGAGATGGAGAGAGATAAGGGCAGGTGAGGATGAGAGACGAAGAGAGAGGAGAGATGGAGAGAATAGGCAGGTGAGGATGAGAGACGAAGAGAGAGGAAGAGATGGAGAGAGATAAGGGCAGGTGAGGATGAGAGACGAGAGAGAGGAGAGATGGAGAGAGATAGGGCAGGTGAGGATGAGAGACGAGAGAGAGGAGAGATGGAGAGAAATAGGCAGGTGAGGATGAGAGACGAGAGAGGAGAGATGGAGAGATGGCAGTGAGATGAGACGAAGAGAGAGGAAGAGATGGAGAGAGAGAAGGATAGATGAGGATGAGAGACGAAGCGAGAGGAAGAGATGGAGAGAGAGAAGGATAGATGAGGATGAGAGACGAAGAGAGAGGAATAGATGGAGAGAGAGAAGCATAGTTGAGGAAGAGATAGAGAGAGGGAGAGATAAGGGTGGGTGAGGAAAAGAGATGGGATGGGGATGGGTGGGAGATTGTTTTTTTGATTAGCCTACCTGCTCTACTTCATTTCTAAAAAATATTAAAATGGAAAGTAATTCATTAACCTGGTACTTTTTTACTTTTCCTTAAGTCATTTTTTTAATTATTATTTATTGTTTGTCAAATGGGTCTATTTCAAGAAATAAAATCCCACTCACCGCCCACAGTATCTTATAGTGGTACAGGTGACAGGTAACACTGACAAGACACGTGCACAACGTGCTACACGTGCCCAACATGCTGCACGTGCACAACGTGCTACACCAATGTGCTACACGTGCTACACGTGCTACACCTGCACAACGTGCTACACCTGCACAACGTGCTACACCTGCACAACGTGCTACACGTGCACAACGTGCTACACCTGCACAACGTGCTACACCTGCACAACGTGCTACACGTGCACAACGTGCTACACCTGCACAACGTGCTACACCTGCACAACGTGCTACACCAACGTGCTACACGTGCACAACGTGCTACACCAACGTGCTACACCTGCACAACGTGCTACACCAACGTGCTACACGTGCACAACGTGCTACACCTGCACAACGTGCTACACCAACGTGCTACACGTGCAACACGTGCACAACGTGCTACACGTGCGCACCGTGCTACACGTGTGCACGGGCCCAAAACACGTGGTCAATGAGAAGAGAAACAAAAAGGGCAGAGCATCACCCATGGCACTCTGAGGGTGATGAGCCGGGTTTGGGGAAAATGTCTCGGAAAAGTTTGTCGCTAATTATTTTTGTGGAGCGTCTGGAAACATTATAGTCTGACCGTTACTTATTTTTTTAAATTGACGTTTAAAACCCTCCAGCATTTACAAGGATATCTGCTATATCAGTGAGCAGGTATACAGGGTTAGGCATCCTGCTCAAGGGTAGACTACTACAGGCATTCAAACCCGGAACCTTTCGGCTGGGAGTCAAACCGCTGCTGGACTATCCTGCACTTTTACACCTCCTGACACTTTATTGTGTATAGTATGTTATAGTATAGTGCTGTTTATAGTATATAGTATAGTATACAGTAGGCAGTATATAGTGTTGTTCATAGTATATATCCGTATAGAGTAGGTAGTATACAGTGTTGTTTAAAGTGTTGTATATGTAACAGTGACTCGCGACCCCCGGCAGGAGAGGCAGTGCTCTAACGGGAGAAGCTTAAACCCATGGGCTCTAGCTTCATCGCTAGAACGTGTTTTGGGTGTCGGGGAGGAGGTGTTCCATAACATATATTATGTTAGTATAATATTGCATAGCTTAGTATAGCATAGTATAGTATTGTTGTATACATTCATAATGCAGGAGTAAATGGGGCGTAAGCGTTAAATTGCTTACTCCCAAATCAAGCTAATCAAAACCTATTGAATCTTGAATCCTAATGTGTTATCATTCCTCATACCTTCCCTCCCAGATTCAGGGCTGATGTCGCTGCCCACCCATCTACCCATCTCCTACGTCCACAAAGAGCCAATCCCCAGACCCCAGGAGGGCCTGGCCCCCAGCGTGCTGCCCCTGCGGGGGCCCCTCTCCAACTCCTCAGGATCCCCCCACTTTGGCAATATGATGCACCCTCCCATGCCCCCTAGCTGCATCATGGAGGAACTGCAGAGAGCGTTTGCCTCCAAGAACCGGCAGGAGAGGTGAGAACACACAACCCCCTCCCCCGCCACCTGATAACAGAAGCCCACATCAGAATGAAGTGGATTTTTATTTATTTTTTTCCTTTGGGTATGAAATGGCATCCAAAACGTGCATCTAGTTGTAATCACATCCACGTGATCCCTCACTAGTTGAGATAGTCGCATAAAAGAGAATAGACTTAAATTTTTTTATAGTGATGTCTAGCCCCATATTACGCTGAGACCTGAGTCTCAGGCGTCAGTAACAGCACACAGGCGCAGATAGTGGTTTGGCGCCTTTGCCCTGCGTCAACCGGCCCAAGGAATTGAACCAGGGACTAAGTTGTAAGGAACTCCGTTGTCAGGCATGGGCTATTAACGTCTCCATCTTTACCCCAGCGTCCACGACGGCAGCGAGCTGGGCTTGTTGTCGCGGCCGTGGTGCACGGACGGACGGCTCTCGCGCTCCTGCAGCTCAGAGAACCAGCAGCACCACCCACCGCCTCCGGGGCCCCAGGTCACCTTCGGGGGCCATGGCCATGGCCTGGGCCTGGGGGGCGGTGGCGACTGGCCCAGGAAGGAGGCGGAGGAGAACAAGGAGAACATGCGGCTGGACCAGTGCTTCTCCAACACCTCTGGGCTTCCCAACGACCTGGAAGAATGGAACGACTCCGTCATCTCAGGTGAGACTGGGGCATCGGGGCCTCGAGGTGGAGTGTTAGGGGGGTTGATTCCCACTGAGGCCACACTGATACCAGGAATGTGTTGGCGCTCACCGCGTGGTAAGATGATAAAAGCGGTGACCGGTGATTTTAGATTATAAACAAGCAGGCAGAGGTTTGGTGTCAAGGATGTCTACAATGTGTGGACATGGGGGGATACCTTTCAGTTTGGAGTGGAACACCACTGCTCCTCTGTTCCCATCTCATGTGTGTCTCTGTGTATGTGTGTCCACATACAGGCACACTTCCTCGCAGGCTAAGGAAGGAGCTTCTGACGGTGAAACTACGGAACCGGCCCAGCAAGCAGGAGCTGGAGGACCGGAACATCTTCCCGGTCCGGACGGACCTGGAGCGCCAGGAGATCCGCCAGCAGATCGAGATGAAACTCGCCAAGTAAGCTGTCGCATCGCCGACCCGTCAAACTTTATTAAAATAACTTTCTTCCGCAATGGGGAGAAAGACACAAAGAAAACATCACGACAACAACCAGAATGAGATTAGTTTTAAACATGTGAGAATACATCACAGAGATTATATTACATTTAGAGGTAGATTAAGATTCAAACCAAACAAGCTAACACCACATGGTTTGAAGAAAGCTAAACTAAAGTGCTTTATTTGAACATACTGACAGATATTGTGGCTTATCCCCAGAGATTTACTAAATGGACTGCATTTATACAGTGCTTTTCTAACCAGTGCGGCCACTCAAAGCGCTTTACAAGTCAAGCCTCACACTCACACATTCACACACACATTCATACACCGACGGCCGAGTCAACCATGCAAGGTGACAGCCAGCACGTCAGGAGCAGTTATTAGGGATGTTTGGCTCAGGGACACCTCTGTACTTGACTAGGAGGAGGAGGAGATGCCGGGGGATCGAACCAGCAACCCTCCAGTTGGCAGCTCTACCTCCTGAGCTACTGCCGCCCTCCACTACTAACAGAGCTTATATTCTGATTAGATTGTGTATGACTTCATTCCTTTGGCTGTATATTAGTAACAGGTTAACGTACCACAGTTTGCTTTGTTTCCCACGCTTGAAAGTGCAATAATGTGAATAACTGTGATAACTGAGTTGATTTGAAATCCCAGCCCAGAGAGAAATAGACCTAGGAGGAGTCCTGTGGCATGAGGGCAGTCCTGATGTGGTAGACCCCCCCGAGCTGTAAGCTCAATGTCTGTAACGTAATACACACCAGCTGGGAGTGGGGGGGGCTTCTGTAGATGGTGGATCAATGGAATATCTACTTGTTTTGCATCGTCTGTATTGATTAACAATGGATACATTGCCCTGGAAAATCTGCGAGACGCTCGAGGTAAAGTTCCCATCTTGCCCCGGAAAAAGGTTACCCTTATTGATTATTGATTGATTAATCCCAGTGGCCGTGTGTGAGTGCATTTTCTAAACGTGTTTACATTGGGAAACCATTGTTGCCAATGTAACTAGTCTTCTCAAGAACACCTCGACAGTTTTTGCTTGAAGGAGCCGGGGGATCGAACCAACAGGCTCTCCCACCTGAGCTTTACTGCCACCTGTAATAACTATAAGCAGTATTTCCAAGTAAAACCAATGGCAGTGAGGCATCATCGACCTGACAAATCACTGCCGGACATATACAATATAGTGTATATTTGTATGACCATACATTTTATACGACCAATGATAAATACAAGGCCTTATTGTGTTTTTTCAATTGCATATTGTATGTGTTTGTTGTGGTGTTTTTGTTAATTGAATCGCCATTTGAACATTTAATCTTTGGGTAAACAAACGTGACAAGCTGATGCCAGACTGTTGACACAAAACAACTCACCACGAGTTGAGTCACTGGCTCAAATAAGCCAGGTGGTTATTGAGTAATAGCCAGGATGAGGATGAGGCTCAATCAGCTTTTATCTGACACACTGTCGGCCCCCAAACGTTACCTGTGATTGGTCCAGCCACTGGAACTGAACTGTGGACCCGACCAAGGGGGTCACGATATATCCCAAGTCAAGTCAAGGGACAACAATGTGCACATGTCCTCTTTCCACACACATGCAGCCACACCCATGAAATACCATCCACAGAACAACACATCATCATCAAGTCTCTCCGCTGGTAGCTGTAGGGGCGAGACACGTGCACACTATCCCACCGCATGGGTTTGTCGGGGAGACACTAGCTACCATAGGGGAGCGAGATGTTCTCTCCCAGACGCTTTCACACCGTCGCATGGAAAACCAGAGGCCCGTGCAGAACACTGTTGCGCAACCAGGTCAGGTTCCAGTTAGTCGCAGTACGGCTCCGCACGCCCACTTCTCAGGAACGAGAGAGAGAGGGAGATGTGACCAATGTTGTCCGTCCGTCCGTCCGTCCGTCCGTTGCACGGTGACTTAATTGTTGCTAAAAACGGACACTATTTTAAGAGCGTTCCTCAAAGATGGCTTCTAGGAGCAGGGTGATAATAATAATAAACAAGGGGAGCGCAAAAAGGCCGAAAGCCGCACAATAACCACAAGCATTTCACACCGCCCGGGCCGAAAGCCAGAACCTCTTACGTAAGGAGGAGGAGCCCGAGGAACCTCATCCCCCCGGCATGAGGTTCAGAGCCTGGTGTCTGGTAGAGCCTTCCGGACCTCTAGATGGAAGACAGAAAGAGTTGACAAGATGCAGCATCCCGGGATTATGATGTGTTTATTGATCTCATCTTGTTTGATCTTTCATCAAATCTGATCTATTCTCTCAAATGATCTCATGTCATCTTAGATCGGTGGGCTTCAACCAGGGTACTGCACGGGGGGCGGGGGGGGCTGCAAACATGATTAATGCAGAAACCAATTCTTCACCTTACCCCCACGTCTCACACAAACTCCCACCTTCAAGTCAGTGTTTGGCTCCACAGGGAGCGATGGCTCCACAGGGAGCGATGGCTCCACAGGGAGCGGTCATCCACACACAGATAGACCCGGGGCCTCAGAACAATTTTTATTCTATAAATTTGGAGCCTGATGCATTGATTTTAATTATGTCGACATGGCTTTTAACTAAGAATCTAAGCTGGATATATTAAGAAGTTAATAAGGCATTATTAATATACTGTATTATAAGGCCTATAGGCCTGGGATAAAATGCAGCAGCATTTTATTGAAAAATATATAGGGTCCCTGCGTTGATTCTCAATCCACCACGGGGTCTTAAATGATCTAGTACGACGTCAGCTTAGCTTATCCTATCTCCCGGATCTATTATCTATCTATTCTCATCTCATTTCACACGATCTCAACTTACCTCATCCCATCTTATTTATTTTCATATCGCATCGTCGACACTTATCTTACCTTTCATTATCTTAACGTATCTTTTGTCCCCCTATCTGTGGAGTGGTTTCACGGTCAATATGCATCAATTATGTAAGAGAGAGAAACATAAAAGAAAAAAGGGTTTTACCTACATCTTCCTAAACGACGGGAGTGACTCCTGCTTTAATGGACGACAGGGCCGCGACACAAAAGGAGAAATACGATGGGAACATTTCACAACACTCTAGAAGCCCCCCTGGGATGCTCAGGACAGAGGCCAGGAGTGCAGTAAAACTAAAGTAGTTACACAACAGTGTTACCCTGTTCATTCTTCGTTGGCCTTCATAGCCTTTCCCCACACTCTAGGAATGGAGACACACAGAGGGAGAGGTCTCAGGAATGTGAGGAGAATGTGGGCACCGCCACCGTGTCGACCGTGTGCGGGGAATGAGCAATCGAGGTTAAAAAAATAAAATGAAATTGGAAAGGTGTGAAGGTTGTGATACAGGGACTACACTTACACTCTTAGAGAAAACACACTCACTCTTCTGTACAGGACTACCATGAGTCCATAATAAGACGTCCCCCCCCCGTCCTCCCCCCCCCGGGACACACTGTGCTGTCCTTGAAGAAAGGGAAATCCAGAAATCTAAAAATAATATCGCTGCAGTCAGTAGGAGAAGAATAGGACGGAGAGAGCAGCCGCAGCCGCAGCAGCAGCCAGCAGCCAGCAAAGTGAAGCCTATTTCCCCCGGGGAACCGGGTTCAGGATGACAACACAACCCCATCCACCGCCTGGATCTCCCTCCCCTCCGTCTTAGGTCCATCTCCCCCACAAGTGAAACCCAAATATTGGCTGATCCACGGCGAGTGAAAAAAAACTGCTGTCAAGAGGACTGACGGCAGATAATGATGCGGTGTCACGCTGCGAAAAATGACCTTTCTATCTTTAGAAGCGTCTCCGTTCACGACCACGCCGTGCTATTCTTAGCCTCCGAGACTGTTGAATAATGCAATTTGCTCCCTGCTCCCGCCTTCCCTCCGCCCACCAGCTACCAGCTACCCCCCGCCACCCACCACCACCACCACCATCCACCACCACCACCACCCCCACCACCACCACCACCACCACCAGCACCAGCACCAGCAGTGCTGGTGGTTGCTCCGCTAATGCCTGTTGTTGGGGGTGGGACCGGCACAACGGCAGAAGAGTGGAGAGTGAGGCTGGAGACATGGGAGGGGAGAATCGACAGAGAGGAGAGAGAGAGAGAGAGAGAGAGAGAGAGAGAGAGAGAGAGAGAGAGAGAGAGAGAGAGAGAGAGAGAGAGAGAGAGAGAGAGAGAGAGAGAGAGAGAGAGAGAGAGAGAGAGAGAGAGAGAGAGAGAGAGAGAGAGAGAGGGAGGAGGGGGTTGCTACTGTAACTAGGGAAGAGAGAGGGAGGGAAATGCAGCTTTAGAGCCAAAGAGAGAGGCTCTTTGTTTTGTGTTTTAGGTACGGGAAGAAGAATGCTCCCTCTGCCACCCACTCAAAGACATCTCTTTATCTCTCTCTCTCTCTCTCTCTCTCTCTCTTCCTCTCTCTCGCAATAGCTTTGGCATTTGCGAGATACATCTAGTTTATATTCATAATTGTCTGTGGTTTCTTTTGGTGATTCATGGCACTGCTTGGGTGACAGCAATGTTATGGGTGCTCATTCCTGCAGTCTAGCCCACTTTGTCAGCCAGCTGTTGGAGAACACATGCATATGCAGCATGTCATTAGGGTGACAGAAATATAGTGTCATCTGGTCATATTTCAGCACTATTGTTGCTAATGGTTTGATGATTGTTGCTGTGTGAGAGAGAGAGAGAGAGAGAGAGAGAGAGAGAGAGAGAGAGAGAGAGAGAGAGAGAGAGAGAGAGAGAGAGAGAGAGAGAGAGAGAGAGAGAGAGAGAGAGAGAGAGAGAGAGAGAGAGAGAGAGAGATACAAACACACACACACACACAGAAAGTCATCAAAAAATACCTTCACTTTCACAATAGAATAAGCAAAAACATGAAGATTAAATGTCTTCTCTTCACACACATTTGGCTCCATGAACAAAGAACTACATCTCAACATCTGGGTGTTAAGAACTACATCTCAACCACTGGGATACAGCTAAACATCTGGGGTGCTTAGAACTACATCTCAACATCTGGGGTGTTAAGAGCTACATCTCAACATCTGTCTGGGGTGTTAAGAACTACATCTCAACATCTGGGGTGTTAAGAACTACATCTCAACATCTGGGGTACATCTAAACGTCTGGGATGTTAAGAACTACATCTCAACATCTGGGGTACATCAAAACATCTATGGTGTCAATAACTACATCTCCACATCTGGGGTGTTAATAGCTACATCTCAACATCTGGGGTTTACAGAGCTACATCTCAACATCTGGGGTGTTAAGAACTACATCTCCACATCTGGGGTGTTAAGAGCTACATCTCAACATCTGGGGTTTACAGAGCTACATCTCCACATCTGGGGTGTTAAGAGCTGCATCTCAACATCTGGAGTGGTGTGAAGCTGCACAGTGTTGACAAGAAACATGCTCTGATCTCCCATTCTCCACCCTTAAGAGGACGACCAAGTCCCCGGATATAGAGAGCACCTGGGGGAGGGGGGAGGGGGGGACGAGGGCTTCTGTGGAGAAGACTCGCATGGGGAAACTGGTTGTTGCTTAGCAACTCAAAGACCAGGTCAATAACACAGTGGACGGATTAGGGGTCCATCGAGGCTTGTAGAGCGATTCTCCATTGCGTCTGTTGCAGATTTAATACAGTCACATGTGGCGGAATGCATTGGCCCGCATAGCGCACTGCTGAGGGTCGGGCACTCAGTGAGCGGGAGGAAATCCACTCACGTCCTTTACACTGCCTTTTATTCGGCGTCGAAAAGCGTGCAGATACCATACCATACCATACCATAATACTTTATTGGTCAGATCATGTCTGAAATTTGACTTGCATCACAGCAGCTCCATGTGTCACATCAACATAGACACAATATCAAGACAAAATACATGGAAAACAAACAACAAACATTTAAAATAGCATCACAATCACTGAGAGAAAACATGCTCAAAGACCCTTTAGTGCGCATTTGATCTGGGATTTAGATCTGCATTTACTGTGAGGATTGACTGATGCACAAAGGACTGCTTCAGTCTGACTGTATTGAATCGTGGGACCCTGTATCTCCCATTAGATAGTAGCAGTTCATATTCGCTGGTGGTGGTTTGGGTTCGAGTTGTTGTTGTTGGATGAACACAGATTGTGCAATTGTGGCGATTGTTGCTGTGTTTTTTGTAGTGAAAAAAACAAAAGACCAAGCGGACTCAGTGCAATTCTCAGAGGACTGCATTTCAGAAGGATAGCTAAGTGGTTACCAGAATATTTCCCCTTGCACTTTATTTCATATACATACACTGATTGCCAGTGCCAGTGCTCATTATGAGAATGTCATCTAGTCGAAAAGGCTGAAGCGATACTCCCAAAAAACTGCTGTATGATCTGTACAAATAGTATGTACATACATAATGGAAATATGAGCTGCAGCTAATAGTCTGTTGGGATGCTTATGTTAATGCATTTACATTATCATCAACATCGACTGTGCAATGGATCACATTGTATAGGCATTTCATAAGGGAAAACTAACTTATTACATATTAGTTCTACAGTGGGATGACCCATCTGGTCGGGGACCCTTGGTGGCCTCAGAAGGTGTGACCTATTAGCGCTGGTCTTTTGGTGGTTACGCAACTACAAAGCGTTTGCTGTGTAACCAAAGGACTACAAACAGAGGACTACAAATAGAGGACTACAAACAGAAGACTAAAAACAGTGTCGAGGGAGGTAGGGGTGTGACTCCATGGCATTTCCATTGGGAGTCCTGTTGTGCGGCAGTCGCTATCAATGATTAATAAAGGCTTTGAATTGCCATATGAACATATAGGACAGCTATGCTTTCGTGCTGATGGTAAAAAACAACAACATACATACATTACAGCCTGTTAGGATACAATAGTGTTGCTATTCAATGCCATACACTTGTTTTCCAAAATGTGAAGGATTAGGATTTTCTATTTGGCCATTGCTTATTTGCATTCTATTGACACTCGTAAAACCCTCGTTCTGCTGAATCGACAACCGGACTCGTATTTAATTTGGCCATGTGTGTGTGTGTGTGTGGAGTGTGTATTTTCGGAATGCTGCATCGTGGGCAGCAAGTGTGTTATTGTGCCAGTAGCCGCGCATCATCATCCCCATCCTCCTCCTCACCATCACCATCCTCCTCTTCCTCCTCCTCCTCATCATCACCATCCCGGGGAGATCGGGGATCCCGCGGATTGAGCGAACGCCTCTCTTAGGCCCCGCCTCCTCTACTGTGTGTGCATGCAGTAGCTAGGTAGAGTAGGGAGGGAGGGAGGGAGAGTAGAGTAGGGAGAGTAGAGTAGGGAGGGATCGCGCACCCGAGCCGCGCATCACGACACACTTCAAAAGCGCGTGTTCTCCTCTCCTCGTAACGGCAGCGGACAGTAGAGACACCACGCGCCTGACATGTTGCATCGCGATCACGGACAATAACTCCGGTCAGACTCCACTTCTCTCCAGTGAAGGACGAACGAGCAGCTCAGGATCACGTCACGGACATTTTCCTCGTCGCTGATCCAGATGTGGGGAGCGCCTCTGCCTAAGCACCACAGTCGGGGTTTGGACGCGAGATGGAGACGTAGTAGGGGACTCCTCTCCACCAGAAAGCGCTCCGTGAAGAAAGTGAAGCCGGGTTTCTGTATAGGACATTGACGCCACCGCCACAACAACAAGCGAACCATGGTTCAAAACGTAGTGCTGGTGTTTCTCCGCAGGAGACTGAGCCAGCGACCGAACGTGGAGGAGTTGGAGAGTCGAAATATTCTAAAACGTGAGTTCACTACGTTTATTATGACCGTGATGTTATTCCTTGAACCTTGAGTACACTGTCCCTACCAATTCTCTCTATGTGCATTCATTCTAGATCACACACATGTATACATAATGTATTGCCAAGATATATTATTCACGTTTCAGCTGCCAAGTCACGCATGCAGTCTTGTTTATTTATATATACAATAGCATACGGTTTATATATTATACATAATAGCTATATATACAATATATATATATATATATATACATAAACACAAACACACATATATATATACACACACACACACACACACACACATATATATGTATATATATATACACACATATATAAATACACACACACACACACATATATATATATACATACACACACACACACACACACACACACATATTTATATATATAAATGCCTACATATTTATTTTTGCATTCCTTACCATCTCTCCTCATTTAGGGATAAGCTAAAAAATGCATGCCTCATGAATTCATAATGAAATCCAGCAGTGTGGTCAGCATGCTCAAAAAGCCTTATTGATTTGTAACCAACACATTTTGTACTTTCAGAGAGAAACGACCAGGTGGAGCAGGAGGAGAGAAGGGAGATCAAGCAGAGGCTTAATAGAAAGGTACTAACATTGTGACATCTGACAACATGGTTTTACACTACTGGCCGGTACCCGGAAGGTACTGTCTGGTTTTGACTAAGACATGTACCCATCGGTCAGCATTACGTCTGTAAATCTCTCACCGTGAACATACTAGACGTCTATGTGCTTCTTCTGAGAATCCAAACAATTGAACATATCAACACTTTTTTTTGCCTTGACTTGCACCATTTCTATTTCTATAATTCACTATAACACTGAATATTTTTTTTCAACTTTAAACATCAACTAATAAGTGCGATTCCCAGCCATTCGAAACAATAGTTTCCCCAAAATACTTTCAGAAAGTAGCGTTGTCCTCCAGGACTCCTATGTGTCATGCTGCTGTTCCCTAACCTTTGTCCCCTTATTCTGTTCCTCCAGCTGAACCAGCGGCCCACGGTGGACGAGCTGAGAGACAGGAAGATCCTGATCCGCTTCAGTGACTACGTGGAGGTGGCCAAGGCTCAGGACTACGACCGCAGGGCTGACAAGCCCTGGACCCGGCTGTCTGCAGCAGACAAGGTGGGCTTACGCTTCACGCACACACACACACACACACACACACAGGCACACATACACACACACACAGGCACACACACACACACACACATGCACACACCTTGTACACGCACGCGGATAAAGAGCAACCTAGAGTTTATGTGGTTATAAAAGACAGGCCCTAAGGAAATGAGTGACTTTGCGATAATGTAAACTCATCAAAAGGCAAGTTGTGCTGAATATTGATGCGCTGACGCCGAAGATCCAAACTCTTTACCTACATATATATATATAGATATATTTTTTATTTTTTTCAATAAGCACACACCTGTGGAATATATTTAACTGTATACATCTACAAATCATGTCACGCAGTGTGAACAGTTTAAACGTCATTGGCATCCAAAAATACTCCATCAAAAGTACTCGTGTGTGTGACGAGTGCTCTTATCATTCGCGTGATTCACCGCCACCGCCACACACACACACACACACAGCGTGATCACTTCCTCTGGCTCATTATTCGCTGCGCTCTTGACAACGACCCCGCGTAACCTTTGACCTCATCAACAGTATCGCCGGCGGCATTCCACACCTCCGCTATCAAGCCATTGTTTTTGTTTTACTACGCTCTGTGTGCTCTGTGGCCTTCTTTCTGTCCGTCTGTCTGCTGTTCATTTAAGCCACACACATTGTCAGCACATCCGTGCCACTTAGACCCATTTAAAACACTGAAATAAACCCCACCACCCCCTGGGCCTCCTCACACAGCCACACGTACACACACTTTAGGGAGACACTGACGTGCGTGTGCATCGGCTCTTACCCCCTCTGCAGGCGGCGATCCGGAAAGAGCTCAACGAGTTCAAAAGCACGGAGATGGAGGTTCACGCGTCCAGCAAGCACCTAACAAGGTCGGTGTGCTCTCCCCGTCTGACTGACTGTGTGTGTGTGTGTGTGAGTGCTGATGTGAGACGTTATGTGTGTGTGTGTGTGTGTGTGTGTGTGTGTGTGTGTGTGAACCGTTGGCGCATTGTGCGTGAAGAATAGGCATTAGCGTGTGCGTGTGTCACGCTTTGTGGTTCTATTCCAAGGCTTGGCCTGTTATGCTAATTTGAGCCTATACCGTACTCACGTGGTGCGGAGTCCCTCCGAGCTAAAGATAGATCGGAGGGACGTGCTAAAAATAGGATAGCAGGGGGTGGGGCCCGGGAAAGGGGAAGATGATCCGTCTAAAGTCAATGCTGCATAAGTGGTAACACAATAAACAGAACAGAATAACCCTGGTATCCTTGGGTAAGGGAGTTGGGGGTGTGTTTTTAAGGCACAGCAGTACTGTTCCAGTGATCCAGAGGGAGGACAGTCATCCTTCCTCCCCCACGAACCACCTTCACTGTACAAAAATAGCCGTGCTAAAAATAGCTCTGCTGACTTGATTAACGGCTAAAATGAGACCACTACGGCACCGGCAGTTTCTCACGACTTGTGTTCCTTTTTCTCCTCCTCCATCCCCTCTCCTCTCCAGATTCCACCGGCCATGAGAGCGAGTGTGCGCGAGGGGAGGAGTTTCTTCTGTGAAGAATGAAAAATGGAGTTTCTCTGGAGCTACCGACGCCGCCGCCGCGACGGCTGCTCTGTCGGTCTCTCTCTCTCTCTCTTTGTGCGTGCGACTGTTTTCCAAAAGGAGCCTGGAGCCCCTGTGATTCCAGCAACCAAGGTCTCCGCCAGCCGCAGTGGGGTTGGGGGTGGGGGATGGGTGGATGGAGCGGACAGGGTATTATGGAGGAAAAGGATGAAGAGACGGAGAGGGGTTGAGACAGGGTTTGTTGCAAGGAGTCAGGGGGGTGGGTGGGGTGGGAGGGATGTGGGTCTACTGTACCCTGCCCATCATCGAAAGTCTGCCTGGAGCAAAGTGAACTTAAGACCACCCTGGACCTGGACCCTCCCCCCCCCCCCCCCCAGATACACGCTGGGAGGAGACGTGGATAAACAATCGTGTCAGTGATATTTTTGTTCCGGTTTTTTTTGTCTACGTTTTTCTAAATTATGAATTATTATTATTATTGTTATTATAACTGACTCATGGACTCATTTTGGCAGTGTGAATCTGTATAGCTGGGGGGGGGGGGGGTTGGGGGTTGAGCATGTGACCAGCTTCACCTTTTTTTAATTAATGGGGCCATGCAGTGTCCGGTGGGGAGGGGAGGGGAGGGGAGGGGAGGGGAAGGCGGGGGGGGGGGGGGGGGGGTTTGGGTGTGTGCGTCGTGGGGGGGGGTGGTGGGGGGGGATTTGATATTGACTGTGTGTACAGTATGTCAACCTGGAGGAGGACTCATAACATCATCACTGTTAAGAGAAAAAAAAATGAACCCAGCCTTTGTAAGAACTACTTGTCCTTAAAATACAAGGTCCTTTTTTTAAACCGTGGCTCGTGGTTGGTGTTCTTTTACCCGGACTACTGAGGATTCTTTTACACAGCACTGGGCGTGGGTCAAAGGGAGCTGAGTCTGCTGGGTGAACTGAAAACACTTTTTATTACTTTCACCGCATTCACACATTCAAAGTGTTCAACCGACTGAAGAGTCACTGCTAAAAGCATGTTACAATCCCGCCGTACTTAAAATATCAAGGAAAAACTCTTCACAACATTGGAAAACAAACTGACATCAGGCATCGTTAAGAAAAAAATAAGACAAATAATAAAAACATACTGAATATTAATAATCATAAATACATTACAATACAAATACATTAAAATACATTGCGTCATAAAAAAACGAACAAACATCACCTAAACTCAACGGAGTAAAATCCACCAACGGCAAAATGCAACATCCACTAACAAACTGGAACACATCGGTGGAGCGCCTTAGTTACCACTCAGCAGGCGGTAACCGTGGCGACAGGGGCCAGGTGAAGGTCAGAACATGGTGTTCTCCGGCATGAACAAAGCCTGAAGTCCCCTTCGAACACTGTGGATCTCCTCCTCTTGCTGTGGTGGACAACACACAAGTCACACATTTCTTTATCAGTATGCACAGTAAAAATACAAACAGACAGGCAGGCGTACACGTACTGATCCTCAGCTGCATACATATACATACATATACATGTATGTATGTACGGTATGTATGTATGTATGTATGTATGCAGCTGAGGATCATCTGACACTGTCAGTTGAAAAGTGGGTTGGGTGTTCTATGCTGTGCTGATAGGCCGAGAGAGGTTGTGGTGTGTGTGTGTGTGTGTGTGTGTGTGTGTGTGTGTGTGTGTGTGTGTGTGAGTGGGGGGGGGGGAGGTGTGATGGTCCACTCACCATCTCTTTGAAGAGTCTGTCCTGGACACACCTCATGTCCTTGTTCATCAGGGACATCTATACACACACACACACACACACACACACACACACACACACACACACACACACACACACACACACACACACACACACACACACAGGGCAGGGTATATGTTTACGGTGGCACCACGAGACACCACCACAGAGGTCAGAGAGGAGCCTTAGGGGAGACGAGGTGACACAGAGCAGGGGTGGGGGGGCGATGAGGTAAGCAGCATGGTGGTCAGAGCAGACAGCGGTCAGCAGTAAAGCCGGGGGGCGGGGCAGGGGCGGCGGATGACAAACAAAAAAGGGGATGAGTGAAGACAAATCTGCGGAAGAACGCAGACGCTACAAAAAACACCGCCGCATTAGGATCACTGTTTTGGTACTGTCGCTTAGAAAAAGTGTCTGTTTAGACACTTTTACTGAGCGACTAAGAGTGATTCATATACAGTACATGTCATCGTGGAGCCAGTAGGGGGTTAGGTATCATGCCTACAGAATGGGGGATCGAACCCAGTATCATTCGGCTGCATTAAACACCCTAGCCACAATAATTCCCCCCCCCCCCCCCCCTTCTATTAGAAAACATGAAACACACATACACACACACACCGCTTTCGACCAGAGAGCTGGGGGTGTCACAAAGTCATCAGCTCTCAGCTCCCCCTGGGGTGTGTGCAATGCGTTAGCTGTGAGGCTGAGGAGGTAGACGGGGGGGGGGGGGGGGGGTAAAGGGGTACCTGTGAGGTGAAGATCTTGTGCTCATACTCCAGACTGTAAGTCTTGTTGCTCTGAAGGTCGTTCGTCAGCCTCTTGTGCCTGGAAGAGGGAGGGAGGAGAGGGGAGAGACCGCAGGTGTAACGTAATGCTCGGTCGTGTGGTGAAACTGACTAACTGGGGTACGGATTGTGTACAAAACTCAGAAAGGATTTTTAAAAGAACAAAATACAACCAGTGATTAAAACATTACAGCAGTATCATGTATCACAGAGGAATAAATAACTCATTTGCGAAAGTATATTTTTGGGGAAAGTTCAGGTGTTATACTGTCAAAAGTAAATATGAAAATGAAAAAACACATTCAAAACAGTCAAGGAATACCACATTATTTACTTCATATTTGAACTAGAGGGCCCTCACTAGAGCACACACTTCAGCCACATCAAAAGGTCCGGTTTTCGTACACCTAGATTTATTCGGTAATTGGCATTCCACCTAAACACTCACCACGTTTTATGCAAATATGTTATTAAGTAATCTAACCACCAAGTTCTCTCCAATTCCGTACATAGCTTTCAGATTTATCTTGTAAACAAACAGACGAACAAACAGACGAACAGGGGTTAAAAGATAACCTCCAGTCCTATGGTGGAGGGAATAATAAATAAAAGATTTGTATCACTCACTACCTTAATTCAACTTATATCTCAGTCATTTAAATCATTTGGATTAGCATAATAGCATACAACAAGCTACTTACAAGTGTAGGCCTACAACAGCTTAATGTTTTTTTTCTTTTTAACTAAAGAGAAACTTCAGGTCTAGGCCATTGCGTCATACGCTCCCATATGACTCAATGGCCTAGCGGGAATGGGAGGGAACGGAGTGTCGTTACTCGTAGCTACAGCACACGAATGCAGGGCGACATCACCGGGTCACGACCGCAACTGAAAAACAACCCCACACAGTTCTCTGGAAAATCCATCACGGGAGGAGCGTCACAGAGGCTTCGTGTGAAGACTATGAAAGCAGCTACGGTATATACTGTGAACCAACTAGGATAACGAAGGGCTCCTATTATACCCCCAGGTGTGCTGCTGATTAGCCAGTACGAGCCATTTCAAAATTGGCCCTGTAGTGATTGCCACGCACGAGAGAGAGATGGATGACAGATGGATCGAGTGCATCTGGTGGTAAAATACTGGGCCTTTTAAGTCTCAGAATACAAGACGAATCTTGTTCATGAACATCTAAGACTGGTGTCTTAGTATGGTACAGGTGACAGCTGAAATGGGGGGTTGACGGACGGCTGATCTGACTGTCTGAACGTCGAATGGATGAACCATTGTCTGACAAACCTTCAAGTGCAAGGGTCACTTAGTGTTTTCTTGTATTGTAGAACTTGTGACAAAGGAAAGGAAATTTTTTCCAACCAGGCATTCCTCTCTTTCAAAGTGTTTCCAAGTTTGGTCTTTGGGTAAATCAAACAAAAGAAAAGCGGTGAAAAATCTTTTTTTTCCGGTGAAATCCTTCCACACAAAAACACGCACTTGGGATATTTCAGCGAGTGTGACTCATACACTCACGCACCCTGATTTTAACAATTAGTTGCCCAGAAAATAACATTTAATATGACAAAATGTGTTTAAGCGTCACCCACGCTTTGTTTAAAGACTATGAAAGCAGCTTACTGGTAACTGTGAACCAACCAGGATATCAAAGGGCTCCTATTTTACCCCTGGGAGTGCTGCTCATTAGCCATTATGAGCCATTTCAAAATAGGTCCTATAGTGATTGCCACGCACAAAAGAGGTATGACAGATGGATCGAGCGGCCGGCCTATCCAGTGGACGGCACCGACCAGTCCAAATCCTACCTGGTGGTAAAATGTGGGCCCTTTTTAGACTAGATACAATACAAATCTTGTTTCTGAACGTCTATAACTGGTGTCTCAGTATGGTAGCCAGGGACGGCCTGTTTGACTGGTGAAACGGGGGGTTGACGGACGGCTGATCTGATCGTCCGAACGCCGTATTAATGAACCATTGTCTGACAAACCTTCAAGTGTAACGGTCACTTAGTGTTTTCTTGTGTTCAACGGACTCGTGACAAAGGAAAGGGAATTTTTTCCAACCAGGCATTCCTCTATTTCAAAGTATTGCCAAGTTTGGTCTCCAGGTGGTTTGGGTAATTCAAACAAAATAAAAGTGACAAAGTGGTCCTTTTTTCGGTGAAATCCTTCCACACAAAAAGACGCACTTGGGATATTTCAGCTAGCGTGACTCATACACTCACACACACCCTGATTTACAAGTAGTTGCCCAAATAATAACATTTAATATGACAAAATGTGTGCCCACACCGCCAAACAGAAGCCGTGGGCTCCTGAACACCAAACAAGGTGTCTTAGGTTTGGTGTTCAGTAGCCTTAACCGTACTACGAACTGAGAGCAGAAAGCCAACCCAACATGCCCCCCTTTTACACCAAAACAAACTGGAACGTAGTAGCCTACCTTAACCTAACCATTTCTCAACGTACTTTTATTCAAACCATCTTTAATGCAAAACCAAATTGCCAACACATAAGGGCGGCAGTAGTTCAGGAGGTAGAGCGGTCGTCTGACAACCGGAAGGTTGCTGGTTCGATCCCCCGGTTCCTCCTAGCAAAACTGTTGAGGTGTCCTTGAGCAAGACACCCTAACCCTAACAGCTCCCGACGTGCTGGCTAACATGGCTGACTCCGCCGTCGGTGGATGAATGTGTGTATGAATGGGTGAATGTGAGGCATGACTTACCATTTTCTGTTACATACAGTACATAGAACCTAAAAACAAACCCAGAGTCAAGGTTGTGTGGCCTGAATCTCACCTCCTGTTCTCCTTCTCCAGATAAGAGTGGAACATCGTGGATCGTTTTCTCCAGAACACCTGGCGACAGCAAGAAAAATAAACACCAGACGTCGGAATTAAAACCACATGCAAACCGCTACGTCAGAAGGCCGCGGTGACATTAGCGGCAAGTCGGTAGAGTAAACAGAGTTGAGTATGTATGTGTGTGTGTGTGTGATTCTTCTCTCTCACGTTCAGCTCCTTCTCCATGTTGTCCAGAGTGGCGTCCCTCTCCTCCAGGTCCCTGGTCTCCGCCTGGAGGGCCTGTCGAACGTGCTCCAGGCGCTGGGCTCTGTGGGTGGCAGCCGGCCGCCGTGAGAGAGACACGATCGGGAGACGAGAACCACAGACAGACACAGTGTTAAAAACAGAAGAGAAAAGCAGCTTACATACCGGGGAAGAAAAGCCTCGTGCTAAGCATACACATTTTTACGGACTGTAATTAAAACTACAGTACGGCTGGAATCAGACGAGCACGACACATTTTGTATATGACTCGTAGAGCCCACTCGCAACTTATCGAGATGCTTTAAGTCATGTTTGTCTAGGTTCTTAACTATCTGGGTCACCCGATGATGTCATCTATTAGTGTCTAATAGATTACATTCTGATGACTCGGGAGGCGGAGGTGATAAAGCAAAAAGGGGATTCAGCAAAGATGAGGGAGGCAACATTCTGCTTGGAATGCAGCACAGGGACACTCAGAGGGCAGTTCAGTGGAAGCCAGGAGAGGCGGTGACGTGTGACGGGTTATTGTCCTCTAGTAACGGCACACCTGTATGTGTTGACTTGTGCGTTGAGGGAGGCGACGTGGTGCTGGGTTATCTTCACGGACTGCTTGCCGTAGCGCTCCGTCCTCCGAGAGCGATTCTGCATGCAAAACACACAAAAGATAACACATCAGCTAGCGTCTGTTTGTAGCTCGAGGGGTCAGACAGAGAAGAAAGAAAGAAAGAGTTGTTGTTGTTCGTGTTGAGAGCTAAAGCCCCATGTCCATGATAAGCGTGGGCGCCAGCTGCAGCGCTAGGTGGGCTGCTGGAGACTGTACTGTGTAGGCGCTAGGCTGGGCTGAACCGGTGCTGTCGGCAGCAAACTGCTAGGTCGAGCGAACCTGACGCAATCTCAAATGAATATGGTCAGCTTGTTCTCCCTTTCTTTCTTGTTTTCTATAGGTGTCATATTTGGGAACATATTGTTGATGGCATATTTGGGAATTATGAAAAATGAAACTGTCATTATTATTTTTTTAGCGAGACACAATATCGGACCAGAACGTGATTGGTTAGGGCCGAGCGTCGCCGAAAGGTCAGAGTGACCTGTGTAGAGCTGGAAGTGTTTTTATAAGCAGAGCAGGCGGTAACTGCAGACATTTCTACACTCCCCCTTGAGTGTGTGGTGATGGTGCTGGTTTAACCTGTGGGCCTTTGACCGCTCTTATGCACTACAGGTGTGCAGCCTCACCCGGCAGCCCCAGAGTCAGTCTGACTCGGGCCATTTGAGGCTGCTTAAACCAGCCACCAACCGCGCACACTCCACAGTCTAGGTTGAGAAAGTTGAACGTTTGAACAAGGAAATCCTCCAGCCTCCAGCACCCCGGGTGGTGGTGACTCTGGGCTCCGGCGCTTGTGCTATAGGAACGGCATTGGGCTATTTTTAAGCTTCTCATTGCCACAGGGGCCGTAGTGTTCCAACAGTAAGGTTCAGTTCGGGACGCAGTGAGTAAAAACAGAACAACCTCAAACAAATGACCCCTTCAGACAAAGCATTAAATTAAGAAAGTTCAAGTAGAAGTGGCAGTAGCTCAGTCTGTTGGGACTTGGCTTGGGAACCGGAAGGTCACAGTTTCAAGTTCTCGAAACACCTGGACACTGCCGAGGTGCCCTTGGGCAAGCCACTGATACAGCACTGATACAGAAGTGCATTGTAGTATATGCTCACACTGTAAAACCTTGGTGCTCAATTCAGATTCATTGCTTAGATGTTTTTGTTTGGCTGTTCACGTGATTTTGTGTAAATGTGGCTAATATCAGATTCCAGTGTGAATCCTTCATTCCTGAACAGACCCGCATGTGCAAAATAACAACATACACAGCAAGGATGAGGAGAAAGAAAGCCACATTTTTAAATGATGCCTGTTACTTCAGTACGGAGGTGAGTGTGTGGATGCGGATGAGTCGGAGCCAGGAGTAGAATACTTATGAGGTCTAACACCTTACTGTGCCTCCACCGCAGCTGCCTTCCATGTTTGTACTCACCGAGTGACTCTCGCCAGCGCAGAATTGCGACAAACGTCACCAATATCGTAACGTAAAAACCTCAAACTGAGATCACATTGCAATGAATCTGACCTGTATCTGATTTTAAGCGGACGCGCCAGATGGTTTAGTTACACGGAACCACCTGGAAAGTCGTCCGTTGAAACAGTTTGGAAAAGGGCTGGTGGTACTCGCCAGGTGATTGAACGAACCACCCGTCTATCAACATCTGTCACGGTCCGACTTCCACCACTCAGATTAACAAACCATGACGTAGTAGAGAGAAAACATATTTTCAATCGCGAAAAGCCTTCAATGCCATTCATTGCTCTCCAGCATTGTTGTTTTTTGCGGCCGTAGCAGCCAGTAGTTCCTCATAGGACGCTGATGGGTCCGAACCACTGTTCATTCCGCCACAAGCGGATAACTTGGAAGCCTGGCAAGATGGATTCCCGCGTGAATGTGATCTCGCAAATCCAGCTGCCTCACAAGGTAAATCGAATTAAAGACCACATAGGAAACTGGCCCGAAAGTCAGAATTGGAAAGATCAGATTCCATGTGATGTGTGTTGTTCACACTGTTCGTAAGAACAGATCTGAGATCACATATGAGCAAAATCTGATTTGGGTCGCTTTTGCCTGCAGTCTGAACGTGGCCTGCGTCAGCATCTACATGTGGGCATATTGAATATCATTATAGATTGTATTTCACTGGAGTCGTGTTCCCTACTGTTTCAGTAGCAGTAACGGCGGTTCTCAAGCGCCACTTCAGTGCACGGAATCGAAGCACCAAAGGTCGGAACACAAACACCCTAACCGCTGAGCCAAACTATTGCAGCCAATCACCAGTATAGCATATTGTAGTGCTTCTGGGGCACTGGGGGTGAGGTTTACCCAAGAGACCACATAATCACGTCACTCAGCTCTACCGAGGTCACACCTGGAACTTCCGCTGGAGCTTGGAGCTTAACTGGCGGCACATGGCGCCCATGTGGCCAGGGTCGGCTGCCACGTCGTCGTCCAGCTCCGGATCGTCGTCCAGCTCCGGGTCCTCGTCCAGCTCCGGGTCCTCGTCCAGCTGTGGGTCCTCATCCTCCTCTGGGTCCTCGTTCTCTTTGTCCATGTCGTCCACCTCGGCGACCCACTCCCTAGACAGGGAGGACACACCGCTTCCCACCACGCCCTCGGGAGACACCTCCATGACCGGGCTTGACAGAGGCAGCGGTAGGTGGGTACCCGTGTTGTGAGGGGTCCTGCTCGTGCTCTTCTGGTTCTTGAGGGTAGCCTGGTAGCCATTTGGGGCAGATTTGAACCTCAGGCTCTTGTCCTTCTCCTCCTCTGAGCTGCACTGGTCATCAGTTGTCGGGCTTTCGATTTTGGTTGCTAGAGAAGACGAGAGAATGAGAAGTGTTTATTACCAACCGGTTCTTTACACCGAACAAAGATGCTCTGCTGGCTCCCCCGACTCAAGATTAGAGTAAGTTTGGGTGTAGCTATACCAATTTCAGGTCGTTAATTAATCACGTAATAGAAAGTTGTTGGCGAATCTGTTCCTTTTATAACGCTGTAGGCTCAATTATTCCCGCAGGCGGGAGCTTTTGCTGTGCATCTTACAGGACTTGAAGAGCTTCCTGGGCTTCATCTTGGGCGAGTGCTCCCTCGTCCTCTTGCCCTTCTTCGCCACCATCCACTCCTCTTCCACGGCATCGCTGGACGAGGGGGAGGCGTCAGGGTACGATGCGTCGCTCCTGCGGCTCGGCCCTATGTGAGCCCGGACCAAAGCATGAACAAGACCACTCTGCGGTCTCCAGAGAGCACTCTGTCAACCTTTCATTCATCAGCCGTAACCACGGCCGCCCGATCAATATTCCGATCACTCATACTCTTTCTGTGTTTATGGCCTTATTGGGACATGTCATACAAAGGCAACATGACGGGCTCTACGTGAATTCCTATGAAACATGTTACGAGACAAATGTAAAAATAGTGAATAAGAAGTACAGCATGCTATGAGTAAACACAGAGAGGTTAGACCGAGAGGTAGAAAGGATTATCCATTAGGATAATATCTGTCACCTGAGATGTGATGAGGTGCCGGGAATGGTTTTTGCTTCATGGTTGAAGATGGTGTTTTCTGTGCGAAGGAACAAATGATGAGAACAATATGCCACCGGGATGTTGACTGAACGTTCGTTTGGATGTAACCATTGTGAATACTGTAAATCCCACCCTCTACTTATGTTCGTGACTTTTTGCCAAAATGTTGTTTTTGCTCCAAGCAACCAAAGACATAACTTGCGTGAAAACCCTGGACCGTTTGAATTGATGCCACTTCCTGATTGGCTCACATTTGACGGCACCACATTCCATGTTTTGTATGGCAAGACAGGGGAGTAAGCATCCATTGTACTTGTACATTGTACACATGGCCAAAAAATAACGAATCTTGAATATTGATGAAGTGGGTATCGGTTTATACAAATGCAACCCTGTGCTGCAGAGATCGCTTATCTCTCTTGTGCTGTTATCGGAAAGGTACACGTGTCGCATCAGTCTAATAAGGAACGACCTCATCAGGGTTCCTACAGAAAAGTCTGATGACCTACTTCAAATGTACAAAACAATATAAGAGTGTTGTTGATTCCACTGCCCTGATATGTTTGACGTTAATGTGAGAGGCATTCGGTAAATAATGAAAAAAAATTGACATAAGATTTTTAGAAACCTACTTCCCATGTCTTAGCATTTTTAAGTATTTCTAAAGATTGATTGAATACATTTTGATACTAATCAAGGGCTTATTTTTAAGATGAATGAATTCAATGCATTTTAAGACTTTTTCTGGATCCGTGGGAACCCCGGTTCATGGATTGATAGAAAAAAGGTTGACTGGTGTTTAACGTGCAGCAAAAATGCCCCCCCTACCTCCAGCTGCTGGGCAGAAATCAGTACAGCACTGGTGTTGGCATTCACTTTGGAGATGGCTATGGAGGACCTCAGGGAGGACTGGCTGAGCATTACAGAGGACACCAGCGACCCCTCGCTGGACCCATAACGGACGCCGTGGTTGTGTCGGGTGTCACCGGGCACAGGGGAGAGCGGTGAGTAAGGGGGGGAAGGAGCCAGGGACTTTTCTGCATCCAGGGCCGTGGAGGTCAGCATTGGCTGGGAGGCCTGGGAGAAGGGGGACAGGGGAGATCGCAGGGCCGAGGGCAGCGGGTGTCTGATGGGACTCAGCTAAAGACATCCAGAGGAAAGAGGAGAGTGGCGGGGAGAGAGAGCGAGAGAAAAGTGAGTGATCATCGTATGATAGACAAGATTGAAATTGGTCAGCCACTATCTAATCACCATAGTTGTCATCACTTGTCGATGGTTAATTAATGGCGTTTTTACACATTACCCATTAAGACTTATGGATAGATGGGAGGAACCAGCTATTACGGGACAACATTTTTTATACTAAATGCCAACGTAATTCATGTAATACGTTTCTAGGGTCAAAAACACCTTTTGCACACATTTAACTACTACCTGCCAAACAGGTAGCAGGTCGATTTTTCCATGTTGGCAGGTAAAAAGACAACATTCTAAAAGTAAATTTTGGATCCTGTCGAGACTCCCAACAACATCACCCAGCCAAGAGGCCGAGAGAGTCCCAGACAAGTGAGGTTTCCACCTCAGTCACACAGCCTCTCCTGAGGTCACGCTGTGCGGTTGGGGGTACCGCCGGGGTCACGCTGCGGCGGAGTGCTGGCAGGGAGTGGAGAGGAAGAGCTGCGGCCGACCCCCGCTTCTTCGGACCCCTGTAGGACTCCGAGGCGAGGACACCCTTGCCGGTGGCCTTGCCGGTGGCCTTGCCGGTGGCCATGCCGGTGGCCTTGCCGGTGGCCATGCCGGTGGCCTTGCCGGTGGCCTTGCCGGTGGCCTTGCCGGTGGCCTTGCCGGTGGCCTTGCCGGTGGCGACGGGGTGCAGCAGTCTGGGCGTAGGCGCCTGGGGGCGGCCGAGGTGGTGGTGTAGGGGTAGGACGGGGGAGGTGGGGAGAGGTGACCCCAGGGGGCTGAGGAGAGGGGAGATGGCCGGTGCCGGGGTCAACCTTGCTGCAGCTGTGAGGGGGGGGAGGACGGACAGAACAACACACAGATGTTGAGACGACCTATTCTCCCCCTCAGATCGTATTGCAGTTAAGAGGTCCGACATCATCCTATGCAACAGCTCTCTACGTCATTTTTTAAAAGATGGCTTGGTATTATATATTTGGGTTATATTGTGGTGTGCCGCACATGTAAGCAGCTTCAAAGCGGTGTCAACATGTAGTCAGTTGCAATAAAGAGGTCAGTCAGGCCTCTTATGCAACAGCCATCTTTGTATTTTCTAAATATATATATATATATATATATATATATATAGAGAGAGAGAGAGAGAGAGAGAGAGAGAAACATTTATTTGTTATGGCATGTGGCATGCAAGCAGATTGTTACGATTGAGTCTGAACTATTGACACAAAGAGAGTCTGAGAGTGAGCTCTCAGCAAACCCTGTGACACCAGGCAAACCACTCGTAGAGTTGCTCCAGCAGATGGTGGGACGGCGGCTGATATCAATCAGATCAAGTGACGTGTCATGGATGACGCGTCAGGACACACACGTAGAGAATATCATCTCTGGGACTCTTACATCTCATCTTCTCCACGGGAGGAGGGCAGGGGGAGCGGGGGGCCATGTGGGAGGTCCGCCAGTCCTTCTGGATACTCGTCTGTTCGTTGGGCCGCCCCGTCCTGCCTCTCTTTATCTCGGCTGATCCCTGGTCAGCTCTCTCCGTCGTCCGCTGACGGACACAAACAGTGCATTTGATGCGGATTTAAAACACTGAACATTGGTGGAATGTTCACCGCCCAGCCAACACCACCAATTATGCTCTCATTGGAATAATCACGTGGCTACTTTGGGTGTTTTACACAAGGTTCTGGGTTTGAAAGCCAATCTTTGCCAGATGCCTTTTCAACCTGTGCCTTTGTGACATGCATCATCTAAAAATGTACTTTAAGGAGCCCGGGACAAAAGCATGGGCTCGATGACTAAATAGTAAACAAGTGAATGAGAGCCTGTAATGAATCGGTAACCCACAGAGAAGGGATTCACGTGTGAAGCGAAGACTGCGGTGAGACCAGGGGACGGTCCAGACTCAGACTGGCTGTCGGACACCCCCGAGGGCTTGGCGGGCGGCTTTGTGAGGACGGTGGGTGTCCACTTGGCTGCGCTAGGTTTGCTGCGTGTCTTCTCACTCTCAACCCCCTTGCCTGTTGTACATTTCTGCAGTGAAAAAGAACAATAGAAATTAATGGCTTTCAACCCCCCCCCCCCCTCCACAAAATCAATACTTTTGTTCGGATAATATTACATGCAAGGATAATTCCGGACCACCCTTTTCACTTTTTTTTTATTACAGATCCTATCAATTACTGATATATAACACGAGATGTACTGCATCAAAGATAGTTATATAGTTATATATCTAAATCTAAATCTGGAGGATTTGAACCCTTTTTATTGGTCACATATACACACCGTGAAATTTGTTTCTCTGCATTTAACCCATCCTAGTATAAAGAGCAGTGGGCAGCTATTGTATATACAGCACCCGGGGAGCAGTGTAGGCGTCCAGTGCCTTGCTCAAGGGCACCTCAGCAGTGCCCAGGAGGGGAACTGGCCCCTTTATTCATGTACCAGTTCTCACTCTGTACTTGGTCTGTTTCAAGGATTTCAACCGGTGACCCTCCGGTTCCCAAGCCAAGTCCCAACAGACTGAGCTACTGCTGCCCCCTCATCAAATCCCTTTTATCATAGAGACACAGTTTTTGTATTTGTGAGGTTTCCTTTTTACATACATATTGCCTATTTTAACATTCAGCTACTGTATTGTGCCACTTCACCTCTAAGTGAATACAGAGTCAGAATACATGTCCCATATTATGTGGTCTTAGTGAGGGTAGGGGTCTTTTACCTTGGAGGGGGCAGGCAGCTCTGTGTCCATGTGGCCCTCACGACCATGACACTCCATCTTCTGATTGGTCGGTTTAAAAGGTAAGCTTGGTCTCTTTCTCTCCTCATTCGCCCGCTCTCTCTTGGCCTGCTGCTCAACAGATGGGGGCTTCTATCGGGTAGTGGTTGAGGGGGGAGGGGGGGGGGGGGCAGAGAAACATGAGATAGGAAATGGAACGAAGGCAACATCATAAGATACAAGATATTTTTATTGGCCTTTGTAACAAGTACATTGGAATGCTTACTCCCCATTCCCTAAGATATATTTGGCTAATAAATGGATGCAACACTATTCATTTCAGATGTAGTTTCTCTTTTTAGATGGGAATAAAGGAAGCCTAAAAGCTTATTGTATGTACTGGACAGACCATGTCTAATGGTTTTATTCAGGTGTGAATGGTTGTTTTTTTGGGAAGGGGGGATGGTGGTCGGCTCTTCTCTGTCCTGGCCCCAAAGTGGTGGAATGAACTCCCAACGGATGTCAGAACTGCAAAGTCACTGCCCATCTTCCGCCGCAGGCTGAAAACTCACCTCTTCAGGAAGCACTCCCCGAATCCCTCCTCCTAGCTTGTTCTCTTATCACTTTTTACTAGCTTTACTAGCGTACTAGCATCTTACTAAGCAGATTGATTTGCCTATAAGTTAGATATTGTTCTATTGTTTGCCAACTTATTGTACTTTTACCTGAGCACTGGTTCAGTTCTTGGAGACTTGTTAGGAAAGAAATGCACTTATGATGACGAGTTGTTCTCTTGCCTACCTTTGTTGAAGGCACTATTGTAAGTCCCTTTGGACAAAGGCTTCTGCTAAATGACTGTTATGTAATGTAATGGTCGTGCAGGACTTTGTGTAGCGAATTGATCTCAGCCTCACTTGTAAGACACCTTGGATAAATGTGTCTGCTAAATGACTAAATCTAAAAGGTTCAAACGTAAGTCTAAATGGAATGTATTGTCCTCGCGTTTGTATATTACGGTTGCTGTAAAACGCCTTGCCTTGGCAACAGGAGGCTGATCCGTCTCAGACAGGCTGTTGTCGGTGTCTGGCTCCCTGTAGCTCTTGGTGCTGGTGGCCACAGCTCTCTGGGGCCTCCTGCCTGCTGCTGCTAATGCTGCTCCTCTGCTGGGGATCGCAGGCTGCCTCTCTGGCTCCCTGCTCCTCTGCTCCCCTGCCTCCTTCACCTGCGGCCTCTTCTAATGCAACAACAGTGACACCATGTGACCGACCGGGGTGGTGCAACTGAGACTCCCAAGAGGTTTAACAAAAGTAGAATAAAGTTAAATAACACAAATATTCACATTGAATGGTCTGGCGTGGTCCTTTTTGGGCGATGAAAGGGGAAACTCTGGGGTCTCACCTGTGAATCAAACACCTGATTTTAGTCAACGGAAGACAATATCATAATGTAATTTTATGGAGCTCTCTGTCTAAATATATCTATAGACACAGTGTATTTAGTGGAGTGAGTGTACACAACGGCCTACAGGTAGTGTCGAGGGCACGAGCGGGTGTCTTGGCAGGTGCCTTCCTGGTGTAATCGGTGACTTTGGGTTTGAGCTTGCGGCTGGAGTCTCTCAGCCAGCTCACGTCCGTCCCGGGCAGGGAGGCATCTGTGTCGCTGAACAGGTGTTTCTTAATGTAACGCTTACCCTGCAGAGCACAGGGAAGAGTGGGAGAGGACACGGGGAAAAGGGGTGAAGACACAGGGGACGAGGGGTGAAGACACAGGGGACGAGGGGTGAAGACACAGGGGACGAGGAGTGAAAATACAGGGGACGAGGGGTGAAGACACAGGGGATGAGGGGTGAAGACACAGGAGACGAGGGGTGAAGACACAGGGGACGAGGGGTGAAAACACAGGGGACGAGGGGTGAAGACACAGAGGACGAGGGGTGAAGACACAGGGGACGAGGGGTGAAGACACAGGGGACGAGGGGTGAAGACACAGGGGAAGAGGAAGCAGTTTGTCCCCAACACTTTATAATAACAAACAACTTCCTCAGCTTGTTTGAATGACCAAAACTGTACCCAATGGGTCCGGAGCTAAATTGAACTTGATTCAATTTGAGGGGAAATCCTACATTTAGAAATATATTAAGGTGATTGTGTTTTAATTAAGAATGGAACATGTTCAGTAAATGAAAATGTGTGTATGACATATGTACGACAGTCCTGTTGATCCTGTCTGATGTGTAGTGTATGGTATACCTTAGGTTCTAGTGGTCCTTTATTGGTAGTTCTGGAGAGGGAGCGAGAGGAGGCAAGCAGGCTACTGCTGAAAACCAAAGAGGCAGCAGTGTTAGAGAGATACAATTGTGTTGTTAGGGATGATTTCCTCATTATTTAGTCTTGATTATCCTCTTGTTATGCCGGCCCCCACCTGCTCTCCAAGGCAGATGATTTGCTGGGGTTTCCCTACATGAAAGAAACAACTATTAATCTATTGAGGGAGTTTTTTTTATGTTAAGTATGCATTTTGTTTGGAAGAGTCTAAGAGCTATTCACCCCAAAATGTGATGGTCTTTCGGGCTTGAATTCAAAAATGTCGCCTCTGTTCAAGAGAACATGTGAGATTAGCCGGGATGGGTTTACATGCATTGTTTAAACATTTAGACATCCAAACAATCCTATTCACCATCCTACCTGCTCTCTGTAGACTGCCTTGTGGGGTTGCAGTTGGACTCGCTGAAGCATGTTGCTTTTGGTGGTGCTTCTTTCTACAGCAGAACAAAAACAACAAATAACAATATAGTACCGCTGCATTCATAAATCCCAGTACTACCCGTCTTCACTAAACGTGACACTCCTAACCTTGGTGGCTTGCGTCCAGTTCTTCTCAAAGATCGACCTGAAAAACACAAACAACATATGTCAGACCCTTGCTTGGGAGACAGAAGTACTGTAGTTGAGGAGGTAGATGATTGAGTCAGCGATCTGTGTTTTTTCATCTGGCTCCCTTCATCCTGTGGTACCTTGCACAGGGTTCCCACAGCTTAAGGCAAGTTTGATTCAAGACTTTTTAATGCCAAATTTAGAATTCAATCTAAGACCAACTCAAAAAGTGTTAATAAATAAAACATAAAACAATGAATAAAATCGTACTTCCCATGTCATATGATGATTATTTTAAAATCATTTTGTTCTAGAAGATCCATCCAACAGAACGTACCTGTAAAATGACCTACGAACCCAACTGGGGGTGAACTTGTCTGAGGTGACCATGGAGGAGTCTATGGAGGGGACCTTGGAGATGCCAGATGTGTTGCTGTCATACCGGCTGGAGATGAGCTTCACCATGCTGCCCGCCAGCTCTGCATCCCTCTGGTCACACACACACACACACACACACACACACAGTAGAATCACATGCCACCAAAGTACGGATGTTTGTCGTAAAAACAAAGTCTCCCCTCCCTAGCCATAGGATACAGCAGTAAGTTACAGCTGTACCTTGTCTTTTCCAGCAGGTTGAACCTTGGGGTTGGGTCTGTCCTGCAGGACAGGCTTCGGAGCCGCTCTGGTGTCCTTCGCCAGCTCCGGCTCTGGAGTACCCTGGCCTCGCCGCTTCCTATTGGCCGAGCCCGGTGCTTCTGCCTTCCGCGGCGGTAGAGCGATTGGGGGAGCAAGGCGGGCAGAAGGGCATCGAACCGCCAGTTCTTTCTCCCTTCTTTCTCCCTTCTTTCTCCCCCTGTCGTCAGGCGGCCTCGTCCCCCGCAGGCCAGCAGGCTCCTCGCCCCCCGAGTCTCGGCTGGTCTGGTTGATGATGCCCTGCAGGCGCTGGCTGAGCTCAGAGTGCAGCTGCTTCTGGCTGCTGAGGTCTGAACCCGAGACCAAGGCCCTCTCCACCAAGAGCGGGGGATCCAGATGCCTCCCCAAACCGGCTTCAGACCCTGAACAAAAAGCAATGCAATTACACAGAGAGTGATATAAATAAATGGTAAATGGACTGCATTTACGTATATAGCGCTTTTACCCAAAGCACTTTACAATTATTGCCTCACATTCACCCATTCATACACCGACGGCGGTTTCAGCCATGCAAGGAGACAACCAGCGCATCAGGAGCAATTAGGGTTAGGAGTCTTGCTCAGGGACACCACAACACTTGGCTAGGAGAAGCCGGGGGACTGAACCAGCAACCTTCCGGTTGCAAGAGAACTTACTCTCCTGAGTACTGCCCTGGTATATGTTATGATTGAGAAAAGCACATCTGCTAGACTGCGTTATTTTCTTAGACAGTGATGCATGCTTCGTTTGTACTCACCTGGTCTGGAGAGACATTTGTTTCTCTGTACGGGCACCTTTAGCATGTCAGACACAGAGTGCTTATGACAGTTGTAGAATCTACACACACACACACACACAGACATACACACACAAACACAGTTAGAGACACAGCCAGCCGACAGCATTGCTGGGAACAGTATCTAGCTGATGCTTACGTGCTTCCGCTTGTCTTGGTGACAGGCTGGGAGTCAGGCACAAAGCTGTGCTCTTTAAAAACAAAGGAAGGATGATGAGCTTTGGCTGTCGGTTGATTGGTCAGTGCAGGTTAACAATGAAAAAGACGCCGAGTACTGAGCGGTCCAACAAAAGGGGAGTCTGTACCCAAAGGCTCTTGGTCCTCCTGTGTACCGTACACCTTCTTCATTGGTATCTGTGATGGGATGATCTGCAGGACAGGAGAAAAACAGAACACACTCTGAGGTGGGGATGGTACCACAATTCGCAGAACCAAAATGTTTTCATTTGACTTGACTTGAATATGCTGTTTAGTGGACTAGATTCCACTATTCCATTTGTTCTTCTCATACTCTCAGTAATGTATCGATAGTCTACCAAGAGTCCTGCCTGCTTTCCCTCGAGTTCTGTCCTGGAGGAGGTTCTGGACATGGCGCTCAGCTCTCCCAGGGCCGGCCTCCCCTTCCCTCTGCTTCCAGTGTCTGGCAGGGAGAATGGGTTACACGTCCACTGAGTTATGTATGCTATGGACATTGACGTTTGGCATATCGGAGGGGAAACAAATAAGCACGTTGTTGTGATTGTGTGATTAAAAAGGCTAATTAAAATGGAGCGTTGGCAAATGGCAAATGCAGAGGAAGTTTTCTCTCTCTTGCAGCTTGTTGCCCACATTCTGAAACTCTCATTTTGCCACCTGTCAAGGTGTCAAGCTGGTAATAGCCATGCAGGAGTTTGTCAAGTACATTCTGTGCACCTCTGAAATTGTCTCATGAATAAGTGAAAGCAAAAAGTTTTAAAAATACATTGCTTGGCAGAAATATGGCAAAACATACTTTTTCCATAAGCCCCACTACAGACTCTTCACGTCAGTTGAGAACATTCTGGAACGTGGCCTATTTGTGGCGTCAGTGTCAAATGGCACATACTTGCGGGCAGGACCACAGAGTAGGGGCTGGAAGCATGGCGGACACTCCTGCCAGCACTCCCACTGACGATGGTGGCGGACTCTGACATCCTCCTCCTGGTTGGAGTGACCAGCTAGAGGGAGAGTTAACAATGTCTGGCTGTGAGGGTCTTACTGCAACTCAACAAATCTACATTGTCACACATTATAATGACTCTTGACTCTTTGGAGAAAAACAGGGCAATTTACAGCTCCCTAAATGATTACAATATCAGGAAGGCTGTTTTTTCTTGCTTTTCTTACTTTTTACTTTACATGCGTTGTTCTGATTGAGATTTAGAGGCTAAACACAAACTGCTTGCAGTTTAACGTAAGCAGTTTGTGTTACATACATAACCCACAAGTAACACAAGAAAACCTGCGTTTTGTTTTTGCTTATTTGACTTTTGTGCTTTTTATCTCTTCATCATTTCACCTATATTTATACAGGTTTAAATCTCCTTGAGGCTCTGCACCTCCATCCAAAGAGACCTGATCAGCAGCATCAGCTCAAAGCTGTTGTTGAACTCATTGCTAACTGTTATTGAACTCATTGGGCGTTAGGGAGGATAGTCCAACATATTCTCTGCAGGTTGGCCTGTGAGCCTTTTGTGATGAAGGACTATAATACAACTTGCCAGCATTTAAAGGTGCAGTGTGGATAATGTATTGGCATCTAGCTAAACGGACTTGGCAGAAAAGGAATATCATTTTCATAATGTTGGTTGTTGGGTGTATAATCCCCTGCAAATAAGAACTGTTTTCGTTACCTTAGAATGAGTTGGATGCAAAAATGCAACCTCACCACTAGATGCCACTAAATACTACACACTAGGACACGCTATAAGTAAAAAATATATATATATATTTCTAGAATCATACATGAATTATAGAGGCTCTGAATACTCATTCTTTTTTGACAGTTCTCTTTTGAAATGGTGTATTGTTGCAATAATTGCCACCAAGACAGCTGAGAAGCTGTTGCTTGATTCTTGTTTGTTGTTTTAATACGAAGAATAAAGATCATTTGAAATTACTTACCTCTAAAAAACACATACAGTGCGTCTAAATACATCTCTATATCGATTTTGTCTTTTTCTCAACACACAGTGATGGCCCATCATTTATTTAAACCCTTCCATTTGCATTATGGGGGCAGAAGTAACTCAGTCTGCAGAGACTTGGCTTGGGAACCGGAAGGTTGCCAGTTCAAGTCCCCGAAAAACAACTGGGCATTGCCATGGTGCCCTTGAGCAAGGCACCAGACTGCTCCCAGGCACTTTCCCACTTCTCCTTATACTATGATAGATAATTCCACTGTGTACATGTATGTGACCAATATAGAGGATTCAATCCTCCAGATTTAGATTGAGATTTAGATGAGCTCACAGGCAGCTCAAGTGACAGCGATATAGGTTGTTATAGAGTCAAATGATGATTGATCCATCGTACAAAACTAATCAATCCAATCTGGGTCTGTGCTGACCTGTATGGGTGCAGGGGGATCCAACCAGGATGAGGCCTTGTTTCTTCCCCTTGTGTCCATTATAAGAGACACCTGGCTCTCTGGGACAACGGCCTGTAAGAACACACACACACACGCCATTAGCACCATCTCAACAGGTAATTGCGGCTTGCGTGTTGAAACCTGAAACACATTTAATGATATAAATAACACATTAGGACTGTCTCCAAATCCTTTGACAGACAGCTGTTGTTGTACAAGGACACATAATTGAACTCCATACTCTCACACTTGGCCCCCGGAATGTGCTCACCCCCCCCCTCCCCCCGTGAACATGTCACTGTGTGCAGGGCCTCAGTGATCCTCCGGGCACTATCTCACCCCACCATGACGGTGGGCAGGTCATTACCTGGGAGCAGCTGTCTTCCATGAGGATCTTAACGGTTGTCTTCACCACCGATGTGCCGCTCTTGCCTACAAAGCTCTGACAAGACAGTGGGGGTGTGGGGGGGGGGGGGACGACAGAGGCATGTGAATGAGGAGGGATTACCGTGATAAGCAGGGGCCTTGTCTTCTGCTGGCAGCAGCGGTAAGCTTAACACTCAACCCCAGATATAGGAATGCCTGTAATTTTCTCCTTTCTTTTTTTTGGGTGTAAGCAAGTGAAAGCGAGTCAACACAGGCTGTGCTCCAAGTGGAACCAGTACCCCTTAAGCTCAACAGATGAATGCATAAGATACAGTAGATAGATACATATTGTGACACAGCACGCTGATCTACGCTGTTGCCAATGACCAGAGCGGGCTACTTTGTTCTTGCGGTGGCCGTAGACGGCGCGGGCGGCGTGCAGGATGTCCAGCAAGGGGCTGAAGTGGATGGCGAGACAGGCGCCCTCGACCGTGCCCACACACACCAACTCGGAGAGCCTCAGTGTCAGGATGTGTCGCGTGGCCTCCTCTGGGAAAACACATCAGTGCACAGAAGCGTGAAAGAGAAGATTCAAATGCTTCTTATTCTTATTAGTATATGAATTATGACATTACCTATGATGGTGTAGCTTTGGACTTCATTCTCAGTGATGCAGATTGTATCCCACTTGCCCTCCTACATGAGAAGGGAAATGCATTCACATTAACATCAGCAACCATCTGAATAATAAATCAAAACAAATCAAAACCAGACAAGACAAGGATGAGCTCCAAGTGTCCATAACGGGTCCGGCCATGCATGATGTTCAGTTCAACCAGCCCTGTGGTTCCACCTCTCCCCCTGGATGGACCTCCGGAGGTACCTTAGCCTCCTCGTCGTCCAGGGCAAAGTAAAAGGAGAGACTCTGGCTGCCCAGGTTGAAGTCGATCCAGAACTCCTCCAGCTTCTCATCAGAGGGCATCAGCAGCTACAACATATCCGCTCATTAAAACAACACATACCAACCAACCCAAATTCTGTCAAATGACTCCATTTTGCCGACATCGTAGTGTTTCACCAAGGGGTATACGAAGGGTTTTCCGGTTTTGAGTCACTGAGACTAACCTCGTGTTTATCCAGGAAAGCCTCAACGCAGGGGTAAGAGTACACTCTGCAGACAGAGGTAACCACAACTCTGAGAGACAGCCGACAAATTGATAATTTCTACTGCTGACATTGCATTGCTAATTCAGCGTTTCAGAAAACAAACCAAAAATGTCTTGTAACACATTTCAAGTTAATACAAAACCTCTTCATGCATACCTTCTACTGTCTCCCTGCATTCCATTCACCAGATTCAGAAATGTACGACAGTCCTGAAATAGTTATGCAATTATGAAAAAAAAATGTTTTATGTTTAAGCAGTTTAAACATAAAACTGGTGGGTGATGTTCCTAACACTAAGTATAAGTTTGTACCGTTTCAAACTCAGAGTCTCGTATTGTGATGAAAGCTTTGGCCATATACTCCATGCTGAACCAGCGGTGAACCATCTCCCTCCGCTGGGCCCGAGTGGCCATTCTGCACAGCGCCTCCATCAGGGCAGACTGGAAGTCGTAATCTGACATACACAAACACACACAGCTTATGTGTGCACGCCGTGTCAAAGTAAGGTCTGATATTTAGACAACACATGTGCAACACTTACCACCACAGTCCAATATCTGGCCAGCCAGCTTGGTCCTGGTAAAAAAAAAAAGCCAATGAAAAAAGCACCGGATATAAACATTAGCTTGTTTGTGTTCCGACTCCCAGCCGTAAGGTTCTAGGTTCGATCCGCAATGGCAACAGCCTACCTATAGGCAATTGTAGCGCACAATAGAGTACACTATATATGTTAGTGTAATGCAGTTTACAGAACCTACATAACATCTGGAGCTTCCTGTAAGGACACTATATATGTTAGTGTAATGCAGTTTACAGAACCTACATAACATCTGGAGCTTCCTGTAAGGACACTATATATGTTTGTGTGATGCAGTTTACAGAACCTACATAACATCTGAAGCTTCCTGTAAGGACACTATATATGTTTGTGTGATGCAGTTTACAGAACCTACATAACATCTGGAGCTTCCTGTAAGGACACTATATATGTTTGTGTGATGCAGTTTACAGAACCTACATAACATCTGAAGCTTCCTGCGACGACAAGATCGTCTTCTCCTTTTTCAGTTTGTCTGGGAGTTTTTTAAGAACCACGTTGAGTTTTCGAATAGCCTATTGAGACATTTTTATTAATGATGACATCATTATTAATAGTATCATACATTAGCATTTTTTTTAAATACCTAGAACCCATCATGTCTTATTGCAACCAACAAAAAATATATAATCATAAATATATTTCTAATATAATATATATATTTATAGCATACCTCTTTTTTTATCAGTATGTAGATTATCGGGTGTGCAGCCAACTGGCCAATGGGATGCAGGAAGATATCTGTGACTTGATATGTTGCTGTGAAAGAAGTACAAACATGTCATACTGCAAACAACTCAATAATCCCCATTAAGCAATGCGCTCATTAAAACTGTACCAACACATAAAAGATCAGAGGCGGGAGGGACTCATAACTCATTGACATCGGTTTCCAAACATTCACATACGTAATTAAATAATACACAAGATGTGAAGAAGCACATACTATAAGAACGATCATTTAAAAGGTTGATTTAAAAATGACTGGTGTAACTCATGTATGATGTATGATTGATGAAAGAATGATGAATGAAATATTCCCCTTGCTATTAATATAAACTGCTGGTTGCTGTTGGAGATGGAAAGGTTGCATGTTTGCCGCAGGATGGCAAAACTTTAGACAAAAACAGGCATAAAAGACTGATAAACATAAATCCAAGTCAACTTGCCAAGAGTACAAACATACCTTCATTGCTTATTTCATGAACTGCCTATGAGAGTGAGAGAGAATGAGAGAGAGTGAGACAGAGAGAGCGAGAGAGAGAGAGAGAGAGAGAGAGAGAGAGAGAGAGAGAGAGAGAGAGAGAGAGAGAGAGAGAGAGAGAGAGAGAGAGAGAGAGAGAGAGAGAGAGAGAGAGAGAGAGAGAGACACACACACACACACACACACACACACACACACACAGACAGGGAGAGAGATTAAACTGTCAGACATTTTGCGTTTTGGTGGATATATTCTGTAGCTATATTTGACAAAAGATAACACAAAAATATTGTTTGTGTGATTCATGTCTATGTCACTAGCTACAGGAGGATAAGCCAATGTAATTTAGTATGATAACCCTTACTATTTGTAAACCTCGACCCTTTAGATTAGTTACTATAGTGTGTACAAGCTTACCATTAATGAATCAAAAAAATCTTCGGCAAGGGTTAGCAGGGCCTCGTCCCTCTGTGGGCCACGCTGGATCCATAGTTGCCTGCATTTTTCAAACCAATCAACCATGTACATACAACAACACGACAGTTGTTAATGTTAATGCATGTACTCATTTAAGATATAAATAAATCATCACAGGTATTTCATATTAAAATCCTTATCTTCTTGACAAAGCCTTCAGCTATGATTTTTGATGGTCCTAGGCCTCCAGGAAAAGATAACTTCTTGCCACACTTGTAGAGGATGGCGAAACACACACTTGCATGTTTGGCATCCTTGTGATCCAAACACTGCATACAAGATATACAACATTTAATGAATTTCCAATACGCATGTTAGTATAGCACTAAAATAGGGCTGTACGTATTTTTTGGGGGGGGTTTTACCATGTTCACAAGTTTGTCTACTTTGAAGAGGAACTGTTTGGAGCATTTTATGGCAGTGTGTTGGGATGAATCCTCCTCCAAATACAGATCCAGAGGTTCGAAGTTTCTGCTCTTCAGAGCCTCATCGACCAGTTTCTCCAACTGCAAAAGGAGGTTGCATCACCGTATCAAATCGACAGAACGATTCTATTGTATTATGTCAAAGCTAATTGCTCATAATCTCACCCGTTGGTCCTGGCCAGGTGCCATGACCAATACCTCAACGATGTGTGTCTTGATTAACCAGTCCCACCAGGTCTCACGCTAACTGCAGGGTAAAGAAAGACAATGGCTTAATAACTGTAACGGGTTTAAACCCATACGCAATTAAAAAAACCCCATTGAATGTGTCGATTAGATTGTCGGTTATTAAGATGTCGCTAACATGAAAGCGTCGCTAGTGCTTAACGTTAGCTAATGGTGACGCTGATGTAATCCGTTGTAATAAGTTATATGTAATACATAGTATTATAGTAATAACGTTTTCGAACGATTCAACAAAATTAAGTATTTCATAATGAACACTATACTCACGGCGGCATTTAATACTTAAAATCTGATAAAGAAGTACAATTCGTGAAATATCATCGGGCTTTTTTTCTTTGAGATCGGAACGCGCGAAATGTCGTTTGGATGCGCATGCGCAGAACAATTTAACCAGTTGTATTAATTAATTGTGCTTACCAGTATTATCTTCTAATTATCTATTATATTATTATACAAAGTGAAAGAGAGTATATTCTCCACTATATTGTAGGTAGTAGTTGTATTGTTCTTTTTATTTTTATTGTATTCTTGACTCAGTTGTAATATTTGTAGACATATATTCTTCTTACATTATTAATCTTGCTAGAGATCTCTTGTCATTCAAAGATCTCTTGTCATGCAAATTCAGAAAACAAGACAATGACACTATGGTAAAATATAATAAATTGCTTTAATATATAAAAAATAAAGGACGGATTATCATTAAAACACACATCTCCTCGATAGTTTATGTTTGACAGTTTCCCTTCAAAATACTTCATATATATCTTCATATATATCTGAGTGAAGAGATCTGAGTTTAGTCTAAATCTTTTTTTCTCAATTAATCTTTTGTTTCTTTTAACATGAACACAATCGCAAATATTATTGTCCAAACTTCCCATTTGGGATTAATAAAATTGGTTCTATTATTATTGTATCTTAAAGTGCAGGTCAATACCAAAGAAAACAGTGCAGTTATCTATATTTTTCGTATTTATAGCTCTATACTACGTATACAAAAAAGTGCAATGATGTATTTTCTGCCTGGAAATTCAGCATTGGCTTTCTCAAAGCAATTGATTTACTTTCAATCCACAAAGAATATATAGTGAAATACCCTATGAGTGCAAAACTACTCCACAGCTATTTATTTTATAGTGTAGTTATAAACAAACCAAAAGTGCACCCAGAATGTTCCCTCCACTGTGAGTATTCCACATGCGTTTCAGATGAAATGCACCATGCTGTCCTCACACTCCTTGGGAACAGTGAGCTTGTAGTTATGGCACACAAGCTTATAGTTCTGCCCGTTGTTGTTGTCCCAGTGCTCGGCCCCACCCACACTGTATCGGATGGCAAACTCCAACACCGCACCTGGCTGCAGGAAGGGCGGCACGGGCAGGTGAAAGCGGAAGGTGTCAAGGTTGAGATGGCCGCGGCCGCCCTCCGCGAGCCGGGTGGCGCTCGTCACCCAGGAGGCCTTGGTCTCCGTGTGGCTCTTCCACTCTGTGAAGGAATAGCGGACGGTCACCTCCTTGTCAAAGTGCAAGTTCAGCACCTGGGTGATGCCGATGACGCCCAGTTCGAAACACAGCACCCGCTCAAGGCACACCTTCTGCCTGTGGAGGCGACCGAGGAACTCCGGCCGGTCCCCCGGCTGCTGGGAGAAAATCGGTTTCAGGTAGGGCAAGGAGATCTCCAGATGCGTGCCGTCGGTCATCTCGGCGCCCATCAGCAACTTAAAGGAGACGTGTTGGGGTATGAAGGGGTCCTCACCGGTGTTGAAGAGCTTGACGTCTTCCAGGTCAAGCCCTAATGAGTCGGCGAAACGCACCCTGACATTTCTGAGATGCTTCTTCCTTTCTTGCGGGGAAGGCAGAGATTTGGAGCGTCTCTGGATGATGGGTCTTGGCACGGGTTCGCAGGAGAGGCCCCGCTCTTGCTGTTCCTTGGGTGGAGAGACCCTCTGGGCTGGCGGTCGGATTGGAACCCGTTTCCTTTCTGTCTTGTGTTCATTAACCCTGAGCATTTCAGACAGGTTGATTGTGGGGCAGGACGATGGGGCACAGCTGAAGGAACCATCAGTTTGACTGCGTGGAATCCTTGCATTTCCAATACACCAACCGTTATCCATCTTTACCTAGGCAGAACACACGTTAGAATAAGTTAAGAGTATCCCTTTTTTAAACATACTTAAACATAATATACTTTTAGTTTTAAACGAAAGGAATTGACTGATTGACTAGGGTGAAAACACATTCAAACCAATTTAATCAAATGTTTTTCAATCACATTTGATTATACATTATTATTATGGATACGAAACAGAAGAGGGTGGGCGTGTACGCACGGAGTGTGCTACGTGCATATCCCGTAGGCCTAAGCATTCTCCTCAAAAATCTGCATTACATTTAGATTTTATCCGCTGAAACATGTGTTAATTAGACTGTAGTACCTCACCACGATATGCAGCAATTTATTAAAAACGCAAGTTGTAGCATCGGCTTGTAATAGTCGAGACTTGATCCAACCAGTAATATAAACAAAAAGACAACATTGAACATTGAAGTCGTAGATTTCCTTGCGTCAGTCGTTCCTCTGTGACTTCCGTAATGATATCAGAGTTCAAGTTATAATGATACGCATAAGCAATGCACACAAACCGCACGCATGCTATATGAATCCACGATTCCGTCGAAGAGCTACAAATGTGCGCGTTCAAAACAACTGGGAAGTTTTAAATACGTTCTCGCCGACTCCAGGGGAACAACGGATGCCCATACGAAGTTCGGCATATTGTGGCCCATTGCTGAATATCAAAAAATATATATGCAGCAGTAATTTATGCTTATTATGAAGAAGAGCGGAGACGCTGTAGGTGAGTGCACATTTTAGATAATAATAATAATAATAATAATAATAATAATAATAGTTGGAGCTCGTTTTTCCGAGCTCCAAGATGTCTTGAACGCAGAAGGACGAGAAGGTGCAAAGGCTTTTGGGGAATTGAGTATTTTAAGATGTTTATCTATAAGTGTTACGTTGCCTGGTTTGTTTTTCGCAAAGACGATATTAGATATTACTCTCTAAATAGGTGGAACATTGTTGGTACGCAGAGTTTACCATAAACTACATCTTTCAACATTGGTTGTGTGCCAGAATAACGTATTGCCATGAACTACAATCCCCATACTATCGTTGCAGCATTTCATAAAGCGCAAGCAGCAGGTAAACAAACCCATTTGACAGTGAAGGCGAATCAAACAAAGCTTACAGCTTGAACAAGCGTAATTTATATTTAACGTCAAGGAAAATGAGTCTAAAAAGGGGACGTTTGTAGATGTGCTGTACCATATTGTATTTATTTCGAATAGAAACAAAAACGACTACAATACCGAGACAGGTGCTTGTGCGCATGATGCGCTGCAGCGGTTCTGCGAAACTGGACGTTTTGATTCTTATCGTTTTAAGAATTGAACCTCTTAGACGAGATGTAGGTTGTGTTCTATAGCTAGAATACCTCATGGTTTTAGACTGAAAACCACCTGCAACATGGGACCCATCATGCAGGAGCGATCAGCATCCACGACACTGAAACGAGTCTCCTCAAAAGATAAAATTAAGGTTAGAAACGCCGAAAATACTGGACTTGTCACGAGGTAAGCTTCTTTGACATACACATGCATGCAATTATGACACTACTTTAGCCAAACAAACTCTGTATGTATGACGTAAGTTAACTGTGCCCATAGTTCAAAGAAGGGAAACAAGGTGAAAAAGGCAAGTGGGCAGTTGACGAATGGCCTCCCAGGACCGGGTCAGGAAAAGGACATGGTAGCAACTATCCACAAGGTGAGCAGGCTGTTAGACTAGTATGCAATAAAAGTGGATGAAAGAGATAGGTCTCCAATCCTCCTTATCTATTTGATTACAGGGCATGCAGTCAAGAGGATGCAAGGTCAAAGTTGGCGTCACAAGAAACACAAGCAAACCCTCAAGGTAATTTAAAGGAGTGGCGCGTCAAATGAGATGTGCATGTCTTAGTGTTCACTTTGGCAAGGTTTCCTCACATGAAGCTATTTTTTCAGCCCCCAAGATGAGGGACCTGTTAAATCTCAGGCACCCAATCGCTCTTTGATGCGAAGGAAAGAGGAGAAGCGTGAAATGCAGCGATTGGCCCCGTGCTGCAACGAATTGGATCAGAATCAAGGTAGGATGGGCAAAAACCGAAGGGCCCTCTCCCTGCCACTCTCCCCCATCTCTGGCCTGCGCCACATGCCGATGCACTCCCCGGCCCCAGAGGCACTGCACCGCCACTACAACCAGAAAGAGGATGACACTGACAGTGCCAGCGACCTGTCAGACTCGGAGAGGCTGCCCATACTTCCCTCCCCCTGCACCCCCTGCACCCCTCCTCACCTAAACCTGAGGGCAGAGGTCATCAACACCAGTGACTTCCCCGGGCCCCGTGGGGCTGTGGGCGACGTAGATGAGGACGACGACGACGATGACGACGTGGAGACGCCCACCTTTAGCTACCCGGACTTCCTGCCTTCCCCCTTCAACAGCTGGAGCCTCCGACAGCTGGCGGTGTTCCTCCACACAGAGGGCCGCAGCGCCCCCAGGCCCAAGCCTGTGGGGGCCCTAGAGAAGTACCTGGAGCGACTGCTGCACCTGGAGTGGCACCAGATCCAGACGGTGCAGGCCGAGAGCAGCCGCACGGCCGGGAGCCGCCACAGGCAGCTGGGGTTCCCGTCCTCCACTGCTGCTGCTGCTGCCGCAACAGCGACGGTGGCGGCCCACCCACCCAGGCCGTACACCGCTCCCCCCACCCGCCTCAACTCTCCAAAGGGGACGCGACAGGGCCTGAGAGCACCTGCCTTTGGGTCCCTCAACACGCCTACATCGCCTGCCTCCAGCCAGCAGCAGCTGAGTCGCTACCCCGTCTGCCCACAGTGTCACATCCGCTTCCCGCTGTGCAACGGGAGCTGCTCGCCGTACGCCTACCAGCGCCACTCGCGCCTCAGTCCTCTGATGGAACGCAAATCCAGGCCCGGGGCGCACTCCAAGCGCAGCAGCAGCGAAAGCCGGGCCACCTCCTCAGATGGCAGGGTTGCCGGAGGGCAAGGAGGAGGAGGAGGAGGAGGAGGTAGTGGTGGTGCGCAGACACCAGTTAGCCCGTCAACAGCAAAGAGTCATGTCAAACAGATGCAGGCGGTGGGAAATTCCCGGAAGCCCCACCACCAGGAACCAGGAGCTAGCGGTGGCGGTAGCCAGGTCACTAGCGGTGACGGTAGCCAGGTCACTAGCGGTGGCGGTAGCCAGGTCACTAGCGGAGGCGGTAGCCAGGTCACTAGTGGAGGCGGTAGCCAGGTCACTAGCGGTGGCGGTAGCGGTAGCCATGCCGCTAGCAGTGACCATGTTGGTAGTGGTGGTGGTGACCAGGCCGCTAGCGGTGTCGGTGGCCATGTCGCTAGCAGTGGTGGTAGCCAGGCCGGTGGTGGTAGCCAGGTTGCTAGCGGTGGCCAGGTCGGTGGCGGTGGTGGTAGCCAGGTAGCTAGCGCGGGCCAGGTTGCTAGCGCCAGAGGTCAGCTGAAGAAGGGTCGCGTCAGAGCCAACTCTGAGACGGATGTGAAGAAGGAGCCGAGCAGCGGGGGCGCTAAAGGCCCCCACGTGGAGAAACGCATCCCTTCCGGAGGAAAACGAGAGCTCAGCACGGCCAAGAAAGCAGAGCGGGACTGGCCGAGGACGGAGACGGGAGGAATGGCCACAAAAGCGAGCGTGAAGAGAACGGCAAAAGAGCTGCCATCTCTCTCTAAACCACTACCTGGTAGTAAGCCAAATGGCAAAGCAAAAAATGTGCACTTCGTAGCTAAGTAAGCCTGTTACTATACTTATTGGGCTTTACTTAATGGTTACTAAATAGAGATGCTTTGATTTATGCTTGCTTTAAGTGTAATCAGTGTATTACTACCATGCTCTCCAGCAGTCTAAATGAGGCCATTGCTTGCTGCGGTCAGCATATCAATATTTAGTGACATAATAACAAGTCTAGTGATAAAACAGAGATGAAGCATAATGCAAGACTCGTATACGTATACCAGAATATGCAGATATCAATCTAAATGTAGTCTTTGGTCATGAATTTGCACTTTTTCCAGCTCATTATACCTTCTTCACGGTACAAGAATTCACATAAGTACAAAGTAGTACAATGTAGTTCAGCTTTCGATGTAAACTGAAGTTTGTGACACTGTGCACTCATTCTAGTAGTACATGCTCTTGATGTTGGAGTACACATAGAATGCATCGGCTGTATATTTTGAAAACACAACATGGACCAAGTAGTAACGATGGGTATATCCGAGTTATGTATTTGTCATTGAGTACGTTTTTATTTCTTTCATGTTGGAATGTATTTGTTCATAAGAGTGCTTTTGTTTTTGTATTTAGTCTGTTGCTTTTTTGTGGCCCTTTTTGGTGCCTCACCTTTTAAGAAGTTTGTTCAGCTACATTATCAGTGAAAAAGAAGAATTGTGTTGAAATGAAGTTCTTTCAGATGTACTTGTGGTTGTCATAGTTCGGTCATAAGGGCTTTTGTTTGAACAAAGTTGAATTGTAGTTTCACTACAAAATATTTTGCCTAGAGCTGAGCTTTTTCTCGTGTGTGAGAGACGGTGTAATGTTTGCTACAAAAATATGCATATTTTTCCAGATTTTTGTATATGATAGTTCTATTTATCGGAAATATGTTATGTTAGATGTTTACCCATGCTTTTTATTGTTATGTTTACATTTTCATGTGCAAAAAAAACAACCAACTACCAAATAAGCTGAATGTATATTTTCTGTACCGTCTTGTCAGCTGAACCATTGGCCAATCAAGTGATTCCATGGCATTTCCATTTAAATCGTAGTTTTTAATTACAGTGGTTTAAAAAACAAAAGTACCATTAAAAACAATTCATACATATCATACTACAATGTGTACTTTTCTCTACGATACGATGCTTATGATAGTGTCTTACCATTTACCTTGTTTTATGACAGATTCATGCTGGATCATGGTTTGAGGTTGTTTCCTTCTCCTGACATTTATGATGAGCATCAAAGCCATAGAGGTTGTGGGACTGGTGGTTTATAAACTATAAACGTGTACAGTACATTGTTGACACGCACGCTAAAGATTGTTGGATGTATTTTCTCAATGTTGACTGCAAGTATTTGTAAGGCATAGAAATAAATATGTTTTGCACTCATTAAAAATGTTATTTTTTAATCTGCAAGTCAATGAATACAAAAAACAACACATCAGTTTACTTGACAATCATATCCTTTTCTGTCCGGGAAATGGCTTTAAGATCTGCTGCAACTGGTTCTTCCTGTCATTCACACACCCTGAAACAACACATTACACACTGTATTAGGTTCTCTTCAGCACGGGAGATTAGCTAATGTCCAAAGGAATGGCACTCCATTCATAGTCCACGTTTCAATATGCTATGGTTATTATTAGGTTAGCTCATAAGTGACATTAATAATGAAGACTTAAAAACAAGTTCAATCAGCCACAGCCAATTTACCTAAGTGGGTATTAGCAGTGAAACAGAAGCTGCAGAGCGCCTCCGGGTTGGCGTCCTCTTTATAGACCGGCCCGTCGTTCCACATGAGGTCGAAGCCACCCACTCTCTTCTCCCGGCCGGTCAGCCTGACGGTACACAGTCCTCCCACTCGTCAGAACACGGAGCTTCTGGCCCATGCTCCATAATACGGGTTAGTCTCTGTCTGTCTTAGGGGGCTTTCGCAGGGATGAGAGACCCTGGACTTTGGGATAAGGGTGAGCCCATCTAGTTTGGCTAGTAGTTTGTGGCTCTTTAACAAGCCGCTTCACTGCAGCTGCAGAGTTTACCCCTGCAACCCATAGCCATGCCATCGTTGCCCTTTTACACAAGCTAGTTTCTACAGTTTTTACCACGGGGCTTCTTGCCTTTGTGCATGCCTATGACTTTGACAGCTGGGCCCCCCGGCACCCTGGCCCGAACAAGTGGTTTAGAAGAGTGGTTCCCAAAATGGGGGGCGCGCCGCCCTAGGAGGGGGGGGGCCTGGAGTTATGACAGGTGGGGTGCGGTGAGGCTAAATATAATTGATGTGTTACGGCAAATCTTAATAGGCACAAGTCACCTTTATGATTAAAAGGTGACTACTTCCTATTTCTATTTGCCGTTGTAGTTCTGTATTAATTACAGACAATGTTGAAAATAAATGATATAGGAGTGTGCAAGCAAAGGATGTGTCTTTATGTTGATGCATGTATGTGGGGGGGGGGGATTTGTTTATGGGGATTCCCTGCAGAAAACAGTTTAGGAACCACTGGTTCATAAGATGGATGGACAGATGCAAATCAAAAGGACATGTAAGTTATTCCAGGGCATGATATACAGCGGGACTCTGTATAACCTATATCCGGCCTGACCTGCCCTCCATGTCCACTATGTGGAGCGTGTCTTCCAGCAGCCCAAACTTCATGTCATAATCCTGCTGGCTGCTGGCTGCGAGCGACGGGGAGGCATTCACTTCAATGAGCCACCTATGGAGACGTGTCAAGTAGAGCATGGTCACTTTACATTTACTTAGCCATGTAAAATGATCCTTTAACCCAGCTTTTACTCATGTTACAATGCACAGGTCTTTGCTCCCTAGACACCATGAGATGAGTTACACGTTTGCATCTTTCAGGTGATTTGAATGTAGGCCAAAAAAGTCTATTTCATGATATATTTGCTATTATGTTATATTAAACATTATGAATATGTTATTAATAAAACAGCATTATTTCAGACCTATGAGATGTTGCAATGCAAAAATCCTGCTAGCAGATTAACATAGAGAGAGAGAGAGAGAGAGAGAGAGAGAGAGAGAGAGAGAGAGAGAGAGAGAGTTCCCTTACAGTTTCAGGCTGTCATCCAGTAGGATGTCGTATCCGTAGAGTTCAAAGCAGTGCTTGTCATTAATGATGACGTTCTGCACACTCTGCAGGCAGCGGACGAGGATGTTGTCCATCTCCTTGAACAGGGTCTCCACGGTCTCCCGGCCGTGCTTGGCCGTCAGGTACCTGCGAAGCTGCTGCATCGGCCACTTATTGCCCTACCACCGCCACGGCAAGATGGTTGACATCTAACATGAAGCTCCAAAGAACACGCAGCCGCACAGAAATAATTAATGCATTGCATTAGTCGGGAATTTCTCACCTTTTCGGGGTCGTAGTCGGGTGCCGTCTTTTGAACGGCTACGTTGGTGAGATGCACATCTGACAGTATTGCATTAAGGAGAATTCATACAAACATGCCACATATATCACACCTCTGTGGACCAAGATGTAAGAGGTCCTGTGGGAAACAAAGGCTTAATATACCCGTTGGCCGGAAACATTATCCCTTTTCATGAATTAGGTTAACCTAGTGGGCATCAGTGGTGAAGCGTCAGGGCCTTCAAGGTATTCAGAGAAGACCCTGGAACTCTCAGATGAAACCAAAGAATCGAATTAATTGTATTAATAAAATGTAATACAATTTAATAACATTTAATAAAATTTAAATAAAATGAATAAATGAGAATCGTATATGTGTTATAATACAGTGTTACGTTGATTTGTTTGTCTTTCTCGGTCCATGCACGACGCATTTGAGTGGTTTTGTGTTGGAAAAACAATGCAACCAATCAGATATTTTTCTGGGTTGCTGGGAAGAATATCCAACGTAAATCAACCAAAGTATTCCCGCTGACATTGGCCCTTAGACGGAATGATAGCGTACGTTTGGATTGACAATTTGATCAACCAATCATATCGTGATTTGTAGCCAATGGGCGTATTCTTTCAGATTTCCCCGGCAGCTCAATATGGAGCTAGAGGGTGCAAGGTGGTGGCTGGCGCGAGAGTGGATCTAGCGTAGTGTTACGTTTTCTACGTTGTTTTTTTTACGCCAAAATGGCAACAGGTGAAGATGATGTCGTGGCGGAATTATTGTGTGAACCATTTTCAAGACGACCATTTAATGTTAAAATGGACATTATTAAAAGAGGCCGTCCAACACCTGACAATCTGGAGCTGACTCAAGTAGTTAAAGCAGGTTATGTTCGCCATTTTCAGTGTAGCAACTGGGAACGATACCCGTGGCTAACGGGCTCTACTAGCCACAAGAGGCTCTACTGATGGGAGTGTTGCTGTTTGGGACCGACCAGAGGGCAGGGAATTGGAACTTATTTTGGATCTGAAAAGCGATCATCTTTATGACCTGATGGTGGTCGAACCATTCATCCAGAAGGACAGGAGAATGGATTTGGTCTTTCAGTGAACATCATTGGTGAGTGAGACTCATTTGTCTTTGCTGGTTTTGTCTCAGTGTTGCGTCTCGTTGAGCTGGTTGGTGCATTTTGTTTCCACACACTTGTTGACTGATTAGTTAATGGCTGTCTTGGGTTTGTTAAGCATTGTTGTGCATTTGAATTGAGAGTTTTGACTTGATCTTTCTTTGCATCGCTTAACGTGAAAAGACTTAACGTCTTTTTTTTTTTGTAAGAGTTACAAAACCACGATCAATAATCACCTAATTTGCATATGTTTTGGCATTAGCACTTTCACCTTTTCACTTTCATTTTGACAGGTGAAAGTGCTAATGACAAGACATATGCCAGAGACATTTGGTGATTATTGATCGCTATTTTGGAACTTAAAGTTCCAAAGTTACGTTAAGCCTTTTCACGTGAAGCGTGTTAGACTGGCCCTTTAATCGATAGCCTGTGTGTGGTGGTCTGTGGTGGTCTGTTACTTCACTGCATGGACACTGCTTTACAACTAGGGTACACTTGGAAATTGGCTGCGACAATCTGATCTTCCTAAATGAGATAAGGCATAAAGTGACTCCTCCGTGACGTCCGTCTGACTAGAACAACTGAATTTTCGAATGGTGGTGGTGATGGTGTGGGTGGTGGTCTACAGCAGGGGTTCCCAAAGTGGGGGTCGCGGGACCCCGAGGGGGGGGGGGTCGCGGGACCCCGAGGGGGGGGGGGGGGTCGCGAGATGATTTCAGAATCCTCTTGATGTGACCATGAGGTTTTTATTGTTAATAATAACGTGTGCATAGATATTTTTATATATGTACGGGTGACGAAAAATGAATTTTGATTCACGACAGTATCATTTGGAGCTGAAAAAAAAGCCACACACAATTTTCAATATCACGATTCCCCCCCCCCCCCCCCCCCCTTGGACTTCACGATGTTCTCGATGGTGAAGCTCTGCGCACACGTTGTTTTTAATGTTCCAGTCCCTCCGGTGATAGTGGGGGGGGGGGGGTCTGTTATGTTGGGGGTCGCGGGCTGAAAAGTTGTGGAACCCCTGGTCTACAGAAGGTCCAGTTGTGATAGACACGCTTCGCCACTGGTGGGCATTGATGTCCGCTGTTCAGTGCGCTGTTCTGGGGCAGCACCGACGGCTGGGTCAGTAAACACAAACCACTGCTTGTTCCCAAAATAAAAGCTGGAGTGCGACAAGCGGATACAGGGGTCGTCAATGCTGCTCAGAGAGAACCGTGTGCTGGAGAAACGTGCGAAGCCATCGCGATACAGCCAGGCTTTCAATGGAATGTACTGAAAAACACAAACACACACACACACACATGGTTTTGCCAGGGGTGTGGGGGGGGGGGATTCAGGCATGATTCATTGTGAATTCCAAAGCTCCCTACTCACTGATGTCACCATCACATAGACCCTCAGATCAAACTTTTTGCCTGCGGGAGAGAACGAATGTAGTAAGCAAAATATGCAGGACGGGCAGACAAGACTGTGATACATAGCTATTTTTTTGCTCACACAATGGGCTGTAGATTTGTGTTTGTGTTTGAATTCAACACAACTTGGTGGTTAGATTCATTATTCAACAGTTAAACAATTCATTAGATATTGGCGCAGACCCGGATCTGAATCGGGGTCCGGGCTGACTTTTTGTTGTGGCGGAGGTGTGCGCTGTACTGAGGGCCCTCTAGCTGTTGTTGATGTTGTTGTTGTTGTGGTTATGAATTACCAGCGAGGAGGTAGGGGTTCTCTATGTAGCGCTGAACCACGTAGCTCTCCACCTCGTTCTTCTGCTCCTCAGTGCGGGTTCCATACTACAGAAACACAAGGACAAGGTTTTCAGACTCCAGTAGTTCCTTTTCCAATGGTTTGAATGGTGACCAAATGGCAGCGTTACCTTTTTCCAATCCATGATGTCTTTAAGTTTCCGGAATAGAAAGATACCCTTTCCTTGAGATCGTGCTACCTTTAAAATAAACACATCAGAATATCAGTCAGCAGCAGCACAAACTCTGCTTCATGAAGCACAACAAAACACATGTTTCAATATCATTAACATTAAACCTACATTCCATAACTCACACAATTTGATTCTGGATCGTCGCTTGTACACAACATACAATACATTATATTAAAATTGATAATTAAAAAGGTAACTAACTACCAGATCCATTTACCACATAAGGTAGTCTAAGATGGTGTTTAAGGATTTAAGGAAAATATACTCTGTTATATAAACGCTTGGCCACAAAGACAATATGGATTGTAAGTTCATCCTATAAAGGAAATACTTTATACTGAGAGATGTATATATATATATATATATATATATATATATAAGAGAGAGAGAGAGAGAGAGAGAGAGAGAGAGAGAGAGATGCTCTAATGCATGAGAGACAACGCTTCAACTCACGGGCTTCATGATCCAGGTGCTGCCCGTGCTGCGCTTGAACTCCTCCACAAAGAGGGGATACTCGCTGGGCAGCTCGAAGGTCCGGGGGAAGAAGTCACACTTGGCCGCCTCCTCCCGCCCCTCTTCTCTCTCCAGGGTTTTTTGATACCTTTTCAGGTTCTTCACCATGAAGTTCTTGCGCGTCAGCTGGAACATCAACACACACACACACACACACACAACGATTGGGATGGAAAGTAACCACCCATACATGGGTGTATATACCAGGGTATTATTATGTATTATGATTATAGGTTAGACTAGTCAATATTTGACCCAGAGTCAAAAGGTTCTGTGTTCGAACCCTCATGTCCGCAGTCTACCTGTACGTGTTGTTTCAGCACGGTGTGCTCAATCTTATGTGCCCAATCTAATGCCATGCATCTAAAAATGATTCACTAAGTCACTTTGAATAAAAGGCTACGTATATGGTTAAACAGTTGAATTATATGAATGACATTGGCCCACCTCGGAATGGTTACGGAAGTGAGATATCCTCACATGGTCCTCCATGTAAGAATGATCAAAATTCTGTCTCAGCCAGGCAGCATCACACCAGTTTAAGTCCCACTCTCCCTCACTGCAAGTGAGGACACACACGGTCAACACACACACACAGCATATACACACGGTCAAACGTTAGGGAGCCGACATTGCTTCAGGTAACGTGCGTGTACTATAAACAAATGTGATGGCAACAATAGTGATTGTGTTGCTTTTTTCTCATTGTGTTGTTGTTTTTTATACAACACACTTACTCCTTGACTTCAATCCAACCTGGCCGCTTGCCCAAGACATCCTGTATTGTGTTGAGAAAGCCGCATTTATAACGTATACAGGTCCGCTCCTCCCTAGAACAGAGCTCAGTTTAAGACACAGATCTCTCATTGTGTTCTATCGTAGTCGTCGTTGTTGTCGTTGTTGTTGTTTTTGTAATGCACACCAAATTACTGAAGTACTTACCACTTGGTCTTTTTTTGATAACCTTTCGCACATTTGTGTCCAGGTGTCTGCGAAGACAAAACGAGGTAACACAACGGTTGTTTGATGTACTGGTTTAACAGGTCACAGCTTAGCGTAGCTATATAACTAATCTTTAGTTATACCTTATCGATTACTTATTGAACGTGACTGACACACGCCAGGCCGTGTAATCTTAAGTAATTTGCTTGTATTTGTGTTATTCACCCTGATCTTTTTTGACATCCTTATAACTCGATTCAAGCGGTTGGAATCAGAGAGCTATTGAGAGCTGTTAGCCTCACGCCTCCTATTTGCCTTAATATTCGTCGCCATAGTAACGACTCAACGCGTGAGCGTGTCGTGTATCTGTTCTCTGGGCTCTCCCCGCGCACATTTCCGACCTACAAATCAATGACTGAACTGTACCATACACTCGCTCCTCAAATAATAATAATAATATACTCAGCAGCACAAACTCTGCTTCATGAAGCACAACAAAACATATGTTTCAATATCATTAACATTAAACCTACATTCCATAACTGACACAATTTGATTCTGGATCGTCGCTTGTACACAACATACAATACATGAGTGATCCATATTTCATATTAAAATTGATAATTAAAAAGGTAACTAACTACCAGATCCATTTACCACATATGGTAGTCTAAGATGGTGTTACCAGGATTTAAGGAAAATATACTCTGTTATATAAACGCTTGGCCACAAAGACAATATGGATTGTAAGTTCATCCTGTAATTGTAAGGAAATACTTTATACTGATAGATTTTTTATTTATATATACATATACATAGAGAGAGAGAGAGAGAGAGAGAGAGAGAGAGAGAGAGAGAGAGAGAGAGAGAGAGAGAGAGAGAGAGAGAGAGAGAGAGAGAGAGAGAGAGAGAGAGAGAGAGAGAGAGAGAGAGAGAGAGAGAGAGAGAGAGAGAGAGAGGAGAGAGAGAGAGAGAGAGAGAGAGAGAGAGAGAGAGAGAGAGAGAGAGAGAGAGAGAGAGTTTATAGATATACTATTATGGTGCTCTAATGCATGAGAGACAACGCTTCAACTCACAGGGTTCATGATCCACAGAGAGGTGATACTCGCTGGGCAGCAGCTCCAAGGTCCGGGGGAAGAAGTCACACAGGTGTCTGCGAAGACAAAATGAGGGTTGTTTAATGTACTGGTGTAACAGGTCACAGCTTAGCGTAGCTATCAGTGGCGGCTGGCCCATAGGGGGCGATGGGGCGCCGCCCCCCCTAAACCACACGCACAAACAAAATATAAAAAAAAAATATATATATATATATATATATATATGTGTGTGTTTAAAATATGGAATGCACCCAGAAATATGTGTAAAATATGATTTTAATATAATTTGCGCAACATAATATGCTTTTCCTAGTACACATATGCCTAGTACACTGCAGCCTTAAGGGCGCATTTGTATGACGATGCTGCTGGGGCGCTTTTCAAATCGCCCCACGGAGGCGGGTCTCTGTAGCAGTTTAGCCAATTGCTGATTCAAGATATAAACGAGTGACATAAAATGTAGCCAATCAGCGTCCTCAAAACGTCTTCCCGTGGGGCGCTTTTCAAATCGCCCCACGGAAGACTTTGGAGCATCGAGCATCGTCATTTGTGTGCGTCACAGTGTACTACTAGGAAAAGCATATTATGTTCTGTCTCTCTGCACACACACACACACACAACACACACACACACACACACACACACACACACACACACACACACAGACGCACACGCACAGAGACGCACACGCACACACAGACACACACGCACGCACACACGCACAAACACATACGCAAACACACACACACACACACACACACGCGCGCACACACACACACACACACACACACACACACACACACACACACACACTTACAAATATATGTCAGTGTTTTTTGTCAGTGTGTGCCGATATATATATATTTTTGATGAGTGATTGATATAGTTTTCGTGAGTGATTTAAACAAGCAGGTATATATATATATATATATATATATATATATATATATATATATATATATATATATATATATACCTGCTTGTTTAAATGAGGTGAGTTTAGAGAGAGATTTAAACAAGCAGGTATATATATATATATATACCTGCTTGTTTAAATCACTCACCAAACTCACCTGTTCAGAGCTGCTTTGAATGTGTTTTGGTGTTATTGTTAACTCGTTGTTTCCCCTTAAATGTGTTTATGTATCCATGTACCAAATAAAGTCTAAAATAATAGACTGTGAAGTTCTGTGGTGCCTTTGAGCTGGCCTTGCGTGGCCATGATGAAAGTGATGGACAGAAGGGCGACATTTCAATACAAAAAGTAATTGTATATAATGTAATTAACAATATGTAATTGTAAATAAAAAAAATGGTATAGCCCCCCCTGGTGAAAAATGCACCAGCCGCCACTGGTATCTATATAACTAATCTTTAGTTATACCTTATCGATTACTTATTGAACGTGACTGACACACGCCAGGCCGTATCGTCTTGTAATTCGTAATTCGCTTGTATTTGTGTTATTGTAGTATAATTTCTACTCGGGTGGAAATAAGAATCTTTAAGAGAGGTCCGGATACTAAGTTCAATATCTTTATTGAACAAAAGCATAAAAATGAAAGAATCTACTGCAGCAAAACGGAGCCTACCGTGTCAATTCGCAGACTGGCGATGCGCTCCTTTGCCACACATTATATAGAAAATAGAATAATAAACATCGGCTACTCCTATTGGTCAAAGTAAACAAACATCAACTAATACTATTGGTCTGAGAGGTACAACCAGTACTCTGGTTGGTCACGGTGTCTTCATTGTTCACGTCACAAGTGTACATCCTTATAACTTGATTCAAGAGGTTGGAATCAGAGAGCTATTGAGAGCTGTTAGCCTCGCGCCTCCTATTTGTTAATATTCGTCGCCATAGTAACGACGCAACGCGTGGGCGTGACGTGTATCTGTTCCCTCGCCCCCCCCCCCCCCCCCCCGCGCACATTTCCGACCTACAAATCAATGACTGAACTGTACCATACACTCGCTCCTCAAATCAATAAGAGTTGTTTAAATGCCGAGCCTGTTTTATAACTATATGACAAATTCAGGCCAATCGGCGTTATGCGATGAATACAAAAATGAATTGATGACGCCTATGACACTTAAAATAGAGACGAGATAGATAGATCCTTGATTAAACCGTAAACCTTATACCTTAAATTGTAACAGGTTAATGTTTCCTCCAGCAAAAGCACTGACTCCAACAGTCCAAACCATATTACTCTGACAAAACTTGCCGAACTAGAGGCCGAAAACCATCACAAGAACAAACTTCACTTCTAGTTACAGCCACAAACCACCTTGTTTTAGTCATCAACGTTGTGTTTGATCGCATATACCCACCATAAACGGATAATACAGTGTATTGGCACCATTATGAATCATTATACTGTGTTTACAATAATGTATAGTAGCGAGAAATCAATTGCTCAATTGATTGAAGGTCATTTGCAGAAAACCCATTCTTTATTGCCACCTTGCGGCAGTATGGTGCAATTCCACCTGTTTGTGTCTCATCAAGTTTGTATTGAAATTTTTGCAATGGTTTATTTATTTGTTTTGCGCCATCAGTCCTCTGATGGAACGCAAATCCAGGCCCGGGGCGCACTCCAAGCGCAGCAGCAGCGAAAGCCGGGCCACCTCCTCAGATGGCAGGGCTGCCGGAGGGCAAGGAGGAGGAGGAGGAGGAGGTAGTGGTGGTGCGCAGACACGTTAGCCCGTCAACAGCAAAGAGTCATGTCAAACAGATGCAGGCGGTGGGAAATTCCCGGAAGCCCCACCACCAGGAACCAGGAGCTAGCGGTGGCGGTAGCCAGGTCACTAGTGGAGGCGGTAGCCAGGTCACTAGCGGTGGCGGTAGCGGTAGCCATGCCGCTAGCAGTGACCATGTTGGTAGTGGTGGTGGTGACCAGGCCGCTAGCGGTGTCGGTGGCCATGTCGCTAGCAGTGGTGGTAGCCAGGCCGGTGGTGGTGGTGGTAGCCAGGTTGCTAGCGGTGGCCAGGTCGGTGGCGGTGGTGGTAGCCAGGTAGCTAGCGCGGGCCAGGTTGCTAGCGCCAGAGGTCAGCTGAAGAAGGGTCGCGTCAGAGCCAACTCTGAGACGGATGTGAAGAAGGAGCCGAGCAGCGGGGGCGCTAAAGGCCCCCACGTGGAGAAACGCATCCCTTCCGGAGGAAAACGAGAGCTCAGCACGGCCAAGAAAGCAGAGCGGGACTGGCCGAGGACGGAGACGGGAGGAATGGCCACAAAAGTGAGCGTGAAGAGAACGGCAAAAGAGCTGCCATCTCTCTCTAAACCACTACCTGGTAGTAAGCCAAATGGCAAAGCAAAAAATGTGCACTTCGTAGCTAAGTAAGCCTGTTACTATACTTATTGGGCTTTACTTAATGGTTACTAAATAGAGATGCTTTGATTTATGCTTGCTTTAAGTGTAATCAGTGTATTACTACCATGCTCTCCAGCAGTCTAAATGAGGCCATTGCTTGCTGCGGTCAGCATATCAATATTTAGTGACATAATAACAAGTCTAGTGATAAAACAGAGATGAAGCATAATGCAAGACTCGTATACGTATACCAGAATATGCAGATATCAATCTAAATGTAGTCTTTGGTCATGAATTTGCACTTTTTCCAGCTCATTATACCTTCTTCACGGTACAAGAATTCACATAAGTACAAAGTAGTACAATGTAGTTCAGCTTTCGATGTAAACTGAAGTTTGTGACACTGTGCACTCATTCTAGTAGTACATGCTCTTGATGTTGGAGTACACATAGAATGCATCGGCTGTATATTTTGAAAACACAACATGGACCAAGTAGTAACGATGGGTATATCCGAGTTATGTATTTGTCATTGAGTACGTTTTTATTTCTTTCATGTTGGAATGTATTTGTTCATAAGAGTGCTTTTGTTTTTGTATTTAGTCTGTTGCTTTTTTGTGGCCCTTTTTGGTGCCTCACCTTTTAAGAAGTTTGTTCAGCTACATTATCAGTGAAAAAGAAGAATTGTGTTGAAATGAAGTTCTTTCAGATGTACTTGTGGTTGTCATAGTTCGGTCATAAGGGCTTTTGTTTGAACAAAGTTGAATTGTAGTTTCACTACAAAATATTTTGCCTAGAGCTGAGCTTTTTCTCGTGTGTGAGAGACGGTGTAATGTTTGCTACAAAAATATGCATATTTTTCCAGATTTTTGTATATGATAGTTCTATTTATCAGAAATATGTTATGTTAGATGTTTACCCATGCTTTTTATTGTTATGTTTACATTTTCATGTGCAAAAAAAACAACCAACTACCAAATAAGCTGAATGTATATTTTCTGTACCGTCTTGTCAGCTGAACCATTGGCCAATCAAGTGATTCCATGGCATTTCCATTTAAATCGTAGTTTTTAATTACAGTGGTTTAAAAAACAAAAGTACCATTAAAAACAATTCATACATATCATACTACAATGTGTACTTTTCTCTACGATACGATGCTTATGATAGTGTCTTACCATTTACCTTGTTTTATGACAGATTCATGCTGGATCATGGTTTGAGGTTGTTTCCTTCTCCTGACATTTATGATGAGCATCAAAGCCATAGAGGTTGTGGGACTGGTGGTTTATAAACTATAAACGTGTACAGTACATTGTTGACACGCACGCTAAAGATTGTTGGATGTATTTTCTCAATGTTGACTGCAAGTATTTGTAAGGCATAGAAATAAATATGTTTTGCACTCATTAAAAATGTTATTTTTTAATCTGCAAGTCAATGAATACAAAAAACAACACAACATCAGTTTACTTGACAATCATATCCTTTCCTGTCCGGGAAATGGCTTTAAGATCTGCTGCAACTGACTCTTCCTGTCATTCACACACCCTGAAACAACACATTACACACTGTATTAGGTTCTCTTCAGCACGGGAGATTAGCTAATGTCCAAAGGAATGGCACTCCATTCATAGTCCACGTTTCAATATGCTATGGTTATTATTAGGTTAGCTCATAAGTGACATTAATAATGAAGACTTAAAAACAAGTTCAATCAGCCACAGCCAATTTACCTAAGTGGGTATTAGCAGTGAAATAGAAGTTGCAGAGCGCCTCCGGGTTGGCGTCCTCTTTATTGACCGGCCCGTCGTTCCACATGAGGTCGAAGCCACCCACTCTCTTCTCCCGGCCGGTCAGCCTGACGGTACACAGTCCTCCCACTCGTCAGAACACGGAGCTTCTGGCCCATGCTCCATAATACGGGTTAGTCTCTGTCTGTCTTAGGGGGCTTTCGCAGGGATGAGAGACCCTGGACTTTGGGATAAGGGTGAGCCCATCTAGTTTGGCTAGTAGTTTGTGGCTCTTTAACAAGCCGCTTCACTGCAGCTGCAGAGTTTACCCCTGCAACCCATAGCCATGCCATCGTTGCCCTTTTACACAAGCTAGTTTCTACAGTTTTTACCACGGGGCTTCTTGCCTTTGTGCATGCCTATGACTTTGACAGCTGGGCCCCCCGGCACCCTGGCCCGAACAAGTGGTTTAGAAGAGTGGTTCCCAAAATGGGGGGCGCGCCGCCCTAGGAGGGGGGGGGCCTGGAGTTATGACAGGTGGGGTGCGGTGAGGCTAAATATAATTGATGTGTTACGGCAAATCTTAATAGGCACAAGTCACCTTTATGATTAAAAGGTGACTACTTCCTATTTCTATTTGCCGTTGTAGTTCTGTATTAATTACAGACAATGTTGAAAATAAATGATATAGGAGTGTGCAAGCAAAGGATGTGTCTTTATGTTGATGCATGTATGTGGGGGGGGGGGGATTTGTTTATGGGGATTCCCTGCAGAAAACAGTTTAGGAACCACTGGTTCATAAGATGGATGGACAGATGCAAATCAAAAGGACATGTAAGTTATTCCAGGGCATGATATACAGCGGGACTCTGTATAACCTATATCCGGCCTGACCTGCCCTCCATGTCCACTATGTGGAGCGTGTCTTCCAGCAGCCCACACTTCATGTCATAATCCTGCTGGCTGCTGGCTGCGAGCGACGGGGAGGCATTCACTTCAATGAGCCACCTATGGAGACGTGTCAAGTAGAGCATGGTCACTTTACATTTACTTAGCCATGTAAAATGATCCTTTAACCCAGCTTTTACTCATGTTACAATGCACAGGTCTTTGCTCCCTAGACACCATGAGATGAGTTACACGTTTGCATCTTTCAGGTGATTTGAATGTAGGCCAAAAAAGTCTATTTCATGATATATTTGCTATTATGTTATATTAAACATTATGAATATGTTATTAATAAAACAGCATTATTTCAGACCTATGAGATGTTGCAATGCAAAACATCCTGCTAGCAGATTAACATAGAGAGAGAGAGAGAGAGAGAGAGAGAGAGAGAGAGAGAGAGAGAGAGTTCCCTTACAGTTTCAGGCTGTCATCCAGTAGGATGTCGTATCCGTAGAGTTCAAAGCAGTGCTTGTCATTAATGATGACGTTCTGCACACTCTGCAGGCAGCGGACGAGGATGTTGTCCATCTCCTTGAACAGGGTCTCCACGGTCTCCCGGCCGTGCTTGGCCGTCAGGTACCTGCGAAGCTGCTGCATCGGCCACTTACTGCCCTACCACCGCCACGGCAAGATGGTTGACATCTAACATGAAGCTCCAAAGAACACGCAGCCGCACAGAAATAATTAATGCATTGCATTAGTCGGGAATTTCTCACCTTTTCGGGGTCGTAGTCGGGTGCCTTCTTTTGAACGGCTACGTTGGTGAGATGCACACCTGACAGTATTGCATTAAGGAGAATTCATACAAACATGCCACATATATCACACCTCTGTGGACCAAGATGTAAGAGGTCCTGTGGGAAACAAAGGCTTAATATACCCGTTGGCCGGAAACATTATCCCTTTTCATGAATTAGGTTAACCTAGTGGGCATTGATGTCCGCTGTTCAGTGCGCTGTTCTGGGGCAGCACCGACGGCTGGGTCAGTAAACACAAACCACTGCTTGTTCCCAAAATAAAAGCTGGAGTGCGACAAGCGGATACAGGGGTCGTCAATGCTGCTCAGAGAGAACCGTGTGCTGCAGAAACGTGCGAAGCCATCGCGATACAGCCAGGCTTTCAATGGAATGTACTGAAAAACACAAACACACACACACACACATGGTTTTGCCAGGGGTGTGGGGGGGGGGGATTCAGGCATGATTCATTGTGAATTCCAAAGCTCCCTACTCACTGATGTCACCATCACATAGACCCTCAGATCAAACTTTCTGCCTGCGGGAGAGAACGAATGTAGTAAGCAAAATATGCAGGACGGGCAGACAAGACTGTGATACATAGCTATTTTTTTGCTCACACAATGGGCTGTAGATTTGTGTTTGTGTTTGAATTCAACACAACTTGGTGGTTAGATTCATTATTCAACAGTTAAACAATTCATTAGATATTGGCGCAGACCCGGATCTGAATCGGGGTCCGGGCTGACTTTTTGTTGTGGCGGAGGTGTGCGCTGTACTGAGGGCCCTCTAGCTGTTGTTGATGTTGTTGTTGTGGTTATGAATTACCAGCGAGGAGGTAGGGGTTCTCTATGTAGCGCTGAACCACGTAGCTCTCCACCTCGTTCTTCTGCTCCTCAGTGCGGGTTCCATACAGAAACACAAGGACAAGGTTTTCAGACTCCAGTAGTTCCTTTTCCAATGGTTTGAATGGTGGCCAAATGGCAGCGTTACCTTTTTCCAATCCATGATGTCTTTAAGTTTCCGGAATAGAAAGATACCCTTTCCTTGAGATCTTGCTACCTTTAAAATAAACACATCAGAATATCAGTCAGCAGCAGCACAAACTCTGCTTCATGAAGCACAACAAAACACATGTTTCAATATCATTAACATTAAACCTACATTCCATAACTCACACAATTTGATTCTGGATCGTCGCTTGTACACAACATACAATACATTATATTAAAATTGATAATTAAAAAGGTTACTAACTACCAGATCCATTTACCACATAAGGTAGTCTAAGATGGTGTTTAAGGATTTAAGGAAAATATACTCTGTTATATAAACGCTTGGCCACAAAGACAATATGGATTGTAAGTTCATCCTATAAAGGAAATACTTTATACTGAGAGATGTATATATATATATATATATATATATATATATATATAATAGAGAGAGAGAGAGAGAGAGAGAGAGAGAGAGAGAGAGAGAGAGAGAGAGAGAGAGAGAGAGAGATGCTCTAATGCATGAGAGACAACGCTTCAACTCACGGGCTTCATGATCCAGGTGCTGCCCGTGCTGCGCTTGAACTCCTCCACAAAGAGGTGATACTCGCTGGGCAGCTCGAAGGTCCGGGGGAAGAAGTCACACTTGGCCGCCTCCTCCCGCCCCTCTTCTCTCTCCAGGGTTTTTTGATACCTTTTCAGGTTCTTCACCATGAAGTTCTTGCGCGTCAGCTGGAACATCAACACACACACACACACACACACAACGATTGGGATGGAAAGTAACCACCCATACATGGGTGTATATACCAGGGTATTATTATGTATTATGATTATAGGTTAGACTAGTCAATATTTGACCCAGAGTCAAAAGGTTCTGTGTTCGAACCCTCATGTCCGCAGTCTACCTGTACGTGTTGTTTCAGCACGGTGTGCTCAATCTTATGTGCCCAATCTAATGCCATGCATCTAAAAATGATTCACTAAGTCACTTTGAATAAAAGGCTACGTATATGGTTAAACAGTTGAATTATATGAATGACATTGGCCCACCTCGGAATGGTTACGGAAGTGAGATATCCTCACATGGTCCTCCATGTAAGAATGATCAAAATTCTGTCTCAGCCAGGCAGCATCACACCAGTTTAAGTCCCACTCTCCCTCACTGCAAGTGAGGACACACACGGTCAACACACACACACAGCATATACACACGGTCAAACGTTAGGGAGCCGACATTGCTTCAGGTAACGTGCGTGTACTATAAACAAATGTGATGGCAACAATAGTGATTGTGTTGCTTTTTTCTCATTGTGTTGTTGTTTTTTATACAACACACTTACTCCTTGACTTCAATCCAACCTGGCCGCTTGCCCAAGACATCCTGTATTGTGTTGAGAAAGCCGCATTTATAACGTATACAGGTCCGCTCCTCCCTAGAACAGAGCTCAGTTTAAGACACAGATCTCTCATTGTGTTCTATCGTAGTCGTCGTTGTTGTTGTTTTTGTAATGCACACCAAATTACTGAAGTACTTACCACTTGGTCTTTTTTTGATAACCTTTCGCACATTTGTGTCCAGGTGTCTGCGAAGACAAAACGAGGTAACACAACGGTTGTTTGATGTACTGGTTTAACAGGTCACAGCTTAGCGTAGCTATATAACTAATCTTTAGTTATACCTTATCGATTACTTATTGAACGTGACTGACACACGCCAGGCCGTGTAATCTTAAGTAATTTGCTTGTATTTGTGTTATTCACCCTGATCTTTTTTGACATCCTTATAACTCGATTCAAGCGGTTGGAATCAGAGAGCTATTGAGAGCTGTTAGCCTCACGCCTCCTATTTGCCTTAATATTCGTCGCCATAGTAACGACTCAACGCGTGAGCGTGTCGTGTATCTGTTCTCTGGGCTCTCCCCGCGCACATTTCCGACCTACAAATCAATGACTGAACTGTACCATACACTCGCTCCTCAAATAATAATAATAATATACTCAGCAGCACAAACTCTGCTTCATGAAGCACAACAAAACATATGTTTCAATATCATTAACATTAAACCTACATTCCATAACTGACACAATTTGATTCTGGATCGTCGCTTGTACACAACATACAATACATGAGTGATCCATATTTCATATTAAAATTGATAATTAAAAAGGTAACTAACTACCAGATCCATTTACCACATATGGTAGTCTAAGATGGTGTTACCAGGATTTAAGGAAAATATACTCTGTTATATAAACGCTTGGCCACAAAGACAATATGGATTGTAAGTTCATCCTGTAATTGTAAGGAAATACTTTATACTGATAGATTTTTTATTTATATATACATATACATAGAGAGAGAGAGAGAGAGAGAGAGAGAGAGAGAGAGAGAGAGAGAGAGAGAGAGAGAGAGAGAGAGAGAGAGAGAGAGAGAGAGAGTTTATAGATATACTATTATGGTGCTCTAATGCATGAGAGACAACGCTTCAACTCACAGGGTTCATGATCCACAGAGAGGTGATACTCGCTGGGCAGCAGCTCCAAGGTCCGGGGGAAGAAGTCACACAGGTGTCTGCGAAGACAAAATGAGGGTTGTTTAATGTACTGGTGTAACAGGTCACAGCTTAGCGTAGCTATCAGTGGCGGCTGGCCCATAGGGGGCGATGGGGCGCCGCCCCCCCTAAACCACACGCACAAACAAAATATAAAAAAAAAATATATATATATATATATATATATGTGTGTGTTTAAAATATGGAATGCACCCAGAAATATGTGGAAAATATAAAATATGCCTAGTACACTGCAGCCTTAAGGGCGCATTTGTATGACGATGCTGCTGGGGCGCTTTTCAAATCGCCCCACGGAGGCGGGTCTCTGTAGCAGTTTAGCCAATTGCTGATTCAAGATATAAACGAGTGACATAAAATGTAGCCAATCAGCGTCCTCAAAACGTCTTCCCGTGGGGCGCTTTTCAAAACGCCCCACGGAAGACTTTGGAGCATCGAGCATATTATGTTCTGTCTCTGCGGGCGCGCGCGCACACACACACACACACAACACACACACACAACACAACACACACAACACAACACACACACACACACACACACACACACACACACACACACACACACACACACACACACACACACACACACACACACAGAGACGCACACGCACAGACGCACACGCACAGACGCACACGCACACACAGACGACGCACACGCACACGCACACACAGACACGCACGCACAAACACATACGCAAACACACACACACACACACACACACACACACACACACACACACACACACACACACACACACACACACACACACACACACACACACACACACACACACACACACACACACACACACACACACACACACACACTTACAAATATATGTCAGTGTTTTTTGTCAGTGTGTGCCGATATATATATTCTTTTGATGAGTGATTGATATAGTTTTCGTGAGTGATTTAAACAAGCAGGTATATATATATATATATATACCTGCTTGTTTAAATCACTCACCAAACTCACCTGTTCAGAGCTGCTTTGAATGTGTTTTGGTGTTATTGTTAACTCGTTGTTTCCCCTTAAATGTGTTTATGTATCCATGTACCAAATAAAGTCTAAAATAATAGACTGTGAAGTTCTGTGGTGCCTTTGAGCTGGCCTTGCGTGGCCATGATGAAAGTGATGGACAGAAGGGCGACATTTCAATACAAAAAGTAATTGTATATAATGTAATTAACAATATGTAATTGTAAATAAAGAAAATGGTATAGCCCCCCCTGGTGAAAAATGCACCAGCCGCCACTGGTAGCTATATAACTAATCTTTAGTTATACCTTATCGATTACTTATTGAACGTGACTGACACACGCCAGGCCGTATCGTCTTGTAATTCGTAATTCGCTTGTATTTGTGTTATTGTAGTATAATTTCTCTCGGGTGGAAATACGAATCTTTAAGAGAGGTCCGGATACCAAGTTCAATATCTTTATTGAACAAAAGCATCAAATGAAATCTACTGCAGCAAGACGGAGCCTACCGTGTCAATTCGCAGACTGGCGACGCGCTCCTTTGCCACACATTATATAGAAAATAGAATAATAAACATCGGCTACTCCTATTGGTCAAAGTAAACAAACATCAACTAATACTATTGGTCTGAGAGGTACAACCAGTATCCACTACTCTGGTTGGTCACGGTGTCTTCATTGTCACGTCACAAGTGTACATCCTTATAACTCGATTCAAGCGGTTGGAATCAGAGAGCTATTGAGAGCTGTTAACCTCGCGCCTCCTATTTGTTAATATTCGTCGCCATAGTAACGACGCAACGCGTGGGCGTGACGTGTATCTGTTCCCTCGCCCCCCCCCCCCCCCCGCGCACATTTCCGACCTACAAACCAATGACTGAACTGTACCATACACTCGCTCCTCAAATCAATAAGAGTTGTTTAAATGCCGAGCCTGTTTTATAACTATATGACGTCAAATTCAGGGCAATCGGCGTTATGCGATGAATACAAAAAGGAATTTATGACGCCTATGACACTTAAAATAGAGACGAGATAGATAGATCCTTGATTAAACCGTAAACCTTATACCTTAAATTGTAACAGGTTAATGTTTCCTCCAGCAAAAGCACTGACTCCAACTGTCCAAAACCATCACAAGAACAAACTTCACTTCTAGTTACAGCCACAAACCACCTTGTTTTAGTCATCAACGTTGTGTTTGATCGCATATACCCACCATAACCGGATAATACAGTGTATTGGCACCATTATGAATCATTATACTGTGTTTACAATAATGTATAGTAGCGAGAAATCAATTGCTCAATTGATTGAAGGTCAGTTGCAGAAAACCCATTCTTTATTGCCACCTTGCGGCAGTATGGTGCAATTCCACCTGTTTGTGTCTCATCAAGTTTGTATTGTAATTTTTGCAATGGTTTATTTATTTGTTTTGCGACTCAACTAAAATATATCTATCTTTTCTGTACTTCACATTATTGGCATCAGATCTTGGCCCATGTACCAATCAGATGGTTTGCTATGGTCCTAAAGCATTACATGACTAACAACTGATAATGCACTAGGTGGTATTCCCTCTAACACATTTATTTCAGGCGGAAATGAAGCCTCCCATTCATGCTGTATTCTAGCTTTATTCTCTCTAACCCATAGTATCCACATTGGCATCGGGCAACAATCTCACAGGTGTTATCTTTCTATCAGATGTCATATTATAGCCCTATAGTTGTAGTGTAGTGTGGCAATATACTGCATTTACCACAGGGTAGTGAATCACTGATATTGTGCACTGCAGTACAGTGTGAGTACAGTTCAGTTAAATCATAAGAGACACGTTGCCGTAAAACTGTTCGGACTTATCAGTTATTATCAGCATATAACAAACAGTTAATAGGCGAATAGTAAAATTACATTATTGCTAATAATAGCAGATACATGAGGCCTTGTTCTAAAATGGAAGAAAACATCAACAATTTAATGTTTTCTCAGTGTTCAACGCCTGAGTGACCTTTGCCCTATAGTCAGCAGGTGTTTTTGTTTTAGTTTTTGGTTGTTTTGTTTCATATAGGCACAAAGGAGAGGTACAGAAAAAACGTTTGGGTGCAGAAACCCGTTTGGGTGAGGAACATGTTTGGGTGCTTCACTTGGGTGTGAGATCCGGTTTGTGAAGATCGCTTCTTAAATGATGGCCACGCCCCTGGCTCTGAGCCTATCGTCTCGCAGAGCTGCAGCCTATAGCGCAGATTAACTGAGGAAATACATCATGGGATCCCCTGGTTGGCGTCGTCTATACATGCATTGCATTGCCCTTTTAAAAATAAAATTCCCATCAACAGGCTATGATATCAAATTTGGAATTAATTTCTTAAGAAAAACCAAGTCTCTGTCAAGGAACCCATAGCACATTAGCACACTATTATTTCTCAGGCTAAGGAAAGGTTAGTAAACAATCACAAAAAACACCTGTGTGAACCAGGGGTCTGAGATACCCACGACTCGTAAAACGTTGCATTTTATAGTCTTTGTAATAAAGCAGTAAAACAGACAAGACCAATACCTAATAAACATGAGAGAGAACGCATTCAAATGCCATGCTGTTACAAATTAAACATGGTTTCAAAATATAATTATGTAGGAGTTTACGAGCCCATCTTCCATCCACATGATCAGCCTCAACAAGCACATTATGAATCAATGAACTGTGTATCACCCCGCTCACTGTAATCATTTCCACTGAAATCATTTGTAACATTTGTTCCATGCTGCCACTCGACCTGTGATCCGTCTCATGTTATAAAGCCAAGAAGATGTCAGGATCACATTCAGTTCGTGATCAGAGGACCGTTTCTGTAAATGCAGACAACTGCCGATTAGTGTTCAATGTTTTTTTTGAACAATATTTATTTAGATATAATTGCATGCACATCAACCAAGTGGCCGTCCTGTTTTTCTGTTGGCCTCACTGGCACAGCGGAGCCCATTTCATGACCAACTGTATTAGGGGGTGAGGGTCTGTGTCTCTCTCTAAACTTCTCTCCTCTCCCCGGTCACCTCCACTCATTCCACGCATGTCTTCAATGTGTGTCTGTCAATCCATGCATGTATCATCATGTCACGAGGCACTATCAGTATGTCATTATGCATTATCCACTGCTCCTAATACTAGGATGGGTTAAATGCAGAGAAAGAAATTCCACTGTGGTGTGACCATGTGACCATGTGAACATGGGACCGCAATAAAGAGGATTCAATCCTTCAGATTTAGATTTAGTTTAGATTTAGATGAATGTCATTCAAATCTGTGTGGCTTTGCCAACACATGTGAAGAAGGGTTCCACTTACAGGGGAAAGATGGCTGAGTGGTTGAACCTTCACCATCTTTTTTGACAATCTTGTTGCTGCAGAAAGGTCAGAATAAAGAGTGAATGTTAGGGTTTTTATAATGTCTAAAGGAAACAGCTTATTTAAAGGTCACTGCTGATGTGCTGACACGAAAGACCTCTACATAGCGTTTAGCATTGGACAGTAAATCAACATTTTCTTATCGTATTTTACCTTAACTTATCAAACCTAAAGTTGTTATTTTGTCTCAGCAGCTGCGCTGATTTAGGTGTTTTCATGCTGTGCGTATGCGTTGGACTCGAGTACTGTTCTATTCTGCCAAGCAATGTTTATATATTTAATATGCTGTGAGTTGTTTTCAAACATCACAGTTCAAAACAATCCCAGTGCTCCGGGTTCGTCCTTCAAAATGTTTTATGATGAAACATCCAAGGAAGCCAATGGAAACCTGACATGTGTCTCGAGGCAAATCCCATGCATGTCATCTTTGTGTATTCACATGAATACCAGTGACTAGACTGTGAGTGTCTGTGACTTTCAAACGTGCAAGCGCCAAACCCTATAATAACCCCAACCCTTGCCGGGGAAAACGTGTCTGTGCACAAACGCATGCATGTGCTCCGTCATTATGTTTGTCTGAGACTGATCATGTTGCACATTGTACACATGTTTTGACACTGTTGTTAATCCCAGACCGGGTTGGCATTAGTCAGAGGAAATTAATGTGTTGGTGCTCTCGGGTATAGGCCTATACACTCATAATATTGATCCTGGTGTGCTGTAGGTAAAGTTGTGCAGATCCCCTTGTTGCTGCTGCAGGGTCACGGTGGCTTTTCTGCTACGTGTTGTTTTGTTGCTGTTGAATAGAATACCGCTTTAAATTGAATGGAAAGTATTTTGGAAGATGGATTATGAGTATTTCCAAAGTATATGGGAGTATATTGAGTATTTACAACAACAACAAAAATAATAATAATGAAAAAAAGAAATATATATATATATTATTAAACATTCAACATATTTATTGTCCATTTGCAACAAGTACAATGGAATGCTTACTCCCCATTCCCTCCCGCAGTATGAATCTCCAAAACAATAGCATAAAATACTATGTGTGGAATTGTGCAAAATGATTCAAAAGCATTAAAAGTGCCAGTATAGTGCAGAAGCATCATGAATACTGTGCAGTAACTGTGATGAGTCCATGCAGTATAGTATATGCAAAACAAGGTTTTGTTATACAACTTGTATTGCACAACCACACACAGTATAATAGGTCACATCCACCCCCCCAAGACACATCCACCCTCCTATTCAACCTCACCTCCTCATTGGTTGGCGAGATCGCGAGGTCCCGCCTACTGTAGGTTCGGACCCGCGCGGATCTAGAAAGTGTTCCCACTTTGGGAACTATGGGAAACGTACTCTTCAAAGCGGTGGAGGAGACCTAGAGATACCGTTTATAGAGGCTATATACAGGCTTATGCAATTTGCCCAAAAAAAAAAAGAATACTAAAAACGAATTACAGGGTAAGGATACATTCACATAGTATATCACATAGCGTTATGAGAGAGAGAGAGGCACTCACAATTAAATATATTGTGCGCAATAAATCCGCCTAACGAGGAATTATAATTGGACCTTGGGCGAATGATGATGATTTTTCTTCTCTAAAAAAAACCTTTCAAGGAATACTTTTGAGATGCATTACATTGCAGATTAAAATGTTGTGTTGAATCTTCATCATTTGCCTGGGATATCTGGGAAATTGCTGCGATGGCAAGGATATCGATTGGCGCCCGGTTGGTGTTCCTAACGGGACTCGTTAGCGTCGTGTTCTTTCAAGGTGTGTATCTATCTATAACAAACATGGAAGAAAAACACTCTGCCTTCATTACTGTCTGTCCACTTAAAGCAAACAACATGTGTTTTGTCTTCCCCCCCCGACACACATTTCTTCTTCTGGAGGTGTCTCGTCGGTGTCCTCGTCGGTCGATTCGGAAGTTAAAGCGGAGGGGGGCTTTCCGAGGTTGACGTCGGGAGGTCGTGGGTTCGAGTCCCGCGGCTCCGCGGCTTTGGCGCCAGGGACGGAGGAGGTCAAGTCGAGACCCAAACGCTGCACCTGTTATTCCTACAGAGACAAGGAGTGTGTGTACTACTGCCACTTGGATATTATCTGGATCAACACTCCTGAGTAAGGGCTGGTTTTATTTATATTTTTAATGAACAAGCGTACACTCACACTGCATGCACCAAATGGGTAACATTGAACTAAGATATAGGATAAGATCTCATAGTCTCTCTCAAGTCAAGTGTATTGTCACTTCACAAAGTATAAAGCAGTGGTGTGAAAATCTTATGTGCAATACCCGACGACAGACAGCAGTTATAAAAATAAGATAACATTTTATAAAAATATAATAAAAATAGAATAGAATAATAATATAAAAAATGCAATTTATAAAATGCAATATATCGGCACTGAAAACGAGCAATATGTATATATAAATCAATGTAATAAAATATACATTGTTCTATGCTATACGCCCTTGTTCAGCAGCCTGATGGCCTCACTGTGGAAGCTATCTCTGAGTCTATTTGTACGGCACGTGATACTGCGGTATCGCCTGCCTGACGGTAACAGTGGCAGGCGGGCGATATCTTCTCATCGTCCTCTGATGAGACTAATGAACCAATGGCAATGCTCGATAAATCCAGTCCAGTATAGTTCTGACACGAAGCAACATTCCAGGTCTTAACAAGCGCAAGAGATAAGGTAAAAAATAAAAATAAAACGTAAAGTGTATTTTCTTGAATTGTTAGTAGCGCCTTCTGCGCTTCCGCGTCCTTATGCTCGTCATTATAGCCTTCCGCTAAAAAACAAACCCTACCGACTTGTTTCACTCCTCATGCTCCTAGTTTCACTCTCTCATGCTCCTAGTTTCACTCCTCATGCTCCTATAGTTTCACTCCTCATGCTCCTAGTTTCACTCCTCATGCTCCTATAGTTTCACTCCTCACACTCCTATAGTTTCACTCCTCATGCTCCTAGTTTCACTCCTCATGCTCCTATAGTTTCACTCCTCACGCTCCTATAGTTTCACTCCTCATGCTCCTATAGTTTCACTCCTCATGCTCCTAGTTTCACTCCTCATGCTCCTAGTTTCACTCCTCATGCTCCTATAGTTTCACTCCTCATGCTCCTATAGTTTCACTCCTCATGCTCCTAGTTTCACTCCTCATGCTCCTATAGTTTCACTCCTCATGCTCCTAGTTTCACTCCTCATGCTCCTATAGTTTCACTCCTCATGCTCCTATAGTTTCACTCCTCATGCTCCTATAGTTTCACTCCTCATGCTCCTATAGTTTCACTCCTCATGCTCCTAGTTTCACTCCTCATGCTCCTATAGTTTCACTCCTCATGCTCCTAGTTTCACTCCTCATGCTCCTATAGTTTCACTCCTCATGCTCCTAGTTTCACTCCTCATGCTCCTATAGTTTCACTCCTCATGCTCCTAGTTTCACTCCTCATGCTCCTATAGTTTCACTCCTCATGCTCCTAGTTTCACTCCTCATGCTCCTATAGTTTCACTCCTCATGCTCCTATAGTTTCACTCCTCATGCTCCTATAGTTTCACTCCTCATGCTCCTATAGTTTCACTCCTCATGCTCCTATAGTTTCACTCCTCATGCTCCTATAGTTTCACTCCTCATGCTCCTAGTTTCACTCCTCATGCTCCTAGTTTCACTCCTCATGCTCCTAGTTTCACTCCTCATGCTCCTATAGTTTCACTCCTCATGCTCCTAGTTTCACTCCTCATGCTCCTATAGTTTCACTCCTCATGCTCCTAGTTTCACTCCTCATGCTCCTAGTTTCACTCCTCATGCTCCTATAGTTTCACTCCTCATGCTCCTAGTTTCACTCCTCATGCTCCTATAGTTTCACTCCTCATGCTCCTAGTTTCACTCCTCATGCTCCTATAGTTTCACTCCTCATGCTCCTAGTGTACCAGCACCACACAAATCATCTTCTCATTTTAATATTTGTATATTGTGTATATTATATGTATATTATTATCTTTGTACTTTGTACATTACTATAAGTCACTTATGGCACCCATTGCACTCCTGAACCATCCCTGGAAGGAGGGATCCCCTTCTACTCTGTGTTCCCTCTCAAGATTTCTTCCTACGTAATTAAGGGAGTTTTTTCTTGCCCTTAGGGGGGCTAGGGTTTGGGGGGTGTTGTAAACATGTGGCATGTGAAGCCCTTTGAGACTATAACTGTGATTAAGGGCTATACAAATAAAATTGACTTGACTTGACTTGACACTGTCCATGGTGCTGATGGAGGTCCTCCCCACTGGATCATTGAGACCACAGAGAGCCTCATTACTATACACTGTATATATATATATATATATATATATATATATATATATATATTAAAAAAAAAACCTGGTCTATAGTATTGACAAGATCCATATTATATCGTTTTCACACTGGGCTAAAATACGGTATTCGCGGCAATGCAAAACTAGTTTTGCTTCGCTTTTGCTTTCACACTGCATGGCAAGCAATGCGCATTCGCTACCCAACTAGTGTGCATTAACTAATCCACCTTGGGGGGTAGGTGGTTTCTATACAGAAGTAACTAGTTTGGGTGCAAAGCAATTCAACTACTACGGGTTTCGCTTCCCGTGTGTGTGTGTGAACATAATCTTTAATGCGCATTACTTTCACTTCACACACAACTTACCAGTCTCCTAATTGAATGCGCATTCGCTTCTCTATCGTGTGTGTGAACAGAAAACCTGGTATCGAGTGCGCAGCGAAATGCGAATTAGAAGAGAGTGTGAACGTAAAGTGTATTCGATGCGCACTAACTAATACGGTATCGGCACCCGTATTAACTAATACGGGTGTCGATACCGTATTCAGTGTGAAAACGGTATTAGTCTCCCCGCTCCTCCTACAACCTTGTTTCTTGTCTGTCTCCAGCAGGTTTACACGCAGCTTTATCATAGCTCGGCATGTCAGGACAATTATGAGTATTCTCTGAATGACAAACCGCAGGAGAACACCATCAACAAGTAAAGAGACAAGCTTGATGGTTGACTTGATGAGTTATTATGGCGTATAGGTGTTACCTTGTCCCTTTCATTATTTTTCCGTTACGAACTTCGTTCACACGGTAATTAGACAACACACAAGTAGTACAAGACCACACACACAAGTGTACGTCTAAAGTGTCCAATCAGGTATCCACTGAACGGTTTTCTGGATGTTGTTGTATTATTATATAAATATTATTATAATATAAATGGGTAAATAATCGATGTATATATATATATATATATATATATATATATATCAATGAATACATGTTTCTATACTCGAATTAATTAATTTTAAAACCCAACAACATTATTCAGTTTGTAAAAGGTTCCTCTCTTTGGAGCTCAAGGGGGCACTAAGCTATTCACTACACTTCACACCACATGCTATCTACCTACATCTCTTTCTTTCTGGAGAAATGACGTTTATAATATGATACAATAATTCATGCTTTCATTTAATTTAAAGGACAGAGAAGTAATTCCAAAAGCTTTATGTAGAAGTATATCTTTTTCAGGAGTAGCCTACTCAGTATTCAATTCACTTAAATAATAAAAGTGAATACAGTTCGTGGCTGGGGTGGGCAATGTCTTTTATGATGCGTTTGGCCTTCCACATTGGCATTGTGAACAGAGAGGGGAGAACCCGGCTAATGGTAGCTCTCAGGGAGGCTCAAGCTGCGTATAGTTCGTACACACACTGAATCATTCAGGCTACGTCCATAGGGCAGGTCGCAAAGGGCTCACCCAGAAGTTGTGTCTGTCTGTCTGTCTGTTTGTCTGTTAGCAAGATAACTCATGAAGTGATGTATGGTGGTTAGATTACTTATGGGCCAATGAACAGTTGATTCGATTTTAGAGATTTCAGTCCCCTGGATCCGGATTCGGATCCACGGAACTGCAATCTCTAAAATCGGACTTTTCGGTCTGGCAGAGGTATGTACTCTACTGAGTGCCCTCTAGTTATTTTCTGTTTTCAGTCAGAGTTTGGTTAGATTTAGGCCACACAACTACAGAAAGTCCTGAAGGTGTGCCAGTGTGCTCGGGGTCGTTCAAGCAAGAGATGTTCAATTCTCCCCGAGCTGACATCAACCGTTTTTTAACAGAACGGGTAGCTTCAAAAAATAGCCTCCAGTTTTATTTCCTGTTAGATCTTTTAGCTTTTCCCCCTCTGTGTCCTCTGGCGGCTTCAGTTAAAAAAAAAATCTATTCCCATCCAGGCGCACAGTCCCCTACGGGATGTCCAGCTACATCGGACCACTGCGGCTAAAGCGTGCGGCCGGTCCTACAGCCAGGGAGCCGGAGGAGGAGGAAGAGGTGGAGGAGGGAGGGGCGTCTCAGCGCTGTGTTTGCGTCGGGCTTAAGTCAGATCACCAGTGCCGTGACTTCTGTCAATCAGGGTAAACTCCTCCCCGGTCACACCGTTCATCACGCTTACCGCCCTCTCCCAGCTCGCTACTGCCATTACATACAGCATTTGTTCATTAGTTCACTAGTTCACTGCTGTCTAACCACTGCTTTTCTCCTCTTTTTCTTTCTGTCCACACACAGTGTACAACACTAGATCAGGGGCCCCAGTCGTCCGAGCCCAGGATGACCCGCCTGAATCTCTTTTGGGCCTTAACGCGTCACTTCTTCGTGGACGGGGGCATGTACTCACTCAACTCCGTTTAACACCCCCATCACCCCCCCCCCTCCAATACTCCCATCCCCCATCCCCCCTCCCCCTAACCTGCCTCCTCTCCAATTTGACACTGCAGAAAAGCACATTGGAAGAGGACACAGGCCGACATTCCACCGCCACATCATAACTCTCAGAACAGGTTTCATCAGGCAGGGCGGTTCTGCACGGATTCCAGGGCCCAAATGTATTCCAGATCCCCGGCGGCTGTCTGGGTCACAGCCACCTCTGCCACATTCGCTTTACATGAGAATCCCATTAGAAAGTGGGAACCCAAAGTCCCGGAACCAATGAATGCAGCACTCGCTTACCTTCTAAATAATTTGCGAGCGTGACGGTTTCGGCTTTAGTGCGAACATTTCTGATTCGCTGTCACTGTCTTGTCTTGTCCGTCATCTGCCGGGATATTATTAACACTGTATATATGCAACCTTTTTTGTACGTTGATCAGTGATTGGGCCTTTTTTGGTGAGAGAAGAATATGTTTGCCACGGGCAACTTGTAAAGGATGGGTGCTTTGTTGTTTTTTTCGTTTGTCATTTGACAACCACTGTTAACTAAAAAATGTTGTCTTTATTCTTTCAAGAGGGATTGTTGCTCCCCCTGCCTCAAGTAAATTATAAATGTTTAGTTATATGGATCAAGTCAAGTCAAGTCAAGTTTATTGTCACTTGTGTTTACACAAGTATAAAGCAGTGAGTGAAAATATTATGTGCAATACCCGACGACAGACAGCAGTTATAAAAATAAGAATAAAAGAGAATAAAATAGAATAAAAACAGAATAGAATAAAATAAGTTTAAAAAAAAGTTTCAAAAAAATTCATATCATATCATTGAGTCAGGATGTTCTATACTGAGAGTGATCAATTCTTGTACATATACATGTCTCATTTGTGTTGCTCTTTTAACCTCTGTCCACTAAAGGGATATTATGACATAGCAACAATTCATAACAACAGAATAATATTGTATATGACAAAAATTAAGGACTATTTGTCAACACATGCCATCACAAGGATCTCCAGAGTGTAAGTGCTAATATGAAAATTGTTATTTTTTTCCAAACTGTATTATTCAGAAACAAATGTACATTATCCAAATATATATATATATATATATATATATATATATATATATATATATATATATATAATACTTGTGTATTCATTTAACTAAAATACCTTATGCCGTACAGCTGAAAGCGTTTGTTTTTGTATATATGATGAGAAAGTGCTAACATTATTAGTCACAGTGCATTGCTCATAATATGGACTAGCCTTTATTTGGCATGGGGGAAACAATAGAGGACATATCTACCCCTTTACAAAGTACACCACATGAATAAAACCCTCATAATTAACCCTTTAGAAAAGATGTGCATGCATACCAAATCCCTCCAGAGGTATGGGGTGGATGGACCTGAGGATTTAACTGTACTATGTACTCATAGTATACTGTAACTAGGGAATAACCATGCGGGGACACCACCACGACTGGGGACAAACAAGATTTAACATTCAGGATGTTTTTATTTGCCACAAGTACAATGGAACGTTTACTCCCCATTCCCTCCCACAGTATGCATACTATGCTGTGCTATACTAAACTATGCAATACCATGCTAAACATTATTATACTATAAACAACACTTTATACTACCTACTATATACTATACTATACACTATAAACAACACTATAAACTACCTATTATACTCTATTACAAAACTATACTATAACAATGCAATGCACAATAAAGAACAATAAAGGGACTGATGGATAATATATACATATGACGAATGGTGCAACAAGCATTTTAAAGTGGCAGGAGTGCAGCAGCATCATGAAGACTAGTGCAGTTAGTGCAGTAACTACAATTAGTCAATTTAGTCCAGTAACATTATGATAGTGGCAGCCGCAACCCCTGACAGTGCAGTGGGCACACTAAAGTAAAAACTGTCCCTGAACCTACTTGTCCTGGTTCGGATGCTGTGGTACATGGCCACCGGACCGCGTGGGGGAGGAAGAGATGGTGCCCAGGGTGGTTGTGGTCCTTAGTGATGGAGATGGCCGACATCTGGTCCTTAAGATCCCCTCGATGCATAGAAGAGTGCACCCGGTGATCTTCTCTGCCGTCCTCACGACCCTGGATGGACCCTGGATGGCTTTCCTCATCTGTGCAGTGGTGTTGCCCTACCACACAGTGACGCCACTATTCTCTACCGGGCAACGGTATAATTTCACTAGCCAGCGTTTGCCTATGAGGCACTGCAGGGCATAGAGACGCTGGTGTTCCTTCTTCAGCATAGTGTCCGTGTTGTGGGTCCACGCCAGGTTGTCGGAGATCTGTAGTCCCAGGAATCTGAACCAACTGAAGATTTCTACTTATATATATATATATATATATATATGTATAACATCATTGGTGAGTGAGACTAATTTGTCTTTGCTGGTTTTGTCTCAGTGTTGCGTCTCGTTCAGCTGGTTGTTGCATTTTGTTTCCACACACTTGTTGACTGATTAGTTAATGGCTGTCTTGAGTTTGTTAAGCATTGTTGTGCATTTGAGTGTTTTGACTTGATCTGTCTTTGCATCGCTTAACGTGAAAAGACTTAACGTAACTAAGAGTTACAAAACCGCGGTCAATAATCACCATCTGGCATATGTCTTGTCATTAGCACTTTCACCTGTCAAAATATCTCAACTTAAATCCAACCATTACGTTATGTGACATTGAGTGTTTTCCTCTCTATTGAGCCAGTATGGAAAAGTCTTAACGCAGCTTTATGACAAGACATATGCCAGAGACATTGGTGATTATTGATCGCTGTTTTGGAACATTAAGTTACGTTAAGCCTTTTGTGTGGTGATGGTGGTCTACAGAAGGTCCAGTTGTATAGACACGGTTCGCCACAGATATATATATATATATATATCATTTCTATTTGCTGACATAATATACCAACCGTTGTGCAATACTGTACAAGGCACAGGTGAGTACGCTGGGGTTGTTATTCAGTAGTGCAGTGAGGTTCAACAGTTCTCCGTCACTCATAATTTACTGCCGCTAGGGCCGTTAATGATGAGTGACGGAGAACTGTTGAACCTCACTGCATGTGTACTATATATATAAATATTGTGACAGCCGGCTGAAGAAGCACAGGTGAGGAGTCGTGAGGGAACCACAGGTATGTGCCCTTTCCTGTGCTAAACCATCATGCCCAAATATGGAGTTCCTGCAATCAAGCCCAAAGCCCAGCTGCAGCCAATCAACTTCCAGATTGGCTGGGGACAAAAGCGGAAACCCAGACTCAAGGGAGGGCCTGTTTTCCAGTATTGGGACCCACATCTGAGTGCTGGGAGGAGGACCCTGCTGTGTGCTGATCCGCACACAGCAGGGTCCTCCTCCCAGCACTCAGAGCCTCGTAGGGTAGTCCGATGGGCAGGGGGTGATCAGCACACATCAGGGTCCTCCTCCCAGCACTCAGAGCCTCGTAGGGTAGTCCGATGGGCAGGGGGATCAGCACACATCAGGGTCCTCCTCCCAGCACTCAGAGCCTCGTAGGGTAGTCCGATGGGCAGGGGAATCAGCACACATCAGGGTCCTCCTCCCAGCACTCAGAGCCTCGTAGAGTAGTCCGATGGGCAGGGGGATCAGCACACAGCAGGGTCCTCCTCCCAGCACAAACGAATGCGCGCACACGCATGCACACACACGCATGCACACAGTAAAACACCAAATGCAGAGCTTACATCCTGTCAGGACATTTTAACGGGATAGCATTTAGATCATCATTCAAGAGATGCAATCTTTGAAGGCTTGACGCTAGAAGCTGACTTAAACGTCTATGTGCCCTGGGTTTGTGAGCACACTTAACGCCAACGTTTTAACAAAGGGGACAGGTTAATTGCTCATTCTCGTTGATGGATGAAGGGGATGGATGAAGTCGAAAGATGAACAATCTAAGACATTTCTTTCTGCAAGGCAAATATATATATATTTATATATATACATACATATTTATATATATACATTACTGCTATACGCACCAGACCCCTTCACTGCTCCCTGGGCGCTGTATATACATGTATATACAATAGCAATCCTAACGGGCAGGCGATGAAGTGGTGAAGTCCCCGGCTGTACTTGCTGTACACACATGACTGTACTGCCACGCACAGCAATAATCGGATTATGAAGTTTGCAGATGACACCACAGTCATTGGCCTGATAAGCAGGGGCGACGAAACAGAGTGACGAGATGAAGTAGTCCGGCCAACGCGATGGTGCAAGGACAGTGCTGGGGGACTGCTGCCTTGCACTGAATGTCAGCAAGACTAAGAAGCTCATCGTGGACTTCAGGAGCCACTTCACTCCACCATCAGCCTGGACGGGACACCGGTGGAAATCGTCAGCTGCTTCAGTTTTCTAGGACTACAGATCTCCGATGACCTAGCATGGATCTGCAACATGGAGGTCATGCTGAAGAAGGCACACCAGCACCTCTATGCCCTGCGGTGCCTCAGGAAAAGGGAAATAGGAACACAGTGGCTAGTGAACCTTTACCGTGGCACCGTAGAGAGCGTCCTGACGAGTGTCGTCACTGTGTGGTACGGCAACACCACTGCACAGGACAAGAAAGCCATCCAGAGGGTCATGAGGACGGCAGAGAAGATCATTGGGTGTGCACTTTTCACATGCATTGAGGAGATATTTAGGACCAGATGTAGGAATACAGCCATCTCCATCACAAAGGACCACAACCACCCTTTCTCCCCCCTACCGTCCGGTCGCCGGTTCAGCAGCATCCGTACAAGGACTACCAGGTTCAAAGATAGTTTTTTCACAGGCAGTGTGCCTGCTGAACTGCTAGGAGTGCTGCCACTATCATAACATTGTCATCCATATTACATAACACGGGCATCTAGTAAGGATGCTTCCTGGTCACCCTGGTTTTCTCGGCACGTCCAGCTGGGAGAAGACCACGGGGCAGACCAAGGTACAGGTGGGGTGATTACATCTCCACGCTGGCCTGGGAACGCCTCGGGATCCCCCAGTCAGAGCTAGTCGATGTTGCCAGGGAGAGGGACGTTTGGAGTCCCCTGCTGAAGCTGCTACCTCCACGACCCGACCCGGATAAGCGGTAGACGATGGATGGATGGATGGATTACATAATACTATCATACTTTGCTGGGCTTTCTGAACTCATTACTTACTCATTAGTTACTGCACTGTTCTGCACTGTACTGCACTGTATTGATGATGCTGCTGCACTACTGGCACTTTAAAATGCTTTTATATGGTTTATGCACAATTCAACACTCTTTTTTATTGTGTATAGTATTTTTAGTATTGTGTTTTAGAAATTCATACTGCGGGAGGGAATGGGGAGTAAGCATTTTATTGTACATTGTACTGAATTTTGTTTGAATCTTGAAAGTTGCCCACTGCTTGAAATACTAGGATGGGTATAATGCAGAGAAACACGTTTCACTTTGTGTGTACATAGTGTACAGTATGTGAGAAATTAAGAGGATTCAATCCGCCAGCTTTAGATTACAGTTTGACCAACAAACAACAGCTGAAATATTGAAAGTACAAAAAACATTTACAGAAAGATTTGACAGAACATGTCAGGCTATATGTTTAAACATATTAGAAGCAAGTGGGGAGAGTGAAGCGACGGAGTGAAGCAAAGTCTCACAGGAAAGGGGTATACGGTTGGGCTGAGCTGGGTTAGGTTTCTGCCAGTGCGTCATGAATGGCCGGAGGGTCTTGAAACAGCAACACACCCGTGAGACCACCGTGGAGACGGTGGTCTCGACAGGAGGTCGGTCAGAGGCCAGACCCAATAAGCAGCCCCAGACCCTGTGGGTCCTTTCTTTGGCGCAACCCCCACACACAACTCCTCCTGAGAGTTGTGTGTTTATTGTGTCTACCAGTGATGGGGATGAGACCACCTACTGTATATCGCTTCTGGGTCAAGACCAAGACCTTAAAGGGTCGAGTCTGAGTCGAGACCCAGACTTTGGGATTTTGGGGCAGTCGAGATCGAGTCAAGGCCAACATTTTCCATTTTCATTACCATGGATTAAATTAGACTTATTTACCATCACCCCTTAATAATCTATATCTCCAGCTTCCTGACAGGAAGTTAAAACAAATATAACCCTCTTCATATACTTACATTTTATGAAGTCCAAAGTTCAAAGTTAAAACCCCAAACTAAATATGTTGTATGAGTCTTAGAGACTAGAGATAGATACTGAGCACATTATACACATTATAGTGTGTTAATAATAGCAAAGTAGTAGTTTCACGTGTGACATTTAATAGCATTATAAAGCTCTTAACATGAGTCGCACAAATACATTGTTGTGAGTGTTGTGAGTGATGGATGATCAGAGAAGGGATATTCATAATTCATAATGGTATTCAGACTAGTACCATTCGGACTCCAGCAGGAGCATCCACTTATCTTAGATGGAGAGGGTTTTCCAGAAGATGTGCTTGGATTTCTGTCTAACGTAAATCACATCATCACATCATCACATACTTGAGGTAAAGTAGATATCAGGCCATCTCTATTGATTGTTAATTGCTAGTGATCAGTTGTCACAAGATTAATTTATGGCTGAGGCTGTTCATTTTGATTGTTAATGTGATTGTTAATTTGATTGTGAATACTATGAATTGAATGAATAATGAGAGTACTTTGTTTAGCACATTGTTAAATGTTCAATGCTAAAAGGTACAATGTCTATACAAGTACAGGTACAATGCCACACTAATGAAATCAGTTTGGAATTTTTTTAACCCTTTTTGAAGGGTTAATAGGATGAATAAATAAATAAAAATACACAAAGGATTTTATGCAAAGTATTAACGGTATAAAGTGTTGCATTTTATGCTCACATGTAAGTGCTTAAATGTGAGAATTTGTTCATACATTTTACATTTCAGTAATCTAGCCCTCGTACGAAAGTACTTGGACATGGTTTGGTGGACATGGTGTTATATGTTTGGTGTCACAAAACAAACATACTTATGATCCAGGGAGCCAGACACATTTCCATTACATGCATTATTAAACTTGTATAAATGAATTGAAGCCAAACGGATGTTATGCTAGCTGGGGGCATGAATTCTAAAAAGGTGCTTAAGGTCTATGACTCTGACTGTGGTCAGGAAAACATCTCTAAAAACAGACTGACCTCCAGGGCAGCCGAATGTTGACTGATATATTTCTTAAGAAAATATACCACCATGGCAGTCCTAATGGGTTGAGCAGTGGTGCTCAGAACTGTTTCGGTGTTTTACAGAACTAACAAGCCAACACAGAACCATCAAATACTCACTGCCATTATCTACAATCACAAAACTAAGAAAATGAGAACAGCAAAGTAGTCTCGTAAAAGGATCAAGATGTCCTTTTTTTTTGTTTTCAGAGAGATTTCAGAAAGGGACAATGTGGTTTGATAAGAAAGTAACATGTATAACAAATAGGATATGTCTTTTTAGGCATTTTTGAAAGGGGGGTTCACAAAACAATTGCCACTATCAGCACTTCCCTGTACCTTAGCCACTTGCTCCCGAGGCCCCTCGGAGGTCAAGAGGTCACCAGATGATCTGCTAATCCTCCTACCTCCCTAAGAGCTAAGGCAGCTGCTGTAACTGTGCATCTGGTGCCCATGGACTTTACATGGTGAGGACAGAGTCCCACAGAGAGAAGGGGGGGGGGGGGGGGGGGGACTCCTGCATAACTAAACTCCCTAAACGTTTATGTCAGATCTCAGGTCGATTCTTTCAAACATTAACACGTGTGACTAGCAGTAATGGTTTTTTTAATGTTGGCATGGTTTCTGTGCGCTTTTGCGTGCACAGGGAGGATTGCTAAAGGTATGTGTCAAACAAGGTGTCTGGAGGCCGAAAGGTGCTGCTAGAAGGTTGGAGGAGGGAAACCTGCCTGGACCTGCAGCAGAGAGCTGCTACTAAAAGGAAACTGTATGCGCTCTGCGGGCCCCCGGGGCAAAGCCGCACGCACGGCCCCGGAGATGCTGCGCAACTGGCACTTTAAAATGCTTTTAAATGCTTTTTGCGCAAAATAACACACATATGCATATCACCTACATCAATCACTTTATTGTTCTTTTATCTTCATTTTTTATTTGATTGCGTATAGAATTCTGATAGTATTGGGAGGGAATGGGCAGTAAGCCTTCCATTGTACTTGCAAATGGCAAATAACATTTTTGAATTTTGACTCTTGAATCAATAACCTTTACGTCAAGAAATACAGTAGCCATATCACAACACTTCCCATCCGCTGTTTCAGTTGTATCCCATGCAGTATGCAAAGCTAATAGGTTAAAACTTAGATGAAACTTGGATGAATGCATGATTGGTCATTTGAGACTCATTTGATCTGAACTACAGCGAAGGTTTGTTTATTCAGAAATTAATATAATTTCATGGTGACTAATAAGATCAGCATGGCATGCTCATGCACACGCACAGTGCACACACACACACACACACACACACACACACACACACACACACACACACACACACACACACACACACACACACACACACACACATCATAAATTAGACAGAAGTTTGCTGCTGTTATTTGGGTTGCAGCTTTCTCTAACGATGACAGTTGACATCTTCATGAGCTTTTCTGTAAACTCCTGAGGCTAAAATACGTGTTGAAGCAGTCAGCCGCTTGCTGCACCTCATCACTGTTCTCGTCCAGCTTCCACTGTCGAACGCACCACTGTTGTCTCTTCGGCTTGCTTCTTGTGTTGGACGTGGGATTCGGGACATCCTTTCGATGCCCAAATGAACAGTCCATTTATAAATGAACCGTAGCATGCCAAAAGATCCAATCGTATTTATGCAATTGTAACCACTGACCATTTATTTTTCATTACACCCCATCATCAATGGGACTTAAGTTGATCAAATGATGTCCAGGATAATAGTGCAGTTTGAATCAAAGCAAATGCAATAACCCAATACCAGCAAATTATGATCAATGTTTGTGGAGTGTGTGTGGTTGGTGGCTGGTTTAAGCAGCCACCTGAGTCAGACTGATAAGACTTTAGTTTATAAACTTTAGTTATATGTTAACCAATAGGTATTCAAGTCATATATAGAGTTAATGTTTATTTGTGTGAGAGTAGAGTCCTGTGAGACAGTTTGATAGGATAATAGTACAAGTTGAATTCATGGCCTGAACAGTCCCTCATCATAGCAGTTAATTTCTCACGAGGTACAATTTGCGTTGCAGTAAAATAGCAATGTACTTCATGTCAGTCTAATTATGTTCGAATGATTTGTCTGTGCTTGAATGGTAAGCGTAGCACTCCAGGCATTGCGATCACATGCTACGTCATCTCAGACCTCTCCCTGTTCACCTTCCAGCGCGTGCCAACGTAATTTACATCACGTATTGCATCACTCACAGTGCTAGTACTATACGGAGTATTGTGTATGCTAACTAACAACTAACGTGACATGTTATGTTGTGTCATGTCACACTGCGTAGCAAGTAACACATCCTTCATGGTCGCCGAGCCCAGTCTCCCTTTATGGAGGACTCTGGTGTCCACCTAGTGGGGCGCCAGCGCACAACTACACGCCAGAGCTGTGGTAATTGCGGCTCCTCATCACACGCTACCAGGGCCCAGAACTGCCCTGCCCAGGGGACGGACGTGCCAGCGCTGTGGAAGACCCAAACCATTTCGCTAGGGTCTGCCGCTCTGCCCCAGCTACTTCACAAAGGCCACCGTCATCTCAGCGCACCTCACCCACCACCATTCACTCTATCCATTCTGTGAGGGCCACACCCATGCTGTTCAAGACCTTCACAGTAGAGTTGGATGGTGTGAGCGTGCCAGTGTTACTGGACACAGGGGCTGCGGTGTCCCTGCTGAATTATTCAACCGTGCCACGTTTTGTTTTCCTCACGTGAGACTCGCCACGCCATCTGCAGTGTTACGTGGTTATGTCAACTCTAGAATCGAGCTGATGGGCACCCTCAGTACCACGGTACGCTATGGCCCCAAGACTCTTCCCTCGTTCACTTTCCAAGTGTCACGCCATGTCGCCAACCTTATTCCTGGATTTATTCTCAGGCCTGGGCTTCACACTCCTGGATGGTGCCGGATCAGCCATTCTCCAAGTCAGTAGCATTGTGAATACAGTGCAGTACAGCACAGTAACTGTGTCCAGAAAGTCCAGCAAAGTATGTAAGTGTAATGTTAATGACATGTTATGAAAGCGAAAGTGGCAGCACTCCTAGCAGTTCAGTAGGCGCACTGCCTGTGGATAAAAACTATCCTTAAGCCTGGTAGTACTGATGCTGCGCAACCGGTGACCAGGGAGGTTGCAGTCCTTTATGATGGACATGGCCTTCCAACATCTGGTCCTAAAGATCTCCTCAATACATGAAAGTGCACACCCGATGATCTTATCTGCCGTCCTCACGACCCTCTGGATGGCTTTTCTTGTCCCGTGCAGTGGTGTTGCCCTACCACACAGTGACGCCACCCATCAGGACGCTCTCTACGGTGCCACGGTAGAAGTTCACTAGCCACCTCTGGCCTCTTTTTCTGAGGCACTGCAGAGCATAGAGGCGCTGGTGTGCCTTCTTCAGCATGACCTCCGTGTTGCGTGTCCACGCCAGGTCATCGGAAATCTGTAGTCCCAGGAAACGGTAGCAGCTCACGACTTCCACCGGTGTCCCATCCAGGCTGATGGTGGAGTGGGTGCCCCGGTGGCTCCTGAAGTCCACAATGAGCTCCTTGGTCTTGCTGACATTCAGTGCGAGGTTGTTGTCCTCACACCATCGCGTCAGCCGGACCACCTCATCTCTGTACTCCGTTTCATCACCCTCGCTTATAAAGTCGATGACTGTGGTGTCGTCTGCAAACTTGATAATCCGATTATTGCTGTGCGTGGCAGTACAGTCATGTGTGTACAGCGAGTACAGCCGGGGACCGAGGCAGCAGCCTTGGGGTTCTCCGGTGTTGAGGACCAGAGTGGATGAGATGCTGTTCCCAATCTTCACCACTTGAGGCACTGCCCGTCAGGAAGTCCATAATCCAGTTACAGATGGGGGCGCCCAGACCTAGGTCCCTCAGTTTCATGCCCCTCCTCAAACATGATGTGAGGCCAGTCATCCAACCCCTGCGCCGCATCCCCCTGGCTCTTCGGGACGGAGTGTCTGAGGAGCTACAGAAGCTATCGAGCCAGTCAACGCATCACCGTGGATTTCGAATCTGGTGGTTGCCAAGAAGTCTGGGGGGGCTGCGCGTGTGTGTTGACCTCAGGGCTGTTAACAAGGCGGTCATCCCAGATAAATACCCACTGCCAACAGTGGAGGAACTGACCACGCAGTTTTACGGCTTTACCACCTTCTCCAAGCTGGGCCACCGCCAGGGTTATCTGCACATCCCGCTGCACCCCGACAGCCGTTACCTCACCGCATTCGTCACCCACGCCGGAGTGTTGCAGTACACAAGGATGTCGTTTAGACTCAGCTCTGCCCCCGGCTGTGCACATCGTGGTGCACGGTTCAACACCTACCCTCCACGATGAACGGGTGCTCAGCGTGCTGGCCGAACACAACCTCACCCTGAACGAGGAGAAATGTGTCTTCTCCGTGACCGCACTTTGTGGGGTTTCGCCTGACCGCAGAGGGCCTTAGCCCACTTCAGTCAAATGTGGATGCTGTGCAGTGTCTCCCAGAGCCCACCTGTCAAGCCCAAGCCTCATTTCTTGGGATGACACATGTTATGGTTTACGTACCTGTGTTGTGACATGTTGCCGTAAAGCTGTTCTGACTAAGCCTTAGTCAGAACAGCTTTACGGCAACAGGTTCTGACTCGGTGTCTGAGTATAGTTATTATCAGCATATAACACAGAGCTTGCCGGGCGGTGGAGCTGAATGCAGAATGCCGCGCTGATCAAATATATTAAAATGCGTATATGAAATATAATGTGTGTTCATGCAGCATGCAACAGGCTTTCACGTTTTCGTATTATTTTATGGTTGTGCATTCTGCACGCTGGTTATAAGGTGCCGTTATGGAGCGATGGACAGGCTGGACAAACACACACACTGACACACACACACACACACACACCCGCACACAAGCACACACGCACACACACATACGCACACACACACACCGCAACAAAACACATCCAAACAAACTGTCAATCTGTGTTCCATCTTGTTTTTTTCACGAGCCCGAGGATATCCTCCAAACACCCCAAACACCACCAGAGGTTTATTATCAACAGAAGGCCTACGTGTAGGCCTTCTAGACTCTAAGTGTACAATGTGCACGTCATAACATGTGTCTGTGTTATTGCCGAGAGAATCGTATTATCTATCAGGTGCACAAAACAAACTTCTTCTTCTTTTTCGACTATGGGGACTTATAGAGGGACACACAGGATTTGTTTTAGGCGGATGTTTTGTGTTTTTACTTTCATTAAGCTTCTGTTTTACGGAATCAATTCAATGCATTTTGTTTATCTATGTTAACGGTATGCCCGCGAATAAACATATGCTTGTAAACATGGACACTATATATTAATAATATAGTCGTTTTTTTGTGTTCAATTTTTTAATTGTTTGTTTTATTGTATGTTCAAAATCTTACCAGAGATGGTCTTGTCTGTTTCCATGCTTATATTTATTTTAGTATCCTCACTGTAATGTTATTGTTGAGCCACTGCTTTTGTCTAATAATGTATCTATTGTTAGGACCCAACGAGACCGGCGAGCCAAATGTGCCAGAGAACCCAGAAGAAGAGACAGGACACCCAAAACAACGGATAATGGCTTTACGGAAAAATCCAGAAACACAAAAAGAACAGGGTAGGGTTGGATAGGTTACGAGGTATGGTCAACAAGGGGCGATGGTCCAGAGGGTGGAACACAGAGAGGGTCCTTGGAGCGGGGGGTGGGGACGAGACGAGACGCGACCTAGTCGGAGCTGGAGACACAGGTTCTCGAGTTGGAGGGAGCCATAAGGTTCTCAGTGAACTCGCCCCTGTCGGTCTTCGGGAGAAGGTTCCCAACAATCTCGCCCCCGACGTCGGTCTTCGTCAGGATGGTTCTCAGTAAGGTTCGCAATGATCAAACCCCGACGTCGGTCCTCGGCAGCCTTAAGAAGGGTAGATCCCAGGTGTTAATGATGGGCAACACCTGGGATTGGTTAGAGCGTGGGGGCACAACATCTATCTGGACACAAATTATAAAATGTCCCCGCTTTGGGATTTATCGGCTTGTGCTTATATATAATATATATATACGTATACATATATATATACATATATATATATATATACATATATACATATATATATACATATATACATATATATATATGTATATATATGTATATATATGTATATATATATATATATAGACACAGTACAACACATGATGCATGCAGTAAAACACTGTGAAAACAGCTAAGCGTGGCACCCTGTCGACCTTTCAAACTCGCACTGACATTCTGCCAAGACCTCTAACCCCCAGGGAGCCATACTTTTCATACTCTCCACGACTGTGTCCCGAGGCGAGACAGAGAGAGAGAGAGAGAGAGAGAGAGAGAGAGAGAGAGAGAGAGAGAGAGAGAGAGAGAGAGAGAGAGAGAGAGAGAGAGAGAGATGGATAGGCAGATAGGCAGGCAGGCAGGCAGGCAGGCAGGCAGGCAGACAGACAGGCAGGCAGATAGACAGATAAACAGAGAGAGAGTAATATATAGAGATGGATAGGCAGACAGGCAGGCAGGCAGGCAGACAGACAGACAGACAGACAGATAGACTCAGAGAGAGAGTCCACGAGGCAGGGTTCAATGCAGCAAAAACACGGGGATGAACAGTGTTTTTGCCGGGCCACCATTGATGAGGTTAGCGAGTAACACATATCACAATGTGTGCTGCAACCTGGCCTGCTGGTTCGGTCCCAACAACACTGAGGGCCTTTCTTTTCTTTTTAAATGACCTCCACCGTAACATTTAACACATATCATTTAACAGTCACTTTGCTGTTCTTTTTTTTGTTTATTTTTTGTATATTGTAAATAATATTTATATTTTTATGGTATTGTTTTGGAGATGCATACGGCAGGATGGAATGGGGAGTAAGCATTCTCAATGGACCTGTTGCAATTGGCCAATACAAGTATCTTGTATCTTGTACCAACAAAGGAAAACATGTGACCACATGGGACTATGAAGCATTCCACCATTCATCATGCAATCATACTGCTCTGCAGCCCCTCCCACATCCAATGTTTCCCTTTTCCTCTCCCTTCCCTTACTTGTGTAAACTGTGAAGTGACAATCAACTTAACTTGAACTTTCCTCAGGCCCCATTGAGGGGCTACATTCCTCTCATTTCCAGAGAAACCATTTTGCTGTTCGTCTGCCTCGAGGGGGATATCAGAGGGAGTCGGTAAACAAATAGGACATTTAAGATCTATTTACTATTAGATCTATTTACCCTCTTAGCCTTCCATTAAAATTGAGAGGGCACTCAGTAGAACGCATACGTCCGACAAGTCGACAAGCCCCCATCGCCCTATTATCTCTGAGGCTAAACAATCCCTCTAAAAGCAACAGTTCTTCAACATTTCCTCCGATCCATGTGATTAATCTTATTTTCCCAGCAGATCCAGATCAGAATCCTGAATCTGGATTTGGATCCGGATCTGTGGGGGTGCGGATTGGTATATATGGTATATATATCTTTGCAGCAGTCGATGCTGCCACAAGCCATTCAAATGGCTGCTTGAGGGCTCCTCCCGAACAGAAGATCACAGGGCGAATGAGGAATCTGGTTTATTGCAAGAGTTTGAATGGTAATGGCTGATTAGAGCAAATTGAACATGCTAGAGCTCCTCTCCTCCAGTGTGTGTGTGCCGGTGGCTGTTTTAACATGTGGGCCTTGATTAACAACAACCCACAGGTGAGCAGCCTCCGTCCCATATTCGATGGCGTAGGTAACAACAACACAACTTTGTGTAAATGTTCCCCTCTATGACCTTGTATGTAAGGAGGAAGACAGATCAAGGCACTTTCTGTCATTTTTTTTAACTCACACACCACTAATTCGTGTATAGCTGTAGCTCAACATATATTGTGTTATTACTGTAGATAACAGCAACACGTGTTTCAAAAACACAACGTGATGAAAGCAGCATTGTTTTTTTCTAAAACGACCGGGCTCAACGGTTGTGAGAACGTGGACACTGGGCTAAAGATAGTTTATTACTGCCATCGTGTGGTCATTCTCATGAACAGCAAGTCATATGAGGCCAAGCCAGTTGTGTGCCTCATTTGAATGAGGTCACGGAGTGAGTGTCCCTGGTGACCTTTAAAGTGTAGCCCTGCCTCAGAGTACTGAGGCTACCATGAATATGCCCCAATAATATCCATTTTAATTGAGATATATATATATATATATATATATGTATTTGTTCAGAATGTAACTTTCCCAGCTGCAAAACTCATAATTACATTTCAATATTTTCTCAAATTGTAACTTTACGTAACACTTCAGTATGTCTACCTCCACTGTGCGAGACAGCCTTGTATTTTAATTTATGAGGTGATGATACAATTTTCATTCAATGTCACTTATAGCGTTTGGAATTAATAACACATGTTGTGCAAACAACGTGTTTTACTGATACTCAGTATTACGCAAACACAAGGGGTGAGCCTTAACAAGGTGTTTTTGTGTCAGTTAGTGTGAACATATTGTTGTTATGACACACTGACTGATGAAGACATCAGCACCTCTGACAAAAGCAGACCCACGCCCCGTTCTGCTGAGCAGAAAGCTGGTTGGGTCGGTCACGGGATCATTTCCAGGAATGCTGCTGTCTAGCTTTTGGCACAGAAGGAGCGAGAAAGTGGGGCTCTTGATTCTTTCTTTTCTTAACACAATGTCAATGCATTGCTGTGCACTGTCCAACTTTCTCTCACGCTTGTTTAAAACGTTCACAATCATATGGATAATATGCTTTGCTGTCAGGATCCATGGTGGCGGCAGGTAACGCACTTTGAATGTGTGAGGATCCGTCTCAGGTGTGTGGAAGTAGGAGCCTCGGTGGATCAGGGATAACTCAGAAGTGATGACTAAATGATACTGTTACGTCTGCCTTGTCGGCCTGTCTAAATCTAAATGAATGGTTTTGTCATAGTTTTCTGCTTGCCATTTATGTCGTTGTGGTGGTTCATTGCATCTTAGTCAGTAATTATGTAGGTTAATTATGCATAAAACATAATTAGTGAAATTCAATTCCTTATGTTTATTTAATTATTGTTTTTGCGTTTGTGTTATAATATAATTCTTATAATTGTTAATGTGAAAGTGTTATAGTGTGATAGACATAGTATCAGTTGTGGCTCGCATTTAAATGATTATGATTATTATTCAAATGAAAATGACATTGCAAAGGAATACATTAGGTGCTACA